>JAQMRL010000007.1:67050823-68250823 GCA_035578175.1 Catonia carolina | reverse complement strand
GAAAAATCGATACTGTACAAATAAAACTGTACTGTACAAATAATAGGTGTATAAAAGGAGCTTATCACCTCAGGAACTATTTAAGGAGCTTAAATTGCTTACTCTACATTTTTCTCTACATTTTTACTCTACATTTTTCAGGTGATAATGTATGTTAGGCAAACATTTTTTATGAAAAATTTCAATGTCCACTATCCTAACACAAGAAGCAGAAACGATTATTATGTGGCTAAACACAGAACTAAATTTTTTGAACAAAAAACAACTTATGTGGAGAGAAAATACATCAATAAATTAACCAAATTTTTAAAATGTGCTAATTGTATTTATTTTTTAAAAATCTGAAAAATTACTTGATTGATGAGACTTTTTACAGTGTACAGGAGTTATGTCTTTCTAAATAATATTTGATTTAAAAAACAGAAATAAATCAAAATAAATAACACCCAAAATATCCACGCAAATGCTAAGGAAAGTGTGTACTATTGTGTAAGTATTAGAAGTTATAACACACTTATTGTAGTAAGTTTGCAGTAATTAATTTTATAAGTTATTAATTTTCATGAGTAATTAAAATAATATGTATGGTTAGGAAATATGTATTAGGTAGCTATTTAACTCCTTAAGTTCTTGACACATTCTATACTTCCTTGGGAGTCAACTGGACGATAATTTATGATATACTAATTAGTATTGAAAACAGAAATTTTGTTAACATCAGTGTAAATTACTAGTGAATCGGCTGAAATAACTGAATATGTGTTATTTTTTTCTCGTGTAGGGACAATTTTAGACCACGTGAAGTGACTTGAGACGTTTCTGGAAGCTCTTTTAGCAGCCCAAATTCTCAGCATTCGCTCACTGTAGGCTTTTCTTCTTTCTTTTGTTCACCCGGTGTACTATTTTATTCTTCATGGAAAACCTTAAAGTGTGTAATTAGTTGCCTGATCATCTGAATAGTGTCAGTAATATTATGTCTAAATAATGTGTTATAAGAAAAAGTAGGTAAAGTCTCTTTTATTAAGGGGAGACTGTACTTTGTATCACGCCAATGTTAATTTGCTATTTTTAGGTACAATTTTCATAGGATTGGTAAAAGATAGATAAATGAAACTTTACACACTTTTAGTTGTCAGGTTTCTCTACCTACACACAGTTTTTCAATTTATTCTGCGAGCCCATAAAAATAAAAACAAATTAACGAATAATATAAAATATTTACAAATTTCTTCATACGTTTTCGCATATTAGTAATTATTGGAGGATCTGAGGAAAGTCATTAAAATGTCGGTATTTGTGCATGTACAAGATCAATAACTGGTAAAAAATTCAGCCATCTAGGTTTAATGGGTTTCGAGAAAAATATACCTAAATTTTAAAATATAAATTTACAGGAACAGCCAAAAAATAAAAAGGAACATATCAAAAATAAAATTTACACAAACAAGTAAATTTCCCACCAATATTTGGTTAGAAAGCTGTACCAGCAGCTGAGAATATCAAAAATAGTAACGCAGATATTAAAAAGAAACTAAAATTCCCTTTACTCTAAAATGATTGGTATAAAATTACGAAAAATTTTGGTTCCTGGTGAAATGATCATTTTTTTGGATATGCCTGCTAAAAACTTAATTTTTTCATTAAAATAATTTTTTGACGTAATGTAATGTTTTTCTTGTAGATATAAGTCTAAACTATTGAAAAACATAAAAAACCGAAAATTGAAATTTTCAGTGAAAACCATCATACAGTCTCACCTTATACAAACTGGTCCGATCTGCTTGATTTTTGAAAGGTTTACATAACTTTCTACACAAGAATCGAATGTGACAGCGGACAGCGTCAAAATCAAAGAATCATTTTTCATTCTTCGATTCTGTGTTACCTTAATAAAGAAGTAAAACAAAACCAAGTAATAAAGAAGTGACTGAAACGGTCATATTTCTTCATTTTAAAAATGGTGAAATATAAAATATAACAACGGATTTTTGAATTAATTTTTCAGAATTATGTGATTTCGGATCGGAAACAGATCTGAATTCTTGTGAGTGGACCAATCGTAATGGTTCAGTGCTGAGGTGGGAACTGGGTGCTGGAACTCTATCCAACTGGCTTGGAGGACCTACTAAAGACGCTAGTGGAACTGAAGATGCTGACAAAGGTAAGAAACTTGTAATAATATTTTGAAAATATAATATAGTAATAAATATCTTGTTGAATTTAACAGAATTACTTAGAATTGTATTTCAGCTGAAACTGATAGGTTGTAATATGATTGATACTATCAACCCATGATTTGCTGCACTTCATGGCAACTTAACTTATGGCATTTAACTTTACGCATAACCTTAAACGTTGAAACCAAATCATTATTGCACTAATACAACTTAGTACTGGAAACTTTTTTTTTTGGTTTAACGTCCGACTGTTTTGCAATCACTTCTAATGCAGACGGTGAGAAGGGTGATAGTACTGGAAACAGGATTTTTAGTTGACATCGGTGTGAATAACCAGTGCATTGATAGAAATAACTAAATATTTATGAGTAAAAGTAGGTAAACTCTATTTATTAAAAAAATTGTACAATCTCTTTGATTTTTGGTAGGTTTACGTAACGTTCAATGCAGATATAGGATGTGATATTTTTTAGATATTGTCCTGTAAATAATTTTTATAAAATTTGAAAAATAAAATAGAAAAGAATGATACCATATTGTAGAGCAGTAACGTATCGTACCTAATGACAAGTTATTGTACCTGACTGCATATAACAATACAGTAACACCTAATCCAAGGTTCGTTCGGGATCTAGGTATAAAAATTAATAAACATACTTCCTTTAAAACAACTATATTAATTTACAAAATTATATGAAACAATTAATTATTATGCTTAGTCAACTAACAAATTACAATCAAATTACTTATATTAAATTAATTACAAACTTGAAGATTAAAACTAACTTAACCAAAAAAAGATCCCTTTCATCAGATGATGTGTCTCATGGCTGGTGGCAATATTTAAAAAGGCTTACCTTTCATCTATCTGATAGTGATTTCTTTCTCTACTCTAAAAGAGGAATCGAATGACACTATTTGTGTTTCCAAATTTCACCTTTGATTTCTTGACTGCTGACTTTGGGCCACTTCCGGTCAAAACCGGAACTTTAAAACGAATCCAGGCCCACTAACTTTTTGTGTAAATCACGAATCCGTAAACTGTTTGTTGCTATCTCTTGTAGTTTCTGATATTTAGGTGTGACGGACGGACGGACGTATGAAAATGATAGATAATCCTAAAAATTGCCACCAAAAACAATTTATTTTTACTAAATAATAGCCTCTTACGTACAGCTAATTACAATGTTTACATACAATACGAAGACCGTTTTTGTTAATTTACTTGTTACAGTAAAAACAAACACTTCTTAATGGCACTCACTCATTTAAAAACGTGTGAAAACTTGACCTTAACTAACGGAACTGGCCGAAATAAAGACCAGCACTTTTAAATGCCTAAGACCGTGGTCGTTTCCAGAACGGCAAAAAATTTTTACATAATAAGACACAATAGAGACCTTACTAAAATCTTCTCCGCTTAACCATAACGATCCACACCGTAATAAAAAGAATAAATTATAGGCGTAATTAAGACCTTTCCAGTTTTTCAACCGCATTTCCGAGAGTTTCTGTTCTGAAGCATTTCATTGATCGGCTACCCATTATCCTTTTTGGAGGCAATTTATAAAATTGACATCTGTCATTTTCCTATTTCCGTCCGTCACACCCAGATGACAGAAACTACAGGAGATAGCGACAAACAGTTTTGGGATTTGTAATCTACACAATTCACATCTAATCTACACATTTGTAATCGCAAAGTTGGTAACGTGCTCGCCTCTCATCATGCAGTCTTGGGTTCGAATCCCATTCAGGCACGGCATATTTTCATATGTTACAAAAAATCATTTCATCCTTCTCACCGTCTGCATTAGCAGTAATTGCAGAACAGTCGGACGTTAAATCAAAAAAAAAGTAATCTACACAAAAAGTGGGCCTGGATCCGGTTTCGACTGGAAGTGGCCAAAAACCAAAAGTCAAGAAATCAGTCGGAATTTGGAAAAGAAGTAGTGTCATTCGATTCCTCTTAAACAGTAGATACAGAAATCACTAATGGTTTTTGCCATAAGTCAAAGGTAAACCTTTTTAAAAATTACCACCAGCCATGAGACGTGTCGTCTCGTGAAAGGGATTTTTACAATACACTTAGCGTAATTCCTTGCAATAAACAATTTATTACGTTAACTATTTCTAGAATATCATTACGTAAAATGTCACAATACATTTACACAATAAGTGGTCAAATATAATTGAATATATTTTTTTATAAAATATATGGAATAATTAACCCCTTACCAAACAAAAATAAAAATATAAAGATGACTTAATTTTACCAATCACAAATTTTTCATAATTTAAAAATTATGTAATGCTATATAGCTTACGTTACAAAGGAATTTGTTTATTTTTTAATTGTGAAGAATTTTGGAAATCGGTTGATTTGTTTTTAAGATTACCTCGTACAAACAAATGGACAAACGTTTACTACTACTTTATAGGCTAAATGAATCTCAAAATTATTGTTTCTATTTGAACAAATAGTTTATATAAATGCGGAACAAGTAATGGTGTACTTGGAATCCATCCGAGTGCGTTTCTCTAAAATATTGAGTTTCACCAAATATCCTGCCAAGTGTGAAATCCAAGTACGTAAGTTTCTGAATGAAGAGCAGTTGTCAGCTATGGGTGCCGAGTAAATTAGTTTTCACTAAACTTGATACAATGAAATACAATGACCTTTCAACCCAATGAGGTGGAAAATAATGATAAAATACCTTGATCTTCACTCCAGTGATTCTTTTTATTTTAATTGTCAAAATATTTACATTGATCTTACTTAGTTTAACCTCCAATAAATATGTTTGTTATGTAGTTACAAAAAAGGAAGTTACGTTTAATGAACCTTGACATCTACAAATTTGACATTTTAAAATTTATTTAAATTGTCTACAATGAAATTTAAACAGTGAACAATAGGCCTAATTGCAAAAATGTATTATCTGAATATCACAATTAGACAGGAATGTACTAAAATTAGTGTAGTCTGTGTAGAATTTTAGTCCATGAGGTCGTTGATCCAACGACCTATGAGTGATAATTACAAAAAATAATTTATAAAACAATTACGTTGGCTAGCCTTGCGTCTATGTTCATTTGAATCTAAACAAAATTTAAGTTTTTACACATTGATACCTAATTAGACTACACGAGGTGTGGCTATTAAATAACGATGCTAACGTTGTAAAAAATGTTATTTTAATTTTATATATAATCACTTATTGTCACCTTCAATATACACTCCTCTATCCCTACAATGCTCCATGCTAATTTTCCATTGTTGGAAACAGTGCTGGAAGTCATCTTTGTCAGCTCCTTCAGGACACGTACCGCTTTCTCTTTTACAGCTTCCACAGACTCAAATCTTGTCCCTTTTAATGCAGATTTCACCTTAGGGAACAGGTAGAAGATAATAACATGTGATGAAACGAGGTTTTTTACTAATGATCCGGAAACGAAGCGCCAATCCATGCACTGGAAGAGCCGAACTTCACCGAGAGCCAAAAAAGCTCGAATGAGCAAGTCAAAATTTAAAGCAATGAGGATTGTTTTTTTTTTATATCCATGGGATTGTGTACCTTCACTGGGTTCCTGAAGGTTAGGTTAAACGATTAATCAATATTACTACCTTGAGGTACTTTCTAAACTACGTCAAAGAGTAAGGAAAAAACGCCCCTTCGTTGGATCCAATAGCCGTGTGCCGATGTTGGATGTCTCGTTGGCTGTTGAGTGGATTGGAATCGAATCACCTCGGGCTCAGTGGAGCGCTCTTTATATAGTTTCCAGTATGCAGCGGTGAGGCGTTTACAAGCCCTCTGCAGTGCCGACATAGGCCTACCGCCCCTTCGGAACTATTGGCGGTTCCCTCTGATGCTAAATCGGAAGCTTTGATAGCCGGCAGCACAATAACTAATCAAAGGGGATGACGGTGACATTACTATTTTTAAAATTTACTTTTTCGGTCTCGTGTCGGTAAGGCGTGGAAAAACATGCCCTCCCGGAAGCTTGTCCGGAATTTCATTTCTTTGACTTGGTTTTATCAGGGTCGAACTATTCTTCCAGGAAAAATTGTGTTAAATATTATGTTTAAGTTATATATTTAATCTGATTTTTAAGGTAAATTTTTCATTTTTTAGGAGGGTACATATTTTTTGAGACTTCGTTATTGGCAGCTCCAGTATTAAGGGTGGATGATATTACCATACGAGAGGGACAAAATGCTTATATCGAAAGTAATGTTCTTGGTACGACAGGCGCTGAAGGAAAATGTGTTGGCTTTAAGTAAGAACCTTCAACTTTTATCACGTTAGAAAATATGGATATTTTTTATTATGTATGTAATTTCTATTTTAGTGTGTATGAATTTTTACTTTCTCTTGCCCTGTATACAGTGTAGGGAAGGAAAGTATTGTTTACATGTCGATTTTTCAAAATCGAGTTTTCACCGGGTTACACGTTTTCAGGCCCCCTGAACCCAAAACCATGTTTTTAGATATTTGTCTGCGTGTGTGTCTCTGTCCCTGTTTGTGTGTAAACAAAATATCTCAAGAACGGAGTACCGTACGAAGCTGAAACTTGGAATTCAAGTTAGGTACCACAAGGAGATCCGACACAAACATTTTCATCTAAATCGGTTAACCAGTAGTATTTTTCACTCTATTGTGGTTTTATCAAAAAGGCTTCTACGATTTTTGTAAATTGTCTCATTTACTACATTTTTATCCACTGCAAGATAGCGTAAGCAGACAATGGTTTCTTTAAATGGTTCGTGGCCTCAGTATGCAATTAAGAGCAAAAGCGTATATAATTAAAGTTGTAGGAAATTTAAAAATCTACAAATTTTATTTCAAACATTTTTTTCTACAGCGCCTATTTTTGCGGCAATTAGTGATTTTCAGTATTTTTCTCATTAAAAATTGGTAAAAATGGGTTTTTTTAAGATTGCAGACTTAGTATGCATTTTACGACAAAAGTGTATACAGACCTAATCAAAGTTAAAATAAATTAAACACCTTCAATTTTTATTTCAAGCATTGTTTTCAACAGTTCCTAGTATAGCGTCAATTAGTGATTTTCGATATTTTTAAATCCTATAGAAATTGATTTCATTTTGCGTCATTCATTTATGATTAAAATTAAGTTACATTTTTCGTTATTTACATTGGCAAGAGAAATTCGTGTGAATATTTCATACCAGATTTTTGATTTTGTGTTACTTTAAGAAAACCATGCATGATATATTTTATTTCTATCTCCTTTACTATGATTTCTCATCTTAAGAAAATTTTGACGAAAGTATGTTGTTAATTACAACGTATATAATTGCCTGAAACATTTTCGGAAGGAAGATTATAAACTGCACAAAAACTTTAATAATTTTTAGTAGAGTTTTCATTAATACCGGAATTATACATTTTTCAGTTTCGCAATAGATGGATTAAGTGCGTCAGGATTGAGAGTAATATTACAGCCTGTCAACAAAAAAGGTGAACCTGAATCGTTTTTCCGAGTTCTTTGGGGAACTAAAGATCCAACAAGTAAAATGTGGATGAAGTCGGAAGTTCTCTACACGTACAATAAGGATCATCAGGTAATAAAATATTAATCTGAGATTATTAGAAAACAAAGCTGGTTAGAATCAACAATGCATAAAAGTAAAAAAATTATGGTTTCTATATTATTTTTCTGTTTTTGCGCATAAAGGCTAATGCGGATAGTGAAGGATTGTAAATGAAAATGAGCGATGAAAAAATTCGAGAATTAACCATGAATTAAACCCGGGAACCCTGAATGCCTAGGCTGATAACTACACCAACGGCTGTAGTGTGTTTTACTCAGCTATAATACAGAGTTGAACAGATTTAGAGTCTACAATCTAAACTCTAAAGCTTCTTACAGATATTTGAATTGATCCAAGTTAACTTGGCTAAGATGTTTTACCAATAAATTTTATATTATCTCTTCTTTTTTTATTCCCAAATGCAGACCCGCGTTACACCTCTCTGGTGTAACACTAAAAACAATTTTAACTGACTGTTTTCAGTCAATTGAATCATCACGGGGTGTGATCAAAACAATTGATTAATAATTGTAATACAGGAAAACTGCTGACACTACATCTATTTGAAGTAATAAGTCCGATAGCCTGATTCTTTGAGATTGGTTTGCTGGCATTAATCCTTGAATCTTCGAGATAGTCAGTCTTAAGTTTTAACAAGTCTGAGTAGTCAGTCGGCTTCCAGAGCAGGAAGAGTGAGGTCGTGCATCATGGATTTCGAACACCGGATTAATATTAAGTTTTGTTTCAGTAGCAAAAAACTGCTGAAGAAGCTCATGAAATGTTAAATTTGGTGTATGATGGTAATGTGGTAACTGTTTACAAGTGGTATGAACAATTTAAAAGCGGAAATGGTTTGGTTGAAGACGAGTGATTGTTGGGACGTCCTTCAAACTCTAAAACATATGAAAACTTGCAAAAGTAGCAAAACTGGTCCATTCAAACAGACGATTGACTATTTGTGAGATTACCAAAGAACTGAACATCTTGTACGGGTCCGTGCAAAGCATTTTAACCGATAATTTGCAAATGAGACGAGTGAGTGCGAAATTTGTTCCCAGACTTTTGTTTCCCGTGCCACAATTTGCTTCCGATCCGCGAGTTTTTGCCCGAAAAAAATTCCTGTCTGACCATATCCTCCTTGCTCTCCGGTTTTAACACCATGCGACTTGTAACTGTTCTCAAAAATGGAAACCATGTTGAAAGGAAACTGTTTTGACACCTTTCCCGACATTGAAAGGCCCGCGAAAGAGCAGCTGAAAGCCCTTCCGAAAGAAACCTTCCAGAAATTCTTCCAATCATGGAATCAACGTTGTGATAGGTGCATCGTTAGCCAAGGAAAGTACTTTGAAGGAGATCACTTCAAATTTGTTGTAAGCTAATTACTTTTGTGGTAATAAAATTATTCGCCATATTTTTTTATCAGACTTTGTAAGTAGTCAAAATGATCATAATTTTATTCTTTTGTTTGGTTAAAAAAAAATTTTTTCAATTAAACATACGATAATCAAATTTTTGTTACTTTGTTTGTATTTTTTCCTGTTTTCGATTGTAAAGAAAGTAAATAAATGTAGCCTGTTCGGTATATGACTCGCCGCTATATCTTCACATCAGATATTGAGCTGAGCATCATGGGACTTGAAAACCTTTTATTTGGTAGAAATAACACAATTTCTATATCGAAAAATTCTAAAATTTATAAAACCTACTTTCGGTTCATCAAATTCGAATTTCTCCAATCTTAAAAGTAAATAATATGACTGTATCAACTGAAACTACTGCGTATGCGATTTATAAAAGAAAGTAGGCCTAATATTTTTCTAACTTGTAAATACAAAAACTTAGAAATTAATAAAACAAAAATCGCAATGTATGCTTAAGCAAGCGATCGATAACCTAAGTGAATCCCTGGTGACTATATTTCTGTTATCTGTGCAGTAGCAAAACCATCCCATCTTTACCACAAAAATTGACATCTCATAAAATATAATGAATATCATTTAACGTGACAAATGAAAGGTATTTTTTTAGTTAGGTCTTTTCTCTTGCCCTTTATAAATATAGCTATACGAAAAGTATTGTTTTAATGTCGATTTTTCTAAATCGATTTTTCACTGGAAATAAACGTTTTTAGGTCCTCAGAGCCAAAAAAAACATGGTTTTACCCATTGGTCTGTATGTGTACGTGGGTGTCTGTGTAAAAATATCTCCAAAATGGAATAGCATACGAAGTTGAAACTTGGAACTTACGTTACGTATCACAACTACATCTGACAAAAACATTTTCACCAAAATCAATTAAACGGAAGTATATTCGAGCGATTTTCGCTCTTTTGCGAATATATCAAAAACGGCTCCTACGATTTTTTTTAAAAATTGCCTCATTTACTACATTTTTGTGCTCTACAAGATAGAGTAGCGTCATGTCTGCTGAAATTATTGGAGATCGTTCTTGTGGTAAAATATTGGTTTTTACATTGTAATGTTAATATGAATTTTAGAAGGAAAGTGTATACCTAATATGAGGTTGATCTTTATTTTGCGTCATTCATTCATTATTAAAGTTAGGTTATTGTTTTCATTTTACATTGTTTACAAAGTGATTGAACTTAGTTAGGTAATAATTTTCCGTATTTAGATTGGCAAGAGAAAGTCACGTGAGCGTTTGATACCTGTTTTTTTTTATTATTTGTTAGAAATTAGGGGTAATGGTTAGAAATATGATGACTAAATAATGTTTTTATTTATTTTCAGATAGTGTTCGAAGGAATTCCCAAAGAGCTTCCAGACCCGTATAGAAAATACAGAGGTTATGTAGCTGTAGATAATATTGTACTGAAGCCAGGTTCAGAGTGTAAAGGACATTGTACTTTCGAAGGACCACAGTTTTGTGGTTGGTCAAATGATGAAAGTGATGATTTCGACTGGTCACTAGTAAGTCACCATCATCATCATTATCCTCTTCATCACTCTTCCAAGTTTCCTCGGATCGAACCCAACACAACTCCTCTCCACCACTCTCTATCGCTGAAACCGTCTTTCTTCCATTGCTCTCTGAGCACTGCATAGTTTTCCCAATTCATCTACACGTGAACTCATTCACTTCACTCTTGGACTGCCTCTTGACTTTTCTCTCCATCTACGAGCACAACAGGTTTTTAGCCAGTCTACCCTCCTCCACCCTACTGACACAACCAAACCATCTGTCTAACTTTCCTAATCTATCTCCAATTGTTTTAATTACATAATTTCTCGTTCTATCTCTTCTTGTCTTTCCTAGCACACTCTTTTTGAACTTTATTTCAGCCACCTACATTCTCTTTGCTCTTTGTCTTCCTTCCGCCTGTTTCTGCTGCTTATATCAGTATTGGCTTAAAATATACATATAACATAATATTTTTTGAAATGCATAGGAACTTCGCGTTTCCAAACTTAGCTTCTCACGTTTTGGAAGAAACCACTTACTTTCTGCACGCTTTTACTTCAATCCTTTTTCTAATTTACCGACTGATGAGGAAACAGCACTCAAATGTATGAATCCCGTACCTTTTTCCAGCTCCTTACCATTTTGCTCTATTTCATGCCCCGGCCTTTCCTTCTCACATCTCTTCTGCTCCAGCTGCTTGTTTTTCTTACTAATTTCAAACCATTCTTAATTATCTCTTTTCTCCACAACTCCAGTGTCCTTTCCACTTTCTTCTCTCTCGTTCACTATATATCCAGATCATTGGTACGTAAGAGTAGAAAATTAGCAGTAACGTATGAAAACTTTATTCTCTCTTAATGCTAGTATTTCTGTATGACTTTTTGCGACATTCTATAATAACCTTCTTTTTAGTAGTAAAGGCTGTAAAAAGTGACTTAAAATGTTTGAACTTTAATGTGTTTCAACGAATTTAAAACTGTTATTAATCATATGTACAAAAAAATGTGCTTTATTATAAATTCATTTTAAAAACAATTTAATGTGACATTTCGAGGCAGCTTGAACGATCATTTATTTTAACCAAGTAATCAAATTAATAATTAACAGGGACGTGGCAGCCGAAATCCGTCAACAGGTCCCGCAACTGACCGTTCCAGTTTCATTTATGGAGGCATGGAAGGTGGTTATGCATTTATCGATTCATCGTACCCCCGTCGACCTGGAGACTTAGCCCGACTTTCCAGCATGGAATTCGATCAGACAGGTAAGTTCTTCAACTCTAAATAATGCAACTGCTAAAGATTATGTGTAAGTAATTTCTGTTTAAAAGGGAGGTAAATTGCTACTGTAGTACACTAGAATACATTTGGTTAATTTACCTTTCCAGCTTCACTTGACAGCTCTTCCAATAAGGCAATCTAGTTTGAATATCCTATTGAGCAATCTATTACCCATTTCAAGTTATTAAGTTTGATCTTCTAGGACCTCTTGTTGACCAAAACCTCCGACGACAACACCAAGTAAATTACTCTAATTCTAATTCTTAGTTAGAACTTGAATGTTTATAATGAGAATAACTGTTTAAATTGAACATTAGAAACTACTGGAATCATCATTAAAATAGGCCTACAGATTTAGTTGTGCACCACTATCATATTTTGAACGAAAATCTGTGCAGTTTGGGGTGTACCCACCGTACAAAGTACTTGAATAATGGCTATCAACCGCGGCTGTGACTCCCGGGTTCTGGTAAGACTTGCCGCTACACACGCATTGGGCTGCAGCCAGTACCGTCTAGCAACCAATGCTCCTAAGAGGCCATACCCAAACGAGTGGGTGCGGTGTGGTGAGTAACCACTGAGATTGTAGCGCCTTTACCTCAAAAGGGTGTCGTACGTCACTCTCCCATATTTCCACATTACAGACAGCTGCATCCACTTGCCCCGAGTGCCGCCAAAGAAGCGGCCGGGTATAGGGTAGCAAAACTACCCGTTTTTTGAGGTGGTGCGTCCTGTGTGGTCTGGGGCGTACCTGCTTTATTTACTCGTACTGACCAGATTCATCCAGCCACGGAAACGAGTCACCGCCGAGATCGTAGTGTCGCTACACCAAAGGGGCATCTTATGCCACTCTTCCACACAATGTACGATGCGGTGGCCTCATCCTTCAAAATGTCTCCCACGAAAATGATGGAAGGGTAGCGTTGACCGCCGCCTTTTTCTTAGGGTAACCCACTTGTAGTCTGTGGCAATACTTCATAACCATATTGGTCAAGTTCCCTCAGTCACATTTAATAAGAAACCTCAAAATAGTAGCGCCACTACCTCGAAAGAGTGTTTTATGCCACCTTTCGACCTTTGTACCACACACATAAGTACGATGGGCCGCATCGATTCCCCTCGAATGCCTCAAGGCTCAAGGTTACAGTTTAGCTGCATTGTCGTTTTATGGGTACGCTCTGTGTGGTCTGGGGCGTGTACAAGGTACAACAAGAATGAATGTTAAAGGTTGTTCAAATCAGTGCACGTATTTACTTTTTGTAATGATTGTCTATAGGAGCGGACACACCTCTTTGCATGAGATTTTGGACGCATATGTACGGGAATGGAATTGGTACGCTAAGTGTCATAATCAGTGATACAAGAGAACGTACAGAAAGAGAAATATGGAGTTTATCTGGAGAGGCAGGCAATGCTTGGTACCAAGCCGAAGTACCTGTTTCATCTTCCAATTCGTTCAAAGTAAGTAGATATTTTCCATTGAACTAAGCGTAGGATGAGAAACCATTAAAATACAAAAGTTTTAACAGTCTCAATTATATTAAATTTTTACTATATTCTAAATCTATTATGCTGTGTTTTGACTTAGATTTTTATAATGTATTTTTAGCCTTAGAAACATTTTAAAGGTGAATTTTGAAAAAAAATGTCTACTGAAATTCTGCGGGAGGCTGTGCTATCTAGATAAAAATTATTTTTTAATACTGCGGTTTTAATGTGCATTTTAGGGCAAAATTATGTATGCTTATTAGGAATCGAAATTTTTTGATCTTACAAGTTTTAAAACTTTTATTTCAAGAATTTCTTTTTAGGGAGTTCAGTATCAATTAGTGATTTTCCATATTTTTCTTTTCAAAATATGTTCAACCGATGTTGATTTTCATTTAACGTCATCCACTCATAATCAAAATTAGGTTATGTTTTTCATTATCTTCTTTGGCAAGAGAAAGATGTATGAGTGTTTCACATCAGATATTTTTACTCACCAATGAAATGCGCTTGATAATTTAAATTATATCAGTTCTGGGTAATTTAACGTCACGCCATTTTCCTGTTATATTAAATTTGTATATTGGTAAGAAGAATTAGTTAGTATAGTAATTATTTTCCATCATTTATAAATTTATTTAGACCATTGTTGATGAACTTTGTTTCTCAATAACAAGTAATAATCAAATTTAATGTAATCCAGATCGGAATTTTATTTTCAGAATTAATTATAAATGCATGAATAGTTATGTGGTATTAAGCTCTATTGTTTAAATTAAAACGCCATGTACTATATTTTCTTTACTTTTGTTTTTTATAGTTACAAGAACCCACCGGGTTGGTCTAGTGGTAAAGTCGTCGCCGCGAGTCAGCTGTTTAACGGCTGATTTTCAGAGACGAAGGTTCCTGGTTCAAATCCTAGTAAAGGTAGTTACTTTTATACGGATTTGAATTCTAGACAGTGGTTACCGGTGTAATTTGATAGTTGGGGTTCAATTAACAATACTCTCTCAGGAATCGTCGGGCTGAGTCTGTACAAGACTAAATCTCATTTACACTTCATACATATCATCCTCATCTCATTGGGTCATGGGGTTGCTTATCGTTCTTTAATTGAACATATTGCAACGTACACACATTAGGAATAAAAAAGATAGTGGCAAGAAAAGATGTAATTTTAGGTAAACAAAATTAATTGAAATCGGGTTCTCGTTTTTGTGGGTGAACGTAACAACTCTCATTACTGTAAATAAATAATTTAGGGTAATGTCTGATATATTGATTGTAAATTAGTTTTACTGTATGCCAGTTGTATCAGTAATACTCCATTCATTCATGTGTAACAAGTTGTAAAGCTTAAACAAATAAAGTTTTGATTTGATGGTAGGAATTTTTAAAATCCTTTCATATTGACGTTCTACGATCATAGTAACTAGATACCAAATTTCAATCTTTTGGCTATTGTTCTTATGAAGTTTTCTGATGAGTAAATGAGAGAGTGATTGAGTGAGTGACTATCAGTCCGTGGTATGTAGATAATAATTATATGAGGTGTAATCAAAAAATATGGTTAATAATTTATAACGAACACACTGCTGATGCTACATCCATTTGAAGTAATGCATCCATAGCCTAGCTCTGATATAATCAGTGTCAAGTTTGAATAAGTTGTGACTTGTCAGTCGGCTTCCGGAAGAGTGAGATCGTGTTTACCGTATTTGTCGTGCATCGTGGATTTCTAATGCGTTAATATTAAGTTTGTTTCAGTTGCAAAAATTGCCGAAGAAGCTTATTAAATGTTAAAATTAGTGCATGACAATAATTCGGTAACTCTGAAAACTTTTTACAAGTGGTATGAGCGATTTAAAACTGGAAATGAATCGATTAAAGACGAGCAAAGGTCAGGACGTACTGTGACCTCAAAAACTGATGGAAACATGTAAAAGTGGCAAAGCTGGTTCGTTCAAATAGATGACTGACTATTCGAGAGCTTACCAAAAAATTAAACATCTGGTACAGGTTCGTGCAAAGCATTTTAACCGTTAATTTGCAAATGAGACGAGTGAGTGCGAAATTTTTTCCAAGACTTTTGAACCTCCTGTCTCACCTCGCTTTCGATCAGCGAGTTTTTGGCCAAAAAAAGATTCCTATCTGTCCATATCCTCCTTGCTCTCCGGTTTCAGCATTATGCAACTTGTAGCTGTTCCCAAAAATAAAAACCATGCTGAAAGGAAAACGCTTTGACACCATTCCCGACATTGAGAGGGCCACGACAGAACAGCTGAAACCCCTTCTGAAGGAAGCCTTCCAAAAATTCTTCCAATCATGGAATCGGGTCCGTGCAAAGCATTTTAACCGATAATTTGCAAATGAGACGAGTGAGTGCGAAATTTGTTCCAAGACTTTTTCCCCGTGCCACACCTCGCTTCCGATCAGCGAGTTTTTTGCCGAAAAGATTCCTGTCTGTCCACATTCTCCTTGCTCTCCGGTTTTAGCTACATGCGACTTGTAGCTGTTCCCAAAAATAAAAGCCATGCAGAAAGGAAAACGTTTTGACAGCATTCCCAACATTGAGAGGGCCACGACAGAGCAGCTGAAGCTTTTTCTGAAAAAAGCCTTCCAGAAATTCTTCTAATCATGGAATCAACGTTGGAATAGGTACATCATTAGCCAAGGAGAGTACTTTGAAGGAGATTACTTCAAATTTTGTTTAAGCTTATTACTTTATTCGTAATAAAATTATTCACAGTATTTTTTAATCACGCCTCATATAAGTGTGACAAACCACTGACCAAAAGTCACTGAGTAAGTACTCAGTCACTCTATAATTATTATGTATTTATAATTGTTTGTCATATATGGTCAGTTAAGACAAATAACGAATGAATCATTATTTTTTTCAGATTGTACTTGTAGGCAAAATAGGAAGAAATAATTTAGGAGACATTGCTGTGGATGATGTATCATTGACACCTGGAAGTTGTCCAAGTAAGTTAATTTTTAATTTTTTTCATAACCTGGTAAGCTCATTTTCTGCTTTCAATCTTCTTGCTGCGATTTTGCAGTTCTTTCGCTTCTTTCTTGTTCCGTCAATATTTTTCAAGGCTTCTGATCTTCTAAGCCTTTCTGCTTCGGAAGACACTGCTTTTCTTGCCAAATTAATTGTAATTGTAATTATTATAAACCTTTCTTATCAACTTCTTCAACCGAAGATTATGTATAGATGCATAGACAGCAATAGAACTTTACAAACATTTTCACAAAAATAGCAGTTCGGAATATCAGAAAATCGCATTTTCAATGACTATATGTGTAAAATAATTGTCTTAAAATACCAACTACTTAATTGTAACAGAAGTCACAGGAATGCGAGCTTTTTTTACAAATTGCACGACTGTCAGATTTATCACTTTACCTAATTTATTAGATTTGCAACGTCGTTTACACGGGCGGAATGGCACCGCTGCTGTCTCTTAAATTATCAGTTGAGTGTACAATCAGTTTAGTTTTATTAATTCCTTTTTGTTGATACTTTTCCCCTATTAGTAATTACTACAGCCACCTTTTGTTCGTTATTGTTCTTGTAATCTGTAATATCGTTCAGCAAAAAAAATCTGGTATAAAATGCACACACAATTTTCTCTACCCAATGTAAATCATAAGTAAACGATTTAAATGAAAAACATTTATTAATTTTAATTAAAGTAAAAGAAGCAAAATGAATTTGACCTTCTTTGTTTGAATTCAAAATACGGGAAATCACAAAGTGACGCTAATTGACGCTCTGTAGAAAAAAAAATGACAAAAATAATTGTAGGTTTTTTTATTTCTATACATAATATGGTATAGGAACTATACTGTATTTTATACCCATATTTTTTAAGTATGTACACTTTTGTCCTAAAGTTCATACTAAGGCCGCAATACTAAAAAATCAATTTTTAACCGACTTTGATGAGCAAAATAAAGAAAATCACCAATTGTCGCTAAACTAAGCGATGTACAAAAACATGTTTGAAATAAAAGTTGTAGGTTTTTGAATGTTGTACAACTTTAGTTATATACACTTTTGCCCTAGAATGCATATTCAGGCCACAATCTTAAAAAACACAATTTTTTACTACGAGAGCACACGCCTCTCCCCCCCCTTAAGAATTTCAGAAGATAAGACACTTACGCTTTCTTGTAGAGCATAACAAATGTAGGAAATGAGACTATTTTTAAATAATCTTAAAATTTAAAGTCGAGCAGAGGTTGATTTTCATTTTGCGACATTTACTCATGATTAAAATTAGGTTATGGTTTTTCATATTACACTGTTAACTCATGATTAAACATAGGTTATATTTTTCATTATTTTAATTGGCAAGAGAAAGACGCGTGAGTGTTTCACACCAGATCTTTTTATTGTTAGACAGTTTTACACTCAATCGTAACCTTGATCTTTCACGCCCTTTTGAAGGTCGAGTTTATTCCAAAAATTACATCATAAGACAAAATCGGTCAATTAGTTTTTACACAGTGGTTGTTTATCTAAACAATAGCTCATAAGGTTTTCAGCATAAAAGTTTAACTCAAGGACCTTATGAAAATTTTTTTCATAATTGAAATTTATTCTTTAGAAAAAAAACATATATTTTGCATAACTGATGAATGAAAGGAATTTTCCGCTTTCATAACTGATTTATCGGCTAAACGATATTATTTGAGAAAGTATGAACTGCATTATTATAAATTATAATAGGATCAAATTATTTAGAGTAGCGACATTGTATGAAAATGTCAAGTACATGAAATTTCTTAAATATTAAGGACATTTTATTGAATGAGTACATTCGTGCGAGTAAATTTTTTACATTAAAAACCCATACATTTTTGTACTAACGGCAATTCTAAAAAAATTTATTAATAATTATCCATACTACCAGTCAATTTTGATTTTGCAGTTATAGCCTACTGGACCAATCAAGAAATGAAAGATGTAAAAGTACATTACCTTTTTCACCAGATTAGGCGATTCTTCTCAATGCTTACGGACAGAATAACCAAATAATCTGATTTAGAAATACATTGTAACACTTAAACCTAGGTTCGTTTGGAATCTGGGTTTAATAAATAGTAAACAAACTTACTAGAACATATTAAAATATAATGGGTATACGGTATGAATTATGTCGAAGAACTACGGGCTTTCTTTTTCTAAAATTACCAGCTCGGTACACCACCATCCAACCCTTTTACCTCATCCACCGCACTATTACCAGTGACAATACCGAGGGTAATACTACTATACGTATATATATTAAATAATAAATGAACACCCAAACAAAAATTATATAATATAATACTCACCTCAGAGTATTACGTCTTCTAGACATCTTTCGTCTCGCACGGAGACATCATCAGGATGAACGTCACACACAGCACATACCACAAATAAAACACGTAAGGTCGAAGACCACGTAAAAAAATTAAAATAGTTGCAACTACATTAAATTTATTGACGTGGTCTTCGACCTTATGTATTTTATTTTAATTATGTGTTGTGATTGATACGTTTGTTTATCCTGATGATGTTTCTGTGCGAGACGAAAGATGTCTAGAAGATGTAATACTCTGAGGTGATATTATGTATAATTTTTGTTTGGCTGTTCATTCTATTATTTAGTACATGCAAACAAAGAAAATAACGTTTAATAAAATTATATATAAATATTAATGCTTTTTAATTGTTGATAAACTCTATTGTAGTAAATAAGATCGTGATGAACAATATTTACTTGAGACTAACGTGTTAAACAGCTGCACCGCAAATAGCATCTCCAGGATCTGGTGACTGCACGTTTGAAGTGGATGAATGTGGATGGAGTAACATCATGTCAAGGGAAAGATTGGATGATATCGACTGGGAACGCACTTCAGGACAATCACTTCGTACTTCTACTCATGACCACACGCTCGGTTCTGAAAAGGGTAAGTCGTCCCTCATTGTCAATACTTTCTTATGTGTTGATAATATTTCTGTTAACTTTACATGGAATTATTTTACATAAGTTCTGCTAAGTAGCAGCTACTCGTTTTCAGCAGAAAACAGAATATTTTTTGTAATAGTCTGTGCGATGAATAATTCACAGAAAAGCGTTCACAGTCCAAGTACCGAAATAAACGTTTTTAAAATACGGTAAGTTAATGTTTTTTTGGTGGAAATTTTTAAAATTGTCATCTATCATTTTTCTTTATCCGTCCTTCCGTCTCACCCAGATGTCAGAAACAACAAGAGAAAGCAACAAACGGTTTACGGATTCGTAATTAACATAAAAAGTTAGTGGGCTTAAATTTGGTTTGATGTTCCGGTTTTGATCAAAAGTGGCCCAAACCGGAATTCAAGAAATCAGAGTCTGAATTTGGAAACAAAAATAGTGTAATTCGATTCCTCTTGAAGGACAGATACAGCTATCACTAATGATTTTTACCATTGGTCAAAGGTAAGCCTTTTTAAAAATTGCCACCAGCTATGCGACGCTTCTCTCATGAAAGGGATTTTTTTTGTGAATCGCTTTCAGGAGACTGTCTAATTAATTATTTGCCAGTTCATTTAGTATCTTTTTATTACTGAAGTAATCATATTGACTATTGATGGAGTTAGATACAGTTTTGTTGGATAGCAATAATACATCATTTATGACTATTTCTATACTCCAATAAATATTTCAAAATTTTGTTCGAAACATTCTTGATTTTGTCTTAAATTTAAAAATGTAACTTACAGAAGAATTATTATAGGCTAAACTGAGAAATATATTTGTTTCAGGTTATCTAATGACTTTAGCTCGAAGTACGGTACAAAGGCCTGGAAGCCGAGCCTGGTTTACATCTCGTGATCTGAAACCTGGTGCTGGACCACGCTGTTTATCATTCTGGTAATGAAGATTTTTCCGTTACTCGTCTTAACATCATTAATTTGGTTATCTAAATAAATTATTTGACAAATTTAAAAGAAAACAACAGAAATTTTATCTTGTCAGTGTTTAATTAATTTTCTTATAAATTCTTAACAGTGGTTAAGTTTAATATATACGTTGATAAAAACTCTACATGCTACGTTTAATAGATATTGTTAACAGTGATTCGAAACCTAACGGCAACCTCTCGGGGGCTGACTTCATAGCTAAAAATAAAAAAAATTTATATAAACATTGGTTCAGAAGATATTCGTTGGTGAGTTACAGCTGGGGAAATAATCTTTTAATGGGGAATAATTTTTTCAGTTACCCCGATGAAATGTATCCATAATGAAACTTTTAAGGGCTTAATTATGAAGCGAAATTTGTGGAATCTTGAGGTTTCTAACCTGGTTTTAAATTGTATTACCCATAGTTTTAAGGATATCTAAAATGAAACACAAACATTAGGGGTCGAAAATAACTATTTTTCAGGTTTAACGTATCACTTTATTAAATATTTAGTTAAGTCATTAATATGTTTAAATTGAATTTTAATAAGAATGGTGTAAATGAAGTAATTAAAAATTAAATATAAGAAATTGAAATGTGACTATTCTTACGGTAATAACAAAATCAAACTAAATACTTACAAAAAATAAATATTATTTTTCAACAGAAAGACATAATATTTTTATAGAATAGCAATAACAATTTTTCAACTGTTAAATTCAATTCTGAAAACACTGAAAAATAGCACTTAAAGAATGAAGGTGTTGTACATTACCTACAAAGTTAATCGAAATGAATCATGTTTTGTTCAATGCATGTTTAGCATGAAGAATCTATCGTTTTCTGTTGTGAATCTTTACGAAATGAATTTTCTTTACAGTCCTACTGCTTCTACTCCTATAATTTGATTCCTTGGTCGTTTTCTGTATGAATCAATTTTAAATAAACAATTGAATTCAATGCGGTTTACCACTCCGGAGATTGCGAAAAATTTCATTCACTTTGCCGACTCTTATATTTGGTTGCTGGAAATATGCTGCGGTTTACCTTACACCTATCTGTGAGAGAATCGGTGCGCTTTACCTCTGCAGATGTTGCGAAAAATTATATTCTCTTTGCCGTCCTCTTATATTTGGTTGCGTGAAATGTTTTGCGGTTTACCTACTCGTATCTGTGAGAGATTCAGTGTGGTTAACGACTCTGGATGTTGCGAAAAATTTAATTTACTTTGCCGTCTTCTTACGTTTGTTTGCGGGAAATACCTTGCTGTTTTCCCTCGCGTATCCATGAGCGATTCACTGCTGTATGCCAATCTTATGTTTCCGTCATGCGAACACTTACTTTGCTGCTGAAGTACTCACGTTGTAATCGTGATTTGAACGATCGAGTCAGGCTCGAATTACTATTTCTAGGATATGTGTGTTTGAGTATACTTACTTATTAGCTTCAATTATAGTGTACCATTTGATTAGTTACGTTTGCATAAAGCTATAGCATTACTCATATCACGGTGTTTATTCTGAACGCCTCATAACGTGGAAAATCAAGTTGAGGTTACTAAACAATCAAAATCCTTCTAACAATTTCATCGCTATTATTGAACATCCTAGAAGGAATCAAAATAAAATTGTTTCTACTAGTTTCGATTTTTAAGAACTCCTATTCAAAACTTTCATTTATCGCAATCTATTATTCTTGTTCAATACACAACACTTCATAAAATACACAATTTCTTACAGTGAAAAATTTATTCTCTTTGTCCTTTTCTAGAATAGCACAAAGTTTCTTTTTCAAGCTTTTATTGTTTTTATTACCATAATATTCATCGTTTCAGGTTTCTAATGAATGAGCCGTTTATTGAAAATACTGGTCCAAGCCTAGGTGCACTAACGATATATGTGAAGTCCAATGATAAAGATTCATCGTTGGTGAAACCTGTCTGGCGGTTGTACAACCATCAAGGTCCAGAATGGATGTATGCACAAGCATCCATAAAAAATCCTACCGACATGGTAAGTTTGTATTATTTTTATTTTCTGGACTATAGAAGTGAACAGAAGTGGAAATGAACAATGTTGGACCTCTCTGATTCGAACCTCAATAATTCGAAATACAAAAGTAAATCAAATATTTTTACTTCATTCCCTTGAAAAATCCTCCTTAATTCGAATTAAATTACCTCCTTTATTCGAGAATTTTAAGGTCCTGTATATTTTATGAAAACATTTTGGAGTCATTATTTATAAAGAATTTTTCAGATAAAGATTAATTTCATTTGAAAATAGGTTATGTTTTTCATTTTGCATTGTTTATTAATGATTAATATATGTTTTATTGTTTAACATTTTCAATAGAAAGTCGTGCGAGTGATTCACGCCAGATTTTTTTTAATTTTCTGTACCGTATAACTTTAGTCTTCTTCTTCTTACTATCAAGGATTAGGCATAAGCCTGTTCCGAACTCACAAACCATCCTGCACGTCTTCAGAAACACGAGACATTCCAACCCGTACATCTCGACTACTGCCATCTTCTTCGAGGTCTTCCCACCTCCCTTCTTCCAACTGGAACATATTCCGTCACTTTTAGAGGTATTCTCTCCTCTGGCATCCGTTCCAAATGTTGCCGCCATTGATTCCGGTACTCCTCCACTTTTTCATTCGAACTTATAACTTTAGACTTATTCAAACATTCATAACTTTAGTATGAACGTAATATACTATTGACGTTTTTCCCAACTTTATTTTGTTCTGGTTCTTATGTCGTCTTTTTTATTTATCATTTGTTAATACATTTGTATTTTTTTGTAAACTCATACAATAGGCCCTATATAATAAGAGTAAATTGCCGTAATTCTTAATCACAATATTCAGCAAAAAATATTTGTAGTGGTCGTTTTTTCAATCAAACTGGAAGTCTTTTAATAATTTTACCTTTGTAATGTACTGTTTCATGGAATCATATGAATTTTTATTAAAACGTGCAATTTTTACGTGCAATCTGCGCCCGTTTGGCTACAAGTGAAAAATAAATGAAAAATATATGGCTTGAAGTTACAAGAACTTGATTCGTAGCTGAATAAATTGATTTACTGAATAAATATAAATAAAGTAAACATTTTAATATAATAAATAAATATTTACTTAGTATAACATTACATTACTGAAGCTGTAAAAATTATTGTTGCCAAGAACAGCGGTAATAATAATAATCTTTCTGTGCTCAGTTGGTATTTCTGTGTCCGTTCTAGCTACAAAAGTATCAATTCTTTGTATCTAGTATTTGTACCAAGTTATACTAGGGCAGAAAAATTCTGTTCCTACCCAAGACTAATAAAAACTAATTTAAATAATCTTAAAAACTGAAATTGACGTAAATTTAGGGCCTACTTATGCTACATACGAATAGGTATTTTTAGCTAAAACTATTTTTTTTTTCAAATGATTCCATTATTTGATATTGGAAACCAATAAACAAACAAAATAAGGAAATGAGTTAATGCCCTCTATTATATTCGATATAATAATCCCTAATTATCTGATAAGATATAATTCATCGAAATGGAAAATTACCTTGGAAATGCCAAACAATTTCAATGGTATTGAAACGAGTTTTTATGTAAGTGGTACAATTCAAACAATGAATTAATTTGCAGAGAATGAAATAACAACTTGGAGCTATTATCGGTATTGAATATCAAAGAATTTAGGGGAAAATGGTATTACGCTTAAACATGCAAACAATTTGACTGGGTTTTTCTAATATTCAGAATGAATGAAAAACGTCAATATTCCATTATGTTGACAAAATAATTTTTTAAATAACTACAAATCAGCCTACAGAATTATTTCTCTTAGCCATCATCCGTTAGGGCTTTTTCTTTTTTTGAAAACCTTCTTACTTTCTCGTAGTATCAGAAAAGAACATTTTTAACAAAACAGAAATACTGAAAATGTTTCCTCGGTGGTTTTTACAAATTTTACCCCATGGAAAACAATACCTTACTTTAAAAACATCTCTTTTTCGTCCTTAATGTTTGAGATTTACAACCAAGAAACAACAATTTATTGTTGAAAATTTTCATTGAGGAAATTTAAAAGGTTTAGTGGAAGGGTTGTAGGTCGAAATTAATGTTATTTTACTTCAAAGATTTAAAAGATTCATATCAATCAAAATTAAATTTCTCGGGAAGATAATTCAGCCGAAGACCGGTGAAAAGGAAGCAAACAGAAGACGAAGAAAGATGGCCGCTGCATTCCGAAGAACTCACAACCTGTAGTCCTATAAGGAGAAAGCACTCTCAAGACAAGCCAAGATCAGATATTATAATACTATAATAAAACGTGTGTGTCTGTACGCGAGTGAGTAGTACCTTAGAATGACCGGGAAGGCTGGTTATAGAGAATCAGAGAAATTTGAGAAAGATTCTTCACAAGATAATGGGTCTAAAGCAGTCGATGGACAGTACAGGTTAAGAGGACAAGAAAACTGTAACTGTACAAGAAAAACTAACGATTAATAATAATGACCAGAAAACGAATACTAAAGTTTTATGGATACCTTTATAGAATGGATGACAAGAGATTGACAAAATAAACTTCTAAGACACTAAAAATTAGATCTAAGGGGTCGCATAAGTGTTTTATAGAAGTCAGAAGGGATATTGAGAAAACTTGAATAAACCGAGAAACATAATGGGTTGAACCAAATTCAGACAAGTGTAGTCTGATTTACGGGTTTTCACAAAAATCTAAAGCAGAACTCTGGATGGACGCAAGAAAGGAGAAAGCTTAAAGTGAATGAACGCTTTAAGGAAAGGCCGATTTTCTAATTCAATACTGTATTAACTTTTTATCGCGTTTTTCATGGCCTGAAGAGATAGGAATTAAGTTTTTTCCTTTGTGGGTCTGTCATTTTTTAGTTTCTTTCACACGAATTTATTTATGGGAATGAAAGCAGAGGTTTTAAAATAAAATTTCCTAAGTGTTTAAAAATCCAGTGACAATATCACAAAAACGATTTTTCTCAAAAAAAATGCATGTATATTAATTTCCTGAGTAACGAACTACAATTTTATAAATTGAATAAACCCATTTCAAACTGTAACGAGTGAGATCTGGAAATTGAGGTTTCAATTCTTTCGATTCAGACTACTTTTAAGTAAAATTTTGCTTATTTGGTACGATTGTATAGTCTGTAAAAAGTGTCTCTTGAAAAACTCAATAAGGCACTGCTTTTAATATAAATAACTGACGTTACATATCTTTAAATCATAAAAAAATTATCTAGTTGTTCTATTGACAATTCATTTAACTACAATAAAATTTGGACTTGATGATTTAAATATAATTATTAGGGATATTTATTTAAATAAAACAGTATAGCAAGAATTATTTATTTATTTTATCAATGTAGTATTACAACTTGAATTTTTATTGTATTAATACAAACGTAAATTCAAATTGAAGTTTTAATTAGTTATGCCACGCATGTAACTGGTTAAAAATTGTCAATTCCATATTTTTGGTGCAGAGTGTTGTAAATATTTTTGGTGCAAGTTGTAGTAAGTAAATTTGCAATCAATTTTCTTATATTTCGTTACAAGGGTAACAGAATGAAAAAGGAGACCACTAAAAATAGTCCAGGTATATTAGTTTTTTTACACCTAGACAAAATCCAGACTAATTGAAAACCAATTAGGCCTTCTAGTTGGTTTACTAGAGGTTTGCAGGATACTAAGTTTTTTCTGTAGTGAACAGATACATTACTGAACGTATTCATTTGGTCTCTAATTCGATTTGTATTTGTCTTCATACATACGTCTCAAAACTACTACGATGACTGGACTACTGCGTTAGTAAATAACATTAGAGTGAGAGAGGGAACAGACGCACCGTTTTACTATTGGCAAGTTGCTACTCTGTTATACTCTCCTGGTAGCTTACTGATTCGAATAACTCGCCGTTTAATTAGAAATCGCACCCGCGCTGTGCGTTCGCTAATTCATCAGCATCAGCTAGCTGAAAGGGTTTCAAAATAACTTTATTATTTTAATAATTTGAATTTTTTTTAGAATTTGAATTATATTAATAATATATTTTCATGAAAAAACAACAGCGTCACAATAGTTAACCTGGTAAGTAATCAAAAAGGCTTGTCACTCAAAAGACGGGTGGGTTCACATTTGAGAAAAATATACACAATAGGCTACTATAGAAAATTAATATAAATAATTAATTTGACAAAAACAATGGACTGAAAGAAATATCACACACACGCGCTCGGCACGGACATTATCGTTTTCATCTTAAAATTTATAAAAAGAACCCCAATTTGTCGAATGGGTAAGCAAACAGTTGAAGATTTCCAAATTTTCCAGAACGGTGTAATTTCACCCGAAACAAAGAAAACTTCCGCTTAACAGCACCAGTTACAATCAGTTTTTACGGAGGCAACGGAAGGCCATCGATGTATTAAATGCTTCAAAATCCGAGTTATAAAAACCGTAATTTTCTGTTTTCTGCAGGGGCGGTAACAGAAATCATGTGGCCCGATACAGAAAACCTCAGCAGTACAATACAATACAATACAAAAGTATTCAAAATGATATCAAAAAGGTTAATTTAACACGTCAATTCGAAGTATTTGGTCATTCTTTTAAATCTTCTCCAGTATCAAATTATAATATGTTCTTAATAATTATTAACAGTAAAAATATGGTGTAAACACTCACACTTCTTTCTCTTGCCAATTCAAATAATGAACAATATAACCTAACATTAGTAATATAACATTAGAAATAAACAAAGACACTAACCTCAAATAACATAACCCTATTTTAATCATGAGTGAGTGATGCAAAATGAAAACCAACCTTAGCTTGACTTAATAATACAGCAAATCAGTCTTTGACGCTAAACTAAGCTCTGTAGAGAAAAATCCTTTGAATAAAAGTTGTAGGTTTTTTAATATCCTATAAATTTGATTATATACACTTTTGTCATAAAATGAACTAAGGTCGAAATCTTAAAAAACTCCATTTTTGTACAGATTTTCGTTAAAAAAAACAGAAACTGACTAATCACCGCTAAACTAAGTATTACACAAAGAAATGTTTGGAATAAAAGTTGTAGGTTTTTAAATTTTCTACAACTTAGATTATACGCTTTTGCCCTAAAATGCATATTAAGGCCTTAATCTTAAAAAAACATTTTTTCTACGAGAGCACAGCCTCCCTAATAATTTCAGCAGACATGGCGCCTACACTATGTTGTAAAGCATAAAAAACGTAGTAAATGAAAATTTTTGTAGTAAAAAATCGTAGGAGCCGCTTTTGAGAAAATCGTATATAAGTGAAAATTACACAAATAAACTACTACATCCGGTTAATTTTTATGAAAATGACTGTGTCCTCTAGTTGTACCTAACTTAAGTTTCAAGTTTTAACTCCATACAATGTCCCGTTCTTGAGAGATTTTGTTCACACACACACACCAATCACAAAAAACATGCTTTTTGGGTTTAGGGGGTCTGAAAACATGTATATCCAGTGAAAACTCGATTTAAAAAAATTGACATGAAAACAATACTTTCTTTCCTGTGTATTGATATAGGCAAGAGCAAGTAAAGATACACAAATTTAAAAATTATGGCCCCTTGAGCTTGGGGCGTGGTACAGCTGTCCCATTTGACCCCCTTGCTACCAGAAAATCAGGAATTTTGAAATATTAATGATGGGTGGCGAATCTGCACATGGAAAAAACATGGGAAACATGGGAAAAACATGCTCCATTTAAAAAAGGTTCTGACCAAAATAGCTTCAGTGGGACCTGTAACCGAACTGAGTAAAAAATCTTTTCCTGAAGTGCATTAATTTGTCTGTTATTTTACTTCAAATGAGCATTGTAAACATAATGGATTTGGGTTACTGCTTATATAAGGTGCTCATAGCTTTAAATAATCTATTTATTTAAAAGTATAAGTTTTTCTGTACAATTTGGTCTCAGCTCTCACTGAACTGATTTCGGCCAGTCTTTGTTTTTTAATGAACATACAGATTTGCCATCACCCATTGCTATTGTTTCCAAATTTCCAATTAACTCAAAAAATTAACATATTTTTATAACCCGGTGTTTTGAAGATTTACCACACTGATACTGTGCTAATTCACTTGCGATCTCCAAAAAGCTTGACATCATAAGCTGTTCATTGACCCATTTGGAAGTTCCAGGTCTATATAAATTAGTTTTTTTAGGTCATCAGTCTCTCGACTGATTGATGCAGTTCTTCAAGCTGTTCTATCTTGTGCAAGTCGTTTCATAATTACATACCTGTAGCACCCTACATCTTTTGTAATTTTCTTTATATATTCTAACCTTTGCCTCCCCCTACAATTCACTCCCTCAATATTACCCTCCATTATCGATAGACCAATACCTGGATGTCTTAAGATATATCCCACTAGCACAGCCCTTCGTCTGATAAGATGCTTCCATATACTTCGTTTTTCATCCACTTATTTTGTCCACCCACCTAATCTTTAGCATTTTACTATAACACCACATTTCCTTTCTACAGCCCCTACACTCACATTTCACTCCCATATAATGCTACCCTCTAAACATAGTGTTTTAAGAAATTTTTCCTAATCTGTAATTCAATGTTTGCAGTCAGAAAGCCGTTTTTCATTTCAAAGGCTTTTCTAGCTTGAGCTTTTGAGCTTGAGCTCCTGCTTTTGATACCACTTGTGCTTCTACCATAAATTCAACTTCTACTATAAATTCTACTAACTTCTACTACAAATCATTAGGCATATAAAATGACTTTTTCCATGGACTTTGTGACATTTGTGGCTTAGCCTATGGTTCAAGATCGGTTGGGTATCATCTTAATGACTCTAATTACAGTCGTTTATTCTAGAAAATGGATTCCACTATACAGCCAATGCCTAAAGTGAATAATGTAAAGATGTAAATTACAGAGTAGAATTTTAGATTCTAGGCATACTGATAAAACAATTTTCAATTCTATTCTGTGATGAAGGAAATGGTAAACATAATATCACTTCTTATTATATTCGTAGGAGTAAAATCACTAGCCATAAGGTTTGTTGTAATTTTGCGTGTATTTATGATTTATTTGTAGTTTTACAATGGTGTGATGTTTCAGATTATTGTCGAAGGAATCTGGGGTTCAAGCAGAGCAAATGGTTTTATAGCATTTGATGACATAACATTCTTTGGCGGTTCTTGTACTAGTAAGCAATTTAAATTTGTATTCAATAAAATTTAATTGTAACTATTGAAGATTAAATTGGTAATTACTGCAGGTGTTTAAAATCATATTTAAAATAGTCACAGTTTTTTTCAAATTTATTTATGCCATGAAAGATTTTTAGGTAAGAATTTTTGCAACTACCAAGCTCCTTTTTCTAGTTTTCTGGAAGCAGTAAGAATTATTACAATGGATTATTTTTTTGTATATATTAAGTACTTTACCCATAACTTTTCAATTTTTTGCCTTTTTCCCTCTACGGCTTCCGCAGTATGAACACTAAAATTACTATCTCTTAGATTTCAGATATATTAATATTGTAATGGCAGGTTATCACAAAATTTTTACCATCTGATACTGGTAGTCATATAAAATAATTTAGTATTTATAAAGGTTGTACGTGTATTCAAATTTCTTTTGTTGATTGCATCTAGGGTACTCTGAAAAGTAGTAAAGAACATGTCAAGAATTTATGAGTAAACTTAATACATAATTACCAAAGTATACATATTATTTAATATTTTCATTTTCATTTTTTTCATTTTCTTAGAAAATTCTTTTTTTTTGTATTGCATTAGAGTGAAAGCTTTACTGTTTTTAGTATGAAATATTATTTAATTCTTCCAAAAATTTTATCATTATTCAATATTAATATTACATGACTGTAATTAATTTACCTGAAAATAATAGCAGGATTTTTATTGTATAAATGTACTGTTTTTAGTTATTTTAGTAAAAGTTACAGTTTAATTTAATTGTAAAAATACAAGATTATCTTCCATGCAATCTAAAGATAATTATTAAAAATTTCAGCAATACCAGATGGAGCTTACGTAAGGGCAGGTGAATGCAGATTTGACAGGAGTATGTGTGAGTGGTCAAACGGTACAGACAAATCTCCAATATCATGGAGACTTGCAACCATCACTAGAAGACCAGCTAATTTACCAGACAAGACTTTTGGAGCACCTGGTAATTATTATTGTCACTAAACTGTAGCCATTAGTTTATAATAGTTTTTAATTACTTAAACAAGTTATTACTTAATCATTTAACCAAAAAATTAAGTGATGAGTTTTTAGACTCAACAACTTAGTCATTAAATTTTTTTCATTCATTTTTTACATTTTTTTTATTTACAAAGAATGAACTTACAACAGAACATTTTAAATAACTGACCTCTGAATAAGCCCTGCCAGTCATCCAGAGGAATATAGTTTCAAGAAATTAAATTATACATGTCAAGTATGTAACTTGGTAAAAAGACCAGCTGACAGCAAGCCTCAAACATTTAAGTCTCTTCAAATTCTAGTCATTAGAGGCAAAAGAAAGTTCTTGATAGTACATGAAAATACTTGAAAAAAATTAAGTGGATACTTATTTATATTAGGCTACTTTTTATTTAATGAACATCTTAAGTTTCCAGTGTACTATGCTTTTGACAGGGGTAGAGCTGCCCCTGCTCTTGAAGACCGAATGGACAAGTGGCTAAGGAGAGACAAGGTGCACGGAATCAAAAATATTGCTTGTACTACAGTAGCTGATGACATCATTCCATATACATACAGTACACTATACTATAGTGCAACTATTAGGCCTAATGATAATAGCACAAATGTATTGAAACTGAGTTTTTATGAAAAAACCTATATTTTTTATTGTAATAAAATATCATAAGCTTTTCAACGATAATTGATTTTAATAATTCTTTACGAAAACCTGGAAACGGTATTCCTAGATCTGTTGAAGAAGTACCTAACTAAATCAGTAGTCATCAAATTTGATCATGGTCCGTTTAAAATTTTGATGAGACTTCCACAGTAACCCCATCGTCTACCTTGGCGACTGTAAAACTTTTGATATGGAAATCACGCTAAATTTTAATAATTTAATTGTTGATTTTCAAAAGGTTTGAGCAATAAAATGTAACAACAGTTTCAAACTACTGTAGGCCTGTGTACGAAAGTTGTAGTTTTTTTAATTTTGTACCATGGTGTGGCTCAATCATAAGTTGCTTTCAGCCTGATCGTAGTTGTAAATTTGCCCAGCGTGTATCAACCCTCTTCAAAGAAACTTGGGTTTATGTCATGTTGACATTACCAGTTGCTCTCAGCATCCACACAACCTAAACAAAAAAAAATTCTCTAGATTTAGAGCTTGCGATCAGTCTGGATGGGGACCGTAGTTCGCCAGTTAGTGGCCACAGTACTAAATAATTCCTAAAAGCTTAGGGATGAACATAAATTATTAGAGATTAAAAATTAAGCTTAGAGATGAAAACAAACTAGTAGAATGTATCATAAAATCTTAAAAAGCATTCAATTACTGATTCTTATTGATTCACATGATTAGTACAAACGAAATACCTTTAACAGTAGTATTCACAGCATGAACCACATACATTCTGATGATATTTTAGTGAAACATGTTTCTAATGCTAAACTAAAATTGTGTTTAGGTCATCAGCCGAAAGGCTGGTTTGAACCTCTAGAGGTTTTACTAAGTAAAACAAGGAGTGAGGTGGTTTACCATTGCCTTCCTCACTGAGTGAAAAATTACGCTTATCAGCATGCCAGGCCCTCTGAAAAGCACATATTTTCCACTCTGCAAATGACACCTTCACTTCATTCACCACAGGGTCTGGCTGTATAATGAAATTCATTACTTTCAGAGGAGACAACTCTGATTAGTGTCTTTTGCACCTCTACCTCTTCTGTTCTTAAATGATTCAGTCATTTAATTGGCTGACCATGTGATAAGAAACAGAACTATTTATTTTAGCCCTGCAACTAACAGATTGAGTGTAAATAAATTGACACGCCACCTGTCTGTTAAGGGCAGAACTAAAATTATGACAATGATTTCTATAGTTGATATTCCTTGATTGCAGATGGATATGTATACTATGATTTATTCAATCAAATATTGGGTAACAACATGGTTCAGCTTGTTTCCCCGGTGATATCAGGAGAAAATGGTGGTCAGTTATGCTTTTCATTTTGGTATGCTGCTTTTGGTGCTGGTGATTCAGCATTAATGCAAATCGTAAGGCATGACAATTCTTCAGGAGATATAGTGACTGAAAAGGTAAGGCAAGTGACGAATATTTTGGAAATTTGATTTTTTTTTTTTTTGGATTTACGTCTGACTGTTTTGCAATTACTGCTAATGCAGAGGGTAAGAAGGATGATAGATGAGTGATGAAAAAATGCCAGACCTGACTGGGAATCGAACCCGGGGACCCGGCATAGGAGCTAGTTGGAAACTTGAGAAGGATAACATAACCAATTCTTGTAGTACAATTTAATGTGGTATCATTGCTGAGAGATGAACACAGGGTAATATTTACTTAAGAATTAAGGCTACAATCTCTCCACATAGTTTTTTTTAAATTGCTTCCAGGAGACTCCCGGGGGAGTATAGGATATGTTAAGAAGTTATAACACCTGAAATACATATTACAATCAGACATTGTTCTCTATTACTATTTAGAAAGAAATTCTTGTACATTATAAAAAGTTCCACCGAAAAAGTAATTTTTCAGATTTCTTTTAAAGGAATCCAAATTATTATATTTTTAAAAAAATGGTGTAGTTTATTGATGTATTTTCTTCCTGCCCAAGTAGGTTTTTGTTCAAACAATTTTGTGGTGTGGTTAGCCACATAAGAAAAATAGTCTGTCCTCTGGTAAATGGTTTGTAATACAACTGGATGCATCCAGAATCCATGCACCTCATAAACCTAATGACTTGTTTCGATGGACATTATGGTTCCAGATAACCTTAAGTAATTATTTTTTACCTTAACAGGAATTAGTAATGGTACGCTTCACCACACTCCTGAAATCTGAAGTTATCAGACATTGCATGAAGGTGGTGGGCAAGTCTCCTCCTTAGCAGGAGAAGAAGAATATTGTGAAAATTTTATTGTGTAATATTTCACTAACTTTTCAGCTGCCTTAATCCATATTATCCTCAGATTCATAAATTTTAATTTTTCAAATAATATTCTATAAACTCTGATGCACTGAAACACATTTAAGTAGACCATAAGGAAATAAGGTTCAAGGAAAAAAAATTGTGAAATATTTATACAATAGAATTGATTGCAAGCTGCATTATAGATTCATTAGTGTGAAAATATTGAAAGGAAAAGAAAAAAATAAATTATTCATTAATTGCTTATTATTAGTCCTTTGGAGTGAAAATAAACATAACTTTGTACTTTACTGAAGAAAATGTTTAGCCATGTATTTAATGCCCAGGTTTGGAGTCTTGAAGCAAAAAATATGGATACAACAAGACCAACGTGGTTGCCTGCACAAGTTACACTCGATTCTAGTACAGAATTTAGAATAGTTATAGAAGGACAAGCAACAAATGGAGGATTTGCATTGGATGACTTTTCATTTTCACCTGGCTCATGTCCAAGTAAGTATAAAATGTTCTTCTTCATAATTACTTTCTCATGCCCTATGTAAAATGAAGGGAAGAAAAATTTATGTTTTCATGTTGATTTTTTTAATCAGGTTTATACTGTACATGTTTTCAGGTCCCATGAGCCCAAAAACATGTTTTTACCGTTGGTATGTGAAAAAAATAACTCAAAAACAGAAAATCTACATAGTTGAGACGTGGAACTTGAGTTAGGTACCATTAAAGGACCTGACAAGCACATTTAAATCAAAATCAGTCCATTGAAAGTAGTAGTTTATTCATGCAACTTTCAACTTTTTGAAACTTTCTCAAAAATGGTTTATACGATTTTGTTAAAATTGCTTCATTTATTACATTTTTTTGTTCTCTACAAGATAGGTGAATCACCACGTGCGCTGAAATTCATGAAGGAGGGCTCTACGATCAAAAATAGTTCTTTTAAGATTGCGGCATTAATATGTATTTTAGGGAAAAAGAGTATTATTATCATTAAAGTTTTAGACAATTAAAAAACCTATAATTTTTATTTCAAGCATGTTTTTTTACAGAACATCACTTGTGTCCAAATTTTGCTCACTGAAATTGGTAAGAAAATGGGTTTTAAAATAGGAATTTTTTGGAAAATGACTAAATATTTTTTATAAAACTAGGAACAGGTAATTAGAGTTTTAAAAAATTAAAAACTCTACAACAATTTTTTTGGAAATTATTCACCTATCTTACTTTGTAAGTAATTTTAGCCTACATATACTGTTTATCTGAACTAGTTTTTTACATTTGTATGAGAAAGTCATGTATGTTTCACTCCAGATTTTTTTGTCAATAAAAGTATAGGATTTGTAGATATATTTTAAGACTGAAATTAATGTTGCGTTCTATATTTCATCATTTTGTATTATTTGTTTTAGCACGTCCTGAAAAAGCAGATATCTCGAGTCAAGAAGGGCAGAAAAAGAAGTAACTGTGAAGAAATTTGTTTAAACTGCTAATGCTTCCTGAATCAGTTGATGAGTTAAAATTAGTTGTAACAGTTCAGTCATCCATCAGTAATTAAAAATATTACTGTACTGAACAATACCTGTTATTCAGTCATGAACAACTTTTATTCTAAAGAATTTCTTTTTTATAAACATTTATTGTTCTCTCGAGTGTGCACAGCTTTGGTCAGGACAGACAGCACAGTCAGGAAGGATAGAAAGTATAGATTATTTGTAAGAGAGTTTCCGAACAGCTCGATCAGATGTTTTGCCGTTCTGCAGAAGACCAAAAAAATGTTAATCTGCACCTCAGTAAGATTTTCATTATGCAGTCGGTCCTGATCAATGCAATATGCACCTATCTTTACTTTAAAAACTCATGATTTTAATCATAAATGAGTGTTTTCAACTTAATTAAGTGATCTGATTCTAAAATACCTCATCTCTGTAAACTATTTTCCTATTTATAAATAAAAAATCTAATTGTTTTCATTAATTTGTTTAGTTTTATTTTTACTTTCTCTTGCACTATATGAATATAAGGGAAAGTATTGTTTGCATATTGATTTTTTTAAATCGAGTTTACCGGATATACACGTTTTCTGACCCCCTGGACCAAAAAAAAAACATGTTTTTTTGGTTGTTTTTAGCGATTGTGTGTGTGAACAAAATACCTCAAGAACGTAATAATGTATGAAGTTGAAACTTGAAACGTTAAGTTAGGGACCACTAGAGGACCTGACACAAACATTTTCATCAAAATCAGTCAACCAGAAGTAATAGTTCTTGACATGTCCTATACTCCCTTTGGAGTCTCCTGGATGAAAAAAAAAGTTTATTCATGTGATTTTTCACTTTTTGCAATTTTCTCATAAAAGGCTCTTATGATCTTTTTAAAATTTGCCTCATTTACTAAATTTTTCATGCTCTACATGAAGGGCAAGTGTCATGTCAGCTGAAATCCTTGGGAGGCCTTAGATCTAGTTGAAAAACCATGTTTTTTTGAGATTGCAGCCTTACTATGCATTTTACGACAGAAATGTGTATAATTAAAGTTACAAAAAATAAAAAAAATCTACAATTTTTATTTCATGTATTATCTTCTAAAGAGTAAGCTCTTAGTTCAGCATCAAAGTTACTCATTTTCTATACTTTCTCATAAAAATTGGTAAAAAATGGATTTTTTAAGATTGCGGCCTTAGTATGCATTTAATGGCAAACATGTATATTACAACCAAAGTTATAGGAAATTAAAAAACCTACAACATATATTTTATGCATTTTTCTCTACAGAACCTAGTTAGAGGTTTTCTGTATTTTTAAGTTCTACAGAGGTTGATTTTCATTTTGTGTAATTCACTCATGATTAAAACTAGGTCATGTTTTTCATTTTTCGTTGTTAAATTGTGATTATGTATAGGTTACATTATGCATTACTTACTTTGGCAAGATAAAGTCGTGTGAGTATTTCACACCAATTTTTATATAATTAAGCCTTTACAGTCGGACGTTAAACAAAAAAAAAAAAAAAGTACTAAATTTGATTAGGATTAACTAAAATTTGGAGCAAATCTATTGACGTAGTACGCTTACCATCTGTGCTCCTACTTTTCAAGCTAGTATATACAAATAAAAAGTAGTATGTGTACACATGACAGTGGTCGGAGTATTATATCCATCAATGTGTGCATGAATGACACCAAGTAGATGTGTGTTGTATTTGTTCACCATTTATATATATGTTCATCATAGTTTATGTGTTTACCTTTTAATGAACTTACTAAACCATTTTATTATTTATTCACTAGTTTAAACTCATAAATACTTAATTTTGGATTTTATTTAATTTATACTATTAAACTGGGGGCAAGGAGTTGTTCTTCATGACAGAATTAATTAAAACTGTGCGTTTTGTTTCAATATATAGTGACAAAAGTCTGGATATGAGGGGTCAAAGCAAAATGTAGGTTTAATACACTGCAGTTTTTTTTTGAGAGGCACTCTAATGGCCTGTTCCCACGATGCTAGTTTATTAGTTGCTACTACTAGCACGTAGGTGACGATTCCCACAGAGCTATTTAATTAATGCCAGTACTCTGAAGACGTACGTGAGTTATGTTGAGTATTGCTGTACAAAGTAAATGCTACTTAATAAATAATATCTTCTGTTGGTGTAAACCATACAACTTTAAGACATCTTGAGGCTGGGAGTACACGAAGCATGCTAGAGGCAGCTGAAAAAGAAAATCGCAGTGAGTGGGTCATTAGAAGACGACACTTTGGGGCTTCTTCAAGGCTTGAGAGGGAACTTGCTTTGGAAGATCCGAAAGATTATACGAGTTTCTTGTGAAGAGGTGACTCAAAATTTTGAAATTAAATTAGAAATCCACTTTAGCTACTCCTTTTTGCCTGACAACTCCACCCACAACACTACACATTTGCCCTTAAAAACAGCTTACTAGTAACTAGCAATGTTTCAAAACGTTCACACTGAGCTAATCACGTGACCTGTTCTTCCCTAATAGTCGCTATTGTTTAGGTAATCATTTAGGCTAGTTTGAACCTGTAGAGGTTTTACTAAGTAAAATGAAGAGTTAGGTGGTTTACCATTGCCTTCCTCACTGAGTGGAAAAGTATGCTTATCAGTATACCAGACCCTCCAAAAAGCACCTACCTTCCACCCTGCAAATGACACCTTCACTTCATTCATCACAGGGTCTGGCTGTATAATAAAACTCATTACTTTTAGAGGAGATAATTTCATTTGACTAGAGTCTTTCATACCTCTAACTCTTCTGTTTTTAGATGCTTCAGTTATATAATCGGCTGACTATGTGATAAGAAACAGCTATTTTTTTTTAGCCCTGGAGCTAGCAGATTGACTGCAAATTACACACTCCACCTGCCTATTATGGGCATCTACTAGCCGCTAGTGAAATCAAACATGTTTAAAGTCACTACCATGCTAGTGAATACTAGCACTCTAACTCAACTAGCTGCTAGTTGTTCATTTCCATTTCGCTAGCATCTGGTTAACTATCAGCTATAATGCTATTCACGGTTATGAGCTCTGCTGTTAAGACACCCCAATTTCACTATTTAATTGCAATTAGTCGATGTCTAGATAACCACTGAATTTCTGCTTTGTGTTATTTGGGAATTAAAGAATTGGAAAAAGGTGTCAGTAAAAGAGTCTCTAAGGGAGTTAAGTAAAAGGTAGCATAAGGTAAGGAGTTTCTTCCACAGTGCAATTAGCTTAAATTGGGATCAAGAAGTTTCCATGAATTGTAAAAAGAGTTACATAAAATGCATACTTTGTGCCAATCGACTTTTGCGTTACAAACATCTATAGGTCAAAATAACGCAGAAAGTAGAATCCCGGTGGCAGAAATGAAATTCAAGAAGAGTGAAATAGAAAAGACAAGAAGATATGGAATGAGGCATAATTAAATTAGGGATCAATTAGAGATGGACAGCTTAATACGGAGGGTTAGTGTCTAAAAAAGAATGCTGTACTTGAAGATAGAGGAGAAAAGACTAAGAATAACATGAATGAGTTCAGATATGGATAAATTGGGTGAAAAAGCGATGCTAGTAACACATGTTGTAGAAAAAAAAATCAGAAAAATGTTTATGTTTTAAATCATTTTAATAATATTGTTCTGTACAAAAAATTTTTGATGGTACAATAATAGAGAGAAGGAGAGAGTTATTTTGTTGGGCCTAACCAGAGGAAACTTGAAAGATGGACAAAAACGATGATGATAATGAATTAAGTTAATGAAGGCTTTTACATGCCTTTAAAAAAAATCAGAAAAATGTTTATGTTTTAAATCATTTTAATAATATTGTTCTGTACAAAAAATGTTTGATGGTACAATAATAGAGAGAAGGAGAGAGTTATTGTGTTGGGCCTAATCAGAGGAAACCTGAAAGATGGAAAAAAACGATGATGATAATGAATTAAGTTAATGAAGGCTTTTACATGCAGTATATAAACACATAGAAAAATATTTTAAAAAAGTAACACATGTTGTAGAAAAAAAAATCAGAAAAATGTTAATGTTTTAAATCATTTTAATAATATTGTTCTGTACAAAAAATTTTTCCTTAAATCCACAGAATATTTAATCAATAGTGCCACTAAACCTCTTGGTAACATTATTTTTAAATACTGTAATCAGTCGAATCAACCACAATTAGTTAAGTTGTAAAATTTTCTATAGATTCACGATAAATTTTAATGATCAATTTTTTACAAGAAATAATACAATTAATTTAGAACAAAAAATTTGGAGATGCATTTTTAATTATAAGTATACACTAATTTTAGTTCCACAATGGTAACTTATGAAATAAAATTTCTTTTTTAAATAGCTTAAAATAAAAATCATGAATTCTTCAAAAATATAAGGAAATACAGAAATATACAAATTAATTGTGATATAATTTCTTTTACACAAAATAATTAAATTAAATTTAGGATACACTAATAATTTAAAACAAAAAATTTTGAGGTCCATTTTCAATTATACACTAATTATAATTATCTCAAAATGCTATAAAATTACTAATTAAGTCTCACAATGCTAACTTATGACAATATATATACATCACTTGTACTTCCAAATTCAAACACTTCATTCTGAACTTGTAAAAAAACTTTTACTGACTTGTAAAGACTTTTACTGACGTTTATTAATTTTTTACATATGAAGATAGCTTGAAAAGTTTCAAGCCTTAAGATGAAGACGGCATGACTCATCAAAAACATTTTAGTAATATAATTGCCTAGGTGTTAAAAGATACTTTTGAAAATTTCAGTCATGCTGGATGCTCAGTCACTTACAGAACTTTATTTCAGTCGATGTTAGTATCTCTGTAGAAATAGAAAAAGAATTAATATCAAGCCATCATTAAATTCTCGCATTGTAAAGGCAATACACCTAAGCCAATTAAAGTCAAGATGGATGCTGTTTACAGAGACTCTACACTATCATTTGCCACAATGCAATATTGGGTAGCTCAATTTAAACAGTCATACCAGCTTGTTTGATAATGAATGTTTGAGACGCCCAAAAACTGCAACCACTACTGATCACATTGGAAAAGTTCACGAAACGGTACTAGGCAACTGTTGAATTTAAGTTAGAGAGATAGCAGATGTTGTGGGTGTCTCAAAAAAACATGTTTATCATACAGACTAAAGAGTTGTGCATGGAAACCTAACCGTGCAATAAGGTGCCTCATTTTCTCATGAAGGACCAAAGTGTATTCAAATGAACCTTTCCAAACCCATGTTGAAGCAGCTTGTACAAAATAAGTGTTGAGTTTTAGCGTCAATTAATAACTACAGATGAAACTTCGAATACCTCTATGCTCCTGAAACCAAGACACAGTTCAATCAGTGGACTGTATCAGTGAATCAACTGTGAAAAAAGGTGAAGACTGCTGCATCAACAATCTTGAAAAAGGAAAAACACTAAAACGGACATACTATACATCACTAATTGACAAACTGAAGGCAGAAACTGGAGAAAAATGGCTGAATTTGATGAAAAATCTTTTGATTCTACTAAGACAATGCACTGACTCACACTCCTATGGTCGCCATGGCAAAAATTCACAAACTGGTGTTTGAACTAATTGACCACCCTCCGTATTCAAATGATATGGTCCCCAATGACATTTCTCAAGTTTTCTAGGCTTAACGTTTTGTTCGAAAGACAAAGACTTTTGTTGAGTAAGGAAGCCATTACATTTATAAACGCCTATTTTACAGACCAAGATGCAAACTGCTATTTGTATGACTTAAAGAGATGGACGTATTGCTGAGGAAAGTGTACATACAGGCTTACAAGTAGACCATGTACAGAAATAAAACTGAGTTTGACAAAAGAAAAACTTTTTTCTTAAATTAGGCAGTAAACTTTTCAAACTACGCTCTTACTGTCACAAGAACGTACTAGCTGATTATACCAGTACATTAAAATCACATTAACTGAAGTGATTAAAAGCAAATAACAACAAATCCAAAAAGTTTTAATAATAATGTTTGATACGGGATTTAACTTCAGTCTTCTACAACTTTTAACTGATTGATAACAACCTGATCCGTACTGATGCCGATCTCAAAAACATTAAGTCAACTATTAAAAAAATGTTGCAAGAAACATTTAAAGATGTTGAAACACTAAAATATTAAATTACAGAAATCCATGGTTTAATTGAACTTGCCTTATGCAGAACAAGGGTAAACTGAACAATAGGAAAAAATAATAAAAAGATATCAACAAAATAAATAGGTAAACAATAAATAATTTTTATACAAATATTTTAAGACTGAAAAACTGATTCTAAAGAAGGGGACACATCAGTAATCCTAAGTTACAGAGCAGCTCACAGTGAAAAAACCGTTTAAGAGTACATAAAATTTTATATTACCAAAGAAGAAACAATGCTATGTTCCTGATTACAAAGGAAAATGAAAAATAGCTTCAATTCATGCTATGTGCCTGTAGAAAGAAAATATACTGCACCAACACTTCTGTACTGACAAATATAATAGAAATAATAGCTGGATACAATAATACAGTAAGCACCACCTATTAACATTCACTAGTTGTTGAACTCAGCCTATTTTCACTTATTATGTTCAAAAATATATATAAACTTACCAACCAATAAAAATTAAAAAAGACAAAGTTGTTTTATTTAATTCAACTTAATTATGGGCATTTGTTTCATCTTATGGGAAGTCAATAACAGAATTATTAAAGAAGAGAGTCAATTGCATAGACCTACAATACTAAAAGTCATACAGAATCCACACTTGAAAACCTTCCCCTTTTCATAGCTTTAAGAAGGGTATGATATGGTAATAATGCAGGAGCCCATCAATACGTCTGTATTTTTAGTTACGTATTTTTAATATTGCAATAGTTTTCTACAACTTACTTAGGTAGTTTAATATATTTTTTATGTATAACTTTACATTATAATTTTTGTTTTAAACGAATACATAAGTAATAAACTAAAACATATTAACAAGTAGGAATGACTATTTCACACAAATTTAGGCCTACATTATGCTAACCCTTAATTGATCACATTTCAGTTAGCCAGTCAGGCAGTTACTGACACAATTTTAGGATATTATTATCAAATATTCTGAGTACTGATGTAACATAATAATCAGCTACTGTAACTAAGTAACTACTGTAATTTAACTAAAGTAAAAAATAAATTATTAAGGGAACTATAAAAAAATGTAATAAATAGACAAATATTAATATATTATGAATAAATTATGCAATAACAATTCTTAATAATTAATAATTATTACACTTTGAATCCTAAGCCTGTGAAATACATGGAGGTATTATGTGCAGAGACATGAAGCCCATCTGTGGACACAACTGTCGTGTTTATCCATTACACATTTCAGATTGAGTTGGCTCGACTTTATATCTTGTAGGATCATTTCTTAATTCATTTTTTTATCTATTAGATATCTTTTTAAATATTGGGTAAAAACCAACCACATGTTGGAAATGTGTTGTGATGCACGTTACGCTGATGTTTACGTAATATAAACCTGTTTTATAATGCTATTCTGTTTGTTTTTATTATTTACAACAAATATATAATAAATTAGAATAAACTACCTTTTATACCTCAGATTTCATAAAATTATTATGCACTTAATTGTTTTATGACTAGGACCAATTATGGAAAGAATGGCGTAACATGCAATAATTTTTTATCATTTTCAAGACTTTATAAACATTATGGTTAGTTTATAACATATTAAATATTAACATATAACATAACATATTAAAAAAACTGCATTTTATTAGCTTTAAATTGATGCATAGAATGTAAATGTAAAACAAAAATGGAAAATGGTACAATTTTTTTATTGTACATCAAAAAGCATCAGGACCACTAGACAGAGCTTGTCTTAAACATCTAGAGTTCAAAGTGTTAATTAAGGCACATAATATTAAATTAGAATTATGGATAAATAAATCAACAAATCAATCATCAACACAAAATAAAATCATTAACAATAATCATTTCAATATAGATACGAAAAATTTTTGGTTAAAATCAATTATGCAGTTAATTTTTATAAATTTTTGGTTAAAATCAATTATGCAGTTAAATTTAAATTTTTGGTTACAATAAATTATGCATTTAATTTTTTAATTTTTGGTTAAAATCAATTATGCAGTTAATTCATAAATTTTTGGTTAAAATCAGTTATGCAGTTAATTTCTAAAGTAATAATAAAGCTAAATAACATTTCCAGTCAATTTTTAACTAAGATGCTAACATACTGAAATCACATCAAAGTACAGAGTAAACGTACAAAACATAAAACAACTTTCAATTAAATTATCATGTACATGTGTTTGTTACTTTAATGACGATACATTTGACAATAAACACTAAATTTCATGATTTTCCTTAATTAAATCTATTATTATATTTACATATGTTACACAACAAATTTTTATAAAAATATATACTTTATTTGTTCATAGTATTTCTCTTGAGTTTTGTTGTTTACTGTTCCTGAAAAATATACAAAACAAATTTATTTTTTACATAAGAAGCTTTTTTTAAAAAAAAGTTTACAATGAATGACAACAGAAATATTAAAAAAATAAAATTAACTATAAATTTAGCTAAGTGAACTTTTAAAATTAAAAGAATAACTAATAAATATTATTTTCAAAAAATTTTATTCAAATGAAATTTTCATTAAATGTAAATTTAACCATTATTGCGAAAACTAGGTATGAGTTTTCTTTATTCTTCTTCTGTTATCAATTCCATTAAGGAAAGTAACACCCCTTCTTTAGTTCTTGTTTTTTTTGAAACGTAGTTCATGCCAAAAAGTCCTTTGGTTTAGTAAAGAGATGAAAATATAGGTCAAGTTGGTAGAGGGGATGGTTGAAAATTTTAGAAAGTAATTTTTAGATAAGTTATGTTCACCAAACTGTATGAGGTTTAGGATTGCTCTGGAAGTAAATAATGTTGCACGACAACAGACCTTGCCATCAATTTTCAATTGCTTTAATGTTAATGTAACAAATTGACAACAAGCAAGAATCACAGTTGCATAGCCATGCTGGGATGTGGCTTGCAGTGAAAAAGTAATATTACAATATTAATCTTTAGAATATTGAACAGAAACGGAGCATAATGAGTGAGAATCAGCAGATATTAAAAGGTAAATTATATGAACGTTTTAAACGGATTTTACTGTATCTGAATATAATAATAATATTTATTTATTCCACTTTATACAAATACAAAATTATAATATTATCTACAAGGAATAGATAACCATAAAATCAAGTAAACGGTGGTTATAAAAAACAATACATAAAAATAAGTTTACAAATAAATTACAAATTAATGTCGTCATCCAATATAAATTACAATCCAAATAATAGCGGCAGCTAGAGCGCATGTTAACTATGTTATCTTTGACACTAAACATCAACACTGCTAGTAGTCTTTAGATCCGATATTCACCTGTACACGACTAACACTAAAATTAGTTATTATTATTATATTATACACCAAGATCAATAAGTTCCTATAGTCTATCTACTGTAAGAGTACTCCGCATGAGGCAAGCGCCTATAGGTTGTAAACAAAAGTTTTACTCTATTTAGCGTGTATCTACCTCTCCGCCTGACAATTATCCTGTACTACTGTCCCTCATAATCATAAAAATCTACAATCTACATCCAGCTAAAATAAACATTATCTTGTAAGTGTTTTCAATTATACCGTTCAGACAACTTGTAATTATCGTAGTTTCATAAGACAATTGTTTACTTTCCTGTTATAATTGAAGTGCATTAGTCTTATATTATTACTTGTGACCAAAAATGAAACTGAGTCTTTATTAAAAATCTACTAATCATAAATAATAATGTAATAACAGTAAATAATGTAACGAAAAATAACAATGTAAGAGTAACAATAGTAAAAGTTTTAGTTAGTAGTGGTAAACTAATGTTCGATTTATAAAATATTTTCTAACAGATGAATTGAACGTGTTTTCATTATAATATTAAGGTTAGAGCGAATCAGTGTTGTATGGAATTTGGTTTTTGATCATGCTGTGCGTATTTTTAATTAATGCGCATGCTCACTTGTGTTGCTGGTTGCCTATGTCGGAGTACTCTTAGCGTAGACAGACTATATATGTACTGGATAGCAAGCACTGCAAGCCGGCATCGGTACAATACCAACACTAACACACAATTCTTACAAGTGCATCAACATCAGTTATGTTATTAAACCAATCTTTAACCTTTCTTGAAAATGTTAAAATGTTTAAGCTATTTTTAATTTCAAGGCAACAGGTTAGAAATAGTATTTAAAAATATTATTAAATATATTTAAAAATAGTATTTGAAAAAGAAGTCTTGGTCACAAAATCCTCTTACCTAAGCATAATTTGTTACAAACTTACCAGTAGGAATTAATTTTTATCTTTAGCGTTCATTTTGTTACTGGAGGAGTTTCAAGACAACTACTGATTGATTCCTTTTCAGTTGTAATGAAATTCATAATAATTTGATTTATATTCTCCATCCAACGAGCTGCCTGACGTTTCATAGCCATTTTAAAATCTTCTTTTGCTCCTTTGTCGACACCTCTTGTTGACATTCTTCGTTGGCTGAAAAAAAATTAAACATATTTAGCAGACATCACTTACTTGTTTTATGTAACCATTAAGAATTACAAATATCCACTAAATTGAAGTTAGTAAAATAAATTTTATACAGGCACAGGATAGGATTATTTAACAAATTAACAATTCTTTACTCTGATATTAAAATTTATAACTGTTGGCCAAAAAGAAATTTTGAAAGGTTTCAGTCATAATCAAACCATTGTAGCTAATTATTTTATTAGTTTATACCAACCTGCTTTCTTCTCAGCACTGCTCTAATTTCCACTCATTTATAAAATTTTACAAACATGTTTCAGTGGAACATCATCATCAGACTATGTGAACCATTAAAATTATTGTAATTAAAAAAATCTTTAATTTTTTACTGACCTGTTACAGCTGGTATTATATCACTCATTTTCACATTTTTATTACATAATCGTACTTCTTACAAACATGTTTTAGTGGACCCACCATTATCAGAGTACATAAATTGAAAATTTGAAACTACACTTATTAAAATCTTCAGTAATTTGTATAAAATTTTAGTTTTGTTAAAATTTTTCCTGTGTATTGTTTAGAAAATACTATAAAAATTGTTATGACAATGTGACAAAAGTGTGTATGCATTAATCTATTTTTTTTTTAGTTTATTTAAAGTCGCATCGACAGCTTGGTCATTATTATATCGTGGGTTTTGGTATTATAAATGAGTTTTAACATATTAAACCTTCCAGACCCTGGCTGGGAATCGAACTCAGGACTTTCTGCTTTGTAGGCTAGTGTGCTAGTCACTATGCCAAAGAGTTGAATGCCAACAACATGTGGTATTCCCAAGCGGTCCTCCACCCAAATACAAATTGCACCCAATGTTTCTTAGCTTCAGTGATCGGATGAGAACTGGTGTATTTAACATGGTACGGTCGTTGGTGCATTGTTCTTTTATTTTTGCAACTGAAGATGGATACATAATATCTGTAAGGGCCTACTGCTTTTTTAATCAGGTGAGAAGTCATCTATTGTGTATTTGGTGGTTTTTACTTTCTCTTGCCTAAATGAATATACAGGAAGGAAAATATTGTTTTCATGTTGACTTTTCGAAATTGAGTTTTCACCCGATATACACGTTTTCAGACCCCTTGAACCCAAAAAAAAAATGTATTTAGCAATTAATCTGAGTGTGTGTGAACAAAATATCTCAAGAACAGAACAGTGTACAAACTTGAAATTTAAGTTAGGTACCACAAGAGTACCCGACACAAAAATTTTCAACAAAATCAATCAACTGGAAATATTAGTTTCTTCGTATAATTTTTCACTTTTTTGCAATTTTCTCAAAAAGTACTCCTAAGATTTTTTTTAAATCGCCTTATTTACTACACTTTTTATGCTCTACAAGGTAGGATAAGCGCCATGTCCGCTGAAATTCTTGGGAAGATTGTGCTCTCGTAGAAAAAAATAGTGTTTTTAAGATAGTGGCCTTAATATGCATTTTAGGGCAAAGATGTACATAATCAAAGTTTTAAATAATTTAAAAACCTACAACTTTTATTTCAAATATTTCTTTGTATAACCCTTAGTTTAGCGGTAATTAGTGATTTTTTTGTTTTTTTTTCATGAAAATTTATAAAAATATGCCTTAGTATGCATTTTATGACAAGAGTATAATCAAATTAATAGAAAATTAAAAGATCTACAACTTTTATTTAAAGGATTTTTCTCTACAGAGCCTACTTTAGCATAAAATAGTGATTTTCCCTATTATTAAGCAAAACTAAGGTAGGTTTTCATTTTGCATCATTCACTCATGATTAAAATAAGGTTATATTTTGTGAGATTAGTTTTTTGTTTATTTCTAATGTTTTAATACTAATGTTAGGTTATATTGGGCATTACTTGTACTGGCAAGAGAAAGTTGTGTGAGTTGTTTCACATCAGAGTTTTTGAAAATAATGTAGGGATAAGTGCTTCACATTTTTAAAGATATGAGAATCTCCAGAATTTTTGTGATTTTTTTTTCATTAATAAATTTTAACAAAGTATATTTGTTGGTCGTTCAAAAAAGTGATTATATTTTTATTAAAAATAGTTTTTTAGTAATGTTAAAGGGTAGTATAGTATAATATAATAATGTCAAATTGTACATCAACAGGTTAAGGTAAGATGGGTAGAAGTACAGTAGGCCCTCACATTATGATCGTAATTCATTCTGGAAGAACGATCGTAAAGCGAAAATATCACATTGTGAGACCGCATTCGTGCCCAATCATTAGACCATATATACAATTCCACAAGAAATTTACATTAGCCTGTACATACAGATAACCCTATACATTCTTCAAATAGCGCTGATTTCAGTACAAATGATTTGATAATAGGTATAATTATAAAAAAATGCCTTTTTGAATTGTGTTTGATCTATCAGACACTTTAACGTTTAAAACTGACTTTTGCTTTACAATTGTGGAAATTGTAGACTGGGAATAACCATACTGGTGAACCAATTCATTTATCCTAGCCCCTTCAGCATGTATTTTTTATAATTTCTTGCTTTTCTTTAATAGAAATTTTTTTTTATGTGCGACTTAGGACCCATTTTCACTATAACTACAGTAGAATACAATGGAAACACGGTAACAAAACTACAAAGAATACATATGTATAATAACATGACAGACATTACGGCACAGATGCTAAACCGATAACCAAGGCGATACGTGTAACACTACTAAATAGTAGCCTATGGGTGCTGTGACAAAACTGAAAAACAGAAACAACCTTGAGCTGATGATGGGATGGTGCAGGTAGCATGGTCGAGGGTATCTTGACAAGAGGGAAGGAGTACATTCAATCAGGACTTCTGACTGTAGGGGGTTGACGATTGGCGGGTCAGATGCACGTGCAAATTTGGGAATCCGATGATTAATTTGATGACACATCGTAAAGCGAAATATCGTAATGTGAGTGCCACTGTGCCATAAAGTGAGGGTCCACTGTATTATTGTAGTGGAAAGGTGGAGTCAGGTTTACAAGGCATATGAGATACTTACTTGATCAACTGATTGCTGGATGGGATCATAATATCAATCGGAATCGAACCACCCCGTTCTGAATATAAATATGTGAACTCTTCAAGCATTTCTATATTTAATATGTACTTCATAAATAGACTGTACGTAAATCTTTGATTGTGCTGAATCCGCTCTATTATTTCAGAGAAAATATGTCTTTCATTTGGCCAATCCAACTGAAGCAGAACGAGTACATGACCATCCACCAAACACGAATCTATTCCCAGAGGTGGATTTGATCTTCGTAAGGCAATGATCAAAAGTTTAACTACATATTTTAATATATTTTCATTGGTGAGTGACAGAAAATGTAAATGTCTTTGGCTACGTGAATGAACAGGAGGAGGAATCCTATTTTCATTCCGATTAAAGTCATCCCCTGGTGCTGATGTAATCACATTACCAGTATTATTACTACTATTAGTACCAGCTGAACCACTATTCTTAGTATCAGCACTTGCTACATCAACATCATTTACAGTAGCAGATGAGTTACTCCAGTTTTGTCGTATTTGTTGTACTACTTCATGAATACCATCCAACATTAGCTGTAACAAAATCAACAACGGTAAATTACAAATCCTATAAATATTAAGATGGCTAAATATAACAATAATATTATCTTATCAAACAAGTATTAATGATTTCGTATCACCAAAGAAAGGCCAGTGATAAACAAAAAGAAAACATTCACAACTTATCACCAAATAGTACACACCAATAAAATTAAAGATTTTTAATGAGTACCTAAATGTAAAAGGCTTTCTCCTTACAGCACTCTAACAACTGATTAAAAAAGATTGAATAGGCAGACTATATTTACACCATCATCATATTTAATCTTCTTCAAAGTTTCCTCGTGTCAACACAACTCCTCTCCACCTTTCTCTAGTCCTGAACCATCTCTCCTCCATTACACTTGTGGCATCACATCTTACCAATTCATCAGTAACTGAACCCATCCATGTAACTCTTGGACAGCCCATTGATATTTTCCATCCATCTCCAAATGCAGCATCCTTTAGGGCAGTGTAATTTCCTCCATCCTAGTGACAGGTCCAAACCATCATACCTTTGTCTGTACAACTCTCCTTGTCAGGCTGTCCATTCATAATTTCTCCCTAAATATATCATTCTGTCTCTTCTTGTCTTCCCTAACATAGTCCTCTTAAACTTCATTTCCCCCACCTGCAATCCACTCTTTACCTTCCATCCATCTGTTCATATTCCTCTTACAAAAGTCAATATTAGGACAAAATAAGCATTATACAGGGTCTGGGGCTATAAAGGGCTTCTGTCGTCAACTGGAAGGAGACCCCTTAATTCCTTTTACAAAAGGCTTAAGGGAACCAGCCAGGATAGAAGGCTAGTGTCCTATCCATACATTCACGTTGTGTGGCCTGTTAGTAACCATGTGACCGCTCATCAGCACGATAACCGGCTCATGGTGAACGGAACTGGAAGGGCTGCCCATTCCACCCTGGCAGACTGTGGCTTGGGGCACTCAGTCTGCCAACCAAAAAGCTGAAAGCAACAGTAAACTACAGCTTTTTCTGTCTGACTAGAATTATCGTAAGGAAACTCCTTCATGTATGATTCTGGTTAGGCTTACTTAGTATATGCAGATCTTCAAGAACTTCGAGAACTTCAAAATATGAAAAATGTATGATGGCGTCCTCTCTGGTAAAACATTCCGGAGATAAACTAGTCCTCCATTCGGGTCTCCGGGCGAGGACTATCAGAGGGAACTTCATCAAAAAAATAAAAGTTTCTGAAATTCTGCGAGTTGGAACATGGAATGTTAGGAGTTTAAAACAAACTGGTAGGTTAGAGAATTTAAAAAGGGAAATGGATAGGTTGAAGTTAGATATTGTAGGCATTGGTGAGGTACGCTGGGATGATGAACAAGACTTTTGGTCCGGGGATTATAGGGTTATTAACACTAAAGCCATCGGAGGGCAGGGCGGAGTGGGTCTAGTAATGAATAAAAAAATTGGACAAAGAGTGACTTACTATAAGCAGTGTAGTGATAGGATTATCATGGTTAGAGTAGATACGAAACCAAAGTCTACCACTATAGTGCAGGTCTACATGCCTACGTCTTCACACAGAGAGGAAGAAATAGAACAAGTATATGAGGAATTAGATGAAGTAATAAAATATGTCAAGGGTGATGAAAATTTGATAGTTATGGGAGACTGGAATGCAGTAGTTGGAGAAGGAAAAGAAGGAAAGATAGCCGGAGAATATGGTCTAGGGAAGAGAAATGACAGAGGGAGTCGGCTGGTAGATTTCTGCTCCAAATATAATTTAGTGATAGGCAATACACTTTTTAAGAATCACAAAAGGAGGTTATACACTTGGATGATGCCAGGTGACAAGGGAAGATACCAAATAGATTACATAATGGTTAGACAAAGATTCAGAAACCAGATTATGAACTGTAAAGCCTATCCAGGTGCAGACATAGGGAGTGATCATAACTTAGTAGTAATGGATAGCAGGCTTAAACTTAAAAAACTGAAGAAGGGACAGGGAAATGCTAGGTGGGATGTAGACAAACTAAGAGAACAAGACAACCAGGTAGGTTTCCAGGAGAGTATTCAAAAAGGGATAGAAGAAAGAGGTAATGACATAGGAAATGTAGAGGAGGAGTGGATAAACTTCAAGGAGGTGGTAGTGAAAGCAGCGGAAGAATGGTTAGGACATACTAAAAGAAGAGGTAGGAAACCGTGGATTACTAATGATATTTTAGAACTGATGGATGAGCGAAGAAAATATAAAAACGCAAAGGACGAGAGAGGTAAAAGGCAATATTGCTACTTGAGAAATACCATAAACAAAAGGTGTAAGAAAGCGAAGGAAGAGTGGATCAGAGCGAAATGTACGGACATTGAAAGTAAAATGGCAGTTGGTAAAGTGGACGCAGCTTATAGAAAAATAAGGGAAAACTTTGGAGAACGAAAGATGAAAGCTGTTAATTTACAAAGCGCAGGTGGTAAACCATTGTTGAATGGCCAAGAGAGAGCTGAAAGATGGAAGGAATACGTAAATCAACTCTACATGGGAAAAGAATTAGAATATGATGCGATAGAATAAGAAACTGATGTTGAAGAAGATCAAAAAGGGGACCCTATACTACGAGAAGAATTCGATCGGGCACTTAAGGATATGAATATGAATAAGACACCAGGAATAGATAACATACCATCGGAATTATTATTACGATGTGGCAAAGTTGCTCAAAACAAATTATACAAACTTGTGTGCAGAATGTATGAGAGTGGAGAGGTACCATCGGACTTTAAAAAAAATATTATGATCCCAATACCAAAAAAGTCAGGAGCGGAGAAGTGTGAACATTACAGAACCATCAGCCTAACATGCCATGCATCTAAGATACTGACAAGAATTATATACAGGAGAATAGAACACCGAGTAGAAGAAGTATTGGACGATGACCAATTTGGATTTAGAAGGAGAATGGGAACTCGAGATGCAATATTGGCTCTGAGACTGATTATTGAGAAAAGGATACAGAAAAATAAAACTACTTTTATGGCATTTGTAGATTTAGAGAAAGCATTTGACAATCTGGACTGGAGTAAAATGTTTAAAACTTTGAAAAGGCTAGGAATTAAATACAAAGAAAGGAAAGTTATCTACAGTCTGTATAAGAATCAAACGGCTGTTTTGAGAATCGAGGGGTACGAAAAAGAGGCTGCTGTAAGAAAAGGTGTACGACAAGGTTGTTCTTTGTCACCACTACTTTTTAACTTGTATATAGAAGAGGCTATAAATGAAGTGAAGGAGAAATTTGACGTAGGAATAAAAATTCAAGGAGAAACAATAAAAATGTTGAGATTCGCCGATGATATAGTAGTATTAGCCGAGGCAAAGAATGAACTAGAGGATGCCTTAAATGGAATGGATGAGATCTTGAGGAAGGATTACTTCATGAAAATTAATAAGAACAAAACGAAAGTGTTGTGCAGCAGCAAGAGTGGTTTAGAAGAGATGGGAAATTTAAAAGTAGGCAACGAAAACATACAGGAAGTTGGGGAATTCTGCTATCTTGGGAGTAAAATAACAAAGGATGGTAGAAGCACGAGTGATATCAAGAGTAGAATTGCTCAAGCTAGAAAAGCCTTTGAAATGAAAAACAGCTTACTGACTACAAACATTGATTTACATACTAGGAAAAATTTCTTAAAACATTATGTTTGGAGTGTAGCATTATACGGAAGTGAAACGTGGGTGATAGGGGCTGTAGAACGGAAGAGGATAGAAGCTTTTGAAATGTGGTGTTATAGGAAAATGTTAAAGATTAGGTGGGTGGACAAAATAAGTAATTTAGAGGTTCTTAGGCGAGTGGATGAAAAAAGAAGTATATGGAAGCATCTTACCAAAAGAAAGGATAGGCTAGTGGGGCATATCCTAAGACATCCAGGTATTGGGCTATCAATAATGGAGGGTAACATTGAGGGAGTAAATTGTAGAGGGAGGCAAAGATTAGAATATATAAAGCAAATTACAAAAGATGTAGGGTGTTACAGGTATGTAGATATGAAACGACTTGCGCAAGATAGAAAAGGTTGGAGAACTGCATCAAACCAGTCGAGAGACTGATGACAAAAAAAAAAAAAAACAGGGTCTGGCAGAATAACCTGACAATTTTGTACCTATCGGTTTGTTGGCAACACTGTCAATGGGAAGGAGGGGCTGTTGTTATGCCATAGCACTACTAATACCATTTAGTAACCATCCATACTGATCGGGTAAGCTTCATGATTTTGATTCTGTTATCACTAACCAGCGTTTATTTCCTAGAAGTTTTAATTTGAACCGAAACATGTCTATTCCCAGTAGGAATACGATATTGCTGTGGGTGAAAAACTTTCGGAGAACATCGTGCTTTGAAACGGAAACCAACAGGGTGAAATGGCAGTGTGAGAACGTCTGAAAACATTTACGATTTAAGGTTATGAGTAATGCAGTCTCCACGGCGTCCTGCAGTAAAGCAAACTGCCGCACTAAGAATGTCTGATCGAACTGTAAGAAGAATTCTTCATGATGACTTTAAGTTCCATCCCTACAAGATGATGCTTGTGGAGGAACTTAATGTAAACGATTGGGCGTCTCGTAAAGCAGCATGCAAGTTAATTCTCAAAAAAGTTCACCAAGATGCCATAACACTTTCAAGCGATGAGGCACATTTTCATCTGTCTGGATACATAAACAAGCAGAATTATTGGTATTGGACCGAAGTTAACCCACAAGAAGTTCACCAGTGACCAGCGATGAAAATTTTCAAATGAAATTAAATGAGTGCGTGAGGAAAAATGGGAAACATTTGGACGACAACTTTTAAGTAAAGCACTAAATTTGTTATTATTGAAGTATGTAAGTAAAACTGGAGAAATTGAATTTTAATTTGACATATTACACATTGTAATACTATGAAACCCGCATCTTTTATTGACCCTTCAAAATTGTCAGATTATTCTACCGAACCCTGTACTTTACTCAGAATTGGAAGCCTTAGCTAAGGCATTCTTTCTTGTTCAATCACAGAATTTGCAACATTTTAATCCATTCCCAAAACAAAAGAAATCAGTGAAAATAATATTTTTATAGAATTTAATCAATTTTAACTGATAAATAACTACACTACAGCTACATTAACTAATCCTATATCCGACACAACTTTTTATCTGACATTATGGTAAAGGAAAATAATACAATAATTACAAACCTGATATTCTTTTAACCAGAAATATGATGCGATTAAATGAATATTTCTTTTCATAATACTTTCATTGAATGATAAATTCATTAAACATTTTTTATAAGATCCTTTATACAAATATACATCTTGAAGAAATCGCTTGAACCAAACTTCTAACCGCAACGTTTGTGTCACCTTTAAGAATTCTGTAAACACAAAAATATATTACTTTATCAATCTATCAAGGAAAATATCTAGTGTGAAAGTGACTTTTTTTGCAAATGTAGGTAATGAACAATGTAACTTATGTTTAATATAAGTAAACAATGTAAAATGAAAAAGATAAGCTAATTTTTTTAAATTAATTAATTAATTTAAAGTTGCATCAACTGCTTGGTCATTAGTGACTACGGTGGAGTATGTAACATTACTGTGGAATTTGACATGTGAAAATTTCCAGACCCTAACTAGGAATCGAACCCGGTACTTTTATGTGGCTGGCCAATGCACTAACCACTAAGCTATGCACGCGACCAAACCTAATTTTAATCATAAATGAAAAATGCAAAATGAAAATCAACCTGTGCAGAACTTAAAAATACGGAAAATCAGTAATTGCCCCTAAACATGGCTCGGTAGATAAAAATGCTTAAAATAAAAGTTGTAGGTTTTTTAATTTCCTATAATTCCGACTATACACACTTTTATCATAAAATCCATGCTAACGACGCAATCTTAAAAATACCATTTTTTACTGATTTTGATGAGTAAAATACAGAAAATTACTAATTGACATTAAACTAATCTCTGTAGAAGAAAATCCGTTAAATAAAAGTTGTAGGATTTTTTATTTCCTATAACTTTAATTACACACTTTTGTCAAAAAATGCATACTAAGGCCGCCATCTTAAAAATCCCATTTTTTTAAATAGATTTTGATGGAAAAAGAAACAGAAAATCACTAATTGTTGCTAAACTAAGCATTATACAAAAAAAAATTGAAGTAAAAATTGTAGGTTTTTTTAAGTTCTACAACTTTGATTGTATACACTTTTTCCCTAGAATGCATATTAAGACCACTATCTTAAAAAACCATTTTTTCTACGAGAGAACAGCCTCCTTGAGAATTTCAGCAGACATGGCTTATCCAATCTTGTAGAGTATAAAAATGTAGTAAATGAGGCAATTAAAAAAAATCATACAGCCATTTTTGAGAAAATCACAAAAAGTGAAAAATTACATCAATAAACTACTACTTCTGGGTCTCGAGTCCTCTAGTGGTACCTAACTAAAGTTCCAAGTTTCAACTTCGTATGGTACTCTGTTCTTGACTATTTTGTTCACACATACACACAGACCAATCGTTAAAATCATGTTTTTTTGGGTTCAGGAGACCCGAAAACACGTATATCTGGTGAAAAATCGACATGAAAACAATACTTTTTTCCCTACATTATATTCATTTACAGTAAGATAAAAAAACTATTTGAAAAATAAAAAACTAACAGTGGACTTTTTAAGATAATAACTTAGGTATGGAGCATTTTAAAATTCAACAAGTAATAAATATATAAATTTATCATAAACAAGAATTTTTTTCTTTAAAGCCATAAAAATTATCAAAAAATACTCTGCCAGTTTACAATAACCTCTTTAACCTGGGAAATAAAAAATTAAAGCACAAAAGGATATACCAGGAATCCCTGGTATATTCCTCATTGTATCAGGTGATTAATGAATAGAAATGAATATCCCAATTTTGAAGGACTCCATTTTTGCAACAAAAACACAGACGGTGCTACTAATCAAAGAAATGTGAAGTATACATTTTGAAGTTTCTTTTGTTAGTTGAGAGATGTCGCTGGGTCCACCTGTCTTTGCATAACAAGGCCAGCTGTCACTTCGTGTTAAAATGGCGACCGCATAACAAAAGGCGTATTGTGTTATAAAGTTTTCTAAGAGTGAATCGGTTATAACAGTTCAACATGCGTTTCATCGCAAATACGGAATTAATACAACTGATAGGAAGTGTATCTAACGTTGGTTTCATCAGTTTAGTGATACTGGATGCATTTGCAAACGCCCAAGTTCCGGACGGCCTCAAGTTTCAGAAGAAACTGTTAACCATATTCAGGAAGTGTTCACTTGCAGTCCTCAACTGACAGTGTGGAAAGAATTAAGAAAACGATTGCTTTACAAACTGTACAGATTACAGATGGTACAAGCTCTTACCGAAGATGATAAGCAAAGGAGAATTGAATTTTGTGAGTACATTCTTGATCAGACTAATGAAGATGATTCCTTTTATTTCTAAGTTGATTTTCAGCGATGAATAAACTTTTCATACAAGCAGTAAAGTCAACAGGCAAAATGAAAGAATTTGGAGTACAGAGAAGTCTTTTCAAACCATCGAACATGAGCGTGATTCCACCAAGGTGTCTGTGTTTTGTGCTTTATCAAAAAAGAAGGTCTATGGACCTTTCTTCTTTCACAAGTCCACTATTAATGGAATTTGTTATTTGGATATTCTCATAAATTGGTTGTTCCCTCAGTTATAAGAAGAGGAACACTACATTTCCCAGCAGGATGGGGTACCACCCCATTGGCACCTATCTGTTCGTGAATTCTTTAATGACGAATTACCGTTCCAATGGATTGGCCAGAAAGAAGCTGACGATTAGGCTCTTTATCACTGGCCTCCAAGAAGCCTTGATTTAAACCCCTGTGATTTTTTTCCAAGCTGGTATGTAAAAGATTACATGTTTATTCCACCGCTGCCAGCTTACACTGACGAACTTAAAGCAAGAATAACTGTAGCCATCAAAACCGTAACACCGGACATGTTGCTACGAGTGTGGGATGAGTTTGATTATCATGTAGATATCATTCGGGCTTCTGGTGGCGGTCACACTGAACATTTATAAAAATTTTAAATGTTAAATGCTTAGTCATCAAATTTTGTAGGTATTTTTGTTCTGTAAGTAAAGCCCTTCAAAATTGGGATATTCATTTATAATCACCTGGTATATTACCTGCAGCAATCAGCTCATTTTATTTCTACTAATTCATTGATTTCATATTTTTCTTACACAGATTAACTTCATAAATTTCAACTCTTTTATGATTGTTTAAAAAATTTAAAGCTAATTTAAATAATAAAAGACAAATTTTAGATAAACAGATGAAACATAAATGTTGATAATCAGTTATCAATAGGCTCAAAATAAATCTTTGGTACAAACCTCTTTCAAACGAAGTAGCACTGTGAAACAGATCCCAGCATCTAAACGCATATGTGAATGTACTAATTGGAACATTCTTATTAGTCACAGTTACAATAACTTTCTCTTCATTGGTTTTTCTTCGTTTTGAAGGAGGCTCGCCACTAGGTGTTTCATTTCGGTCTGTATCACTTTCTTTTATGTTATATAATTCTAATGGAATTTCAACCATTATTAAATTACCTGCAATAAAATTGAACGTATGTTTCAAAACATATGTGCTGACATTTCAGAAAAAATAAATTAACTTTTTTGAACAATGAAAATAAGTAGATAAATATCATGAGAATGGATTGAAAATCAAACAAGCAAATTCACAGGAGTATATTAAAATTCTCCTCGTTTTCAATTCTGATGCAAAATTAATTTAAAAATTAACACATTTGAATAGATAGAATCCCTGGTTCCTTATCTACCATGGTGGAAGTAGGACGTTTTTAAGTTTTTAATTATAAATAACTTAGTATAGGAAATTACTGAAAATGCACGAAAGCGCTATAATTGGTAAGTGTTTACTGTTAGCCATATTACTGGTGGTTTGAAGAATATAATATATTTTGAGAATCCCTGGTGTATACCTCATTGAATTTTTTTAATTCTAAATTTTATTTTAATTATTTAACCCCTTGCCAGTTTCCGACGTAATATTACATCATTCAGAAAATGCAAGAAAAAGGCCACCGATGTAAAATGAAGAGGAGAGTTTTGTGTTGGCTTATATTGATATTTAGTTTTACTATCTCCCACAATTACATACAGCATTAATAGTTACTATCAAAGTTTTCTTTTACCCTAATATGTGTACGTTGCAATCTGTTCATTAAGAAAAAGCAACCCCATGATCCAATGAGATAAGGATGATATACATCACGTGTAAATGAGGTGTAGTGTTGTACAGGCTCAGACCGACCATTCCTGAAAAAATATGGTTACAGCTGACTTGCAGCGATGACTTTACCACTAGACTAACCCGGTGGGTTAATTACTAAAAGGCCAGCCTGTTGGTATAGTGGTTAGCGCAACTGGCTTCTACGTCGAGGTCACGGGTTTAATTCCCAATCAGGTCTGTCATTTTTTTGTCACTCATCTTCATGTATCATCCTTCCACCATCTGCATTAGCAGCAATTGGAAAAGTCAGACGTGAAACAAAAAAAAACTATTAAAGTAGTCTATAAATATTAGCACGGGTGTGCAATGACATGTTTTTGGTTGTTTGTCATAACAAACTTGTTACATTGTGATTACGCCCAATTTATTTTTTTTCCTAATAAAGTAGACTCTCAGAAATCCGTACTAATGTGGCAAAAGGCCGATCCGGATTTCGAAAAATCCGGATTTCCCGGAGGTTGGCAATTTCGTCTTTATGGCGAATAATTATGACAATAAGCATTAACGTTTATCTGCTAATATAAGAGTGAGCTTCTGAAAAAACTTTAAAACGCTGTAGGCCTAATAAATTACAGTAGGTTACTGGTACTGTAATTATTCAATATAAGAAGCACAAACATTGACTAAACTTAACGCTACTGTACCGTAATAAGATTCGATTGCACTCTTTGTAAGATTTGCAAGTTACGGATTTCAAACATGTAACAAAATGTGTCATATATGTCTCAATTATAGAGTAATTATAATTATATAGAGTAATTATAGTAGGTACAAATTCATTAAAAAACCAAGTCTTAAAAATTGTAGAATTCATCCATGCTTTTTGTTGGTTTGTATCCAAAGTAGCAACACATCGTCTTTCTTTAAATTTTTAAAAGCTCTGGGTTTTCTTGATTTTCCTATTAATGTTAACCTAAGTTTATGACTGCCGGTCACATTGCTACAAGCCAACACCGTAACCCGTTCCTTACTTTTTTTATAGCCTGAGGCTGAAGCTTCTTTTTTGGATGCGAGAGTTTTCGTGGGCAACATTTTATAGTTCAGACCAGTCTCGTCGCAATTATACAGCTGGTCACCGGAAATTCCTTCTTCGTCAAGGATTTTAAAAAGTAACGTCTTAAATTCAGGAACAGCGTCTTTGTTCGCCGATAAAGCCTCCCCACTGATTTCATTGGGCCAATCCCATGAAAACTTTTTACTGGTTGTTAATTTAAAAGTTGTAAATTTTCAGAAAATAAAACCAAAAAAAAAAAATCATCGTCCGGACTAGCGCAATCCGGATTTTTGAGAGTCTACTGTATTTTTGTATTCGTATATACTTCACAGTAATAAAATCTACAGTCTAATGTAAGTGTAAATTCACCATGATCAGAGTATACAAAACACAAAATTGAAATTAATGTATTAAAACCTTTTCAGGAGATGCTATATCTTCAGTTGCTAACATAAAATTATGTAAATTACCCAACAAGCCCACTAATCTAAACTAATTGGGGCCGGGAAGTGTTCGGATTATCTGAAAAAATGTAGCCTAAATAACAAAATACAATCCAGAATAGTTGAATTAAATATTACACTTACATTGTCAAAATGATGTTGGGCCACTGTGAATAATTAACTGAGAATACAACACACAACTTTATATATATAGTAGAATAGTCACTGCACAGTAAACTGACTAAACAGACTGAGTAAACAGTAGTATTAGTAAAAATTACTACTAATAACAGCAGTAGTAAAGTGTTCAGTAAACCCTTGGTTTTCTGCCCCTCACTTAACCGAACTTCGGATTATCCAACCAGATTTAAAAAAAACCTACATCTACATTTACTTACTTAATCTAAATTTACTTCTGCCACCGATTTGGAAGCTTGAATATTGCCTGTTCATAAAAAGATTGAGGGAGAGTTGTCAACCAATCGCGCACGTGCTTCTCGACATCTTCATTGCTTTCAAATCGTTTTCCTCCAAGTGATTCTTTCAGAGGCGCAAACAAAAACTAGTCACACGGGGACAAGTCAGGACTGTAAGGAGGGTGTTCGAGAGTTTCCCAGCCCATTTCTTCCAATTTATCCCTAGTCAATAATGCGGTGTGAGGCCTTGCGTTGTCATGGAGAAGGATGACATCTCTAATGGGCACACCTCGTCTTTTGTTTCGGTAACTGGTTTTTGCCGACTGTAGCACCTGGCAGATGTGAAAAAAATCACCTGATCGTGAAGAAAATCTATGAGTAGAACTCCCCTTGAGTCAAAAAAAATTGTTGCAAGAACTTTTCCGGCTGAGAGACGAGTTTAGGCTTTCACTGGGCAGCCTTCATCCTTCCTTCGCCACTCCTTACTTGCCATTTTCGATTCAGGAGTGTAATAGTGGACCCACGTCTCATCACAAGTGACGATGTGCCTCAAAAAATCTTCACCTTCTCTTGAAATCGATGCAGAAGTCTCCCGGCAATCTCCGACCTGACCTGTTTTTGATTTCCGGACAGCAACCTCGGAACCCATCGAGCACTAATCTTTCTGAAGCCAAGGTGGTCTGTGATTGCAGACTGAACACTCCCGTAGCTGATACCAATTTCTGACGAGATTTCTTGAACAGTTAACCGGCGATCACCTTCAATAAGCTCTCGAACGGCACTAATGTTGTCATCTGTGAGACTTGACCTTGGGCATCGACGGTGACTTTCGTTTTCAACACGTTCTCACCCACCCCTAAATTCTCTGGTCCACGTATACACTCGATTCTTAGACAGAGTAGTGTCCCCAAACTGTGCCCGCAAACGAGTAAAAATTTCCGAAGGCTTAACATGTTCATTTGCTAAAAATTTTATGACGATTTGTTGCGCAACAGATGGATGTACCTCTCGCTCGGTCATGGCTGTACTGACGGCAGAACACAACAATGCTGCGAAGTAAGCTGTTCCCCCCACTCCTATTAAACAAAACAACAACTGCTCACCGCCACATCTGGTCCGAACGTGTTTGGTACAGTCAACAGCAAAATTACCGTTTATATTTGATTCGCCCTCATACATTCAATTTTTTTAGAAAATTAATACGCGACACTCTAGCTATGAATTATCGTAAGGAGAGCACTGAGCAAGACGTGTGTCTGCATTAGTATAGTCTTGGATGTACTACAATAACGCAGTTTATGTAATCAGCAATGTTAAACCATGCCCACAAAATACTATGGGTTTTGTCAATTTTCAACAGCACTGACTGAACACCTAACTGTAGGACAGAGGGGGTATGCAGGTTCAAAGTCAAGTATGTGTATTTGCAGCACAGCATTCACAGCAACTGAATCCAGTTGCAATGGTTACTTTCACCCCTGAAACTTTATGTTTCTGGATGGTTTTAGAAATTTAATTAATGCACAACCCCAGTACACAATGTTACAATTGTAGTGGGGATAACAGACCAGTTATCACCACCCACAAATTTTGCTTTTTTGTACTCAACCCTTATTCTTGCGTCAATCACTTATCTTTAGTCTATAACAGTGTCGTGGAGATATGTATACATGTTCTAATTTAACTTGGGGGTTAATTTACTTTAGGCTATTACATTTTATCGTTATTAGCAACTGACTTAATAATCATTTGTGGATGATTTTACAAAATGGTGTCAAGCCAGTATGAAACATAATTGTGTTGTACTTAATATTGGATTGAAAAGTTACAATCTAGGGTATCAATCGAGTCTATAATGAATGAGTACGGAATCAAAAAGACAAAAGTTGGAGATATAAAAAGAAACCGGGATAAAATAAAATCGTCATTTCTAAAATTTGAGTGTCAGTAGTATACCTACTTGCACTCGAACGGAATTTGTAGCCCGAAAACGAAAATATTTTGGGAATGAAAACCCCGGATTATCCAAACCCTCAGTTATCTGACCAAAAGTTCGCCCCATACAGATCAGATAACCAAGGGTTTACTGTACTTAGAAAAAGCTCGCAAAAAAATAGTTTCTGTAGGTAATCATGGCAGACTTCAGCAAAGATCCAGAAGAAAATGATGAAATATGTAACATGGAGTGACTTATTTGACATTGAAAGGCAGCAAAAGCACAGTTGACAGCAATGCAGTGTGTAGAGCAGGTCAACAATGCTACATAAACAGACATCATATTTATAAGGCACTGCCAAAATATTGGGTCAAGGTTTTTTGGGATTATGACAGCAAACAATTGGTAATTTTATAAGGGTCAAGCAGTAGTGAAAATATATAATTTCTTGTAATTGCTAATGAACAAAGAGAAATATTTTACCAGTAAACAATTTATTGTCAGTACATCCCTTATTAATAACTTGGTTTTGTTCATTTTCTATTCTTACATTGTTAATACATTTTTTAAATTTAATTCCTATGTTTAGAAGCTTTTTATTGGAAAATTACTTAGCTTTTCATTTAAAACATGTTTTAGAAGTAAAAAGCATATTAAAAAAATTATAAATCAGTTTGGACTGTTCAAAAATTTTGATAAGGAGGATTGTTGTGTATTAATAAATTGTAATAGAGGAACATAGTAAAAAATTGCCTACGCACATGTACCAACTGAAGACTGTGGAAGAGTACCCCCTCTAACTGCCTCACTGTGACAGTGGGAGCAGTGTCAACAATGATTAACAGCTGGTCCGGCAGTAAAGGAATAGTATCAATTCACTGTGGTGGGAGAGGTGAAAACAGTACAAGCAGAGACTTCAAGTTTTTTTTTAATTTTTAAATAATAGCTTAGATTTTTGTTTTTTATTTACTCTGTTGATGTCGATTTACTCTGTTTATTACTGTTGATGGTGGATCTACAGGAATGTGCACTGTAAGTGTGGGAAAGTAGAATAATCAGTGGAAGGAAAATTGAAACAGTAAAACAAAATCAGAGAAAAATTATTATATTTTACATACCTTCATATATTTTTTCATGAAATTCATGTAAAGAATTTAGAAACAGAAGACTCATACCATAGACAACCTGTCTACATTGGGCATCACTAGTTAACACTTGTGGATGAAAACGTATGCAGCTTCTTATTTTCTGCCAGGCTGCCTCCTTGTTCCTAAAACAATAACACAATTAAATAAACTAGTAATTTAATACAATAGAAAATAAACAAGATAACATAAACCACTGAATCTTAGATTTTTTTCTACAGAACAAATTTTTGACCATGTGAGGTGATTATACCTTTGCGAACTAGACTGCAGATTTAGTCAGTAACAGTCAAGGTCGGGTGAGAGGTTGTCACTTTGCTTTGTCACATACCAGAAATAAGATGGAATTCCCTTGCGCTTGACATGAAACTTGCACTAAAATCTTCGTCTCTGCTCTTTAATTCTTCAACTTATGGATTAAAAGATTTCAAACAATTTATGTGACCGCTCACGAAGATTGAATCCAAAACTTTTAGTAACGTGAACTGCGATTCAGTGACCACACAATGTGGCAACATAAAATACAGTTGACAAAAGTCAATTGGTTCTGTGCTGTGTTCAAAGTCACTACGCTCCACCTTCATCTGGAGTATTTAGCTCATCGAGATTTAGACGTTTCTGGAAGCTCTTTTGCAGCCCACATCTTCAGCATTCGTTCACTGTAGGCTTTTCTCCTTTCTTCTGTTCACCCAGTGTTCTGTTTTTGCTTCTCACAGAAGCCCTTAAAGTCCGTAATAAGTTGAATGAATCTTAGATTAATATTAACAATAATAATTTTATTTCCCAAACAATTTTACATGCTTTATACACAGTACTACCTCATTGATCCACAATAATTGTGATCAGAAATGATCTGGATAAATTGAAAAACACAAAGAAACTGATAAAAACCAAACATAATGGGAAAACTTACCATATATTTCTATTATATAAATATTTTAAAATTCACTAACCATTTCAGCTCCCTTGATGCTTATAGTCTACTTACATGTACTCAGTGGATCAACGAAAACGCAATCTTACATCCTACAGAAGATATAGCACGTTCTGTAGGTTTTAAAGTTTCATATGGCATTTTATGTACTCTGATGATGGTGGATCAACAAATATTAGCTTCTTCTACAGGTTTTAAAGTTTCATATGATATTTTATTAACTCTAATAATTGATTCCATTGAAACACATGTAAATAGATCATAAGGAACAAGGCAGCTGAAAAGGTTAGTGAAATTTAAAATGAGTATACAATAAAATTGATTTCAAGCTGCAGGATGCATTATAAAGATTTATTTTTACAGTTTATTTATACTTCTTTGAACAGAAACACACTACAATATGTTCAAATACAAATATTTACAAGCGTTTAGTTTTTCTTTACAAAGAAATCATTTATTTTTTTTCGCTTTACGTTTATATGGTGTTTAAAAGCAGTATCGTAGTGCTATCATTTAACCATTATAAGTTCAGCTTGTGTGGTGTTGGACTGTCACTCGAAGTACACCATGATGATGCCCAGCAATGACTGCAAGCAAATACCGTATATGTGTTTGATCTATAGCTCAAGACACTAATTCTTTAACAGTACATACTGTAACTGTACACTTTGAATACTTAAACTCTAAGTACACAATACTTTACGGGTTACACAGTCAAATGAAAAAACATTTTGTCACCACCGGCTGTAGTAGTCCAATTGGTAAAGTAATCACAGGACCGGCCAGAGCGACAGGGTATCCGGCGGTGTAGTTCAAAAGGAAAAAATGGTTGGGGAAGTCTTTGCCACTGGGAAGTGAGTAGAGGGTTGCCTGTACTGCTGCCTAAACAAATAGGAGCAGTCGCCGACACAGCGGGCACCATTTACCACTGCCTCAAGAGAAGCAGTCGCTGGTTAAGCGAAGGGGAAGGGTCATCTACACCAATGCCTAAAAGAATAGGAGCAGTCGCCGACGCAGCGAGTACCGTTTACCATTGCCTACATGAAGAGCAGTCGCTGGTGAAACGAAAATTAGGGAAGGGAAGTGATCGTGCAGAGCAAGAAATACTCAATGTTGAGTGCTACATCTTTCTCTGTATCGACCTTCTCGAATGATCGGATCGACAATAACTGTTCACCTTCTCCTACTTCTCGCTTACGCTGAGTCCTGTTGTTGGTGTTAGGTACCCGTCGTTGTACTAGCTGCTGTGAGAGGTTTGCTCGCTATGCTATCTACCGGCAACAGCAACTACGTTACAGTGCCAACAGCGGGCAAAACACGAACGATGGACCGGCATAAAAATAGTACAGTATCAATTTTTCCATTTTTGTATTACCACTCTAGCATCGCTGTGACATCAAAAAATACTTATAGTATGTAATTATTGACATTCATAAATTCTAACAGGTTCTACCGTTCTCTAAGAAATATACTAGATATTCAAACAATAAGTAAAATAAATTTGTTGGTGTTTTTTGTTTATTACTTTCAATATTGTTTTCTCCACTCTTAAAACGGCATTATATGAGCCTTAAGCAGTTCTCCCCAAGCAACAATACCATAGGAAAGTGCTGATTGAGCAACTGAGTAGTAAACCACTTTTAATGTTTTTAAATCTAAAATTGTTCAAAGGCTTTTAAACAGGTAAATAAGTTATACAATTCTCACCATCCACTTTCAAAAATGTTGCTCAATTCCCAACCTAATTTAGCGGTTGCTTTCTGATATACAAAGAAAAGATTTTCCCAAGGATTTTGAATAGTACTTTCATCTTCTGGAAGAGCCTACAAAAAAATAACAAAACATAAACAGTATGCACAAAATGTAAGAGGAAATTGAATTTCACATGTTGTCTTAATATACTACATGCCTTTTTTTTGTTGTGTTGATAAACAAGTCTAAAAAGCCTTGCAAATATGTAGCTGTATAGGATATTTCATCTATTGTCACCTGTTAAAAAGTTTATATTTATTTCAATAAAATACGCAATTGTTTATTTTTTGAAAAAATTATCAGAGAATTTACACAAAATTTTGTTACAAGAATGTAATAAATAAATTGCAACAATGGTTTAAAAAAGTTATATATTGCTTTTGGTGAGTCTGCTGTGAGTAAACCAAGGTTTACAAGAGGTATAAGTTTTTCCAACATGGCTGTGAAGATGCTGAAAGTGACGAGCGCCCTTGTCGCCCCAGCACATCAACAATTGATGAAAACATGGAAATTACTATCAACAATCACTGAATCATCCTCAGAAAAGTCGCTGACCATGTTACCATATCAACTGGTTCATACTATGGAATTGTTTTTATGTTTTGGGTCTGCAACATGTATCAGAAAAATTTGTTCCACAATTGTTGATTTTGAACAAAAACAGCTTTGAATGGAAGTTGCTTAATGAAGTCAACAACAAAGCAGAATAACAAGTGATGAAACACATGGTTTATAGATATATTAAAACTAAAACTAAGACTCAATCGTCCCAGTGGAGGCATTCCGCATTGCTAAGACTTAAAACAAGCTCAACAAGTGTGGTCAAATGTGAAAGATATGCTTACAGTATTCTTTGATTTTAATTTTACAAGCATAGTGCACCATGAGTTCTTGCCAAAAGGTTATACAATCAATAAAAAACAGTAACTACAAGTTCAATGCTGTATGCGTGAAGCACTCTGAAAAAATCACCCAGATATGTGCCTAACCAATTCATGGCTTTTGCATCTTGATAATTCACCTGCTCACAATCCTTGTTCCTGAATTTTTAGCCAAAACCAACACTAATGATACATCTGTCTCCATATTCACCAAACCTGACCCTATGTGACATTTTTGTCCCAAAAAATAAAAAATGAGACACCACAATTTACAATAATTAACAAATTTATACTGAAATAAAATACGAGATTTGAATATTTTACAATAAAATAAAAAGATTGAGAGAAATATTTTTATAACATTCAATAATTGTTACCTCAATTCTTGTGGCACCAGTTGTCAAGTAACAAATATAAAACTCAAGAGCTTTGAAGAACAAACGGAATATATGTTTAGGTTGTAAATCACCACTTTTCAACAACTTAGGAGTCAGATCCACAGCTGAAAAAAATTGGACCAAAAATCAATTCAGTATGTTCCACTACTTTTTACCATACAAGAAAATATTTTTTTTTTCAATTCAGATTTACGTAAATTGAAAATATGGATTAAACAAATTATGATTCATTGTTATTCAGTCAACAGTTTGATTAACGAACTAGAACGTACAATAATAATACAATAGGTCCTTGATTTACCGTGCTAGTCTGGTCGGACACCGACGTTAAATCTGAACCTTCAAAGAAAGGGTGGGGTATCTTTACAGTGATCCTAATACTTCATTAGGACTTACAATAGAACATCGCTCATAATATAGACATGTTACTAAATAAAGACAGGAATATTATCAATAACCTATTGTCCACTGCAAATGAATTTAACTCATATTTTGTGGAATTAACACGCACTATTGTTAATTTTCAAACAAAAAAACTGACTTAAACACTTTTATCTTCGAAGGTAATAAGTTTACGTTTATTTATCAATTTTATATCCATAGTCTCAAGAGAATAATTACCACTCGACTAAAAGAAATTACCAAAGTGAATAATTAAGGAAGAACAAATGTAGCCATATTTATGCATTAACTTAAGAGTATAGGTTACCTAATCAAAAATCACAAGCTATTAAGTGACAAGGGGTGGGGTGAAATTTTTCTTTTCTCAAATGAGTGACGTAAATCCATGTCATGATAAATGCCAGACCAGTAAATTGAGGACCTAATGTATGTAACATTTGTCAGTCTGACAGCCATTGTGTTATTGTGATTTATTTATAACCTCCTGGGTGGCCAACAGGCTTTTGTTTACTTGTTGATTTTCAAATGTAGAGTGGAAGGTTCCAGTTGGGTCTATTATGTTCTTTCAACAGTTGGCTCATTTTTGATCATGTTAATTATTTCTGGGTTACTCTATTATTCTGTTCTATTCTTTATATTTACAGAATTCTAAGGTAGGGTAAATAAAAGCAGCCATCCACTCTTGTCAGTCAGTTATATTAATAAGATAATAATGTGAAAAAAGTGTAAGCCATTGTGAAGTCAATTGTTGTATTGTCGACAGTTGTGTAATGTGCAAGTGGAAAACCAGTTTGTGTGTTCGATAAGTAAACAGATTCTCAGTAATGGATAAATAAATGTTGTTGTTGTTTAGGTCATCAGCCAAATGGCTGGTTTGAACCTGTAGAGGTTTTACTAAGTAAAACGAGAAGTCAGGTGGTTTACCATTGCCTTCCTCACTGAATGGAAAAGTACGCTTATCAGCATGCCGGGCCCTCTGAAAAGCACATATTTTCCACTCTGCAAATGACACCTTCACTTCATTCATCACAGGGTCTGGCTGTAAAATTAAATTCATTACTTTCAGAGAATATAACTCTGATTAGTGTCTTTTACACCTCTACCTCTTCTGTTCTTAAATGATTCAGTCATTTAATTGGCTGACCATGTGATAAGAAACAGAACTATTTATTTTAGCCCTGCAACTATCAGATTGAGTGTAAATAATTTGACACTCCACCTGTCTGTTATGGGCAAAAATAAATGTACTCAGGTAATAAATAAGAATTATATTTTTATTTTATTGTAAATGACCATATTCTTTTTAGTTAAGTTTAGTTTAAGTTTTAAAAATTTTTAAATGTATTCTGTTACTAAATTAAACAGTTTATTCTTATTTTCTAGTTGTTAAAGATGTAATTAATGTACGTTATTAATTTGTTGATAAATACTGGTTATAAGTTGAAAAGGAAGTTTTGTTATTTATAATTATCTGGATCCTGAAAGAACCTGGAACAAACATCACAATAACACCATCAAGTACGCTGATGGTTTAGATTTCACATTATCATACTGAAAGAGTACAAACAGAAATAGCTACCACTCTTTCAAGAGTAAAACATAAAAACACAAGTAAAACAAGTCACCAATACAAAAACATGTAAACATTACTGCTATAGAATAAAATGTTTCTTGTATAAATTTTTTTTTAACTAGCTTAGTCTGTAATGAACATAACCATTTAAACTTCCATAATAAAATGATTTATATATTTAAAAAAATTAATTTATTACATTTTCCAAACTTCTCTTTGTAAATTTGGGAGACTTTTTTTGTTTACGAGTATAAACAATACCAGCCGATGACAATTCCAGCTGTAAAAAGTCAGCTGATTGCTCAAAAATTTAGAACCAATAAAAGGAATGTAAAATTTGCATCTTACATTTAAATAATTAGTTGAACATTCACTATATGTATACATACCCAATAGCTTTCTATAACAGTTTACAGGATTGTTTTCATATAATATCTTTTCTGCATTCAGAATTGTTTCCATAAGTTCAACCTACATTACAGAAAATAAAATTTAAAACAATTTTGTTGAACAACCTACATAACCTATTTATTTTCACAAATTTTTATTTATTAATCTAGTTATAAAACTAGGATTTACCAACTAATGATCAGCAAAAACTTGGTTTTATATTGCATAAATTGTCACACTTCTATGAAACAAGATGTTGAAATGAAAAGTAATAACACATTCAAGAATTTGGAAACTGAAATGGAAAAATTAAATAAAAAAATTTCTTGTAAAATGCATCAAAGCAGCAATGTAAAAAAAGTGTACTATACGAGCACTGTGGCTACCCTTATCTTGTAGAGCACAAAATTTTTTGTAATGAGGCAATTTTAGACAAAATTTATTACACAAGCCATTTTTGAGAAAATTGTACAAAAAACTGAAAAATTTCACAAATAAACCGTACTACTTCTCCTTGATGATTTCTGATCGAAATGTTCATATCGGGTCCTACATGGTAGCCTATTGAACTTAAGTTCCAAGTTTCAACTTCATACAATATTTTTTTTTTTTTGGTTGAAAGGGGCTTGAAAATGAGTATTTCCAGTGAAAACTCTATTATGAAAAATCAACATGAAAACAATACTTTCTTTCTCTATACTACTAAATCTTCTCTGTGTAGGGAAAGAGAAAGTAAAAAATACTACGAAATTATTCAGCCAACGAAAAGACAAGTGAAAATGGAAAAATTAATAAATTTATGAATCGCTTTAGATTTATTTCTACTGGGTAAATACTTTAGATTTTTTACTAACATTTTGTAGCTGGTCTGATTTTCTTTTACCTACCTCTGATGTCATTTAAATAAACCTAACACAATTTGGTGGGCCCACCAATGTCAGAGTATATAAAATGTCATAAAAATTGAAAAAAATAATTAATTAACATCTTAATAGAAGAATTATATCTTCAATAATTTGTATAAAGGTTTTGTACATAAAAGATTTGAATAAATTAGTTTATGGCATTTTATACTCTGATAATGATGGATCCACTGAAATATATAAGTTTATTTTAATGAGATCGTTGCTGTTTAGGTCATCACTGGTTTGAGCCTCTAGAGGAGTGTTTCCCAACCGGTGGTCCGTGAGAGTCCGGTGACTACTTATAAAAAAAGTAATATTTTCCCGTGTTTAAATCACTGCTTAATTCACCGGCAAGCATTAGCATCGAAAACCATGCCGGAAGACTTATTGAATACCATTTAATTGGCCGTAAAGATGGTGAACTCTGTTAAAGGTATTGCAAAACACACACGTATTTTCAAAAAGTTATGCGCAGAATTAGACTCTGAGCACAAAACACTACTTTATAATACCTGAGGTGCGTTAGCTGTCAAAAGGGAATATGTTAGCACGCTTATATGAGTTAACAGAGGAGTTAAAAGTATTTTTTATTGAGACTAAAATGCAACATTTCTTGGAACAACTGAGTGAACCAAGCTTTGAGATTCGACTCACGTATATAGTGGATGTTTTTGGCCACTTGAACCAATTACTTACAACTACAAGGTTCTGGAAACGGAAATTTGGAAGGTGTTGGTAATATATTTGCATTCGAGGACAAACTTCATGCATTTTTGTGTAAGCTTGATCACTGGATAGTCAAAGTTGAAGAATAAAACTTTCAATCGTTCGCGAATTTCAAAGCTCTTGCTAACAACGAGGATTATGCTACTGTTACAGACCAGGTGCAGCACAACATACTCGGCCACTTAGGCAACCTCAAAAGTGAATTGGCTCGTTATTTCCCAGAATATGGAAGCAGTGAGACACAATCTTGTTATTTTCGACTAAGTAAATTCTGTATTCCTTATTTTATTAAAATACAATTTACAATTAAAAAATATTTTTACTTTTTGTGATGTACAATGTACCCTACTTTCTGAAAATAACAATTATATGTTTGTAATAATAGTTTCTTAATTAATGATAATAGTTTGTTTCTGAAAATTTGTTTTATTTAATCACCTTTTAATTTGGTTACAACTGATAAGATATATGCAATAATGTAATGGGTGGTCCGTGGTAGTTCACTGTCAGGCTGAGTGGTCCGCAGACCATTGCGGGTTGAGAACCACTGCTCTAGAGGCTTTACTAAGTAAAATGAGGAGTGAAGTGGTTTACCATGTCTTCCTCACTGAGCGGAAAAGTGTGCTTATCAGCATGCCTGGCCCACCAAAAAGCATCTACTATCCACCCTGCAAATGACACCTTCACTTCATTCACCACAGGATCTAGCTGTATAATGATGAAATTCAGTACTCTTAAAGGAGGTAACTCAGACTAACGTCTTATACACTTCTATAGTAGCGTTCAAATTAATTCAAACACAGGGAACTTTTTTTTCAATGTTGTGGCTACACTGCTAACCACACACATTCTGTAAGCTGTCTGTGCAGTGTGAAGTTGTGGTTCTTTGTCTCTATAGGAATTTTGTGACATAAGTAGTGGTTTATACAAGTGTATTTAATTTATGACAAATTCATATATTGTTTTTGTGTCTGTTTACGTAATATATTGTAACAATGGATGTAACTCCAAGAAAACGTTCCAAAATTGTTTCTCTCCCCAAGTATACCGGTATGACACAACAACAAATAGCTTCAGAGTGTGTCGTTGGACTAGGGACAGTGAATGCTATATTAAAACAATTTCGAGAAACTCGTTCCTTTTCACCTCGAAGGAAAGGAAAATGTGGTCGTAAAAGAAAAACCACTGCGACTCAGGATCGGTTATTAGTGAGAACAAGTAAAGTGAATCCAAAATTAAGTGCTGTGGACTTAAATCAACAGCTTGCAGCCAGTGGAACGAATTTGCATGTGACAACTGTTAGATGCCGAGTGTTTCAATAAGATTTAGTGCCATGCCATACTGCCAAAAAAGTGAAAGCATTTTTCAAACAAGAAAACATTTAAGTGTTAACATGGCCAGGTAATTCCCCAGATATAGGCCCGATTGAAAATCTTTGGGCAATAGTGAAAAAACGACTCTCAAAAATGGACTACAAAAAAAAATTTTGTACTACAAAAAATAACCTCATTGCAGCAATAATATTGGTATGGTTTCGTGATGAAGAAATTAAAAAAAATGTGCAGTACACTGAATCTACGCCAAACCACATACGTGAACTGATAAACAAAAAAGGTGGCCATATTAGTAATTAAACATTAACACATAGAATGTATATATATTTTTTCAAAAATAAAGTAACTTTTCATTACATAACATCTGTGTTCGGATTAATTTGCACACTACTGTACCTCTTCTATTCTTACATGCTTCAGTCATATAATTGGCTGACCATGTGATAAGAAACAGAACTATTTTAGAAACGGAACTAGCAGATCAAGTGAAAATAATTTAACACTCCACCTGCCTGTTATGGACAATTAATGAAATCATTGAGATAAAAGAAAATCAAAGCAGCTACAAACAATCAGTAAAACTGTATACATTTGAACCACCAGTTTTATTTAAAATCATTGTTTTTTTTTTGGAAAAATTTAAATTTAGAAGTAAAATTCATAAAAACATAATTTCTTAGACAAGAATCTATTAAATCAATACTTTTCAAATTGTAAAATCTAATTTTTTTTGGTGTTGAGAACAAGCTCATACAATTACAGAAATATTTAGAAATTTAGAAACCATTGAAAAATAAATGTAAATTTTTTTTACTTGTTACTGGTATAACATGTATACTTGAACCTACCCCATGTTTTAGAACCGCACTGTGAAATTTGGATAAAAGCAGCAACATTAATCGGCAGTGATCCATTGTGTTTTCACTTCGTTTTGCAGCCACCAGTAATAAACGATGCTGGTGTTCTGAAACAAAAAGTAAATTTAAGTTACGTGTGGCCTTAATATATGACTACACTATTACAAAATACTAAGTATCCCTTAAGATAACTTACCTGCAGGCATTAAATTAAACATCTTATTATAAAACTCTTTATCTTCACAGTTTTCAAGCGATCTGAGAGCTGCCGTTAACTTTTTAATTTCAATCCATAATTTGGGCTCATATGTAAAATCTCTGAACCTGTAAACGAATACCGGGTTAAACACTAAACACAAAATTTACACTATACACACTATACACAAAATTTTACAACCCTTTCAAATTATGACACATGGGCTGGATAGATATGGGGTGGGACAATGAATGTGGCTATTGAGTGTTTGACAAGTGTGATTTATTGCCCCACTCCCCAGGGGGTAAGCTCACTTGTCTTACTACAATAGGCTAGAATTCTACTGTTATTTATTTTTCTTGATTACTAAATTTCATTTTGTTCTGTTTTTCTTTACCTTTCAAGAAAGGTCTGTTTGTCTATAAAAGTCACTAAACTTTTGTGAAGTAAGCAGTAGCTGTGTTGTCTTGAACAGTGTCAAGTGAAGCAATAAACCGGTTTTGATGGTAAGTATATCAAAAGAGTGAGTATGCATTTCAATGAATTTCCAACTGAAATTGGAGTGGCCCCCCATTAATGTTAAAGTACCGAAAATAATAAGTAGTTAATATACAAATAAATTATTATAGATACTGAAGTCACGAGATTGCCTTTTGCGTGTGTACAGGCTGTGAGGAAGGGAAGTGAAATACTTGCAGTGCTGCCAACCTTAACAGTGAGACACTACTCATACATTTCACTACCGTGCAGTTTCTAGATACATTTTGTAAGCTGTGATTTATTCCGAGAAAATGTTTTCTTCATAAACCTTATAAGAAATAAATATGACCTGTAATATTGCCTAAAGCTTAATTTCATGACTAGAAATGTTTGATTTACTGTAATTATGAATGAATCGCCTACTTTACTATTGCTGTCATCGGCGTTTTCATTATCAGTCTCTCTGATATCTACCTAACAGTTTTCTTTTTTTACCAGGTGTCAACAAAACTATTAAAGAATAGCTTCTTCACAACCTTTATTTCCTTCTTCATTTTTCAAATTGTGGAAAGAGAAACATCACAGTAGTTAGCTGCCCACTCACGGCTTTTGTTAAGAGGCATGGATAGGCATTTTTGTTTAGTTCAACTTTACAACATTTTATTACATTGTGTTCAGCACTGTGAATAGTTCGACCACGTTTTCGAGAAACCAACATTTGTGTTTACGGTAACAAACAGTTATATTCGTACAGTTAACCAACAAAAGGAAATTTTTAATTAAAGCAGTCGTGCATGCACACTGATGCTTTCTCCCTTTTCCCCTTGTAGATTACCCTTGTTGCAAACAAGCACAAACTCGTGACTCAAGTGACTATACTTAGTGATTACATAGTTTCTGAGTTGTGGCTGGATAACCAATAAGAACCTTTTTTTTTTTTTTTCCCCGGGGTTCCTACGGCCGGCGCCGCTTCCTACTATCCTATGGATATACTTGAAAGTATATCCATAACGCACTTCAATCTCCATTCTCTTCTATCCTCCCAATCACCCTCATCCATCCCTCTCTCCCTCATGGCTTCCTGTATTCCCTTTTTCCACGTTTTCCTTGGTCTACCTTTCTTCCTTCTGTTGGTTGGGACATAAGACAACATTCTTTTTGGCCACCTCTCATCACCCATTCTCTGCACATGACCATACCATATCAGTTGTCGTCTCTCTATCCTATCCACAATGGTATCTTCTACATGAGCTCTTTTCCTGATGTCGTCATTCCGGATATGGTCCAACCTGGACACTCTACATGAACGGCGCAGAAAGTCCATTTCAATTGCTTTAAGCTGGCTGTCTATTTTTGATGTTATTTGCCAGCACTCTACCCCATAAGTTGTTATTGGCTCCACAATAGTGTGGTACAACTGAACTTTTGTATTCATGTGCATTTTTGCAGACCATAAAATCGGGTTCAATTTCCGGATTGCTATTCCCCCTTGCACAATCCTATTTTTAACATCCTTCCTAGTTGAACCGTCTGATGATATGTAGGATATGATGATATGGATATATGATGATGTACATATGATGATATGTATCTACATATCAATAAGAACCTTAATTTATTGAAATTATGAGTAAATAAATGACTACTTGTGAATTCAATTTACCTGTAAGTACGCCTAACATATTATTTTAAAAATGAAGTCAAATTCAAGATGACCAACAGAAATATCAAAACTTCACACAAAACAATTCTTTTCACATAAGTGTATAAGCAAGCAGTAGTCTTTTATACTGTGGACAATTCGAACTGCCACAACTCTTGCTCTACGCGTACACACAGTTCCACATAAAGTATATCCATAACCTATTCTTTCAACAAGGTCTACAAATATTAATGTACGCAAATGCCTACAACCTTATTTCAATGTACAAACCTACAAATAATTATTTCATTTTAAAATATGTATTTAATTTGTTCTAGTAAAAATTTAAATTATAAATTACAAAAACTAAGCTACAAAAACTCACTAAATTATACACTATAGATGCACGCAACTAACTAAACAAATTGGTCTGAATATAATAATGAACAGAAAATCATATATGAAAACAAATTAGTCACATCATTATGTCTGGCAGATTATTAATAACAACAGTGAAAACAAAGTGGTAGTGACCGTGGGTGAGTCGCACAATACAGTACCGAATGTATACTTTTGTGATTGTACCGTTGTTGTATGGCGAGGGGCGAAGAGTGGAGTAGATAAACACCGAAGCTGATTGTGCCAATTCGAATTGCCCAAGGTATACCTGTTAACATTCTTCATAGCAAAAATGCTTGTATAAAATGACAATTTAATACAAAATTTATCAAGCCTATACAACAGTTACTTATTACACAAAAATAATTACTTACAGTATGCAGAAAGTATTTGCAGCATCTCTCATTTCACCTCTAGATTTCTCAATTCTATAGGTTTCTAACTGAAAAAAGTTAAGTCATAAGAGTTCATTAAATAAATTTGCAAAGCATTGCATTCCTTTTAACTCCGTTACAAGTTTTTAAGCATAATGAGTAGATCAGAATCAAAACTCATCAAGTCCATTTTAGGTAGATTTTCAGTAAAAGACAAAATTTTGTGGTAAAAAAATGTAATGGGAGAACTCATGAATGCTTTGTTATTGTTGGTTCATTGTACAAACTATCTAGATTAACTTTAATATCAGTTTTTTTCAGTTTGTTGTTGTTTAGGTCATCAGCAAAAGGCTGGTTTGAACCTGTAGAGGTTTTACTAAGTAAAACGAGGAGTCAGGTGGTTTATATTTGCCTTCCTCACTGAATGGAAAAGTACACTTATCAGCATGCCGAGCCCTCTGAAAAGCACATATTTTCCACTCTGCAAATGACACCTTCACTTCATTCCCCACAGGGTCTGGCTGTATAATGAAATTCATTACTTTCAGAGAATATAACTCTGATTAGTGTCTTTTACGCCTCTACCTCTTCTGTTCTTAAATGATTCAGTCATTTATTGGTTGACCATGTGACAAGAAACAGAACTATTTATTTTAGCCCTGCAACTAACAGATTGAGTGTAAATAATTTGACACTCCACCTGTCTGTTATGGGCAGTTTTTTCAGTAATTCTTTGAAATATCCATGAAACCTTACAAAACAATTTGAACTTGGAGAGTTTTGAAACTACATCACAGACTTAAGCAAATTTTTTCTTGAATATATGTACATATAATGAATATTTATTTTTTTTTTTTTTTGTTTAATGTCCGACTGTATATTGAATAGTGAAGCAATAAAAATCTATTTGAAAGTAACAATACAATATTTTTACTAATTTAATTAACTTGGAACATCGGTGAATTATTCTTACATAAAAAAATCTGGTGTGAAACAATTACCTGACTTTCTCTTGCCAATGAAAATAATAAAACAAACATCCTGTGTTTAATCTTAATAAACAAAGTAAAATGAAAAACATAACCTAATTTTACCCATAAATGAATGAGGTAAAATTAAAATCAACTTCTGTTTGGCTCAAAAACTTGGAAAATCACTAACTGACACTCAACTTGTAGAAGAAAATACCAGAAATAAAAGATGTAGATTTTTAAATTTTCTATAATTTTACTTATACACATTTTTGTCGTAAAAAGCATACTACGGCTACAATATAAAAAATTCCATTTTTTACCAATTTTAATAAAAAAATAATACAGAAAATCAATAATTGATGCTAAACTAAGCACTGTACAAAAAAACGATTGAAATAAAAGTTGTACGTTTTTAAAAGTTCTAAAACTTTGATTATAATAAGCTTTTGCCCTAAAATGCATATTAAGGTCGCAGTCTTAATACAACCTTTTTTTCCTACAAGAGTCTAGCCCCCTTAAGAATTTCATGACATGGCGCTTACCCTATTTTGTAGATTATAAAAAAATGTAATAAATGAGGTGATTTAAAAAAATTAATCGTATGAGCCGTTTTTAAGAAAATCACAAAAAAGTGAAAACCCACATGAATAAACTACTACTTCTGGTTGACCGATTTTAATGAAAATGTTCAAGCCGGGTTTGATAGTGGTACTTAACTTAAGTTCCAAGTTTTAACTTTGTACCCTAGGTATTCCACTCTTGAGATATTTTATTCACTGACAGATCGCTAAAAACATGTTTTTTTAAGGTTCTGAGAGCCTGAAAACATCCGATGAAAACTTGATATTGAAAAATCCACTTTGAAACAATACTTTCCTTCCCTAAATATTCATATAGGGCAAGGTAAAGTGAAAATACATAAAGACATATTTGAAATTAATAGTTGAGTATAAATTTTTACAACAGATGAGATCAACACAGTTTTGATCTTAATTAAAATTGAATTAAACAGGATTAAAATAATAAAAACTCAATAGTGTGGGTGGGTTTAACAGTTTTATTGTAGTTTTAAAAATCTACTGAACTTAAAGTTTTGATACTAATTAATTAACAGTTTTGTTGCATTATGAATTTTGTAAATGATTTTTTATAGGAAAGAGTGAACAACATGTGTGTTTTTAACTAACAATGAAACTGAACAATAATCTTATTTTAAATTTTTTCGGACTCAAGTTTGTTTTGACTCAGACCAACTCACATTTAAATTTATTAAACTGCAGGTGTTGTTTCAACAATGTAGATATTTTTATGCAAGAAATAAACAGTAAAACAACATCAGAATTGGCAAAGTCAATATAAATAATAAACTAAAAGTAGGTTGTCAAATTCTTATACACCCTGATGCAGCTTTACAAAAGAAAGTAACATTCAATTTTATTGTAAGGTCATACATTTTAAAATACAAAGTCAATAGTATATAAATTACAATGGTTATCTCTACAGATTTAATTCAAAATGAAGAAAAAAGCATTCTGTTCATGAAACCAGAGTTAAATGACAACATTTTAAATCATGGTACTTACATGGATATCAACATCTGATGGAAAAAGTGTTTTTGCAGTAAGCAACCAAGATTTTGATGCATCTATCCCATTTTTTTCATTACTCATTTTTTTTCTAGCTGACCATATAAGATACTGCTCATCCCTGCACTCCCATGTCCTTTCATCTGCCGAAAAACCAGGCGCTTCTTCTTCAACAGATAATTTTAACGGGACTTCCATACTATTAACTTGTTTATGTAAATAGAAAAATAAATAAATTTACAAAAAATTTTAATTACTTAAGAGATAAACAATGGTCAACACATAACCTCTTCATTACGTTTATTGTAGTTAACTCAAAAACAAACAAAAACCCTCTACAGAAAATAAAATATACACAATCATTATACATTATAGCGTCTGTCTAACCGACAATATAGAACAGTTTCTTAACCACTATTCAAAACACGACACACAACTAACGCTCAACTGACTGACGTACACCCGTCACCGTCAGTGCTTTAGTGTGATGGATAAATTGGGAACGAATCGTACCTTACGTTACATAACTACACAAGACACAAAATCTGAGACAGTATGGTATTGCACTTATTAAAAACCTACCATACAAATTGCAGTTTATTATTTATTTACCATAAACAAAAATAAATTTAAAATTTATCCTTGTTTGACCTACAAAATATAATTTTTACAACGGAAATTAAGGAGTTAGCGCGGCAATAATTCGCTACTTCATAGGTAGCAAGAGAAAATTTGCTTGATCCAAAGAAAACAATGACAATCTTTTAGTCTGCTCAATACACATTAAAATGATTGATAAATATAATTTTTATTGGCTGAACTCGTGCATTACCGCCCAGTATCGTCAAAAAAGTGGTAAATGTATTTATTTTATTGTAGTACACATGTGACATGTTTGTTAATCAGCTGATCACAATAAACTTATGCAGACGTTCAATTTGTCTGCCAACGTTTTTAGCGAGTATTATTTGAATTATGTTATTTCTGTTACATCATTATTTATTTTTATATTTCTGAAACGTAGCATGAAAAGTTTTGTTAATTTCTTTACGTAAAATTCTGCAAATGTTGGGTAAGTGTTTTTTGTAAACTATGTAGTTTTGTAGGTTATGTTTATTTTTTTGAGGTATTAAATGTAGTTTTGTGGAAAAAGTATTTCATTGCATCAGTAAAATCGCATACATTTTTTTCAAAAAACTTTAGTTAAAATTGAATTTTTATGTCTGGTTTTTACAGAATTTCGGTATTTTTATGAATACGTAGGAGCATATTCTAAATGTGTTATTTGTGCTGTTAGTAGTCTAAAACTTTATTTCTTATAAAAGCCACTAGAAGTTCTTTTGTTTTTAAGTCCCTCAATTGTAAGTGGTTGACTATTTAAAATGTTGTTTCACTTGACCTGTGAAGTAACCTTAAAGGCAAATTCTGTAAAACCATACCAGTTCTGTGCAACCAGTTCTTTGGCCCTTTTGGATAGTATATAAAAAGAGAGCCTGTAATTGATTTATTTAACAAAAAATGTTAATAGGTTTTTGTTAATCACATTATAATGTAAAATGATTATATACTACTTAATAATTTTATGTTTTATGTAACATTTATTGATGACCTGTTTAAGTATCTTGTAATTATTCCAATTCTGTTTATGTGTTCAACATTGATCTTTTCTTCTGCATGAAGTCTTTTTAAATGAGTGGTTCCAATTATTCATTAAAAAAAATCATTGTTTTATTCCACACAAACTCATTTTTTAATGAGATCGGAGTGAGATGTTTTTTTTTAATTTGTAATACTTAATGATACTGGAGAGTTTATTCTCTTTTTCTAAAATTATTATGGAAAAATTAAAGCTGACATATAGTTCTGCCACAGAAATTTTATAAGACCAAAATTTGTTGTATGCCCATCTTTGTAATTTTATTAAAATAACTCAGAAGTACTTGAAATTGTAATGTATAATTTTAAATTTCTTTGTATTCATTTTGTAGTTGCTTTCAATTTATTTTTTTGTATAATTTCATTCAAATAAACTCGCATGATTTGGTGGATCCACTATCATCAGAGTATGATGTAAAGTTACAAAATTTAAACTAATTTATTAAAATTTTAATTGAAGTAGTGTCCCCTATCATTTGTTAAATTTGATTTGTTCATGTAAAATATTCTGCCTTTGCTCATTTAATGTTTATACATTTGTAGAACTTCTGAAATGTTTGTTTATCTTATTAAACTGATGGTTATCCTCTTTTTACATGATTGGTATAATTGAATCACATATCAATACTTTTTGGTGTTCACTGTAATCCTACTTGAATATTATGACTAGTCAATATAAAATTTATTACAGTGGTCATTTCCTCATTCTATTTTATGTACTCTTTTGCCATTATATAAAGGTATTTTATTCCATTGTTATTTAAGTGTGTGGATAATGATTTCTTTCATTAAGTATGTATGATATTTTGTAAAATTCATTGTTTTGTATACCGGTTACTTTACCTGTTTTTTATTGTTTTATTATACTTTAATAAGATGTATAGTTTTTTCTTTGTATTATTTTTTTCTTATATTTTTACTTTCTCTTGCCTATATGAATATATAGGAAGGAAAGTTTTCACCGGATCTATACGTTTTCAGACCCCCTGAACCCAAAAAACATGTTTTTAGCGATTGGTCTGTGTGTGTGTGTCCGTGTGTGTGTGTGTGTGTGTGTGTGTGTGTGTGTGTGTGTGTGTGTGTGTGTGTGTGTGTGTGTGTGTGTGTGTGTACAAAATATCTCAAGAACAGAACATCATACGAACTTGAAACTTGAAACTTAAGTTACATACCACTACCGGACCCGACATGAACATTTTCATCAAAATCGGTCAACCGGAAGTAGTAGTTTATTCGTGTAATTTTTCACTTTTTTGCAATTTTCTCAAAAACTGGTCCTACGATTTTTTTCAAAATCGCCTGGTTTACTCAATTTTTTATTCTCTACAAGATAGGGTAGGCGTCATGTTTACTGAAATTCTGGGTGAGGCCGTTTTCACGTAAAAACATAGTTTTTTTAAGATTACGGCTTTAATATGCAATTTAGCGCAAAAATGTATATAATAAAAGTTGTAGAGAATTTAAAATTCTACAACTTTTATTTCAAACATTTTTTTTATAACGCTTAGTTTAGCAGTAATTAGCGATTTTCTGATTTTTTCTCACGAAAACGTGTGAAAAATCGATTTTATTAAGATTTCGGCCATAGTATGCATTTTACGACAAAAGTGTATATAATAAATTTTATAGGAAATAAAAAGATCTACAAATTTTATTTAAAGCATTTTTCTCTACAGAGCCTAGTTTAGCGTGAAAGAGTGATTTTCCGTATTTTTAAGCCAAACTGAGTTCGATTTTCATTTTGCGTCTTTCACTAATGATAAAAATAAGGTTATGTTTTTGAGGTTAGTTTTTTGTTTATTTCTAATGTTTTATTACTAATGTTAGGTTTATTGTTAATTATTTGCACTGGCAAGAGAAAGTTGTGTGAGTGTTTCACACCAGATTTTTAAATTAGTGTTCTGATGTAAATTGTACTTGCTTGTATTGTATTTATTACTTTCTCTTGCCTATATAAATATATTCTCACGAAAACGTGTGAAAAATCAATTTTTTTAAGATATCGGCCTTAGTATGCATTTTACGACAAAAGTATATACCTATAATCAAATTTATAGGAAATTAAAAGCTCTACAACTTTTAATTATAGCATTTTTCTCTACAGAGCCTAGTTTAGCGTATAAGAGTGATTTCCGTATTTTAAAGCTAAACTGAGGTTGATTTTCATTTTGCGTCGTTGACTCATGATTAAAATAAGGTTATGTTTTTTGAGGTTAGTTTTTTGTTTATTTCTAATGTTTTATTATTAATGTTAAGTTTTATGTTCATTATTTGCATTGGCAGGAGAAAGTCGTATGTGTGTGTGTTCCACACCCGATTTTTACTATTTTTCAGTGTAGTCACCATTAAAATTTAAGTGTTTGTCATAGTGTTTCACTAATTTATAAATTCCTTCTTTATAAAAATAAGTCGCCTGGGCATCTAGCCAATCTTTCGCAACATTTTGAAGTTCGTCGTTGTCATCAAAGTGTTGCGATGTAAGCCACATCTTCATGTGATTGAAAATCACTTGGCACCAAGTCGGGAATGATTAAAAATGTCCGATTTGAATTGCTTTGAAAGCTTTTGAGTTCTGGCCAGCCCGTTGGCGTTGTGTTTAGCACAACTGGCTTCTACACGGATGTCCCGGGTTCAGTTCCCAGTAAGGTCTGGCATTTTTGCATCTCTCATTTTCATATATCACCATCTGCATTTGCAGAAATTGTAAAACAGTCAGACGTAAAACCAAATAAAAAAATCTTGAGTTTTTCAAGCACTGTGAGGATAAGTGGTGTCATGCAAAAAACAACACCGGATGTCAGCATGCCTCAATGTTTGTTTTAAATGGCTTGCTTAAATTTCTTCAAATTTTCACAGTTGGCATCTGAAGTGATCGTCGTACCACGTTCCAGAAATTCATACCAAGTTCTATAAATTCAATCAGCAAAACTCCCGCGGCATCCCACAAAAATGTAGCCATAACCTTCCTCAATGAAAAAGTTGGGCAGCCTTTCTTTAGCTAGCATGGAGAATTGGTATGGCCCCTAGTTATTAAGTGCTCTTTTGTTTTACACAACCCACTTAAGTTTCGTGAATGCACGAAGTGGCTTGTGTCGTAGCACTTCAATGATGACAACAAACTTCAAAATGTTGTGAAAGATTGGCTATGTGCCCAGGTGACTGAATTTTATGGAGAAGGAATTGGAAAATAACTATATTGGAAAATAGTGAAAGCTGTAGTTTTTAGATGTACCGTATGTAATAAAATATTTTTTCTATGCAATTTTTTTATTTCAGGCAAACGAAGGTCACTTTCCAAACTGCTCTTGTATATAAGACATTATTCTATTCGTTCTATATGTTTTTCCCTGTACCAATGTATCCTTTACATAAATCTGTGCCATAACTTTTAATATTATGTGTATATTGTATCTGCTGAATGGTTATGTTTTCATGATATTGTGGATAAATTTCTGATAAAATAAAGCTTGTCTATTGAAATATACTAGTCATATAGAACTTCAAAAGTGGGAATCCACAGTCATTTTGTACAGCACAGGCAAGCCATTGAATTCTGGAGAGCAAACCATTCTTTTCATACTACAACAACAGATATGACTACATTTCACAGATGGGAGCACTTTCAGATCAAAAATCTTCAGATTTATCGATCAGAAATGTGGACTGAGAATACAAGTTATAATTTGTCCCCATTGATAACCTGGGGATCATTTGTAGTGTCGTGTGGACAAGTTTTAAGCTTATATAAAAAAAACAAATAGTGAATGACCATGTTTGGTATTGTGATCAGCCTGTTAATTGAGTGAGAACAGCCAGAGTGAGTGTGTGTGTGTGTGTGTGTGTGTGTGTGTGTTGACAGATATTAATTTTTAACTGTTCTTTTAGTAATAATTTTCTCTCTGTTTTAGCTCCATCAATTCAATGAAAGGAATAAATTTTAGTACATGCCGATGGACTTACTTTATTATAGTTGTATTTTTTAGTGGTATCAGTTGGAAGAAAATCTATCAATGAAGAGGTACCTTATAATATATTTTGTTTATTATAAGATAAAAAACAATCAATGCTTATTGGTTCTTAGAGAATTCAGTACTTTTTCATTTTATTACATATACAGTAGTTATTGGATACAGTGACCTCCAAGGGACTGGGTAGTTCCAATCACTGTAAGCTATAGTCACTGTAACCAATGGCTTTTTCTTGTAGCAAAGGTCCGGTTACGGTCATATTGTTTGCACATTGCAATTCAAACTACTTTAAAAGAGCTTCTTCTACAACTTTATTTTTGACGAAGTTGAAGTCTCTTTAATTTCTCTTTACCTTCATCAAAACTATTCTAAATATTTTCCCTGGTTTTCCAAATTACTGTTTGCAATATTTTTCCAGATACTCAAGAGAACCTCTGTAATTTATTTAAAAGAACAGTTTACGAGGTGTGGCTATTAAATAGTGAGACTGACGTAAAATATTTTATTTTTATTTTATACATAATCACTTATTGTCACCTTCAATATACACTCCTTCTCTATCTCTACAACGTTCAATGCGAATTTTCCATTGTTGGAAACAGTGCTGGAAGTCGTCTTCTGTCAGCTCCTTCAGGACATGTGCCGCTTTCTCTTTTACAGCTTCCACAGACTCAAATCTTGTCCCTTTTAATGCAGATTTCACCTTTTGGAACAGGTAGAAGATAATAACATGTGATGAAACGTGGTTTTTTACTTATGATCTGGAAACGAAGCGCCAATCCATGCATTGGTAGAGCCGAATTTCACCGAAAGCCAAAAAAGCTCGAATAAGCAAGTCATAACTTAAAGCAATGATTATTGTTTTTTTTTGATATCCATAGGATTATGTACCTTCACTGGGTTTCTGAAGGTCAAACAATTAATCAATATTACTTCCTTGAGGTACTTTCTAAACTACGTCAAAGAGTAAGGAAAAAACACCCCGAAATGTAGAAGGACAAATCATGGGCTTTCCACCAAGACAATGCGCCAGCTCATTCCGCGTTATCTGTCAAGAGGTTCCTAGCCAAATACAGCATCTCAGTGTAAGAACATACACCTTATTCACCAGATCTTGCACCACGTGACTTCTACCTGTTCCCAAAGGTGAAATCTGCATTAAAAGGGACAAGATTTGAGTCTGTGGAAGCTGTAAAAGAGAAAGCGGCATGTGTCCTGAAGGAGCTGACAGAAGATGACTTCCAGCACTGTTTCCAACAATGGAAAATTCGCTTGGAGCATTGTAGGGATAAAGAAGGAGTTTATATTGAAGGTGACAATTAGTGATTATGTATATAATAAAAATAAAAATTTTTACAATGCAATCTCGTTATTTAATAGCCACACCTCGTATAATATGATCTAGTCTTAAGGTCCTCGCCTCTCATCACGCGGTCTTGGGTTCGAATCCCACTCGGGCATGGCATTTTTTCATACGTTACAAAAATTCATTTCATCCTTCACCATCTGCATTAGCAGCAATTTGCAAAACAGTCGGACGTTAAACCAAAAAAAAAAAAAAAAAAAAAAAAAAGACTAATGAATAATTTTGTACTAACTTAAATAATTACTGTTTGCAATATTTCTTCAGATACTCAGGAGAACCTTTGTAATTTATTTAAAAGAACAGATTGTGTACACCACACCTTTTTGTGCTTTTATTTTATATTACATTTTTAAATTTTAACACAAATTCTAATCATGCTCTAAAACTAATTTGCTGTCAATCTAATGCTGACACAGCACCAGCTCAAATAGTTTATTTCTTTTAAGCTTTTATATCAATTGCTAAGAATATTGCAGTGATGTAATCTTATGGAAATGATTCAGTTTCTTTGTGTATTTGAAAAATATGCTTAACTTTTGTTGTTTTGTTTCAGGCGTATCAAAATATCGCTTCATTATAACAATGTTTGCAACATTTACAAGTGACCCAGAACATTATCAATTATGTTCATTACTGGGTCAGTGTTCTACCGATATTGCTGTTGTGTATTTGGGTAGATACATTACCAATGGATCTTTGGTAGCTCTAAAAAAATATAATATGGAAAAAGTGTCTCGGCAAGACACACCATTGATTCAGGTTTGTAAAATTGGATTTAAAATTACAAATTTATTGTATGCTTATATTTTAACTAGGTTTGAACCATATAATAAACATGGAATTTTCCACAATCATTTATTTGTAATTGAATATAATTCTTTTCTTAATATTAGTAAAAGTGAGTTAAAAGTAATTTTTCTACAAAACTTAATGAGATAAAAAAATTAACTTTGTTCCATGCAAGTACACTTGGAAAATATTGAGAAAATTTTATATCACTTTTACTTTCTATTTAAATTCTTGTACCAAATTATTTACTTTACTCTTGTATTCAGATTTTTAAAATTAGTTATTCATGATCGTCACCGTAATGTCCCATTTCAATGATGCTAGTTTACTAGCTCTTACTACTAGCCAGGCCTGCTAGCATGTAGATGGCGGTTCCCACGGAGCTATTTAATTAATGCCAGCATTGTGAAGACACACTTGAGTTTTGTTGTGTATTACTGTATGAAGTAAATGTTACTTAATAAACAGTGTCTTCTATTGATGTAAATCGTAAAACTTTAACCCTTGTGCGACTGATAGATTTTAGAATATTAACTCTTTGAACACTAATTCCGAGATCGCGCCGATAGACTTGGCTTTTTTATCCATCTTTTATCCAAAAAATTTGAAATTTTTATGAGACATTAAGAAAACTTTGAGAGATATTTAAAAAAAACATGAAACTCTGTTTTTTACGTCAGTTACAGCGAATTTATGAAAAATTTGTTGTAATTTATGCAAAGTCACGCATTTTTGTCAAAATTTGGCAATAATATTTTTTATTTTTTTTAGTCTGGTATTATAGAAAAATGTCTAGCAAAAAATTTGATTTATCAAAAGCCCTCGCTTCAGTGTATGTAAAAATCAAATGAATAAGAATTCTGTGGTAATATGCAGGCGGAAAAAATTTCTCTCTTTGAGCTGATGTCATTTACCCATTCCTACAGTTATTTATATGACATATGTTATTATTTATGAAAGCACAGAATTTTTTGAACACGTACATGTAGAAAAAAATTATAAAAGATAATATTTGAACATTTTTGTTTCATTTTGAAGAACGTCTGAAAATAGGCTATTATACAAATTTCGAAGCGTTTATTACCTTTTCAGGTCATATTCAATTCAATCGGTTTTGCTATAATAGCAACATTGAACAATTTACCTACTTTTACCATTCAAGCTTTCAAACGCGGTTATAACTCTATGAATAGACCTTTTCACGACCTTTGACGGCCTTTTCACGGTTTTCTTCAAAAAAAAAAAAAACTGGAATTGAGTGATATCCCAACATTCACAAATCAATAAAAAATTTCCCACTAACCTGATTGTGTTGCTAATTAGCTTACTTTCTTCCTCATACATTCAACAACTATTTAACTTTTCTTGTTTTCTTATGTGCGCATACATTGACCTTCACTATTACACAAATTGTAGAGTACTTACACACTCATCATCTAACAACCATATATGGGCTATCTGGCTTATAAGGGTTAAGACATGTTGAGGATGGGAGTACATGAAGCTTGCCAGCGAGAGCTGAAAATGAAAGATGCAGTGAGAAGATGAGGAAGTGGGTCATTACTTGGGGGCTTCTTCAAGTCTTGTGAGGGAACTCGCTTTCAAAGATCTGAAAGATAGTACGAGTTTCTTGCAAATGAGTGATTAAAATATTGAAATTAAATCAGAATTCCATTTCAGCTGCTCCTTTGTGCTTGACAACTTCACCCGCAATACTACTCATCTGCTCCTGAAAACAGCTTATTAGCAACTTATTCGATGTTTCCAAATATTCACACTGATCTAAATTACTAGTGCTAGTCAATCCGTGATTTTTTCCCCCTACTAGCCGCTAGTAAAATCAAACATGTTCAAAGTCACTAGCATGGTAGCAAATACTAGCTTTTTAACTCAACTAGCTGCTAGTTGTTCATTTCCATTATGTTATTTTGCTAGCTGCTAGTCAACTAGCATCATGAGAATAGCCTGGGTGAATTATACAGTTACAATTTCTGAGGAACCATCTCAGTCTAAATACTTGGTCTATGATTATTCTGTCTCGTAGACATTGATAATGACGCTTAGGAGTTCTAGTGAGTATCACCCCTGGATCTCAGTTTCCAGTTTTTTTTAGTATTTAAATTACCTATTACAATTTTGAATAAGTTAATAATTTATGAGTTAAAATATGAAATTATGAGGCTTATCCAGAAAGTAAGTACCGTTCTGTTCTGACACCACTGCAGCGATACTGTCTACACTGTGTGTATGCTCTTTAGTTTCACTGATTCATTGCCTCTTTACTGATGCTGTAACAATTGATTTACGAGTATTTTGTGTTTTCTGTTTCCTGTTATAATTTACAATGTTTAAAATATTATTGATGTGTTCCCACTATTCTCTGCCTACATTTTGAATAATTTTACACGTAATATTAGCAAAAGTTTATTTATTTGTTAAATGACTGTTTGACAGAGAGAGATACTGTCTATTCTGTTTTTAATTGCAAATATTCAGTAATAGATGATTTTGTATTGTTTATGAATCTGCCCCCATTATTTGCTGGAATAGTACTGCTATTACGTGTCTCACCGTTAGTGTACCGTTAGTGTAAGTCTGTTTATCGGCCTAACTCTTGTTGTAGTCATCTACAGAAATGAGTCACCAACCTCCAACAAAATTTATCGCTAACTAAACCATGTTACTCACATTCAATATTCATTTGATTAGTGTACTGCTTCATTTATGATTCCATCAAAAGAAATTATTACTTGTATGTGTCATTATATCTATATTTGTGAGCGAGTTGCTGTTTTTAAACATGTATAAAATTAAATGAATTGAAGTGTACAAATAGTAAATTTATGAATGTTTACCTAATTTACAAACAAATTCTTGTAATGCATCCTGCCAACCAATTAATGTATAAATTATAATATAAATTAAGTATCTCTAACCTTTAATTTTGGTTGTACTTTAGTCTATTAAAAAATGTATGATTATTTCGGTTGTACCACTTTCTTCAGGATATTTAAAAAAATTAAAATTCAAAATGGTTGTTCCATTCAGTCATATCTAATAAAACTCAATAAAACTTTAGTTCTAAATATTCAGTCGTTTTAATTTTATTTACTCTGAAGAAGTGGTACCACCAAAACGATCGTAAGTTTTATCTTCTTCTTCTTCACTTCCAAGGATTAGGTTTCTTGAACCTGTTCCGGTACCCATCTGTTCCTCGGTCGTCCTATATCTCTTCTTCCTGTAGGTTTGTAGTTTCTGGCGGCTTTTGGTATTCTCTCGCCTGGCATGCGATTCAAATGGCTGCACCATCTGCTCCTGTTCTGCTTGATTTTGTCTAGCAACGGTAAAGCATTCAGTGTTTTTCTAATTTCTTCATTTCGTAGCCTATCTCTTCGGCTGCATCCATATACACTTCGTAAGAATCTCATTTCTGCAGCCTGGATTTTGCTGTCTACCTTTTTTGTATGTATCCAGGACTCACTGCCATACATCAAAGTAGGGACAGCAATTGTATCGTAAAACTTAAGTCTCGTATCTTTTCTTGTTTTCCGTTTCAGATGTTTATGTATATTGCCATAAATGCTTTGAAATTTAGGTAGTTTGTAAAGCACATCTTTGTCAAAGTCATATGAAACATCATTACCAAGATATTTGAAATGAGAGACTTGTTCAAGCACTCTTCCTCCTAATTCTATTTTAGTTCTTACGGCGTATTTTCCTTTAAATGCCATAGTTTTAGTTTTTGTCTGCGATATTTTCAAATTATATTTCTCAGACATTTTGTCTAACATAAAAACCGCTTTCTGTAACTCGTCTTCGCTTTGTTGTATTAATACCAAGTCATCTGCATAGATCATGTGATTGAGCTTCATCTGTTCTGAGAGTTGTATTCCTGAATTAATGCCTATTTTCCATGTTTGCAACATGTCGTCTATGTATATGTTAAATAAAGTCGGCGACATACTGCAGCCCTGTCGAACTCCCTTATTTACCAAGATGGCTTCTGTTACCTTATCATTTACTTGCAGACGGATTGTTGTCCCCTCATATAATCCCTTCATAACTTGAATAATATGCTTTGGGTATCCTTTAGATTCAAGTATAGACCATAAGAGATTACGATTGACAGAGTCGAACGCCTTCATAAAGTCTATAAATGCTAGATGAGTTTCAAGGTTAAACTCTCGTCTTTTTGATATAATTTGGTTCATGGTAAAAATTGCATCTGAGCATGACCTTCCTTTTCTGAAACCCATCTGTTCCTCTGAAATCAAACTATCCATAATCCTCCTTAGTCTTGAATTGATTATTCTTGCATATACTTTATAGGTGGTGTCCAGCAAACTGATACCTCTGTAATTATTTGGGTCCGTTCTACCCCATTTTTTATAGAGGGAAATAACCTTTGCTTCTAACCATTCCTTGGGAACTATGTGATATTTCCAACACATATTAAAGAAATGTAAAATTCGCAGGAGTAGCAACACCCCTCCACACTTCAATAATTCCGCGTTCAGTCCATTCTATCCCGGAGCTTTCCGGTTCTTTGTGTCCTTCAATGCTCGTAAGTTTTATAAAAAATTAAAGTGCAACCAGAAAGAAAGGTATAGTTACTTGAGTCACGAGTTGGCCTTTGGTTTTAACGAGGGGTAAAGGGGGAAAGCATCAGTGCGCATGTGCAACTGCTTTGGTATCAGTTCGCCAACACAACAACGTAAACTACACTTAAAGGACATACAGTATATTGAGGAACCTTTTGTGGGTTAACTATATCAATATAACTGTTTGTTACCGTAAACGGAAATGTCGGTTTCTCATAAACGCGGTCGAACTGTTCACAGTGCTGAACGAATCTAATATTCAATGTAATAAAATGTTGTGAAGTTGAAATTAAATAAAAATACCTTTCTGTGCCTCTTAACAAAAGCCATGAGCGAGCGGCTAACTACTGTGATGTTTCTCTTTCCACAATTCGAAAAATAAAGAAGGAAGTTAAAGACAGTGAAGAAGGTAATTCTTCGTCAACAGTGTTTTTGACTCCTGATGAAAAAAGGAAACGGTTACATCAATAAGAAAGTGATGCGGACATGTAAAACATTATTACCAGTTTTGAAAGAAAGGCTAAATTTTAGTTGGAAATTTTGTACGTTAAGAAAAATTTTCAAAGAAATGGGGTTTAAGTGGAAAAAGGTCAGTCATAATGAAGTATATTAATTGAAAGGCAACATGTAGTTAACAAATGGTGCAATTGTACAGTTGTAAAATATAGTGTCTCATTGTTGGTTGGCAGCACTGTCAGATTTCTCTTCCCTTTCTCACAGCCCAACCATACGCAAAAGGCCCTCATGACTCACTATCTATTAGAGATAATCCATTTATATAATTTATAAATTTATTTAATTGAAGAAATATTGTTATTTTTTACTAACCTCTTATAGCTGCTGTAACGTACATAAATTGAAACTAAATATTTAAAAAAATGTTCTGCAAGATGTTGTATCTTCAGTTATTTGTATAAAACTAGTAATAGAAGATACATCTTCTGTAATAAATTTAAACATATTAGTTTCAATTTTTCATATCTACACTAAAGTAATGTCGTAGTAACTGTTTACGAAGGACTGTACGCTGAAGTAGCACAACAAGTAACTGGTAAATTTATCAAAATCTTTTGTTTTATACAAATAACTGAAGATGTGTAGATGCTCTATAGATTTTAAATAAATTAAAAAAATTTTAGTTTCAATTATGTTATTTACTCTGATGGTGGATCCACCGAACACGTGTAAGTAAAGATAAAAGTTGACGCAGTTTAAAACGAAGGTTAGTGAAATTTATTATATAAATTCATTATATAAAGTAGAATTAATTTCAAACTGCACAATGTGTTATAAAGATTTATTTTTGAATGAAAATAGAATTGGCAAATTGTGGAAGTAAATTATTGTAAAATGTCTTGCATTTTTTCAGGATGAAATAATATTGATGCGCCAATTGTCTCATCCAAATGTATTGCCTTGCCTGGCTGCCTTTGTATCAGGTTGTGATGTTGTAACAGTGACTCCACTCATGGAGTATGGTTCATGTCATGACTTGATCATGCGACACTTTAACACAGGACTGCCGGAGTTACTTATTGCTTTCATCCTAAGGGACGTTTTAATGGCCCTCAATTATATCCATCAGAAAGGTCTGATACACAGGTATGTGTGTGGTTTGTATCAACTTTTTTTCTTTTATTTTGTTAACTGCATTCAAGAAACTCCAAAAGGGAGTACAGGACATGTCAAGATAAAGACGGATAAGTCTAAGTATTAACTCTATATTAAGTTCATTACTTATCTGTTCATTTCATATATATAGGATGTCCCATGAGTAATCCGACATACTTCTGAGGTGTATTCCGGTCATCAAAATAATGAAAAAAGTTCTTATAAGTCCGGAATTACTTAATTAGCCAGATACAGCTGGCGAAAATTTTTGTCTGTGTTATAATTCCCGCACCGAAATGAAGCTCTACAGAAATGTTTGGAGCGTTAATTAGCTTGTGAAACTAATCAGATTTTATGTAAAATGAGCTGAAAAACTGAATAAAACATTTCCCAGATCTGTAACTAGAGTAGTTTTTGAGATATCGACAAAAAAAACCAAATTTGGTTTCAAAAAATTGTTTTATTTATGGTTTGAAGTACATTAACTTTGTAAAATGGGTAACAAACATGTAAAATTTTGAAACAAAACTTGTAGCAAATTTAATTTTGAAGAGAATTTGAAACCAAATTTTTTGAAATTTGGTTTCAAAAAATTGTTTTATTTATGGTTTGAAGTACATTAACTTTGTAAAATGGGTAACAAACATGTAAAATTTTGAAACAAAACTTGTAGCAAATTTAATTCTGAAGAGAATTATGTAAAATAGGCCAATAAGAAACAAACACACTGTGTGTTTTGCTTCAATAAAAACCCTATTTTCTACAGTTTGTGTTTGTTTCTTATTAGCATAGTTTGCATAATTTTCTTCAGAATAAAATTCTCTATAAGTTTTTTTTAAAAAGTTTACATGTTTGTTACCCATTTAACAAAGTTAATGTACTTCAAACCATAAAGAAAACAGTTTTTCGAGACCTACTTTGGTGTATTTTGTCAGATATCTCAAAAACTACTCGAGTTACAGATCTGGGACCCGTTTTATTCATTTTTTCAGCTCATTTTACATAAAATCTGTTTAGTTTCACAACTTAATTAACACTCTGTAGAGCTTCATTTCTGCGGGGGAACTGAAATCCGGACAAAAATTTTCCCCAGCTGTAACTGGCTAACGAAGTGATTCTGGACCTGTGTTTAAATGAACTTTTTTCATTATTTTGATGAGAGGAACACAACTCAGAAGTATGTCGGGTTACTTATTGGGACACCCAGTATTTATTGCTTGTACAGTAAAATCCTGATTAATGATAACACGGTTTATTGGCAGTAGTGGGGAAATATTTTTTCTTATACAAATTATTTTATAAACAAAATTTTAAAAATTGCACCAGAAATGCACCATTTCTTACCTATACAAAAAAAATAATACTTGAAATATTTTACTGTATCTTATTGTAATGCAGTCCAAAGGAGAATATTGTTTAGGAAGTTGTTTCGTAAGAGCATGCCTTCAGCCCTGTACAGCACTAGCCCAGGATGCTACCAGTTACATTTACTTCCTTTGACATGAATATCTCTACAAATTGTTTGTGTTGACAGTTCATTTGACTATCTAAACAGTCAGAACAATTCACTCGTATATGACAAACTAATGTTCCGCAAAATTTATTCTCAAGTTAAAAAAAAGTATTTAAAAAAACTAACTTGACTAATTATTATATTTTTAATATAAAAACTACTAAATTACAAGGCCTATCTAAACTTTAAATATTGTTGGTCGTCAATTTACTGTGTTAAAGTCTAGTCGGACATCGACATTAAATCTGAACCTTCAAAAAAGGGGCGGGGGAATTAGTGTACTCGTTTATGTACAGCGGATTCTATGTACTTCATTAGGACTTACAATGGGACATTAATCATAATTTAGGCATGTTATTGAATAAAGACGGAAATATTATCAATAACCCATTGTCCATTGTTCATGAATTTAACTTGTATTTTGTGGAATGACCAGGCACTTTTGTTAATACTCAAACAAAAGAATACCTTTCAACATTACGTAAGGGGTGGGGGTAAAATTTTTCTTTTCTCAAATGAGTGCCGTTTAATATGATGTCTAAAAATATCGCTGATATTTTTTTGGAAGACAAGATTATCAGTGATAATGGATCAGGTACTCTCATAGATTATACCTTCTCTTTTAATGCAATTTCTTTGATAGTAAACCGGCAATCTAGGTTGATTAGCTCTCAAGCTGCACTGATGTTGTCAGCCATTAAACTTGTCCTTGGGCATTGATCATGAATGTCATTTTCAACAGTTTTACACCCACCCTTAAATTCTTGAGTCCACAAAACACTCAATTTTGTGAGAGTGTAGTATTCCCAAACTGAGCCCTTAAATGTGTTAAAATCTCCAATGGTTTGACACCTTCATTTGTTAGAAACTTTGTAACAATGCGTTGCGCAACAGACGGATGCATTTCCTGCTCACTCATGGCTGTCCTGAAGGCAGAACAAGAGTGTAGCAACTAACTCAGTTGGTTCCCCCAGTCTACGTAAAATGCCGTTTCACTGCGTAGTCTATCGCGTAGCTCAGAACTTCTCTCTACGCTCAATAGCAAAATTACCGTTTATATTTGATTCAGCCTTGTAAATGAACACAGATAACCAGAATTTTTAAAAGCTTGTAGTAATTTATGAATGTATGTACTTCCTGCATAGATACCTTTTTGTTAATAATTTAGAGTTGTGATTAGCAGTGTAGTAATCGATTCTGTTTTTTGTGTTGTAATTTTAAACATTCAGATTCTGTAATATGGTATTTGGCTTTACATACATTGTCACTCAGAAATACACAGTGAAAGAACTGTAAGCAATTAAAGCTCTTTAATAATGATCTGCATGAGGTTAGGTACCACCTAACCTCATTAAACTTTCCCGGATTTTTGAACAATGAAGTGACACATCCTTAAAAACATGAAACATCTTTTGGTGATGTATCCAAATAAAATATTGATTCTAATTATTTTAAATTCTATTAAATTTTTTAGTTAATACTAATTATACTGTGCACTGCTTTGCTTTTAACACAATCACCATGCACTACAAGTCTAACAAATGATTGATAATTTCACCTAGGTGAGATTTTAAAACAGTAGTTCATTTGCTAGTATTTCTTTTATTAAGTGATGATACCTACATAAGATCTGGTTTATGCGTAGGTATATTTGATAATACAAGGGTGGTCCCATAAGTACCCGGCCTGACCTAGAGATGGCGGAAGTTGTTTGAAAAATATCATTGTATTAAAAAGTACACAATCTATAAAGTATATGTTTCAAGTTTGAAGACGCCATGTTGTTTATTATTTATTTGGCAGCCATCAATAGTGAACGTTTTCAGTGAATTTGTGAAAATGGAAAAAATTGGTCATCGTTATGTGTTACAATACTTTCATTCGAAAGGCCTCAGCCCAACAAATATAAAAGCTGAACTAGATTCTACTCTGAGTGAGTCTGCTCCTTCGTTTACAACAGTAAAATATTGGGTAGCAGAGTTTGTATGAGCTGCCAAGATGACCATCGCGGTGGTCGACCAAATGAGGTGACGACTCCAGAAATGGTGAAGAAAATCCTCAAACCGGTACTGGATGATCATCGACTGAAAGTGTGCGAGCAAGCAGACATAGTAGGAATTTCAAAAAGTGCGGTACATCGCATATTATCTAAAAATTTGGACATGAGAAAGTTGTCTGCAAGATGAGTGCTGTGTTTGCTCACACTCAAGCCAAAACAGTGTTGTGAAGATGTTTCAATTGGGTGTTTAGTGAAGTTTCACAGCAACAAAGCAGAATTTTTGCGCCGTTTCACAACCATGGATGAAACATGGGTCCATCACTTCACACCAGAGACAAAAGAACAATCAAAACATTGGACTGAAAAGGGAGAACCAGCTCCAAAGAAGGCAAAGATTGTTCCATCTGCAGGCAAGGTCATGGCGTCGGTTTTTTAGGATGCGCGTGGGATAATTTACATTGACTATCTTGAAAAAGGAAATACTATCAACTGCGAGTATTATGCAAACTTATTGCAACATTTGAGCAGCGAAGAAATCAAGCAGAAATGGTCGCATTTGGCTAAAAAGAAAGTGTTTATTCATCAAGACAATGCACCAGCTCACAAATCTGTTATTGCAATGGCCAAAATTAATGAATTAAAGTTTGAATTGCTACCTTATGCACCCTATTTGCAAGATTTAGCCCCCCGGATTATTTTCTTTTCCCAAACTTGAAAATATGGCTGAGTGGTCAAAAATGTTCCAACGATGAAGAAATGATGTCAGCAGTTAATGGCTATGTTGAGGAGCAAGACAGTTCTTGTTATAAAAAGGGTATCAAACTTATTGAACATCGCTGGGAAAAGTGTATAAAGGAGATTATATTGAAAAATAAATATATTCTTTTCCAAAATTTTTGTGTTTTCCTTGTTAGGACGGGTACTTTTGGGACCACCCTCGTATACTGATGAAAAAATGCCAGGCCTAATGGAAAATCAAACCCAGGACCCCTTTCATAGAAGCCAGTTGCATTAATCATTGCACCAACAGGCCAGCTTAAATGTCTAATTGAAGTAAATCTATGTACAAAATTATCGTGTAATTCTGAGCAACAATTATAATCTTCAGTTAGATCCTTTTATCGCACATAAGCAGATGATGATTATGAAAAAATATTGTTAAATGTCAACAATACAGTGGAGCGTCAGTTATTGGGAGTAATTGGGACCAGAATGGTTCTGGTAATCAAATACATACATATACTGTAATATGATACACTATACCATAACAATGTAATATTACCTAAACGACAACAATGAAATATAACCTAAATGTTTAATAGGTTATTAAAAGCTAACATAAACTTTAGTTTAAAAAAAAATTAATTTATTAAAAAGATTATAAAAACTACTAAAGATTATAAAAACAACTACTGAAGATAATAAAAGAAGCTACTAAAGATTATAAAAACAAATGAAAAAAAATAATTTCACAACTGAATAAATTAATGATATAACGTATGTTAAAATCCTTTATGAAATATGTTTTGAAGCACTTAAACATACTACATACTATACAGTAATTTTTAAAAAATCTTTACTTTTGTTGTAAACAGTTTCCACTGTTGCCAAGTTGAAAAAGGAAATTAAACTAGTATAAATTTTTCATTGAATTGTACGTCCGTATTTTGGTAGTAAATACATATTTTTTTCTATCAATGGTGGTTCGGATGACTTACGTTCGATAATCAACGCTCCTGCATATATTATTTGCTTATTCTTCAATATTTCAATCAATACATGTGGAGTCTAATGATTGAGGGCTGAAACTATATTTACATCATTAAATTTTGTATTTAATTTAGAACATAAAATACTTTTTGAAGAATGATTTTAATATCCCGTATTTATAACTGTTAGGTTTGGGATCTGCCCTTAACAGACAGGTGGAGTGTCAAATTTATACTCAATCTGTTCGTTGCAGGGCTAAAATAAATAGTTCTGTTTCTTATCACATGGTCAGCCAATTAAATGACTGAATCATTTAAGAACAGAAGAGGTAGAGGTGTAAAAGACACTAGTCAGAGTTATCTCCTCTGAAAGTAATGAATTTCATTGTACAGCCAGACCCTGTGGTGAATGAAGTGAAGGTGTCATTTACAGAGTGGAAAATATGTGCTTTTCAGAGGGCCCGGCATGCTGATAAGCGTACTTTTCCACTCAGTGAGGAAGGCAATGGTAAACCACCTCACTCCTCGTTTTACTTAGTAAAACCTCTAGAGGTTCAAACCAGCCTTTCGGCTGATGACCTAAAAAAAAAGGTTTGGGATGGGAATTTCTGGGAGTCCACACTCCCATACAGCCTTATGGTGATATAATTCCTGGGAATAGAATATCTGATAAGTTTGCTTGGATGTGTACTGATGTAGATAATCACAGATTGAATCTATTTATTTTCTTGGTTGCTTGGGTAATTCACAACAACCCTGCTAATCTGGATTATTGCTACCGGAACCAGTTCAAATTTCATAATGTTCGGACTATCTGAGAAAAAATATGCATAATAACAAAAAATAATCCAAAATTTTATGAAATTTGTAACATGGAGCGTGTTATTTAACATTCAGATGCAGCAAAAGTACTGCAGTATGTAGAGCAGCACAACAACATCATGTTATGCATACATCATCATCAAGGTTTTCACCATTATTATAGCAAACAATTAGTGATTTTATGCAGTCAGACAATAGTAAAAATTTGTATGTTTTTGTAATTGCTAAATAATAGCTAGAAGAAATGTTTTACCGGTAATTAATTTATATTGTAAGTACATCTTGTATTGAGAACTTAATTATGTTCATTTACTATTATTCCCAGCTATACTGCCCGGCCGGTAGCTGTGCACATAACGTGTGTAAGAGATAGAATGATAGGACGGCGATAGTTATTCCCTTTTTGAATAACATCACGTACTGTAGCGTACACAGTTTGTATTTATGTACCTTATTTTATACAAATTGCGCGCAGTCTAAATATAGCCCAATTAATTATCATGCTGAATCACCATAAAATGATGAATTACAATTCAGTTTTTTTTTTTTTTTTTTTTAACGTCCGACTTTTTTTTTTTTTTTTTTTTGGTTTAACGTCCGACTGTTTTGCAAATTGCTGCTAATGCAGACGGTGAAGGATGAAATGAATTTTTTGTAACGTATGAAAAAATGCCATGCCCGAGTGGGATTCGAACCCAAGACCGCGTGATGAAAGGCGAGCACGTTACCAACATCGCCAACGCGGCCGACTGTTCTGCGATTACTGCTAATGCAGACGGTGACAATTCAGAGTGGCAACAGCAATTTGTGTAAAAAGTTAGGTTATTTCCTCGGTTTATTGTAAGTTTCAAACTTTACGTGCGTAAAATTTAACGTAATTTAAGTGGATGATTTTGATAAATGTGTCGTGTGTAAGTTGGTGTACAACTTTCATTAAACAGAACATCGGCTTCCGATTGCCGCGTTACTGCGCGCAGCGCTAAAAGACAGAATTGACTTTAAAGGTAGAAATTTAATCGCGTTCTAATACATTTAAGATAAGCAAAAATGTGGTAACCATTTATAAATTAATTAATTACACAAGAAAATAAAATAAATAATTATATTAAGTAAACATATTCATTAAATTTTTCCGTAAAAACGAAGCACAACTTCGTATTATTCAAATTTCATATATATTAAAATAAATCTGTAAAATGTTGCATGAAGCAAAATTATTTACAGTAAAGACATGGATAGAAAACAGTATTAGATATTTTCAGGTTGGTTAATAGCGCGGTAACACAGCGATGTCTCAATGTGCACAGCTATATGCTGTCCAGTATACATTGTTATAATGTTTTTTAAATTTAATATTTATGTCTAGAAGCTTATTAAAAATATTTTTTCATTATAAAATTAATTAGTTTTTATTTTAAAATACATTTTCTACGCAATAAGCTTGTTAAAATTTAGAAATCAGTTTGAATTATCCAAAATTTCGGATCAGCAGGGTTGTTATGTAATAAGGCTACTGTTTTTTAAAATAATTTCATGATCGTTCTGTTCCATTCTAACCCAACTTCATTACTTTAATCTCTATATTTATGTTCTTTTTATAGGGCTGTTAGGGCGAGTCACATACTAATTAGCGCTAATGGGTGTGCCAGATTATCTGGATTTAGATATGCTTGTGCACAAACAAATAACGGCAAAATAGTAAAACAAGTACATTCTTTTCCTTCATCTACTCTACCGAATCTTAATTGGCTCAGCCCTGAACTATTAGCACAGGTATTGTTAATAATACTTTTGTATCACTATTAATGTCTAAAACTGAATCTGATATTTCATGAAGTGGAGGATTCTGAATGCACTGTAAATACTAAGATACAATTGCACGAACACAATGGAAATCATTAATTTGTTTTTCCTCTCATTATGAAGTTTGTGATTCCCAGCAACTTCTATACTGGATTGTTTTAAGAATCATCGTTATTTACTGTTTTCAAGATTGTACATTGTATCACATTAAAACTAACACGAGTACATTGATATATATTAAAACTTAGTATTTACCATGTTAAAATTAATGTAGTGTTAGTATCTAATTATTATATGTTTAGTGAATAGAATCTAGATCAGTCTGTCTCTTCTATGATTGAGCTCTCCTTCAGTGGAAAAATCCTGCCAGCGTGTTGAATGTCTTGGAGCCATATTTTCAGTTGCTGACCAAAATGTCATTTGTTGGTTCTTTTGAAGTCTTCTGGCAGGGTGTTCTACATTTTGGCTCTTGTATAGCATGGTCTCTTTTTAATTGTACTAAGATTATGTACAGGAAGGCATTAGTTAGTCGCATGCCATTATTGCAACCATGAACCCACATATTTATCCTCAGTCTGTCTGGGTCTTAGATGTAAATGTAGGTTATGGCCTTCAGAGTTTACAGGTTTATGACAGTAAGAATTTTTAGTTACCTGTACATTTATCTGAGGTGAAGATTTCCCAAGATTCTTATATCTCTCTTTTGGAAGTTTAAAACTCTTTGCAGGTTCCTAGCTGAAGTGCTTCTACATACTTCAATTCTGTAATAGAGATGTAATTCAGACATGGCATTGTAGGCAATTGCAGTTGTCATCATGTCACTTATGTTCTTTATTCTCTATATTAAATGCAGCCCTTGTATTTTTTGTAACATTTGTTGTTTTAAAAAACAGGAATAATACTTAATTATTGTTAACATTATATAAAAAACTATAAGTTACTAAAAGACAAAACTGAAACTTTTTAAAGAAATTAAAAACACTTTACTTTTTTAATTACTTTGTGTTGTACAGAAAACAAAATATAAATCTAGATAACGCACTATAAGTTTTCACCAACCTGGATTCTTCTTAACACTTTGTGGCCACCGGCTTGTAGTAGTGCAGTCTGTAGAGATCATAGGACCGGCCGGGCATCCGGTGGTGTAGTTCAAAAATAAACCAGTGAAGGGGGGAGGTCGTCTTTACCGCTGCCTAAATGATTAGGAGCAGTCGCCAGTGAAGCGAAGCGGGGTCGTCTGTACCGCTCCCTAATCAAATATGAGCAGTCGCCGATGAAGCGAGGGGCAGGAAAGGGAGGTGAAGTAGCAGAAAGAAATACTCAATGTAGAGTGCTAAATCTTCTCCATATCGGCCCTCTCGTATGAGCGGATCGTTACTGACTGTTCCCTTCTCAATTATCGCATTCGCCAGTGCGTAGATACATATGTTGCCACTTGACACATGAACTGCGAGAGGTGTGATTGCTGCGCTATCTATCGGCAGCAGCAACCCTATCACAGCGCCAACAGTGTGCAAAATATGAACTATGGACCGGCATAAAAGTAGTACAGTATAAACTTTTTGATTTTGTCTTTTATATATATTTTTACTATCATGTTTCGGTTGGTTGATCCTCCATTATCAGAGTTTATAAACCATTAAATTGCGTATAACAGGCAGGTGGAGTGTTAAATTATTTGCACTTAATCTGCTAGTTCTAGGGCTACAAAAAATAGTTCTGTTTCTTATCACATGGTCAGCTGATTATATGGACTAAATCATTTAAGAACAGAAGAGGTAGCGGTGTAAAAGACACTAGTCAGAGTTATCTCCTCTGAGAGTAATAAATTTTATTATACAGCCATACCCTATGGTATGACAGACAGACGTAAAACAAAATACCGCATGGTGAATGAAGTGCAGGTTTCATTTGCAGAGTGGAAAGTAGATGCTGTTCAGAGGGCCTGGCATACTGATAAGCATACTTTTCCTCTCAGTGAGGGAGGCAATAATAGACCACCTCACTCCTCATTTTACTTAGTAAAGCCTCTGGAGGTTCAAACTAGCCTTTCAGTTGTTGACGTAAACCACCACAACCTCTGTACTTGCCTGACCTGCCTCCCTGTGAGTTCTTTCTGTTTCGCAACATTAAAAAAATGGCTTCGGGAAAATATGCAGCTAAAACGAGGTTATCACTGAGACAGAAGCGTATTTTGAAGTATTTGAGAAATCATATTTTTCGAAGGGGTTGAAGAAATGGCAGAAACATTGGGAAAAGTGTATCGACCTAAAAAGAGATTACGTTGAAAAATGTTAAAAGAATTTGTGAACAACTTGTGTCTTCAATCCTAAATAGGGTACTTTTTGATCAACCCTCGTACAATAATTGTATGCAATAAATGGTCGAACAGAATTTTGATGAATTTCATATTACCTTGTATAAACAAATGTTACTTTTTTATAATAGTAGTACAGACATATGCCTCTGGAATCAGCATAATTTGGTTTTTTAGTGAGTATATCAAAATATAATTTATTGCTTTATGTTTCAGAATTTATTAGGGTATAATGAGAAATCTGATGTATATAGTGTTGGTATAACAGCTTGTGAGTTAGCTAATGGTGTTGTCCCATTTGCTGACACCCCAACTACAATAATGTTAACTGAAAAGGTCCGTGGCATGGCCCCACAGTTACTTGACTCTACAACGTATGTTATTTATGATGATGAACTTGTTCCTGGGAGTTGTGGGGTTGGCGGTGGTAAGGAAATTTATTTTTTTTATTTTATTCAGTAATGTAGTTGATAAAGGCTAGTAGGTCTCCTTTGGTTGTAGTTTTCATCATTGTACTCTTGGTTATTGGATTTCTTTTGGTTTAATTCTTAAGTAAAAGGAACCGGCTGCATTGGCGTAATTGGTAACGTGCTCGCCTCTCATCATGCAGTCTTGGGTTCGAATCCTATTCAGGCACGGCATATTTTTGTACATTACAAAAAAAATCATTTCATCCTTCACCGTCTGCATTAGCAGTATTTGCAGAACAGTTAGACGTTAAACAAAAAACAAAAAAATGAAGTAAAAGGGATATTCTTTTTATTTAAATACTATAAATATATAAATACTAATACTAAATACTAAATAAAATAATTTAAATACTATATTTTCTATAAAATATAGAAATTATGAAATAAATGGAATCTGCATACTTTTTTTTAATAGTCTACATAATTTCCAGTATATGATAAGCATTTATTTCAGTGATACACAAGTTTTTTGAAGTCTCTCTGTTCTGTAAGATTTTCTGTTCAAATTACATAAAAATGTTTTCATAGTTTTTTTCACTTCATCATCGACTAAACCCATTCGTCCAAGATGTTCTTTAAATGGTAGGTATGATTTAAAAAGTGAGACTGTTGCATTGAGACGTGCAACCATGCTATGTCATTTTGGAAAATGATGCCACACCAAAGTTTTCGTCGGTGCTTATTGTGACTTCATGACAAAGTTTTTTGACAGTAGCTCCTCACTCTAAAAAAAATCAAAAATAAAGTTACATTCAAGTTGGCAGACAACATTTTTTGATTCATCATAAAATAGTATTTTGTATTCGAGTGAGGTTCTTGTTTTTACTTTCTCTTACCTATATGAATATACAGGAAGTAAAGAATTGTTTTCATGTTAATTTTTTCTAATCAATCTTTCACCGGATATACACATTTTCAGACTTGGGTTCCCTGAACCCAAAAAAACATGTTTTTAGCAATTGGTCTGTGTGCGTGTAAACAAAATATCTCAAAAACGGAACATTGTACGTAGTTGAAACTTGAAACTTAAGTTAGATACTATTACTGAACCTGACATGAACATTTTCATCAAAATCGGTCAATCGGAAGTAGTAGTTTATTCGTGTCATTTTTCACTTTTTTATGATTTCCTCAAAAACGGCTCCTACAATTTTTTTAAAAGTCGCCTCATTTACTACATTTTTTATGGTCTACAAGTTAGGGTAGGCGCCGTGTCTGCTGAAATTTTTGGGGTGGCTGTTTTCTCGTAAAAAGTTGTTTATTTAAGATGGCAGCTTAAAAGAATGTAATAATTAAGCACAAAAATGTATATAATAAAAGTTGTAGAGAATTTTAAATCCTACAACTTTTATTTCAAACATTTTTTTGTATAATGCTTAGTTTATGTAATTAGTGATTTTCTGGGTTTTTTTCATGAAAATCAGTAAAAAAAACCAGTTTTAAGATTTCAGCCTTAGTATGCATTTTATGACAAAAGGGTATGTAATTAAATTTATAGGAAATTAAAAGATCTACAACTTTTATTTTGAGAATTTTTCTCTACAGAGCTTAGTTTAGCATAAAAGAGTGATTTTCCGTATATTAAAGCCAAATTGAGGTTGATTTTCATTTTTCATCATTCACTCATGATTAAAATAAGGTTTTGTTTTTTGAGGTTAGTTTTTTTGTTTATTTCTAATGTTTTATTACTAATTTTAGGTTATATTTGCAATTCAAAAATAAATCTTTATAATGCATCCTGCAGTTTGAAATATTTCTATTTCATATAATGAATTAATATAATAATTTCACTAACCTTCTTTTTAAACTGCGTCACCTTTATTTTATTCCTGCTTACACGTGTTTCGGTGGATCCACCATCATCAGAGTAAATGAAAAATTGAAACTAAAAATTTTTTTCATTTATTTAAAATTTACACTTTTTATACAAGTGACTGAAGATGTATCATCTTCTGTAAATTTTAAATAAATGAAAAAAATTTTTAGTTTCAATTTTTCATTTACTCTGATGATGGTGGATCCACTGAAACACGTGTAAGTAGGAATAAAATAAAGGTGACGCAGTTTAAAAAGAAGGTTAGTGAAATTATTATATTAATTCATTATATGAAATAGAAATATTTGCCATTATTTGCATTAACAAGTGAAAGTCATGTCGAGTGTTTCACACTAGATTTTTATGTATCTTCAAATTTCCCTTACATTTGAAATATTAAGCCAATCTCTGACTTTTCATCCACCCTGTATATATTACCTGTAAAGACTGTAAATCTGTCTTAACCTAAAAAACACAAAAAGGTAAGTGGGGTCTCTTTCTGAAACACATGATTCATTTGTAATGAAATTTATTATTATATAGATTATAAAATTTTGAATACTATTTATGAGATTTATTCATAATTATGAAACAGAGCAAAAACCTGGAGACTCGGGAGTCGGTGACAGTGTCGTCAGCTGTAGAGCCAATGATCACATGCGAGAGTATTCAACACGCCGTTTCAGTGAGCCATTCCATGATCTGAATGACATGTGTTGTTTATGTGATCCACATGAACGTCCTACACCTGCACAACTTTTGACTCATCCATTTTTCAAGCAGATTCGAAGAAATACACAACCTCTAGTCGAACTTCTTTTGCCTGCTGTTCCTATAATGGAAGAGAATGTTCCACAAGTACCAGGTAAGCTAATTATTCTATTTCAAATCAGTTTATTGTAATGTATGCTGTGGCTTCAATAATCATGTAACAATTTTATGATTGTCTTAGTTAAGGTGAATATTGTAGCAACATTTAGGATGATTAATGGATACTAGCTGGTTTTTACACCTTTACAGTATTAAAATACCGGTTGGCCCATATGTCAGTTTCCCCATGAAATAGGATATTTTGTATCAATAAGTTTGTAACATTGTTACGTTATCAGCAATCATGTATATCATTAATTGTTGTCCTTTATAGTGAGGTGAATCTCTAAGCCATATCATCCATCTTTACTCCAAGTTCTTAGCGAGGGTGATACCGATAGGCATTTGGAATTCTGTGAGACAGACGCTATCCGTATAGAAGCCAATTCATATTTCTTGCGATCAATTTTGTGGTGTGTTGAGGCATGTTTCAAACTCAATGAGCGTGTTGATTGGCGTAACTGTGAGTACGTGTCGGATGTAAATCTTCATAAGGCAATCCAAGAAGAGCTCAATGTGCCTGGTGTTATGGTATGGGGAGAAATTTCGAGTACTGCATTGATGGATCCTTAATTTTTTGAGATAAATGTTAATTTGGAAAGGTACTAACAGTTGCTGCAGGAAGTAGTTTTTGCAGAACTTGAAAACAATCCTGTTAACAATTTTTTAATCGCCCTACTGGGAACAAGATGGAGACCTAGCATATTTTGGTATCGAAGTTCAAGAGCTTTTGAATTCCAAATTTAATGAATGGATTGGTCGCTTTGATACAATTGATTGCCCTGCGCACTTGCCAGACTTAACTTCATGTGATTTTCACTGTGGGGTATTATAAAGGATTGGTGTTTTCTTCAAACCACAAAACCTAGCTGAACTATAAAGCATAATAGAAAATGCATTTGACACCGTCAATGAAGATAAATTGTTATTGTTGAAAATTTGTCAATCAGTTTTAAGTCGTATGAAATGTATAGACACTAATGGTGAACATTTTGAACAACCACTATAACAAAGGTATTAAAGGTATTATATAAGTACAGTTCAAATAATAAATCTTGTTTTCTTTCCTTTAGGTTTCTTATTCCGTTACTTGTAACGCCTTCATTTATATTTCTTCCGTACGTGGGGAAATTGACATATGGGCCACCCGGTACAAACTGAGGATATTAGCAGTCGTACAAATACTGTGCAAATATCAGATTTGTCACTCTTGAAAAGATAGTGATGGACTGAGTAACAATGTGGGATTATTGATAATTGGTTTGCTAGCATTTCTTTCACTGTGCCACCTTATCTCAAAGGTGTCGCTTGAAGGTGTAGACCCAGAGTTTGTTCCTAAGAACACTTGGAACTTTTAAATTGTGATTGCAATTGCCACACTTAACTGAACTAATAAAATCCCTTTCATGAGACTCCCTTTCTGTCTCATGGCTGATGGAAATTTTTGAAAAGGCTTACCTTTGACTTACGGCAAAAACCATTAATGATTTCTGTATCTACACTTTAAGAGGAATCAAATGACACTATTTCTGTTTCAAAATTTTGTCTTTGATTTCTTGACTTCTGGTTTTGGGCTAATTCCAGTCAAAACCGGAACTTCAAACCCAATTTAGGCCCACTAAATGTTTTTGTAGATTATGAATCCGACAACCGTTTATTGCTATCTCTTGTAGTTTCTGACATCTGAGTGTGACGGATGGACAGACAAACAAAACAAATATGCAATTTTAAAAATTGCCACCAATGAACTAAAGATAGATGTACAAAAATGTTGATAGCAACGTGTAGCCTGTCGTCAACCATCCTTTAGTCTACGTGCACATATACGCAGTGCACAGGTAGAATAATTTTTATTCTGCCATTCTTCCTTAAAAATATGTTAAAAAGTTCATGATAATTTTAAATGTTTTACTACAGAATGATACAAAAAAATTCTATATCGTTGCATAAACTTTAACGTCTATATTGAGAATCGAAACACGAAGTTATTGTCTTTTTTTTACAAAAATCTAGTCGTTTCGAAATATAATTGTAATTCATCTTGTTAGGAATTAATTTTTTTGTAAATTTGTTATAAAATTTTTTATAGAGCACATTCAGATGAACATTTTGGTGTATGAACCCATATCCATTTTTGCAGTTGTATTAATTCGAAAAAGTAAAAATATTTGCTACTTTGTTTTCCAAGGATCATTTCAAAGGAATACACCACTTTCTATGTTTATTTGCGAACTAACTTTTAAATAATTACCGTCTATGACTAAACTAGTTACGTCAAAAACTTTAGTCTCCTTATGACCAAAATGATTGAGATGAAATACTTTATGACTACTCTCCTTTAATTCGAGATTAATTTCCTTAATGTCTTGCTAATAAATGTATCTTATTTTTTCAGATGATTTGGAATCAATTTTGGCTGCAGATAGAATAAGTGCTTTAGATTTAACTTCAGAGACTTGGGATTTTTAAGTATAGGTGCACGGTGTTAGTTATTTCATAAAAATGTTATATAAATTTATTTTATTGGCCATTGAATAGGTGGAGAGAATTTGCTTATGCATTAGTAAGGTGCAAATTCTACCTGAGTGTAAAGCTAGGTATCATGAATGATTATATTAAATGGTTAAAATTAGTAAATAAATTAATCTTTATTGTCACATGAAATAAAATACTTTTTGTGAGGCAATTTTGATTTTCGGTATGGAAAGGAGAAGGCATGTTACTGTGTATTCAACTAAAGGAAAAAGGTTGTGATATTCTTTTAACAAAAGTCAATTCAGTAAAAATGTAATCATGGCAATTAGAGGCAACAGTTTGTTTTTGGTGTAGAGTCCAAATAGATTTCTGTTGTTTTTGCTCTTTGAAAAGAAGTGACTCAAATCATGTTAGTAAAAAATGTGGTCTTATGTTTTATTATATTGTACATAATACCGAATAAGTTTTAAAAACTTCATATATGTATGGTGGAGGTCAGAAAAGAACCAGTTCATGTCATAAGGAGAGGTTACAATGCAAGTATTTGCTGCTCACAAGTCAAACTATGATGACTGAATAAAATAATTCAAGATGGCAGTGTCCACTTAAAAACCATAATAAATGGTAACCATTTATTGGCTTTGATGGGGTGTACTGTTTATTGACTTTATGCCCATGGAGCCGCTATCAATGGTGATGCGCATCGTGAAACATTAAAGAAATTACAGGAGGTCGTTTATAGCGACATCAATGTACTCTACACCATTGTCCATTCTCATGTGGTTGAAAAAACATAACTAATTCAAAAATTCAAGTGGAAAATTTTTTATCAACCACCTTACAGTCTGGACTGGCTTCTTCAGATTTTCATCTCTTTACAAATCTAAAGTACTTTTTGGCAGGAACAAAATTTAAAAGTGATGAAGAACTGAAAGAAGTATTTTAATTAGGTTGTAGAATGTCACTCCTTATTGTTACCATTCAGTGACTGAATTTTATTTCAGATTCCAAAATCGGTAATATTTTCCCGAAATCACTCCCTTATATTCCTAATACTTACTCTACTTTTTTTGTCATCAGTCTTTCGACTGGTTTGATGCAGTTCTCCAAGCTGTTCTATCTTATGGAAGTCATTTCATATCTACATACCTGCAACATCGTACATCTTACTCTATGAAAGTTATCAAATAAATGTACTATGAACCCTATAACAGTCAGCACTTTATATTCTTTTCTCTTATTCTAAATTCTATCGCCTGCTATAGTCTGTTTGTAGGGAAGGTCAGTTCACTTTTGTGTCTCTGATGTATGAGAAAAATATCTTAATAACATTTATTAAGATTTATGCATTTACCATTTCCCTGTACAACTCTCCAGTCATTTTCTACAATTTTTTAAGTGTAATTTATTTCCATTGTTATATTTTTCCAGGGTTAAATTTACAATATAGACACAATTGTCGTAGAAAAATGATTAAAGATTAAAATTTAACATTAAATTTTCAGAATAATGTGCTGTACAGAACTAGCAAAAAAGTGTACAAAATTTGAAGGTACACTCCTGCTTTATAACTTTCTTGTCAGCCAAGCATTCTTTATGAATATGCATACAAATTTTACATGAAAAACTTGATAGTTGTAAGGAAAGCAAATAAGAACTGTTTCTTATTATTATTTTATTTTAGATTACATTGGTTTAGATGTAGTAATGATAAAACTTAAATTTCTATGTTTCTTATATGTCAATGGTTTTTAAGTAAACAAATATTTTTCATTTCGCATTTATTCTTGTATTACAATTTCATCTATAAGGTTATTTGCTGTTTTAAGAACTATTTACACAAAATCAACTTATACTATCAAGAAAAGCATAGTGTGTATTGCAAGTACCATGTGCTAACTTGATCTCTGATTTATTGGTTAAATGATAAATATTTCTTTTTATAAATTTGTTATTTTATTAAGGAAAAGTACTTAACAAAGGTACAATTAACGAACTTATTTGAGAGCTAGTTAGCATGGATACTAGGTCAGAATTGTGGTATTTGCGATTTGTACTGTTTATTTGTTGATGTCAGCAATAATTGTTTTAGTAAGTAGCTCATTGTAATGAAAATCATAGGAATGCAATTTTGGGGCTTCCAGATTGTCAGTTTACCAGATCTATTAGATTAGTCTTGGTTGTTTAAATTGCAACTTTGGTCAAGTTTCTACCTTACAGATTTAAAAAAGTTTTACAAGTTTGTAAAGAGGCCACTTTTGGGCATCTGCAAAGAATCTAAAAATGAAAATTTGTGATGAGATATTGCAAAGTAAAGAGCAAAAAAGCTGAATTAAAGTTTCAATAGTATAGCTGTTTTGGCAGTGGAGTTGCGAAGTTCAGTTTGTTTTAAGGGTCGTTATGGTGACGGAAATTGGAGGAGCCAATAAAAAAAATCACTAAGTCCACTTTTTAGTAAAATGAGATTTTTAGTTGTATGTATGCAGGACATTGAAATTTGATAGATGGTAATGTTAGTTTCAAGAAAAGAAATCAGTAAATACCTTATTTTTTACTATTTTTATTTGACCAGTTTGGCAGTTTCAATCAAAGAAATATCTAAGTCCAAAAAATCACTTAGTCCAATGTGTTCAAAGCAAAAAACCACTATGTCCATCAGTTCATTGTTTAAAAATTACTAAGTCACATGTTATAAAATCAGCTGTTCCTGATGAACTATGGTTGTACTGTTTGTTAGTGAAAAGTAATTGGTTTTAAAGTTGTTTGTAAAGAATTAAGTAGTATTTCAAACAAATAAAATAATATTATAAATTCAATAAATTAATTATTACAGAATAATGGAATTCTTAAGAAATCATGCAGTTGAGGTTATAAATTGTGGCATTTTCTTACTCCAACTTAATATTTATACATAACTTATGAAAATTTTACAAACTGGTAGATACCCAACAATTTCAACTTATTTTATAATAGATGTGTCTTTTTCCTAAAAATTAATTTGAGTTTCGGACTGCCTAAAAAAAATTTATGTAATGTGTGTACTAAATTTAGAGTAGAGATTGAGTCAACAACTGGGAAACAAAAGGACGATTTAATTTTACAAAGAGACCAACATCATGAATCAGCAGAGTACTTCTTTGAAAAAATGAAATCATAAAACAAGCAATGAACTAAATAGTAAAACTTTGTCCATCTGTTTTGACTTTCAAAAAAATCTTCCTCTCCCAGTCACTAACACACAAAATGAATATTATAAACTATATGGCTATATGGTTGACTATATGGCTATATAACTTTGTAATAAAAAACATTCAAACAAAAAGTGTTCATATGTACGTTTATGCTGAGCATTTTGCTACTAAAGGGCCAGATGAAGTAATTACTTGTCTTGATCATTTTATAGAGCAGAACAAAACAGAAGAGATGACAGAACTAGTTATTTTTTGTGATAATTGGTACTCCCAAAACAAAAATAGGTTTCTGCTTGCATATTTAGATCAGCTATGTGTTAAAATGATTTTTAAAAAAGTAGAAGTAATTTATCCAGTACCGGGACATAGTATGATGCCCATAGATTCTAACTTTGGGGCTATAGAAAAAATGAGGGTGAAATATGAAAAGGTTTATTGTCCAGAAGTTTACATTGACATGATTAGAAATAGCAGGAAAACTGATCCTTTCAATGTTGTGTTTTTAGAACACAGCTTGCAATCACCAAACTCAATAAGTGCAGAACCTGTTATAAGAGTGAAAAATTATAAAGATTATTTTGATGCTTTTACTAAGAGTATTCCAAAGATATCTAAAACCCGGAATGTGAAGTTTGCTTGCAGAATGAAGCCAAAAATGTATATAGCAGGTACTTGGGAAAACTTTGTAATATATAAGTACGCTACCAGTAAAAATAATATTACAGAAGAACCACTTCACAAATTCTTCAACAGTTCATACCTTCCAATAAAAAAATATAAGTATAATGACATTCAGCACTTATTATCATATATTCCTTCTTCATACCACCAGTTTTACAAACATTTAAGGCCAACAGATGATGAGAATAAAGCTATTGAGGAAGTAGAATAAAAATTGTAAAAATCTCTTTTTAACTTCTTTGTATTTTGTATTAAAAAATAACCACATTTTGTAGTGATGTATCTCACATTTTTGACTTTTTATTTAAATGATATTTTTCACTTTAACCAATGTGTGTTTAAAAAATCCCTAAGTCCTTGTTTCCTATAAAAAAATTACTAAGTCCAGTGATTATTTTTTACAATTACTAACGAAATATCAGTTAAAATGTTATGATACCTATATGCCATGAAAATTTAAACATAAATTTCTACACAGATTTTTTTTGTTTCAATTCCAATTGTTTTACAGATTTTGTAAGGTTTTTAAAGTTTGTTTTTGCTCTACTGAAAAACTAGCAAAATGGACTTAGTGATTTCTTTTACTGGGCTCTCCAATTGTTTATTTAGGTGCATATCTTATTTTATAAATAACACTGATATAAAATATCAAAAAATAAGACCATGCGTTTTAATGTAATTGTGAAATGGTTGTTACGAATTAATTAATATTATTGTGCAAATTATTTTACATGAATCAGCTCGTATCTATTGAAATATTAATGAGTTTTACCGGTATACTCTATCTATAGAGTTTGAATATCATTTTTCCTGTTGGTGGTAATTTTTTTCACTATCTATAAAGATTATCACTATTTTTTATATTATAGCGCACCTATCCACCACTTTCTCAACCTCTGTAATCAGTATCATTCTCATGTTGAACGGGTTGGCCCATTAATATAGTGGTCAGCAAATCTGGATTTGGTTCCCAGTCAGGTCTGGCATTTTCTCATCTGTGTATCACCTCATATCATTACCTATGTACAAGCCAAGACTTATGTAGGCAATGTCGACTGTTATATTCATGCTCCCATTGATATTATTTTTAAAATTGGAGCAAATTTATGTAGAAATAAATTTGCTGGCTCATTGGTGTAGTGGTCAGCACGACTGGCTTCTATGGCAGAATCCTGGGTTCGATTCCCGGTCAGGTCTGGCATTTTTTCATCTGTATATTACCTCATATTATTACCTACACAGAAGATTAGGCTTATGTAGGCATCATCAGTCAATAAAAACAATTCTTTTTATGTGCCAGTAAATGAAAACCACAACATTTTTTCGCCTATTAAAAAAATAATTTATGGAAACATTGTTGGTGGTGTTTAGATAACATTCCTGACAAAAATGGAAGACTTCATGGTCAGTTAATAAATTTTTCTACTGAAAAACTGATTATTCTAGATTATTTTTAAGTTATTTTGAGTAAGAAGTTTGGTCCTGTTTAGTTCAGGTCATTTAATAAAACAAAATTGTAATACCAGTAGTTGAATCAGATCGTTGAGTATGGATTATTAGTAGATTTGAATAATTATTTACATCTTTTGGGTCATCCATGAATCCTGTGATTGATTTTAAGTTACATTTTTACCTCTTTGCTTCCATGTAATTTGGTTGTCCCATTGATGCAATGGCCAGTGCTATTGGCTTCTACACCAGGATTCCTGGTTTCAATTTCCAGTTCAGATCTTATTTTTATTCGTCTGACTGTTTTGCAATTGCTGCTAATGCAGACAGTGAGAAGGTTGATACATGAAGATGAGTGATGAAAAAATACCAGACCTGACCAGGAATCAAACCCGGGACCCCCGGTGCAGAAGCCAGTTGTGCTAACCACTTCGCCAACGGGCCGGCCAGGTCAGATCTGGCATACTTTCATCTGTTATACTTTATTTATTGCCTGCACTGGCATTAAAATATAAAACAGTCAAGTTCAAAACAAAGGAAACATCTTTGTAGGCTAACTCGTTCGGCGATTTATATTTAGCATATCTCTCTGTTTGCCAGCCTGTCTTTCTCTTTCTCTCTCTCTCTCTTTTGCTTCCAACTATCACCTTTTCTCTCTCAAAACACTTCTTGGAAGGATTGACTCTTTCAGGAATCTGTTATCAGCGCCAGCCATGTGCTGTAAGTGTTAATTTTATCCAAGATTGCTTTTACTGAACACATCAGGTTTAGACCGAAAGGTCAATATCTATTTCCTCAAATCTATCATGTGCTTCCTTAATGTTGCCAAGTTATGTGCCTTTAACTGAGTGTTTATGAATCTGGCAACCACCCGCAATATTGCTATTCCATGTTGGGCTTTCTTCAAGTAAACTGGATAGGGCTTCTTATGTATTTTAGAGGAGCAGTTGAAGAGTAGATCCAAGTATCCCTTGAGAATGTTACTCTTGGAGCTGTCTATGCTTGGTAAGAGCTAATTTTGGCCAAGGAGGCTTAAACTGAACATTTTAGCATATCTAAAATAGGTTAATAACTATTTCTCTAAGCTAAAATTCCATGAGTTCCTTAAAAAAAGCTGAATGAATGAAAACAGAGTTTTTAGCCACCTGGTAACAACCCAAAGTATTGCCCTTATGTAGGCTTGCTGGGCCTTGTCTAAGTGAACTATTTTCCGCACCTTTGTGGAATTAATATTAGTTTGTCAGGAACATTTTCTTGCAGAGATTGGTCTTCTTCCAGATGTAGCAAATCTAGAGATCTAACAATATACCGTGATATCTTTTGGTGGCTGAACAGCCCAAAGAGATATTAGCTGATACTGCCTTCAGGCAGTTTGTGTGTGCTTCATAAGGCTTGTAAATCTGACCTGGAAATATTTATATAATCAGTTTCAGTCATGAATATCTTTTTAAGTCACATTGACAAGAAGCTGTATTGCCTTATACATGTTAAGTAAACTATAACTTGTGTGGTGATATGATTACTACTTGAATCATGTTGCCAACTTTTGTCAATATAAAATCATGTGATTTGTGGAAACCCTATCATATTAAAGGTATTATGGATTGTACTGAAAATATGTTTTATTAATAAAAACACATTTTTAAAACCTCAAATATTTGCATTTAATTAATTAATAACCTTGAATTTATTTAAATTTCTTTTTAAATTGTAATGTTTTTTTTATATTTATATTAAAAAACTTTTAATATTTACCTTTTTACTGCTTCTTTTACTTCAATTTTACGAGTACTTTCGCGGTGCGCACCGCTTCTTCAGGTAATAACAAATAGTTTCTAGCAAATGTTTACTGTGAAGATTACATCTTCCTTTGTCAAAGGTTTCAATCAAACTCTTTGTTTGTTCAAAAAAGTTGGTAAATATTAAAAGGTTTTTTTATAAAACATAAAAAAACATTACATTAATTTATATTTTGCTGCTATAATGCGAACTAGTTACTTAAATAATTATAATTTTTTTAAATGTATGTTAATCATTGTTCATTCATTATCTTATAATAGAAATGATTCTATAATGAAAAAGATGGATCTATTACAATTTCTTAATATGGTCGGCAGTGGTAGATCCACTTAATGGATAATCACTTATAAAATAACTTTTCCTTTTACAAACATAAATCATGACCCCTTCATGTACTAATGAAATGTTAAATACTAAATAATTAACATATTAAAGTTAATGCTATTAATAATCAGCGAAATATTTAAGTGTAAACATGTTAAAACAAGTACACTGGCTTCCGGTTTGGTCTTGGATCTATGATTTTGTAGATGGTCTTCAGCATCAGCAAGACCTGAGGGTATTCTTAATTTAATGGATGAATGCACTGTTAGCTCTGTACAGCTCTACACCTGTACCACATTGACTTTCAATCAGGAAAGAATTACGTCCAGTTAGAGATGGCATCTGTAGACCAGATCATCCTACCTAATGAAATGCTATGCTAAATAATGCTATTATGTAAATAATTATAAAACACAGTTTTGTGCTTAATGTACCATTAAGTATTACAATAATTATGCTAAATTTTTAGGTTTTGCCCATTACAAGCAGGTGGAGTGTTAAATTATTTGCACTCGATCTGCTAGTTCCAGGGCTACAAAAAATAGTTCTGTTTCTTATCACATGGTCAGCCGATTATGTGACTGAAACATTTAAGAACAGAAGAGGTAGAGGTGTAAAAGACACTAGTCAGAGTTGTCTCCTCTGAGGGTAACAAATTTTATTATACAGCCGGACCAGGTGGTGAATGAAGTGAAGGTGTCATTTGCAGGGTGGAAAGTAGATGTTTTCAGAGGTCCTGGCATGCTGATAAGCATACTTTTCTACTGAATAAGGAAGGCAATGGTAAACCACCTCACTCATTGTTTTACTTAGTAAAGCCTCTAGAAGTTGAAACCAGCCTTTCGGCTGATCACCTAAACAACATAACTTATTTTTAGGTACAATTTATTTATGGTATACATCAATTACCTAGATCTCTTTGAATATCCACCACTGCTGGTTGTAAAGATCTACACAATTCTTTAAAGAACTAAAATTTGTTTATTAAATTCTAGCATTTTATAAACAGGATGAGTTTGACTCTAGTGTAATTTGAAGAATAGAGTCCCTTAAAGTCATTCTGATTTGACTTAAAATATTGTTAATCTTGGGGCTCTTAATCCACTCCATAGAATTATTATACTCAAAACTTAAAAGATTTCAACCCTCAAACCAAAAAAAATGTAAAGTTCAGTATTAAAGGCAAATTATTTAGAAATTCAGTGAATACCAGTGATGGGGTGAGTCATAAGAGATTGATTCTTTGGACCAGCCACCAAGTACACAGCAAAACTACTTAGTACATTCTTTATCGACTATAAGTTAATGATTGCATGAGCTCTTTAGTTGAATATAGGACTGTGCAAGAATCACTACGTCATCACTCACATTCAGGTAGTTCATTACAACCACAAGAGTAAGTGCACAGTGAATGCTGGTCGCAGGTTGGTGTTTTCAGCTGGTCGCAGCTGAGTGATCACACTGGTGAGTGCACACAGTGGGAGCATGTATGTACACGCTTAAACCTTCATTCAGTTGTCAGTATTTACAGATGAGTTCCAGTGGTAGCAGTGATAATGAATTATTTCTTATGGAAAACGTTTATTCAAAATTGTTATCTTTTAAAGATAATAATGTAAGTGACATTAAAAGAAAATTGTATGGAGAGTATCATCACCTTTTCCACAATTAAAAAAGGTTAGGACAGGTTTTTTAAATACATGAAAATGACTACGGAAATGTTTAATAAAGTAGAACTTCGCTTACAAAAACAATGGCACAACTTGCACAAGCAACCAATATTACCAGAAGAAAGTACCAGAAACAGAGGGTTGTTATGATCCAAAAGGTAACAAGGTAGTAAATCGATTCCTATTTAGCCTAGTTTCAAGTGAGGAATTAGAATCAGTTATTGATAGTTTGAAAAGTAAGAAAACATGTAGGTTAGATGGGATTTCTGGTATAATAAAAAGAATGTAAACATTTTTTAATTACTCCTCACTTCATTTAATTAACTTCTCACTCGAAGCAGGTGTATTTCCAACCAAACTGAAGGAGGCTAAAATATTGCCTATTTTTAAGAATGGAGATAGCCAGTTAGTGAAAATTATAAGCCCATAAGTATTTTAAACACAATTAGTAAAATTTTTGAAAAGATAGTATTTATTAGGTTAATCGGTTTCTTGACTGAAAACCTTATCATCTCAGAAGATCAGCATGGTTTCCAAAAAGGTAGATCAACTAAAACTGCAATAGTTTCACTTGTGCAGCAAGTAGTTGATATATTGAATGCTGGGGAGAAAGCATTGGCAGTGTTTCTGGATCTGAGTAAAGCTTTCGATTGTGTTGATCATGAAATTTTATTAAAAACATTAGGCGTTAGGAATATAGAATTGAAATGGTTTCAATCTTACCGTATTAATAGATTACAGTGTGTGGAGTTTACTAGAGTTGTTAGGGGGAAACTTACAAAGGTGGTATCTGGAAAGCTTGAAGTCAAAGCAGGCGTTCCACAAAGGGTCAGTTTTAGGTCCAATTCTATTTCTATTGTAAATTAATACCTATTGTACAGAGAAGAGGTACCTATTGTACCTAATGGCAGAGCTTTGTTGTTTGCTGATGATACTTCAGTAATCAGTAACAGTTTACTGGTAGATGCTCTTGAAGTAAACACACATGTTAACAATAGAGTCCGTAGTACAGTTCTTGAATCAAATGTTATTAACAGTTAATGGAAAAAAGTGTCAGTATTTGCAAACCAAAAACAAACATAATGTTAAAGAAAGTAGAGAAGTGGATGTATTTATTCATAATAATAGTTTAGAGCATGTAGAAACAGTGAAGTTCCTAGGTGTATCTCTAGATAGATTTTTGTCTTGGGACTTCTATACCAATCTAGTTTGAAGTAAAATTTCATCTGGGATATTTGCACTAAAACAAATTGCCAGATTAAATGATAAAAAATTACTAATAGCAGCTTATCATGGCCTCATTCTGTCTCATATCCGTTATGGTATCTTAGTATGGGGTAATTCTAGCATGGGCGATATGAATAGGGTTTTTAAAAATTCAAAAGAAAGCTATTAGGTGTACGGTGAGAGCTAACCAGCTAACCTCATGCAGGCCACTATTTAAGTAGCTTAAATTGCTTACAGTTCCCTCTCTTTACATTTTTGAGGTGATTATGTATGTTAGGCAAAATTTCAATGTTTACAATCATAACACAAGAAACAGAAATGATTATTACGTGGCTAATTTCTCCACAAAATTGTTTGAACAAAAACCTACTTATGCAGGGAGAAAATTCATGAATAAATTACCCCAATTTTTAAAATGTTGTGATAATTTGCATTCCTTTAAAATAAATCTGAAAAATTACTTGATCGGTGAAACTTTTTATAGCGTACAAGAATTCTTGACAGTAGTGATACATTGTGTGATTCTTATATGTATTTCAGGTGTTATAACTGACATGTCCTATACTCCTCCTGGAGTCTCCTGGATGCAAAAAAAAGAGAAAAAAAACTTGTGACTTCAAGAACACTTAACAACGTGCCAGCACAGCAGCACGCAGTATTATACAAAACATACCAGTGAGCTAGGGAACAGCGGGCAGGTTCCCTCACCGGCGTTTACTGTTAGAGGTCTGACTGAAATACAATGCCACATTTCTGTTAGCAGGTTCCCACTTGTAGCGACCGTTCACTGTGTGCTTATCTGAAGACATGCTTCAGAATGAACAAAACACACTTACAAACTGACATCATTCTAAAGACAGGGGCCCAAAGTTTGGTTCCCAGTCAGATGTGGCACCTTTTCATCTTTATGTTACGTTATATCATTGCATAAGTCAAGACTTATGTACACACCATCACCCAAAAAAAAAGAATAAAACAATAGAGTCCCGCTAATCTGTACACGATTTAAAAAATAAAAAGTTACAGAATTTACTAATTTTAGTGGGGTCAATACAAAAATAATTCTATGAGGCTGGTGAGAAAGTGCAGACAAAGTAATCTGCAAGTGTATTTTGTTTTACAGGAACTGATCCACTCCCTACAGCTATTTTTAAAAGTCTCTTTCGTTTTATTTGTTTCCTTCGCTTCAGTTGTCAGTTGATTAATTGTAAATCTGTTACAGCTGCATTTTGTAATTTTTACATACCAATCAGTGAGTATAGAAATGTGAACTAAATGGAAGACAGTGACTGTGACAATGGAGCAAACCCTCCAAGCTTTGTTTTGTATTCATGCAGGGCAATCACTAACTACAATAGCATATGATTTAGGAATGAGAAAAACAAACTGTTTTTAACTGGAAAAAAACAGAAAGAAATTGATAATTTTTCTGCCACAATGGTTAGCAAAGGCACTTTAGGCAAAAGTAGCATGTTGTAAACCAAAAAATCTGGTGTGAAACACTCACACAACTTTCTCTTGCCAATGAAAATAATTAATAATAAACCTAACATTAGTATTAAAACATTAGAAATGAACAAAAACTAACCTCAAAAACTTAACCTTATTTTAATCATGAGTGAATGACGCAAAATGACAATCGAACTCAGTTTGGCTTAAAAATACGGAAAATCACGCTTTCACGCTAAACTAGGCTCTGTAGAGAAAAATGCTCTAAACAAAAGTTGTAGATCTTTTAATTTTCTATAAATTTAATTATATACACTTTTGTCGTAAAATGCATACTAAGACCGAAATGTTAAAAAAATCGATTTTTCTCACGTTTTCGTGAGAAAAAAAACAGAAAATCGCAAATTACCGCTAAACTAAGCGTTATACAAAAAAATGTTTGAAATAAAAGTTGTAGGTTTTTAAATTCTCTACAACTTTTATTATATAAGTTTTTGCGCTAAAATTTATATTAAAGCCGTAATCTTAAAAAAACAACGTTTTTACGTGAAAACAGCCTCACCGAGAATTTCAGCAAACATGGCGCCTACCCTATCTTGTAGAGAATAAAAAATTGAGTAAAATAGGCGATTTTAAAAAAAATCGTAGGACCAGTTTTTGAGAAAATCGCAAAAAACTGAAAAATTATACGAATAAACTACTACTTCCGGTTGACCGATTTTGATGAAAATGTTCGTGTCGCGTCCGGTAGTGGTATGTAACTTAAGTTTCAAGTTTCAAGTTCGTACGATGTTCCGTTCTTGAGATATTCTGTTCACACACAGACCAATCGCTAAAAACATGTTTTTTGGGTTCAGGGGGTCTGAAAACGTATAGATCCGGTGAAAACTCGATTTCGAAAAATCGACATGAAAACAATACTTTCCTTCCTATATATTCATATAGGCAAGAGAAAGTAAAAATGAAACTGTAGACAAAACTTTGTATGTTTGGTTTTGTCATTAATGTGAGAGGCTATTGTCGGTTGTAACACTACAAGCAAGCACACTAAAATTCAATAAAAAATTAAAAAAGACCCTGCTTTTACTGCCAGTCTGGGGTAGTTTTTTAATAGTTTAACCATCCAAAGTATTTATATAACATGCATTTTTTGGGAAATTTTGTTTAATCTGGTACAATCTAGTCCAAATTAGCGAGACTCAACTGTAATAATAATTTGATGTGATCCAGATAGAACTCAAAAGAAATTTCAGGTGAGAAAATAAAATGGTAAACAATATTTTAAGTGGATAAAATTTATTTCAAACAATAGTAATAATTTTTATTATTTATTTATTTATTTATCAGTACCGGCACAATAGAATATTCGTGCCGGGTGCAATAATAATAATAATAATAACAATAATGATAATAATGATAATAATTTAAAAAAAAGTATTAACAATAAAAGCTAAATAACTTTGAACAAATTATTTTGCCTAAGTTTTATTTTATGTATGTAAGAGCAATAGATAATGGTAAAGAATATATAATGTCTTAAGGCAAAATTGCTGAAGATTATTATAATTATTATTGTTATAATATAATAATATTATTATTTTTTTATTTATTGTTAGGGCTGTACATAATTGGTAATTTAATAATATATCGAACAATAATAATGTGTCCTATTTTAATTTTATTATTTATTTATTTATTTATTCATTAAACTGGTACGTCATATTTAATAGATTCTATGTAAATTTTCATTATTTTCATTAAATTTTTATAATTCAAACGTTATATCATTATTATTATTAATATTATTATTATTATTATTATGTAACAGATAAATTAATGTAACAACTATTCTGATACAACTGTACTGTTTTACTTTCGGAAAAATATTTAAATTATTAAAGATACTATTACGCTCCAGTACCTTAATACAAAACTAATTTTATAATAATAATAATTATAATAATAATAATATATTTTAGTGTCAAATAATTTATTAATTGAATATATCGATAGAGAAAAATATAACTGTAAGATTTTAAATAATACTATCCTATTTCAGCTTTTACTTACTTAAAATTTTGTATGAAAGAGTTCTGTGAAGTATTGTAATATTAATAGCAATTATAATGATCATTTATTCTTAAAACACTAATTTAACAATAAATAATTAATTAAAACTAATTCTCAATGATTTGGGGTTTTATGTGTGTGCTTAAATAACTAGTAACTTGTGAAAGCTTAATACATGTATCTATGTAGTTTATCAATACCTGAAGCAATTGAAAATAAATCTGCTTTTAAATTTTTAAGATTATTAATAAAATTAATTTACAGATAATACACTGGGTACTTAAATATGTTTATTTTACAAGTTTGAAGAATTTCAAACAAAAGATAAAATATTTATTTTTATCTCCAATCCAATAAAATTAAATGAAAAATTTATTCAAAAATTTTAGCAATTACTTTTTTGTTTCCTAATTTACTTTTTTCTTTTAATTACAAAAAACATCAATTTAGAAACAGTTACAACATTATACAATAGAAAATGCTGAATTCGTCACCTGACTTTATTTTTTGTAAAAAATTTTTATTCTTGTAGTAATACGTATAAATTCTTAGAATGATCAGGACAAATCACGCTAAGAAATTAATTTTTACCTTCAATCACAATTAATTTCTAATAATAATAGAATTTGATCACATGTACCATATAAAACAGTGACCATTAAATTATGTTACAAAAAATATATTATTAGTTTTATTAAACATACATTTTGACATGTTTTTAAAGCTGCATCAACAGCTTGGTCATCATTGAAAACTTTCAGCTAATGAACGGCAGTTTGAACAGATTATAATTTTTCAGACCCAGGAATTAAACCTGGGACCTTCCGCTATGCAGTGTAACACACTAGACACTGGACCACGAAGGTAATCACTAAATTTTTGTTTCATCATTTAATTGATTTTTTTTCTCCAGCTTCAGAAAAATCACAGCCACTTATACGCTGCACAGCTTTCAGATGTAAGCCTATATAGATATATTAAATATATGTACTTTGTGTAGTGAATACATTATGTTGAAATGAGTAAATTATTTGAAATATATAACTAGTATCAATACAGTTAAATTTGTGTTTTAAGATTAATGAAAATCAATTTTTTAAGGATAACCATAAAAAAGTTGAGAATTCATTATCACTGTTATCATATTATTAAAATAATTCAATATGCGATGCATAGATTTATTGATCTATGCATGATATTGATTCTAGCACATGGCTGCAAAACTATAAATAGGCCTGTGTACTAATCCATTAAAATATACCATAATCGTTATTACCATTTTTATCATAACGATTTTATGTAATTTACTTACAATATTTCAATAATTTTACACAAATAATCGTTACAGTAATTCTATATAAGTAAGAAGAGTATTAAAGAATAAAAATAGTAAATTTTAATCAATTTGAATACTGAATACGATTACTATATAGTAATAACAATAATAATAATAATTATTACTCTATTTTTTTATGATTTTCATTTTTTTAGTTCAATATATGTACGGTTGTACAAATAAAATTTAAATAAATATATAATATAATAAGTATTACTATTTTCTTCCTTATTTATTAATTAACAATTTGCATTCTATAAGACAGCATAATAATAATAATAATAATAATAATAATAATAATCATAATAATAATAATTATTATTATCTAATTTACATTTCGATTACATAACCTCATAACATATTATATGATATTATGATTAACTCATCTAAATGATTTCATACGATGGATGCAGTTGAATTATTTTCTGATCGACAAAATAGACTTCTTCAAAATCAATTGTTGGTTTTTATTTTACAATTTAGTAAACATTATATCTTAATTATTGTTATTATTACAATATGTAATTACCGATTAAAAAATATTAAAAAATCAGAAGACGTTAATGAGAGCAGAAAAATAACCATATCAGATGTATTGTATAATCATTAACGCCTACGATTTTAACTTACCCTTAATTTAACGAAAATTTATAAAATTTAATATTCAACATTAATCGATAATATTAGATATCAATCAGCAAAAGCAGGAATTTTAACGATTTTTAGAAAATTTAAACGTTATTTTAGCTTATCATTAATTTATCTAGATGAAAAAATAATAAAAAACTGCGGTATTGGAGAATTGTTAAAAATTCGCCATTAAAAATGTTACAACAAATTCAAAAAAAGACGATGACATTAAACTTTCATTATCATATTAAACAATAAACTTCATATTGTAATTTCAGTCTTGTACTTTTTATATACATGACAATATTATTTATTAAAAATTAATGGCAACTATAAAAAGTTCCACCAAAACATTATTATCAGGACTACATCTATGCTTGTATGTATGTTTGTGTGTATGTATGGTATTTGTGTATATATTCATGTATATAAGTAGGTACATATGTATCATTTATTTGGTTATGTTTCACATAAATGTCATATAGACATATGCTGCTAGACATAAATCGCATTACTAAAACAACACAGACGTCCACGCATGCACACTTGTACACACGCACGCACACATACATGCAAACTCACTCACAGAAATTGGTAAATTTGAATGTTATTTCAGTGATTAACTACAAAATTAATCCTAAAATTCACAAAAATTTTATTTCAAACTACGTACGTACTCCAAATACAAAAATTATCCTCAAGAATGGTACCCGTAAGCGCAATAAAATGAAACAAATGCTGTTACCACATACTACAGCAGTTAAATAATGAATTTCTTAAACAATCACCACAATTAATTCTTCAGTTATTACAACAATTTAAAACTAAAATTGATTTGTACAGCAACCAGTGGTTACTCACATTTATAGATAGTTACAATCAAAGTTGTTATAAATAATAAATCTTTTAGATTTTTACTGACACAAAAGGAGATAATTCTTAAAGAAAGTGACCTATAATATACCAATATATACATTTTAAAATATTATCATGTTACATGAGAGGCAAAGAAACAAAACTTCGACTTTTCTATAATATTCAATATAGAGTATTTTATATCAATCTCTACACAGTTCAGAGCTTTATATGTTAACATAATTTAACATATTCAGTAGGACACAACACCTGACAAATAAAATTTTAGTAGGCTTACAAATTTTCTTTTTTACGCAAAACCAAACTTATCTTTAGCTTGCAAAATGTAAATTCAAATATTTTAAGTAATCCATAGAAAAATTAATTTTTATTATGTGATTGGTCAACTGATGGAAGCCATATTATTTCCAATATAGCTGTGAAAACCTAACAAAACCTGTTGCAACTCTGTGTGTAAATTATTTTAGAAAGATTTTTTCTTTTAATTCTGAAGGATATTTTGACATTTTCAAAAAAATTTAGAAATGTTATGTTGTCTGTCATTTCATAAAGCAAACGTTTCGATGCAACAAAAGTGGACATTTCCACTGATTAGGTGCAAACCCAGACATTTCCAGTACTACAACTGTCGTAATAAGAAAAAAATATAATTATTTTAAATTTATTATTACAACTTCAAATTTTAACATATGATTATATTAAAACATCATTTACACTATCAAACCCATAAAAATAAAAATATTAGTATTTTTATGGTTTATTGTATTATATTTTATGTCTGACAGTTTTGCACATTTATGTTAATGCAGATGGTAAAGGGCGATAGTTAAAAATTAATGATGAAAAAATGGTAGACTTGATTAGCAATCAAACAAAGGACCCTTGGTATAGAAGCCACTTGCACTGTATACTACACCACGGCCTGGCCATGATTACTGTAAAATCATTTAGATGTCAGTAGTCTGTTATGCATCTGTAATTTTGCATTCGCCCCACATATATAATCGACCCAGTTAGAACATAGTATTTCCAGGATCAGGGTTTTTGGGTCTGTAGACAAATCGATTTGTCATTGACTGTATACAAAATCACACTGGCTACATAAAATTTGTTTATGTTTGTTAAAATTAACACACCGAATTCAATATCAGTTTAGTGATAAAACTTGATAATAATAGCACAAACAATATAAGAATAGGAATACATTTCCCTATTGATACATTTTTAGTAATTAAACTAATGATTTTCCTTTCAGTAAACCAAACTAATGAATCAATTGTAGTTTGAACTTGTATAATCAAATATTTTCCTATGACATTTATAATAGAAAATTAATTTTAAATCATTGTATGAAAGTTTTAGTGCTGTTCCAAACTTATCCTCAAAAATACTGTTATTCTTAAAGATCAATCAGTGCAAAAAATTTATTTTATGAGCTTTTTTGAAAGTGTTAAAATTTGTCGCTCTAAGATGTCACCTAATCCACCTAATTTAATACGTATAAAACTTGCAAAGCAAATAAAATATTGAAAGTAATTCACTCAAAGAATGATTTTTTTCTCAAAAATTCATTAAAATATTAATCAGTATCTTTGTTTTTGTTATTCAGTGCCTCCTGGATCGATGACATAATTACTGGAATATAATCTCAACCAAAATGGTTGAGAGATATTTCTGATGATTCTGAAATACGTTACAACCTACACTCAAGAAATAACCACTGGCTGCAAATTACTGAATACAGATTTGACAGAAATCTAATCATAGATTTTATTTGATACTAACTAAATAAACCTATCTTTATTACTGGCGTGCTTTTAATATTTGTAAAAATTACATTGAAACAATAAAAAGTACTTTTACATCGACTTAATAAAAATTTTAAAAATTTATGTAAAGCAGAGTAATTTGAGTTCAGTTTGCGTAGATTGGATTAAATATCTAAAATCAATAATAATTAATCTACAGAAATTTTACTTTATATTCTATTCTTTTCACAAGATAAGAATTTTCTATATGTTTAACTGATGATGAAAAAATCTTTCTGCTATATATCACAATGTTTCTCTGTGGTGTAGTTTATCTAAATTTTGGACAGGTAGCAAAAATTGTTTGATTTTATTAATACGTGAGGTGGAACAATAAAAGGGATCGTTTATCGGAAAAAAACAAAGTTTTCAGTTTAGGTAAAATGAGTTGTTAGAGTCAATCGACAATCGGTTTTTTTGTAGATTATAATAATTTACTTTTTCTTACTGAATGTTTAAATGTAATTACTCCAGCAGGCACGTCTAAGCAATGAAAAGAATATTTATTTAAAAACATCAGGATATTTTGTAAAGAATGCAGAGACCTTTTCTTGTCATGAAGAACTGAACTAGTTGCTTGAGCCAGTACTAGTGGGTATCCTGAGCCTGAATCACGTAAATTTGATGATAGAAAAAATAGTTTACATGATAAATGTGTTGAATTTATATATTCAAAAAATATAATAAGAAAAGATCAATCAAGGAATCTACAAATATCTTGAAAAAACCAGTGAAGAAACAAAAATTCAAAGACGAATAACATTTTTTCACGTATAACCAGGATAGAAAATGACAGGACATGCAAAAAGGTTTTGAAAGAATGCATTAATACAAAAGCAGATTAGAAAGACAAGATACAGGAAGTTACCCCAGTAATAGAAAAACCTGGGACTGTATCAGGATCGCAAACAACTGCTATCTGTAATCTATAACATGAAAAAAGATCCCGCAGAATCTAAACTCAAAACAAGGTGAGAACAGTTTAGAGAATTACAATCAGAAAATATGAAGAAAAGATGATCCAAGCCCATAGAAAAGGAAAGTAATATCTGGAAGGAAAGAAAGTACAAGATGTAAGAAAACATCAGGATCAATAATATATTTTAACATAATGCATGGCCCCACTGTTAGCCCATGTGCAAAATAATAATAACAGGGGAAATATCACCAAAAAATTCTGCCTGTAACTACACCACCGAATTAAGATTTCTAGATGGTAAAAAATGTAAACACTTGGGAACAAAAAAATAATGATCAAATATCGAGTATTTAAAAATAAACTAAGGAGAGACTTTTTCTTTAATTTTAATGATCTAAGATCAACATAGATTAGAAAGAATATTCTTAAAAGTAATATTAGAATTAAAATTCCTCTACAGTACTATCTCATTCACTCCCTGAAACAGCTAATAAAATTACAATCATATAAAGAAGTACGATAGCTGTTTTGAACTGAAAATATACATGAAACCCACTCATTTAGTTTCATGAATGCTATTTTTCTTAATAAAAGTTGTAAGAAAAAGAATTTCCAATAAGCGTTACAATAAAAAGTGTTTGAAGGTATTGATAACCATTAACATAGGCCTATCTTCTAAAACAGTAGTTCTCAAACATTATAAACACACAACTTACCCAAAGTTTTAAAAATTGTTTCACCTAAAATCCAATAAAAGAATAAAAAGTTCAGTACAGTAGAATCTCGGTAGTCTGGCCCTTAAAATATTAGGCCTAAAAGTATGAAACCTCACCCAGGACAGATTTTGGTAAAAGATTTAAATTGAATTAGGGAAATCAACTCGACCTAATTATGGTGGATTTAATATAACATGTATGTTTAGGATTTGATTAAAGAAGTGATAAGCAGACCTTTAATGTTAAATGGAATAATTTTTGGCCTTTTATCCAAAACCCAGAACTGGGTCATACTCTATAATTCATGCTAAATTGACAACGAAACATAATTCTCAGAACACGAGCACCCCCACACTGCACTAGGCGATGTCAATAGCCGATACAGTTATATAGCCGATACAGGTAATAATGTTTAGAACAATGACTACAGAAGTCCTCAGCAAACCTTTTTTAATTAGTTAATTTAATTTAAAATCACATAGAAATCAATGCATATTCATTTTTTGTTAAAATTTATAATTTATAGTTACAAAATTCCAACACATCCGGTAATCCGGCATTTTCAGTTATCCGTCACCCTCTCGGTCCCGAACAGGCCGGACTACTGAGATTCTACTGTAGTCTTATAATTTGATAGAATAAATCAATGTGTTAATCCTGGGCTGTTAATATTACATAGAAATATTCTTACAATAATACTTCTATCCTGAGAAGTTCATCAATAAATTTATTATTATTTTTACCTAATTGGTCATCCAGCGACCGACTAAAATATTGCCCATGAATCATTAACATTAATAACCATCATTTGGGAAACTACTGTTTTATAATAATGTGCAAACGTCCACGAAGAATTTTTATTTTTTGATGTTTTAGATTTTTTGTATATGATTATAAATTTACTAGAAATAATTAGGTAAAGTATTTATTTCAAACTTTTATCTTACCTTAATAGAAACAATACATATTTTATAAATTCTAATGTATAAATACTTTAAATTTTTACTAACCTTTTATAACTGTTTAGATTTTATTTTATCTATGATCATATTTAAATAAATTTACGTTTCGGTAAATCCACCAACATCAGAGTACATAAAATAATAAAAAAATTGAAACTAATTTAAAAAAATTCTTATGAGCAAAACCTTTACACACATGGCTAAAGATTTAAATTCTATTAAAAATTTAATAAATTAGTTTCAATTTTTATGTTATTTTATATACTCTTAAAGGCAGTGGATCCACTGAAATACATAAGTTTTTTGAAATGAGATTATAGATAAAAAATAAAATCAGCTACAAAAGGTTAGCAAAAATTTAAAATATTTATACATTATAATCGATTACAAGCTGCAGGATACATTCAAAATAATTTTCTCTAAAGTTATTTAAATGAAAAATTTTAGAAGTTAAAATACATTAAACTAAAATTTATTAAACTTGTTAAGTCATATGATTTAACGATCAATTAATCAGTGGAGCTTTTGTAGTATTGGCCACAAAATTTGCAATGTAAAAATTACAAGCATTCCCTATTTCAGGCAAAACACGCAGTTTACGAATATATATATAAATATATGTATAAAATAAATTTAACCAATTTCTATTTAGTTTTACTAGATTTTACTGACATTCAAACATGAATAGATGCAAGACTAATACCAGATATGAATTTGTATTTAATGATTAAATGTAATAAAGTAAACTGATATTAATTTATAGTTTAACAACTACCAGAATTATGATCAAGTAATGAGATCAAAATATTACATATTTTGTGAAAAAAATTATTATATGGGAAATCAATAGTTACAATTTGTACATAAAAACTTCAAACAACACAGACCATAAAAGTAATAGAAAATCCAGATGAAGTTCTTCAGTTATTTTTTAAATTGGGCAAGACTGATTTTCCTGCGACAAGCGATTAAAATTTTATATCGATTTTGTTACTAGTAAGGCCTACAATCTGCATCAAGCTGTATAAAGCAAGAAAAAAGAAGTGGCCTAAAAAATTTTCCGGATGATAAAATATGAACCAATATCTCAATGCGATAATAATGAGACAATAAATATAATTTAATAATCAAACTGGCCACACACCCTGTGATCTATGTTTGTCATTAACGAACCACAGTCAGTGAATTAAAAGCATTCAAATGAAGAGGTTAACTTATTAACAAATATGTCTATTTACATTTACACATTCTGTACAGAAATTGTAAACCGCCATTGAACCGTTTATGACAGGTCGATTTACACATTGGTAGGTAAATACTTTTTAACAGGCACCAAATCGATATTTACAAATCTTTAAATTTATTGTGCCATAAACAAATAGAGTGTGTTTGTTAAGTTCTACAATAACTACACTTAAGGATGTAGTATTTCAAAAAGTATATCACAAATGCCTATTAAGGTAATAAATTATACTAAGTGTATTAAATGTGTGGTAAGTGTGTTAGTGAAAAGGCATCTATTTACATGAAGAGTCATGAATTCTGCAATAAATTATTTTCACTTGCTGATGTCTTTTCACACATATTAAGGATGTTGCAGCCATTTCCTTAAAATCAAATAATTGAAATTTATTTCAATTGAGATTTAAATGTATGTATGTACTTGAGTACTATGATAAAATTGTTTAGTCCTGATTATTGAATTTCTTATCAGGTCGTCTTAAGAGTTAGATATTAGGATAAAACTATGGTGAGTAAGTCATGGTAGATGTTGGCATAGCATGGTGAACATGTCATCTGCATTGTCAGTTGTTCTTGGCGAGGCAATTATGAATTTTGTCGTATTTCTTTGATAACTTTTGCTGTACTTGTATTTTAAAAGTTTTGTATTTTTTTAAATTATAATTTTTTTATGATAGTAATCACAGGTTTTGTGCACATCCAATCATTATAAAAAGGCAAAATTTGGGTGAATACCATAACCTTTTCGCAGAAGTCAAAGCCAATCCAGATAAATTTCAAAAATATCTGTGAATGATGAAAAGAGCCATTTTAGTTTATCATCAACAAACTGAAAACAAACTTGTATAATTACTTGATGTATCTACACATTAATTATATTCACGGGGAGGAAAAGTGGATACGTTAAATTAAGCTTGCTCAACTAAATTGCCACTACAAATTATCCCGCTGAACCTCCAAGTACACCACCACCTTCACCTGTACTACGACCTCTTCACTATAACTCTACACTAAAGATATATATATGTTTGATTTATCAGGAGGTAAAACGCAATCTGTACTGCGAGCTACAAGTCCAACACAACCTACTTACCATGTTTTTACCCTAAAAAATTATAACATTTTTAACACTTAAAACTTATGAATTAAGTATAATCAATTTTTCCAGAAGACGGACTCCCATTTTTTCATCTGAAATTTTATGATATTAACTAAAATTAATTGGAAAAATTGATTCCGATCATTTTTCTTATCAACTTTGTCTTAACTTAATATTGTCTATAAATAATATTTATTTCTATAATTAACACCAAAAACATCATAAATATTTAGTGATAAATAACTAAATGTTTTTGTAATTAAATTGGAATTTTATAGTGTATCTATGATAGAAACTATAAATTTGTAGACGTCCACAGAAATGGCTAAAACAGGCTTAAACTACACAAAGCCATTTAAAAATGGACTATGTACATATACACATACGCACAGCCACACACAGTAACGTATGTTTACACATAAAGTCTACATAATGTTACTAAATGATCAATACTTAGGTCAATTAACAACAAGTAAAACCTCGATAAAAATGACGTAGGCACCATTTAAGTTTTAATTAATAAATCGATCAATTAATAAAATGTAATATACGACACCACTCATTACATGTTGCTTACCCAGGTCTACATGCACGTAGCACATAGTCAACCACGAAACAGAACAAGTAAACGCTGTTTCTTAAATACCATAGATTATGTTTGCAATCTCTTTCAACCACTCTTTTTGTACAATAGATCTTTTTAAGGTGGACATGTGCAGGAAATAAGTGGTTGTATTTTTACCACTATAGTAACAAGAAAAGAGAAATACCCTGACCATAGAACAGGAGAAAAAGAACACACATTATTAATATGTATCACTAATTCAAATATTTTTTTTAATTTAATCCATATAATACTGATATTGCCATCACCTAACATTGAACACTCAGGCATATCAAATTATTCGCAAAATTTCAAATATTATAATTATCACCTTTGAAATACATAATAAATTTCTGAAATAATATTTCTTATCGTTCCATGACAAAACTTAAATACAACCGAGTACATCAAATACACTGACTGAATAAAACATTTATCTGTTCTTTGTTTCCTGGTCTCCAAAAGACTAACACCTGTCATACCACTCCATCTGTCCACCTTAAAATTAATTTACAATAATTATTTTACTACAGGTAACAATACTATGTTTATTATTATTATTCATAGAAAGAGATTTATAAAATAAAACACCTACTATCAAACACATTGTTTACAATAAAAACATATTTACAGGTTATAAAAACTATATGCATTATTTTCAACGCAATTAATTTATTGAAACTACATAATTATTAAACATCATTACAAAATGGCTGGATGTATTTATTGATCCTCTACGTGAATCTTTATTGAATTCAATTAAAATTTTACTAAAATAGAAAACATCAATTCATAACGATTTCTATACACAGTATTTTGTGTGTATTATAAATATTATTATTATTACTAATCATTATTATTATTTTAGAGGATACAGTGATCGAAATAAACCGATAATGCCAATTTGATGTGGAGTAGAAGATGGTTATTGTCAGTTATGTTGCAAGAGGGGAAAACATAGAAAAATTCTCAGTATTCAGATGCTATAGGAAGATCCCTATAGCTAAAATGGCAGGGTACCAGCCCTGCCATTTTCAACTCGATGGAAAAATACACCAGCTAATAGTAAGTTATTTTCCAATTGATGTCCAAAATTAAATTCTTGAAAAATTAATCTAGTAATAATTGTTTTGTAGCAGAAATTTGTTTCACAATACGGTTTTCATCAAATTTAAAATTCACATAATTTTCTTTGAAATTTTAAATGGTGTATGTGGATTAATTCTAGGGGGTTTTCATATAAAAATTAAGATTTAAAATAATACAAATTCAACTGTTACAACCATACAACTGATTGACAGATAATGGATGTGTATTTTAAAGAATTTACCGGCTTTTAATTTATTTATACTAAATTTCATTGACTTTTGGTTGGAAAACATCAAAGATCTTTAAAAGCTGTTACATACAAGAATTAACTATAAGTATCATTTAAATACACTAGCATTTAAATGTTGAACTTCTACAGAAATTTGTCGGCTAAATTCCTAATACCATGTATCTGCAAATTTTCAGGTTTTGAGTTTTACAATCGTAGAAATATTTTATATTTTTTGAAAATTTCAGTAGAAATTGTAACTGACTGTGTTAATAGAGCATATTTGGCACAATGTATTTTTTATTTAACCCATTTAAATAAATATTTATAAATTAATAATAGAAGACAGTTTTTCAATCTCCTCAGAAGTTAATGTTTTACAAATATATGATATTAGAGTTTAGCAGACCATATTAATATAAATCAATGATTTTTCAAGATAACACAGTAAAGACAATGATGAACCAGTCACAAAAGTCTTGTACTTTAAATACTTACGTAAACGGGTAAATGTAACAGTTCCTCAGAAAAAAGACTTTGTTCCTCGTAAGTGTAACTCGTTCATAAAATAATAATATTAACAACAATTGATTCAATTCTTACACAAAGAACTGAGATTCTGAAAAAACTGGTTATTTTCTTTTTAGTTACAGGATCACCACCTTAAACTGTGTACTCGTGTCAAATTATAACAAGCAAGATTTTATATTATTTCATTAAATTGTACTGTGTATGTGAATAATTTGGCATAACCACTGGCATTGCACAACAGATAAATGTCTGCAAAGTGTGAAAGCAAATTGGCATAATGGCTTGTAGTACTGGTTAATACCAGGGACTTCTTACGTTTATCTAAAGATCTGAGTAATAATGACCATCAATTACTGTATCAAAATATTGGCGTTGAAATGAGGTAGTGCTGACATATATTCACACCCCTCCCTTCAATTTGACACTTAAATCAACTCAAATTTTTATTTTCATAAAAATAAACATTAATTCAGTAATAATAACAATGACACCAAAACAATGGCAACGCTAAGTCCTATCCCTCTTTATGAAATATATAACATGAACTCATTCAAATTGAAAGAGCTCTTTTTCAAACTCAGCTAAGTCAAAAACATACTTTTAGAAAAAACAAAAAAATATTTTATCTAAACAGTAGGCCTATATATTCAGTGAGTGGCTTTTGGCTGAATTTTAGCGTTATAGTAGACAGTGTTTCACTGAGATTCACAAACATAAATGGATGTATTTAAACAAGTTGATGGTGTAAAGCTGAACATCTTTCCAAAGCCTGCTAAGTCACTGCCTCAACTGTACATACATCAAACAATCCAGCTAATTAAATAGTTATGAAATTTCTTAACTTTTCTAATACACAAGAACATACGTTAGTTGCATTACATACGTGGACAGAAAAATAAAACATATTTTTATTATCAGAGGTAAACAGTTGGGTTAAAATCGTAATCGTCGTGCGTAATAAAAAGTACTAACTTATATTAGATAATTTTTTATAAATGAATGCTATACATCAGCATTATCTTCTAAAACAGTGGTTCTCAACCTTTCAGGCACTGTGCCTCCCTTTCAACACTGACCACTGTAAGGTCACGCCCCCCCCCACCCTCAACACTATAAGTGGTCAAAACAAGTAGAAGCCTACAATCAGAATATGAAACAGAAGCTAGTTAGGTTGGATGCAGCTGGTTATTACATTAGACTTCAGATAATTTTATACATAACATAACTTTATTTTGAACATGTAATTATCACTATTAGTATAGCTACAGAATTTGATAAATTTTTTAAATAAAAGAATTATAGAATTAAATACAAATTTATTTTAGGTAATCTATCCACTGGCACTGTTTGTCTTTGACAAGTTTTTGAATATTTGGTTGTAACTGTGACAAAGAACACCTCAAGTCATTTTTGACATCCAGCCTTGCTCGATATTTTAACTTTATGTATGCTAATGTAGAAAATCCAAATTCACTGAGTTGATGAAAACTGTACCAACAACTTTGCAGCTACCAAAGTAACTTGTTAGTAAGTATGAAAATAACTAAACCAAAAATCTTCAACATTCATGTTTACAAGTCCACGTTTGCTTGAGACCTTTTAGATCAATTTTTAGGTCAATTGCTTGTTCCTGAATTTGATCATTCAAATATATATGTGATCATGTGAGAATATACATGCGACTACAAAACTGAGTAAATTATAATTTTACTTTTTTGTTTTTTTTAATACACTCACACCTCCCTTGAAGTTCTTCTACACCCCAAGGTTAAGAACCACTGTTCTAAATTTTCAGAAGCACCGGTATTCATATTAAACCAGTTTTAATAAAATAGAGATCCTTCAGCTGACAATAAATTAAAATACTGAAGACATTTTTTCTACATGAACTACTCTCTTTCTCCTTTATGATACTCTTAAATTTATAAACTTTGAAATCCATTTTAAGAACAGTAAAAGTGCGCAGTTACACAATTGCAGGGATAAGCTCAAAATGTTCATTGAGGTGTATGGACAGAGCCTACACATAGATTCAGGAGATATTGCTGAAAAATTATTGACTGATTAAACACGGTTTGGAAAAAATGAGTATTTTAAAATGTATTTATAGCAGTAAGTGTTATAGGAATCTGAACAATAAAAAAGGAATAACTATTTTTGACTTAACAGGTTTTGGAAAAAGAGTTCTACAGTTATTGTAGTTCATATTAATTATAAGGTAAAATGTATTAGTTATTACTTGGTATTCTTTTTCTATAACTAAAAGTGTCTATGTCTGAGTCCAAAGCAACTGGCCCCTACACCTGTTGCAAGCAGGGATTCCCAGAGTCTTATTGCCGCCAGTAAACATCAAGAAATAAAATCTAATGTGACAATTCTAATTTAAATGAATACACATATAAAATACAACAGAAAAATTTCAGTAATAATAACAATATTAATAATAGTAATAATAATAATGACAATGATGACTATAATTGTTATTATTGCTAGGATACATGTTGAGGTTCTAAGATGCTAAAAGTATTTTCTAAATGAAAACCTGACTAGAAATATCACTTTATAACCTCACCACAAAAAAAGCAAACAACAATTTTTCTTTTATTTATCCCTGATATTCTTATACATACAGCAGAAATTAGTGTCAGTGTAAATATTAAACGGGAAAATACAAGTATTGTAACAAATAAAACATAAATATTTTAAAAATTCTAGTAATATTTAATATGAGTATAAATACTATAAAGTATGTATTTGAAGCTAGAAATGTGCAATTGTATTAATGAAATAACTTGTGGTTGTTCAACTGCAATATTAAGAATTATTTTTAAAAACTTTAATAATTTATATCTTACAAAGATTAACTGTAATTATATAACTAGATAAAAACTACTTTGCTCTTTCTGAAAATTGTGTTACCTGTACTTCCAATTCAGATGGAAGCATGAGACATTACTATTTGGTAGAAACATTTATAAAATCAATTCATTATTTCCCGGAAGGTTGTTTCTTTTGTTTAAACAACACTACACAAAATTTTTACCACCGATATAAAGATGCTATAGCTTTCAATAATCAACATTTTTGTATATTAAAGACATCTACTTCTGAATTTCACAACCAATCCCACAACATGGACTTTGTTATTTCACTTTAATATCTAATCAACACTCAATGAATTCAGAATAAGTATTTAACGAAACCGAAAATCAAACGGGCAACACCTGAAGATGGAAATCCAGACACAACAAAATAACATTCACAGAATAAAAGAATCAGTTTTAGTAAATATATTAAAAAAATTTGAAACAAAAATTTTCAATCAATAATCATGAAACAGCAAACCAATAGATAGTAATATAATCCCTATGATTATTAATTTTAATACTAAGCCAGAGGTTATAATGTATGAGAATAAGTAGACAATTTTCCGAATGATTCAGCAAATGTCATACATAGTTCACTTTTGAAACATTTCTAGAATTTTTAAAAGAATAGTCTGAATATGAGTTAATCATCCCCCAATCCCACTATTCTGTCTTATGAACACAATAGACAGCTTTGCTACAAAGAATGATTGTAAAAATAATGATGAAATACAGTATGTGAAAGGCCAAGCCAATTGCTGTGAGCGCTGGGCTATGCATGCGCATACTTGACTTTGACCTTGCATACCCCTCCGACCTACAGTTAGATGTACAGTCAGAAAGTTGTTGAAAATTGACAACACCCATTGTATTCTATAGGTATGCTGTTCCAACGTTGATTACATACACTGCACTATTGCAGTACATACAAGACTATACTAACAGACGCACATTTTGCCCAGCGCTCTCCTTACAATAATCAGGCTATAGTTTGATTCATAAAATAAATCAATTCAAACACAAAATCATCTTCCAGAAACAATGGGATTACACTATTACAGAACATGTTAATGATGCTAATAATCTTCTGTCAATTTGGAATGCCAACGACTGTACATAATTTATTTTTATCAATTACTCTTGATTTATTGTAAGGCTGAAGAGCTGAAGTGAAAAAGATACAATTTTTTTTCTTTCAAAATATATTAGATTTTCATATAATGTCGTTGTTTAGGTAATCGGTTCAAAGGCTGGTTTGAACCTCGAAGAGGTTTTACTAAAAAAAACGAGTAGTGAGGTGGTTTACCATTGCCTTCCTAAATGAGTGGAAGAGTATGCTTATTAGTAAGCCAGGCCCTCTGAAAAGTATCAACTTTCCACCTCGCAAATGACACCTTCACTTCATTCACCACAGGGTATGGCTGTATAATGAAATTCATTACTCTCAGAGTAAATAACTGTGACTAGTGTCTTTTACACCTCTACCTCTTCTGTTCCTAAATGCTTCAGTCATATAACTGGCTGACCATGTGATAAGAAACAGAACCATTTTTTGTAGCCCTGGAACTAGGAGATCGAGTCCAAATAATTTAACACTCCTACATTGTTTTGGGCAATTTCATATAACAGCACAATAAACAGACAATTCTGAACCCATTGAAAAAGAAATTTACATTTTAACAAATGAAGTTTACATTTAAAGTACAACAAGAAGTATTTGTTTAAAAATTCTTCAAAAGTAAGTCAAAAATAAGATTAAGTTCTTAATCCGAGTCTGGTTCCTTCATTACAACCTATTAGTTTACTATACTGAAAACACCCTGGGATAAACTGCTCCAAACTGATTTTCATAGATTCTACAGAACTCTTATGAAAATGCAGAATGAATCTTTTCATGCACGTAGATGAAGACTGTTGAATAAATTTATAAGAACACAATGCCATCTTCAACTGAACACTATGATTATGAAAAAACACAACATAATTTCTGACACTCTGTACTTTAAAAATGACAAAATCAATGACTGACTCATTAGAAAATCAAATCAGAGATGTAGATTTATTTGAAGTTGACTGAAAACCCTCGATCAAATTAAAGCAACCAACTAAACTAAAAAATTATAGAAGATAATTTGAAGGAATGTCAAGAAATATTTAAATGACCCTTGCCACAAAAATCAATAAAAAAGTTTTCAGTTTCTTCGAAGGCTATAATTGTAGAAATGAATACATACTACATCTGACACCAAAGAGAATGTAGTAGGAGAAAAAAAATTGAATCGTTTTCCATCAACTATTCAAGCGCCAAAAATTTCAAAAACAAAATGTTGTTTCAAAATTGGTAAAATGAAGAAACTGATTTGTGTTTTAATGATTTTTTTATTAGTTCAGAAGAAAATTATAGAAACTATTCAACACACAACAGAGAAATCATCTAATTGATTTTTTACGATCGAAATATTTGAATTGTTTATTTAAAAATTACAATATTACCAAAGATTTGAAATATCATTAAAAAGAACCAATACAGATGAAAAATTTCCAATAGACTTAACTGTATGATATAAAATATACACATCTACAAAATATGCTACATATTCAAAGAGCCATAAATCCTTCCTGCTACGCCAAATTTCCAAACGTAAGAAAACCTAACCCAAAATAAACAGTCAAATTTATAAATATTGTAGTATTTGGTAAAATATTTTTTACATTTAAGTTAACAACTATTATAAACAACAGTTCACAAAAATAAAAACTAACTGATTTTGAACTAGTGTGTGGACCCACGTTAAATGATTTAAATTTAACATACTAAAAATATATAGTTATACAGTTGTAACAAATGTAACTTTTCATAACATCCGAATAGTTCAACAGAATTCTTAAGTTATGAAGCAAACTACAATTTTGCTACACACTGTGTGTATTCAACTATGTACCTTTATAAATTTATGATTCAGCATCTATTTTGCAGCAGCATTTAATGAAATACATCTAACTGAAATAAAAAGTTAACATGATGAATTCATACAAGGCAATTCAAAATATATATTCATGAAAACTAGATAACTGAATATGCTGCTTCATTTCATGACTCTATTTTTTACAGCCAACAAATTCTTGCAGTAAATTACTAGAATAATTTCAAATTTTAAAAATGTAGCTTATTATATGGTAATTACGAAAAAAATTAGTTTCATGTTAATCTCATAAATAATAAACTCCATTAAATTTCTGTTGATATTTGAAGTAGTTCTTTTAATCAAATATTGAATTAACTAACATTAAATTTAATAATCACATTATTAAATATAATTTTGGTAACTTAATTTTCAAGTACATAACTTTCACAAATTTTCAATTTCAAAAGGATATCAATTTTTTTAATATCTGATTAGTGAGTTGCATATAGTTTCATTTTTATTTATCTGTATTTACTTACCCCTACCTATAATCCTGTGTTAGCAACAGAACTGCCCAGTTACATTCCTGGCTGTCCTAGCTAGATGCTTATAGTACAACTTGTCAATTTTACCTTCACATAGCTACTGCACTGGTAGTAGGGTAGGAAAGTATTACAGTAGGGAGTGAGTGTGCGTGCGAGACAGCACATGGTTGGGGAAACCTGTACATATTTCTCTGTTTCTTAGTTTGATTTAATTTTGATTGAGATCTGAATACATAGTTATTTGATTCAATCCTTTATTAACAATTAATTTACTTTTTTCAAAATCATAAATGTTACAGTAAATTTTATTAATTTACAAACACAATATACAATTTATGTATCAGGTATTAATGAATTAGTCTATACTTAAATCTTTAGACTATTCAAGTTCACTTACATTAATTCACTGATCATCTCTGGTAATACTGTCTCCAATTTTGGAAGATATTGAGAATAGATATATTGTTATAAACATTCATTATCATGCAATTAGTATGACTACAAAAATTCCTGACCTAGTTGGGACACAGATCTCGGCTGAGACATTTAAAAAATTACACATCAGTGACAGTAGTATTAAAAAATACTACACACTATTTCTTTAAAGATGAAAACAACTGTAAACAACATTTTATCGAGTAAGGTTGGATCTGTTGGGTCTACGCTATGAGTAACTGGAACGTTGGCGCCCGTTGCCCGCTTTCATTTCTATACACTGTAAAACAATTCCAGTACATTTCAGTAGATGCTGTACTAGAAATCGATTCAGTCCATTGTTTAAATTTATTTATTTATTTATTGTAATCTAATTGTTATGGACAATGCTACCATTCGGTAAGAAAGGAAAAAATTCCTAATCGAGCTTCTAAAAGAAAAAAACGATAATTGACTGGTTAAAAAGTAAAGGAGTAAAGTGTGACAATAGCATGTTGAAAGTTAAACTTTTAGCAAATTGAAATTAATTAAACTTAAATTTAATTTGTATAACGTAGATGAACTGGCAGAGGCAAGCAACTGTACGGTACAGTGCTATGATTTCTACCATACCACTGTAACCTGAATCCTATTGAGTTAATGTGGGCTCAGGTGAAAGATTACATGGCTACAAATAATTAGACATTAAAGCTCCAAGAAGTAAAGAAACTTTTGGAAATTGGGATTTCTAAAGTATCAGTGGATAAGTGGAAAAACTGTAGCTCATGTGGAAAAGAAGGAAAATATAAGTGGGATTTAGATTCTTTGAGTGAAGTTCAGGTAGAAAAACTTGTTGTAATTTGGAACATGATTCAAGTAGTAACAATGAGGATGATGCGTCGTCTGATGAAGTTTTAACGGGTGTAGAAAAATTAAATTAAGGTAATCTGTTACAATACATTGTTTACAATTAACAACCTTAAGCCTAGTTACAAATAAATGTTTATAACAATAAGATTATAATTATATAAATAAGAATGTAAATTAATTATTACAAAATTAACAATCGTAAATTTTCTGTGTAATAATGTAAACATTTTCGGATGGATTGTGCTACGTAATATTTTACAATAAAAACTGTTTTGTCCAGGTCTCAGCTTAGTTGACATAAAGTCTATAGTTTAGTATAATGTGGACTGTTCAACAATAGTCAATGGAACACAGGTTACAACATGATTGAATTGGGGTAGGCTAGTATTTTTTCGCATCGTACTCCCACTGCACCAATGCCCCACCTACTAACGCCACAAGATCTACAAATTGCGCATATGTCATGTGAAGTTAAAACTGACAAATTATAGATACCTACATACACACAAAATGTTAGCAAATTACTGAACATTTCAAAGAGATAAAACAACAAAATAAACAATTTTGCTTTTATTTATATAACCACAGAAGTAGTCACATGAAATGGAAACAAATACATGAAAGCAACTCAAAATGTAGAGCAAAATACTCTCAAAAATGAATGTAAGTATTCCATTTAATGCCGCATGTTGATATTTTAAAGAGGCAAACTAAAATAAAAAATGTAAACATCAACAACAACAACAATAATAGCAATAGTAACAGTACTGTATTAGCGGTAACGAAGTCGTAGCAGTTTCAGTAGTCAAGTAGTAAAAATTGTGTTGCAGAATTAGTATAAAAATTTAAAGTTGATTTTAAATAGAGAAATTTTTTTTATTACTTTTTCCTTTTTTATAATAACGATTAATTCCCTGATCTAAAAAATAACGAAATACCTGATTTAGAAAAAATTTAACGTTTAAAAATTACATTGCAAATTATTTATTATTAACACAATGGATATTGTAGGCTACAATGCAATCAGTTAAGGCATTTCAATTTCAACATTAAACTTTACAAAGTATAATAAAATACCAACAACAATAATAATAAAATAATAATTATTATTAAATTTTATCGTTAATTTTATAATTTACAAAATACAAAATAGACAAATGTGAATCCGACGTTATTTCAAAATGATTAGACTATTTTATTCGAAAGACAACATGTACATAACAACAAGACATAAACACAGATTTCAATCGATTCGATAATTTTTTTGATATACCGGTAATGCTATTTTGTCAATATCGAACGTTAATGAAACTACAGAAGGTTTTGTTTGCTATAAACAAAAACATTATACCAGCAAACGAAACACTACAAAGTTTAAAAGAATAGCAAAAACTCATCTATATCTTAATGTATTTAAGTAAGTATTTAAATATGAAGAAGATACCGTTATATAGTCGGCAAAAGCTTGATAACAGCAAGCAAGGAGGTTTATTTAATATTTCAAGATTATATATATGTGTGTGTGTGTGTGTGTGTATATATATGTATATATATATATATAAAGATATACCTCTATATACAGTCAACTGTATATTTAAAATATTTTTGCAACTAGATTATATACATACACAAGTACATAATACATTATATATAATATATACATATATTTATACATAAATATATGTATATATTTATTATATTATTTATCTATAATACAGGCACTAGGTTTTCTTTTAAGAAAACAAAACACAGTTGTTTAATTTAAATTTATATTGTGATGGTGTCTCCGTTTGGTTAGTGCAACTGGCCGTTGGCCGTTAGCCATCTGGCGATCAGCGATTGCATCAGGACCATGTCACAATGAGAGTGAATGGTGAGTGTCGTTAGCAAATGATGGTGGTAAGAGGGAGATTGTGGTGGTTGTGGTGATTGTGGTGATCACGGTGATCGTGGTGCCAGACAGGCAGTATCCACGACGTTAGCCGGCCCATCAAAACAAAGTGTGTAGGGCTATCAATCATTTTTCCCTCCTGCAAAAAATATAATTTAAAAATAAATAAGTTATTCTAGGTGCAATACAGTATTTTATTGTCTTAATGTAGAACTCAACAATAATTAGCTGTTGATTAAATTGAATAGATTGACTATTTTTAAACAAAGAAATGAGTGATTATCCACTAGTTCATTAAAGCTGAATAATAACCACTAATGCTTGAAAATATTCAAGATTCAAACGGTTCTCTGAATTTGTGATAAACTAATACATGTTTACACCTTTCATATTTGGTTTCAACATTGTCATATGTAATTTAGTATAGTTTTTAAATGTTATAGATGTTCAATCTTGAATTTGTATTAAAAAAAAAATAATGTAAAATACAAAACATTTATTTCATAAAAGCAAAATAACTTGTATGAAATATACACAACCTTAAATTTTCTTAACTAATTTTGATTCATATTATAAAATTGTAATCAGCCAAAAAATAGAAAACTACAAAAATGTTTTAATTGCAACAATTGAAGCATTTAAAAAAATTTATTTCATATGTACTGTAAGCTCTGATTTCTAAGATATACCTCAACATAATCGAAGAGCTTAGTGGATAAAGGTATAACTGTAACAAAAACATTTCATAGTTTAAAAAAACAATTCGATTGAAGTTCTAACGCTTCAATATTTTCATCAATCATTCAATTTTGTTCGTTTTGGTACCTACACATTACCTTTATAAAAATTAATATTATACAATTAAAACTTTTCAAATTTTACTTTTAATGTTACACTTTGATTTCACTTTCTGGTAAAATTTTTATACACATAAATTTTCTTCCATTACAAATCTGTATTGTACGCTGTATCTTCTGAGAATGGATTAATGGTACTTCAATAATGCAAGACTAAGTTTTTCATAAGAGAACTTTTTAAAAAATACTTAATAAGACCTTTTACTCATGAAGATAAATGTTTATTGCCACAGTTAACTATTATTATTCTAAAAGAATGTCTATAAGATTATAGAGCATTTTCATTGGAGATCTTAACGCATTTAAGTACTAGAAAACATACAATTAAGTAGCCCCTTTATCTACTACAATTACCTTAAATTGTAGATATAGAACATTCATTGTTATCTACATACAAGATGTGACAATTGAATAACGAGACTGCACACCTTCTACTGCACAACCACATGGGGTGAAGTTGGTATTGAAATGTAGTTGACCTAGATATTTTTGGAGCTACCACTTCTCGTTTTGTCTTTCTATCTACCATAGTTTGCTTTTGGGTTTTGGATTTTTTGAAAATACTTCATTAAATTTCACAAGGAATTTAAGGTTAATATGCTGCTTGACTTTTAAGTCAACTATGATCCTCTACAACCAAGGCTCAAAAGGAAACTGAAGCAGACACAAAAACAGGACGGGTGGTTGCTACGGAAATATCAAGGTCAACTACACTCCAATACCAAACTCACCACATGTGGCTTTGCAGGACTAGATGCACAGTCTTATTTAATTGCCACACCTTATAACTAAATATGCACATAATAGCTTCATCAATCAAAAAACTAAGTTTTTGACAAAATTCTACAGAGCACCTTTATCTACTCATCTCTTCAATTGTTTTTAAACAAATTTCCTATAAGAAATAATATACTACAGTTTATAAACAATCTAATTAACAAGCACAATAAAAAAACAGCAAAAATTAAAAAATTGCAGAAACAGAACGGTACATTCATATGAGAAAATTTTTTTAAACCCCTATAATAATCTAAACAATCAAATGCAATTCTTGTTTTATAGTTAATCATTGCTTCTATGCTGGGGTCCCAGGTTCAATTCCTGGTCAGGTATAGCATTTTTTCTTCAGTATATCACCTCATATCATTACCTACTCACAAGCTTAGGCTTATGTAGGCATCATCACTAAAAAAAGTGTAAAATTTACTACATAAAAGCAGCTGTTCGCAGATTTATCATTAAGTTAAAGTTACTATTATTAAGAATAAAATTCAACTTTTTAAGGATTGGATATCTCTTACAAAAGCTAATTTTTAAACTGAATAGCAAATTCACTCTCTTCCCTACAATTCAAACATTTTCATAGTTAAAAATAATAAAAACTACAAAAGTATTGCAGTAAAAGAAATCCATGAAATTCCGTAGATAAACTAAAAATTTCAGGACTTAAAAATTTAGGATTGTCAATCAAAAGTCGCATCGTATCTTCAGTACTGAAAGTACCTCAAGCATAACTGGTCATTATTCATTACTCTCTAATGTACTGGTGGGGTACAATCTCATTTCTTTCTTAGAAAAACCGGTACAACCATTTAATCAATAGCCATTTAGCGTAGAGTTCCAGATAAATCAGATTTTGAAACCAAATGTATTATTTATTATTATTGTTATTATTATTATTATTACAGTTGATGTTGGTTGCCTGACTAAACTCGCATATAATTGTTTTTCTCAAAAAACTCTGAACAGTCTACCTACTTATCAAAATTCTAACATGTTTTTATAAATGAGCTAACTACCCAGAGTTAAAACCAGAAGGAGATTATTATTTATTAAGCCGTTCTTAGATAGCTTCCGAAATATTATTTGGGTTCAAGTTGGGCGCATAGTATTTATGAAATTATTTTACTTTTTTATTATAAACATACATACATTTTATAGTTACTTTTAATCAATAATAAATTTTTATAATGGTCCTGCAACCTATAACTAATCCTACTGTAAAAATATTATAATTTTCATTAAAATTTTACAGCTGCTGTACTAAATAAATAAATTTAAAAAAAAATTAAATGGTTAATACTTTTCTAGAATATTCTGTATCTTCAGTCTTTTGTAAAAAAGACTGTTCAATTATTTGAATTAAACCCTTTTCAAATTCTGTGCAGATGGCAGCAGCAGTCAATATTACTTATAAAATTTCATACAGATGTTAACGATAAGAAATTTTTATCCACGCTTCTAGATAACAATGAAATAAAATAAATGAACCATTACACAATAGCAAAGGGGAATACAAAATAGAATATGGTAATAAGGATTGTAATAAATTTTATATTGGTATGACAGTTGTAATTCTCAAGCAAGATAATAATGAACACCAAAAAAATTGAAATGTGATAACATTATATAAAATTATACAAATCATATAAAAAATAAAACCATAAGTTTAGCAAGATTTCAATATAATACAATCATGTAATAATAAAAATATAATAATAATAAAAATCAAATTGAGGAGTGAGATGTTTAAAACACAGATCCTTTCTATAATATTATACGACAACTTGGCATATATATGTTTATATGCTTGATTGTTCTCAAAAACGCTCTAACGATTTTACTGAAAATTAATATACAGAGGTTTTCAGAGTCTACAAATCAATTGCGCTAAGTCTCATATTTGCAAAAAATCGCTAACTTAAGAATTTTAGAACAATAGGCTAGCTACAGATGTAATAAACAATAACAGATGATATAGTAAAAAAATACACAATATTTTAAATGTAAAGAATATGTCAGAACACCTTCATTAGCTTATCTATTATTAACTATTCTTGTCGGAAATCAATTATATAATCTGCAACCGAGTCAAGCTGTGTAATCCGGTATTAAGTACTTAAATGAACAGAGGCAGAACATTTTATATGAACAAATTAAATTTAAGAATGAATTGATATCGACCACTGATGACAACTGAACAGACTGTGAAATGGGTTGAATGCAAATAATTTAATAGTTTTATACAAATGACTGAAGATACAACACCTTTTAAAAATATTTAAACACATTTACTTTAAATTTACGTTTTCTGATGATGCACTCAATTGAAATATGTAAGTGGAAAAAATTAAATCATAAAAGAAAGAATAATGTAACAGCTGTAAAAAGTTATTGAAAATAACTTTTTTACAATAGGACTAATTCAAATCCCCTGGGGATCTATAATGAACAGCAGAACATCATTAAACATAACAAATTTGACTAGAAGACTTCTAGTTACATTAGTGGCCAATTGTCATTGATTGTCTAACTGGATAGAGTAAATTAAATAATATCCAAAATAAATATCAGTCCTAAAATCAAAAAGTATGAACAGTGAAATTTTATTCTGCTATTTCACATGATAATATACACACCCTTAATTCTCACAAGCATGTTCTGAAAGGCTTAAACACTCTTAAAGATGGAACTTTAAAAGACAAATTTCTTCATGATTTCTGGACACCAGCACTTATTTGCAGACATTACTTTCATATTTCTAAATTCAGACAAGTGGTGGCAACTAAATAAAAAAGAGGTTGTCATTTTGCTAAAAATTAGTTGTAATGATTCTTATTAAATTATTAGATGGTTAAACAACATTATCATCAACTGATGGATTTATGTCATTTTTTTGAATATTTTTTTGGAATTTCAGCACAAAATAAATTCCTGGATTTATGTTGGATATTGATTTTAAGAAAACAATTAAGAAGTGTTCAAACATAATTTTTGATAGAAAGTTAAATTATGAAAATTAGTAGGTATGAAAAATTTATTTTTATCAGGAATCAAATGGTAATTTTCTTTTCAAGAATATCATCGTGATTAAATAACTACAATGAATTGTACTGGCACATGTAACGAGTTTTAAGGTCATTAAATTCAAAAATGTTCTTTCTGAACTTTGGAACTTATCAAATTATTTTTAAATAATGAGAAAATTGGTTGGTGATGAATCAATGATGTCATCCCAATAACACAACAGGCTACTAGCAAAATGTGATAAGAAACCTAATACAAATACTTCTGAAAACCTCTAAAGCTCAGTGAGAGTACCATTATAAATTATTTAAGAACCTTGTAAACAATTAACCATCCCATTGGCGTAGTGGTCAGCACAACTGGCTTTTATATGAGGGGTCCTGGGTTCAATTCCCATATATATTACCTACCCTCTATATCACCTCATACACGCACAAGCCATGGCTTACGTTCACAACATCACCAAATAATAAATATGTAAACAAACATTACTCAAGACAATTGAAAAACAAATAACATTAGTGTTCAATTAGAATTACCCTTTCCCATTATCCATCTTACGAGAAAATTTGGACCAGTGTTACGCAATTAAATTTTGCATTCAACTGAGTAAAGATGGCGCGGACATGCTAAAAACGCTTAGGCAAGCCTTTGGGGAGGACGTACTGTCACAGAATGAACTATCAAGTGGCACAAGAGGTTTCTAGAGGGTCAGGAGACCATCGACAATGATGAGCGCTCAAGGCACCTGTCAATGACAAAAACTGACAACACGGTCCAAAAAGTACAACTTAGTGATTCACAGTGAGTTTGCACCTCAACGAGAATAGCCAGTTTAACTGTAAAAAGCTCAAACAGTTGAGAGACAGGATGCGATGTGTTTGAAAGGACATATGTGATAACTGGATCCTGCACCATGACAATGCACCAAGCCACACCATGCTCGTTGTTACCAAGTTATTTGCAAAAACACGCAAGAACATCTGACTTCTTTTTGTTTTCCAAAATAAAAAGAACTCTGAAAGAACACCCCCATGTGGTGCTAGAGAAGGTAAACAAAGATTTGACTGCTCGTCTACAGAAGTTTCCTATTGAGGCCTTCCAGGGAATCTACTAGGGGTGGGTGAAGTGTTCGAAAATGAGCATCGAGTTAGTAGGAAAGTACTTAGAAAATTCCAAAGAGATGGTAAATTTATGTTATGGGATAGAGCCTGTATAAATTTATCACATAAACATTTACTTGAAGGTCAGGTAAACGTAAACTCAAATTTCTCAGTATCATGAACGATCCTAGATATTCAAACGAGATAATTTCCCTTTTCCTACGGTCTCTATATCTGGAAGCTTTGAACCAGATAACAAAAAAACATATATAAGAAAAAATTACTTTACTGTATATCTCTATAATAAACTATCATACGACATGAACTTCAGTAAAATTGTTTTCACACGTAATGATATTCCACTGACGAAACTAACAGGATACATTTTTAAAATATACAAGGAATAAAAAATTTACTACATCATATTGACCAGGAATATAATTTTTGCACTACCATAGACTTAAATAAAAATATAAAAGTATAACAAACATTTAAAAAATGTTATGTAACAATTTGGAAAGGTGACAAGAGGCATGACATTTTTCTTCTTCTTAATAAAATTGTTTACCAGAAGTGGTATACTTGTAAATGTTTAAAAGGGCACTAATAACAATAATTTAAAAGTAGTCTATATTTATCTGTTTCCACATTTGGGTAAAATTTCAGAGAATGCATGAATTTGTACGATTGAAATAGAGTGTCAATTTAGTAAAACCCAAATGAATATTGTTTTAATAATAATTGTGTTATCCAACTGACATGCTTAATACAACAGTGATATGAAAACCTAAAATTTTAGTTCAAAATTACTTAATAAAAAAATTATTATTGAAACTGTAATATAATAAAAACTTTAAAAAGTGTAACAGTGTTCAACTCGATTTTTAATATTATTGAAAATAAATAGAATCTAACTACTAAAGTATTGTTAGATAAATACTTCAAAACCAATTTTAAAAAAGCCATCATGCACAAAGAAAATCAAAAGTACCAAAAGCTGGACCAAACCCTTTTAGAATAATATTACAAAACCAAAACAAACAGAAATTACCAAATAACATGAATGAATATATTAGAGCATGCAAATATAATGCCAATGCGATGGCACACACCATAAAAAAACCATACGATTCAACCAAGGACAAACTAAGGACAAGGTTTAACTGAAGCATTCTGAGCAGAAAAATCGTTAAAAAGAAGAGCCTATTATTTTCATAACAGGGCATGATTAGTAATAATTACTTTGAAAACATTATAATTATAATAACATGACTTATTCAGCAGAAATGTGGACAGGTGGAAGGAAGGGAGTAGAATACAGGTGGCAGTAATGAATATGCTAGGGAAGACAAGAGATAGAATGAGAAATTATGTAATTAAGAACTATTGAGGATAGACAGTCTGATAAGGAGAGTCAGACAGAAAAAGCTATGATGGTTTAGTTATATCAGTAGGATGATGGAGTGTAGAGTGCCTGAAATGATGCTGTACTTGGGATGGAGGGAAAAAGATCAAGAGTGAAGTGAATGGGTATTAGCTATGGATGATGAATAATTAAGAAAAAGATGTGATTTCAAGAGCGCAATGGAGGAAAGATGGTTCAGGGATCGAGAAGTGGAGAGGAGTTGCGTTGGGCTTGGACCCAAAGAAACTTGGACGAGGGTTATAGAGGATTATGATAAATGGGATATGAAGGTCATTACATCAACTTAACTAGATTTTTCTTTAAAAGATATCACTGCATTTAGGTTTTGTATTACCAGATACTTTAATGTAGAGTGCTCTCAGAACAGTATCCAAAACAGCTGTTTCTGCTCAGAATAACTCGATTTTGAGAAACATTAAGCAACTGATGTCATAGTGCAATCTCATTCAGTTTATATATTATCCAGCTGTTCCAATTTGTAGTTCGAAGCACATGACATACCTTCATTTAGTAATCCTATTAAAGCTTTCGATTTTACATATATTTCCTTGTATCGAAAAATTCAGTTTTAAGAGATTTACCTCGAAGACTGCAACTAATTCAATCATTTAAAAAAAAACACTAAGCTCAATTATTATTACATTTAAAAGTCAAACCTTGAATGAATAAATACGTAATTTCTATACCAAACAGTAATAGGTTTATAATGAGCCTAAAAATATTGCAATGCATTGTCTAAACACTGATTTATCCGCATCCACAATTACATTCATGGCTGTTAGATCTCTTCTATCAGTATTGACAGTAAAATACGAACAGAAATTTTTATTTTATTTAGTTACTCAAAAGTAAATAACTTTTGTTAAATTATTTTGTTATAAAATTAGATATTTGTAATTCACATCAAATAACACAAAATATTATTAGAAAGTTTGGCAAGATATATTAAATTAAAAATTGTAAAAATTATGACTTATTTGTTCTTTCAGAGTCAATGAAAGCTTTTTGAAGCTACCCATTTATAATCAATCCTTATTATACATGTTGCAGCTACAGATCAATTATATTTTATACATTTCACTAACCTTTTCAGTAGCCTTGGTTATTATAATCTATTTACACGGGTTTTGGTATATCATCATCAAATTGTATAAAATATCATGTTGTTGTTCAGGTCATCAGCCGAAAGGCTGGTTTGAACCTCTAGAGCAGCGTTTCCCAAACTTTTTTTTCTGGCGGCACACTACAGAAAAAACGGCCAATAGCCGCGGCACACCTATTACCTTATGCCATTGATTAAGCTTAATTACTTGATATAAACGTACTTATATAATAAATAACATAATTTTCTTGGATGAGTCAAAGAAAAACATTACATTTAAAAGAAACTTAATTTATTTTAACTTATTGGCATTATTTTGTTGGACCGTTTAAATTTAATTTAATTTATTTTCCTTGAGTTCCGCGGCACACTTGGCCGGCCTCGCGGCACACAGTTTGGGAACCTCTGCTCTAGAGGTTTTACTAAAAAAAAAACGAGGAGTGAGGTGGTTTACCATTGCCTTCCTAAATGAGTGGAAGAGTATGCTTATCAGTAAACCAGGCCCTCTGAAAAGTATAAACTTTCCACCTCGCAAATGACACCTTCACTTCATTCACCACAGGTTATGGCTGTATAATGAAATTCATTACTCTCAGAGTAAATAACTGTGACTAGTGTCTTTTACACCTCTACCTCTTCTGTTCTTAAATGCTTCAGTTATATAATTGGCTGACCAAATGATAAGAAACAGAACTACTTTTTGTAGCCCTGGAATTAGCAGATCGAATGAAAGTAATTTAACACTCCACCTGCCTGTTATGGGCAAAAAGAATCATATGAAACATAAAAAAATTTTTTTTTAAACCTACGGAAGATGTTGCATCTTCAGTCATCTTTATAACTTTTATATAGATATTTATAGAGTTTTATAATGATAACTGAAGGTGTAATATATTCTGTTAGTTTAAAAAAAGGTCATATGATATTTTATAATTGTAGATAAGGGATCATAAGTAGATCATAAGGATCAAGGCAGCTGAAAAGGTCAGTGAAATTTATAAGATAGTACTCATATATAAATCCTTTGTAAACAGTTTGAATACAGTAATGGGCCAAATAAAATCTGCATTTATTTCTACAACAATGTAGAAATAACTATTCCAACATCTCGAACTGCTCAAGAAAGAACTGTATAGTTCAAAAATACTTTCGGTAACATTATAATGACAAATAAGCAGTTTTTTTAAAGCTGTTAATTTTATAGAATCATTTAAATTCTTAACCCTTTAAGAGTTATCTCACTAAACCATTTGTATTTCTAGGTGCTTCTGACAAGTTATATCGTGTCATGCAGGATCTGATTTAAACAGCTGTAAAACAAATTATTAAATGTTGTTTAGCAAGTTAACTGTTAGGAGTGCTACTATAAATGATATTGATAGTCTTTCTTTTTCTATATTGATATTTTCATTCTCTTTGCATTAGGAAATTATCTTTATATAGAGTTTCATCAACTTGTTTGTTTTCGTGTCACAATGGGAAGTACGGGTGTTACTAAGTATATAAGTTTACTGATTTGGATAATAATAATTTACTTGGTATCAAAGAATTTAGCAATTTTAACGAAAATTCCAATGAAGTAATTATTTTATGTGCTTTTGAAATTGATTAAGATGACTCGTTGTTGATAGGTTTGGCATCACTATTAATTTCACAGACAAAATAGTTCATTTCAGTTGGGTTGCGATTGACAATGTGCAGGTTTTTACTTCACGATTTGAATTTACAGGAAGCTAAAGGTATTTATGGTTTAATGTTTTTATTATTGAAATTTTAAAAATTATTTTTATAAGTTTTCAAGAAAATATTAAGCACTAGGGATATAATTAAGTGTAAAAAATAAAACGCTTGAAGGGTAAAACTAAAATTTTCTTTTAAACGACACGATTCATAAGCAGTAACATTGTATTTGTTTTAAATATGATGTCAGGTTATTTTAAGACTTTAACCAGAAATTAAACTCAGGATATGTTGTTTAAAAGATGAATGTGAGCCAAGTAAATATCTTCCGAGAAACTCAGTCATACTAATAAAGCGTTAAGACTGCCAATAATTTAATAAAACTTTACTACAGTAAAATTAATTACGGAACAGAAAAACATTTATTAAAACATAAATATGGAATTCTACTGCAACATCTTTCAGTTTATTCGTGAAATAAATTGTATCTTTGCTTTACAGTGCTTATACTATTAAATTCATTACGCAAATAATTTTTGTATTTTCACTTGCAGTTAACAATTTAGAATATTATGAAAGTGAATAAAAAAGATTTCTATAAAAATTTTTAAATAACATAAACATTTCTAATTTTACTTTTAAGTAACTAATTACCACTATATTACCATTCAAGTGCACTTCAAACTGATATTCATGAAAATCGTAACAGCCACAAATAAAAAAAAAATCCTGGGAGGGATTCATTGGAAATATTATACACTACCAACATAGAACAGAGACATTGACATACACAGAGAACTATTCAACAATTATCATATCAAACTAAGAACTTAACATCAGCCTACTGGTATTTATAGAAACAACTTAACAATCCATTCAGTTTTTAATAAATCAATGAATGAAGTTTACAAGATATCTGAATCTCATGACATTAAATAAACTTACAATAAAAAGTAAAAATAAAATCTCAACAATTATTTTTCAGTTCTGCAAATCAACTTCAAATACTACACATCCATCCACAGTAGAAAATCATGGAAATTTAATACTGTAACATATGTGTAAGCTAGCCGGACAGTTGTGTTTTGATTGAGCAGCGCTTTTTGGCCTTCATTGTATTGAGAGTGTAATTTATTTGTGCTAGGCACCGCAAAATTGTTATTTCCTTGTGTGCCAGGTATAAATAATTTTATTATTAAAAATATAGTTTTTAAAACTACCAGTAACTGGTAAAAAGTAAACACTTGCCAATGCAAACACATGTATTGTGGGAGGGTTGGGGTGAGGGGAAAAATAATGTTAAATCTTAACGAAGCTGCGCTGCAATCGAATCTTGTTATTGACTTCACTTATTCTAGTATAGGGTAGAATTTTATATTGTGTTATTCAAGAAGGTTGTATGCTTGGTTATTATAAATAGAAATTAGTGTTGGGTACACAGTTATGAAGTGACGTTGTTAAAAAGAGATTTGTGCATCGCATATTGAAACAGGTTTTTTGACAAGCAGGTATAAAGTTTCTTTACATCTAAAGTTTGTAAACAATTTTCTAATAGTTGTAACAGTAATAATTAATGTAAGAAATTAATTTTTAAATAAATATTTGTTGTAAATTTAAAAGGAAATATTGTTATTTAGAAATAACCAGATCCGGAATAAATGTCACAATACATAAATTAAATTAAGAGATCAATCCCTTGTACACCTTACACAAGCCATGTGTAATTGCAATTTAAAAAAAAAACGGTTGAGTTATTTTTACTTTATATAAACAGGCAGAATACAACTCATTATTTAATAAATATAACATCAAATTTAAAATTTATGTATTCGTCTACATATAAGTAATGCCATCAATAAACACCAATCCAGTTCATAACTACATATTTTGTAAAGCTTCGTCTTTTTATTGTTTACTTCTCCCTAAATACTTTCTTGATTCGAGACAAATGATATAAATTTTATGGATAAATACTTTTGTATTTTTATTAATGATGAAGCCAAAGCCATTTTCGTAACTACTAAGCCAAAGTTTGTTAAATAATTTGTATTTGTGATCACTTCATAGCAAAAATTAAAAAAAAATTATACAACTGCTAATTCATACGATGTTACTATTACAATTTATAACCTTAAAAACCATTGGCAGAATTTGTTTCAAAATCACCATGTTTATTAATCTCTTGTTCACAAGATTGAGATAAAGATTTTTGGTTACATATTTTCAGTCAATAATAACCATTCAAATTGAATTTATTTTTAGTTTTTAAAAACCGTTGGGATCATAAATTATTCAAGAAATGGTTTTCTCATGTTGTCATGGTAAGAATACATAATTTTCAGTTTGTAGGTTCATGTTTTTAATTAGTTGTTTTCATATTTTAAATACTGAAACTCAGAATTTATTAGGATAAGCAAATTGTGGCCAATAATTGAATATTTTATAATAATGTGCTGTGAAGCAGTTACTTTTGAATTTTAGAATGTTTATCATATTAATACATTATTAATCAGTAATACATTTTTTTATCACATTCACTTTTGCAACATTTATCTTCCGTTGGACCATTAAGATGACTCAATCCCAATATCTACATGTAAATGTAGATAAATAATCTCATTTATGTAGATGAATGTGAGCTGGATCTTACATTTGAGACAAAAGGGAGCAAATGCCTCTAGGGTGGCACATCCCAGGGGTTGCAAGTCAACCATAGATAATATGAATAAATATAAATACAGTCAGACCACTCTAATTTTAAACTCCATTATTCAAAATACTCCAAAAATCTAATATAAAATTCTCAATTTGAACCCTTCATTGAAGATTTCAAGAGTTTCATGGGCATATTTTTATTTCATGAAAATCATTTTTTAAACATTATCAATAAAAAATTTATACACTATATAATTTTTCTGATTTCAGCCCCTTATGTCAAAAATGATTTGAAGAAGTCAAAAATGATATTGAGAAAAGTGGAAAAACCAAGAAAACTTAATGAATCGAATCAAATTCAGACAACTAATTACAGATTTTAAGAGATTCCATGAAGGGCAAAATCAGAACACCGGGTGGACAAAAGAAAGGAGAAAGGCCTACAGTGAACAAATGCTGAGAATGTGGGCTGCAAAGCGACCTTTCGGGAACGTCTAAAATTACCTCACATGGTCTAAAATTGGCCTATACGAGAAAAACCATGATTTCTAACAAAGTACATGAAGCATTGCAATCAGTAAAGTTCAAGGTATAGCAAGCATTATTTCTAAGAATGTGAAGCTTTTAAATTTTATCTCGTACTGTGTACTGTTGTACAGTTTCTGATGTATATGTTCTGTATAAGATACTTTAACAAGAAAGTACAATTAGTGCATTAGTGCATACTGAAAATAATGTTTGTTTTGAAGTCTTCCAAAAGAAAACCCTAAAAGAGCATTACAGACACTTTTCAATAAATTAGTTTAAAAAAAACAATATATTCATATACATCACATTACCTTTTACTGTGTAAAAAATTTTTTAAATTTCCAGTAATTTATTTGTAATTAACTGCACCATATTTCTTTAGTATACATTATGTTTTTTTCAAATTTTTATATTGTATTTTTTATGTCATATATTTTTGTAAGCTAAAACGTAAAACTGAATGTTACTCTTATTCACAGAATTCAATAAAAATTTGTATAATTAATTTTCACCTTTGTAATGTATTATGGAATAAATAATATTAATTTTTATTAAATCGATGTATATTCTTTTACTTTCATAATCTTACCACTGTAAATCCAAACCTCCTGAAATTAAAAACCATATCTATCCCTTAAAATTCAAATTAGAGAGGTCCAACTGTATACAAAAACATATTAAAATTATGTAGATTTTTACCTGCATTTATTTTATAATAATTGAAAGAAATTTGGTTAAACCCCCACCGACTAGATAAAATTGCAAACTTCCAAATTACCTGAAAGTCAGGGAGGAGAAGGATGGGAAAACCCTTTTTTTGCCTCCCTTAAAATAAGCTATATAGATCCTAGATCTAGATCACAGATGTCTACCAACACTCATAACACTGATTATACATTCCATCAAGAGAAAACATAAAATTATAACAGAGCATGCTTCATACAATAAACAATACACAAATTTACTAAATTTTCAATTAAATTTCTACGTTTAAGTCACTACTTAACAATTAAATTAAAAAATTTAAATCTACAAGAAAATTAATACAATGGTGAATGATAAGTATTTTAAAATACTGATACGAATTTGAAACAGTTACATCATTTTCTTCAGCAATAAATATTTATAACAAAGAGATTATTGGATTCATTAATGAATTCAATTTCATAGACATCTGACAAATTTATTTTCATAAGAAATACAAAATAACTGAAAGTTCTTAATATTATTATTCTAATTCATTTCTTTAATATTTACTTATATTTTTGTTATAAAAGAAGCCAGAAATAGATTTGTACTTTAATATACTTGCCTTGGTACAAAAACGTACTCACATCTAACTGCTTTACTTAAATTCTTCTGTCATAATAGTAAGAAATCTAACGTAACAAATTTATAGCTAGACATTCAGCATTCACAACCAGTCAAAAAGTTTTATTTTGATAGAAGTTAATTTTTTTAATTATATATTAATAACATTTCTAACTAATTTATTAATTTTTTTCGTTTACTTTAATAATCCAATATATGCATTTTTCATGTGTAGAATACCTCCAGTTTTTACACAAAATTGAAAATGAAACCATCTGCTTTTATATTACCTATTACTTCATTTTCTAAAAAATAAAATATTAATGAAACTAACCTAAAAACCAATAAAAACGTGCAAAAGATTACTGTATTTTTAAAAAGTGTCGGATTGTTTAAGTTTGAAACCCATGCATAATGTTACTGTATGATAAGTTATGGAAAGTGTGATCTGTAGAAAAAAGATATATATATTAGAATGTACATGTAAATGATGAAAAAGTTAGGTATTTAAACTAGGTTCGAAAAATGTGATGCAGTAAATTAATAGTACTTGTGGTGCAGTTGTTATTCTCAACATTTTACTTCAATGCAAGAAGTTAGTTATAAATTGAACTTACATCTACCAACTTCTAATAAATTAGGTTGTACTGTTTTCCCAGAAAAAGAAAAACTAAATATGAATTTGTTTACCAGATGGACATAAATAACAAGATAACATCACTTTTAAAGAATTCTATTTTTAAGAATTCGTGGGTTGTCATCAACTAACATTGAAGCTTAACCCAAATAATTTTTCACAGAATTTTTTAATTGTCATTGTTAGAACGTAGGTGATAAAAAGTGAATTTTTTGTGTTTTGTGGTTCAGATTTCTCATAAATACACAACAACAAAGATTAATTTTCTCAAAAACTGTCATATAATTTATTTGTAAACTTTTTTTATAAACCATATTGTTATCGAAAAGCAGAAGTTAATGATATCCAACTGAAATCAATAATCATACTAATTTATGCATCAATAAAAACTGATTTTTTAAAAAATAATTTGTTTACTGTTGTTAGTTTCTAGGATGGGCTGGTTTGAAATTGAGCATGAGCAATCAGATAAGTCATTTCCATCTGGTATCTCATCACCTTAGCTAGTCACTTTCCCAACTGATGTGACTAAACTTTTTGAAGCAACCTTCTATTAGTACGGTAAGCCTGGAGGCTATTTTCAGAAATACGAAATAATTTAAGATGACCAGTAACTGGTGCCTAGACTCATATTAAAATGGAACTAACTTATGACCCGTTTCCTCAAGAACCATTACAGGTACCCAACTAAAACTTTGGGTGCCTATCAATAAATATAGTTTATAAGCGTGGTAGTAAAACTAATCAAATCTGTAGTGTATTGTTTGAGATAAAAGAAAATTTGGTAAATTCTTAATTTTTTTTATACTACTCATATGTTTACAAGCCCAGTTAATTTGAAATATTTAAAAATAATTTACTATAGTAATATAGAATGGACGTAAATATTATGCTCCCAAAATTTCAGCTTAATACATCCAACAGTTTCTGAAATAATAATGGGTCAAGTACATAGGAAAAGTAATTTTCAGGAATTTTGCGTCATTTTAAACTTCAATAAAAATCAATTTAAAACTGTGAAATAATCAATATCGGGTTATAAACAAAACAAACACTGTTGTAAAATTTAATCACACAATTTTCTTTTCTATGACAAAAAAACTCCCTTCAAAAATAACAAAAAAGTTATTGTAAAAATTGAATTTTTTGTACTTTTTCTTGAGACATTAATTATGCAGTGCTAACTTTAAAAATCTATAAAAACATTTAACCATCATACAAAAGTACACACTTAAATGCAGAAAAAATATAGAGTACCTTAGGGTGAAAACAAAATATTAATTTATTTTTCTTAAATTCTTGATTACGGGTTTCCCTCAATGGTTTTAGATCAATTCAACATTAAATGTATTATTGTTGGTTTTACGCCCCACTAACTTCATTCTAGGAAAAAAACAGTTTTGTCATACTAATTAGAAATTGGTAGATGTATTGCAACTTAGAAAGGGAACCCATTTTTTGTTTGACAAGGCGAAGATGTTAATCACACACGCATTTACCATAACTAGAATTATGTCGTAGACTACAAATTACACTAACTACCAAAACCTAAACCATACAAATTTTTACTTATATAAGTACCTTTATTACATTTATATTTACTGTAATTAAATGGCATTATTATCATTAATTAATATGAATAAGAATAATTACATCCAATGTGCTTAAATTACAATATTGCTGTCATTTAAGGTAGATTTCTACAGTAAGCCAGTCATGACAGGCTGACAACACTATACGTACTAGAAAGAGAAAAAAGATCTTTTAACAATGGGAAAACTATTGAGTATAAATATTTCTCATTCAATAAATTCTTTACTTATGCATAATTTAATTAAATCAAATAACTTCAAATTTTCTCCTTGCTACTCATGCAGTTTTTTAAAACATTTTTTAGTATTTGTAAAAAATTTATATTATTAAAATAAATTTTTTTTCAAAACTGTAATGTCAAATTTAAATATTAGATAAGATGATTAGATCAGAATCGAAACTCACTAAGTTCACTGTGGCAGGTTTTTGGTAAACAACAAAAAACCATGGTAAATAAAGTAACGGGAGTACTCATAATTTGTTTTGTTTACATTGGTCCATTATATAATTTAGATTAATTTTAATGTCAGTTTTAGACATAATTGTTTGAAATATCTATGAAATTTTAAAAAACAATTTCGAGTAAGAGAGTTTTGAAACCACTTCACGGATTTAAATAGTTTTCACATAGTTTCGTTCTTGAAGAGTAGTGAGTAATAAAAAACTATTTAAAATAAAATATTACGATAGCTTTTTGCATTAAATAACTTGTAACACTGGTAAATTATTCTTATATTTTTGGAAAAAATATCTTAGAAAATAACAGTTAAAAAAAGGAATCCGTCATATTAAGAAGAAAATTTACAATGTATTAAAACGACACTAACATTTATAATGATACCTACATAGTGCTGAACTAAACTAAATTGAAATCGTAATTAACACATTACACACGATTACAATTATAAAAATCCAATACCTATGTGCGAAGACATAAGAGTTTTATCACTATTTTGAAAATCCTTAAGTTTTGATACTATTTAAAACAAGACTGAATCAGTTTTGTTGCGGTTTTTAATACGATAGTGAGTTAAAAAAAATTAACTCATATGTCTTGGGCTATAGAATTAAAACTGAAAAACAATCTCATATTCAATTATTTTGAACTTAGTGAGTTTTGATTCATTCCTACTTGACATAATTTATTTAATGAACAATATTTTTTTTTGTATAACGTCTGAAACAATAGTTCTAAATATTAACAATGTCTAATTTATTTTTCATTGAAATTTTATTTTACGATTAAAACATCAATTAATTTTTGCCAGCCTATCACAGGCTAAATCCTGTAGATTCCCAACTATATAACAAATTTCATGTTCCTACTGTACAACTCAACTTTAATTCTACAAGGCAAAATCACTATAATCACTTGTGTATTTATATTATTTATTCACAAAAATAAACTCGTCCGAGAAGAATGTAAAATTGGTATTTAAAACGAATAATACGCTATGGAGAATATAGTAAAATGTGGGTGCCTATTTACCCACCTACAGTACTAAACTATTACATAATTACATAATCAATTTGGTTCACATCTAAATTCTTTTACATAAGTAGATCAATATATACATAAATCAATAAGTAGTTGAGATAATGTGGGACCTACCCGCACATTTTTTCATTTTAATTCAATAACAAATTTTTCGGTAAAAGCAAACAATACATAATTTTCTTAAATGTTTAAGTATATTTTTAATATAAATTTTGCCTTTTTTGATAATTAACCAAAACTTCATTAATTTTATTACATTAAAGTAGGCTTTAACATGGAATAATTTTCCAATCCCTTTCACTTTTCATGATAACACGCTAACTTGGGCCATGGAGGCAACCAAAATTAAATTTTACATACTAGTTAGTAACTTAAATGTTACATCGATCAAATATTTTTTCAAACAAATCTAGATTACCACAACGTTTCAAAGTTTGTGGTAATTTATCGACATTCTAATCTACATATGTAGGTTTTTGTTCAAAAAATTTCATGTTTTTTTAACCATATATTAATCATTTTTGTCTGTTGTGTTATGATAGTGAATATTAAGATTCTGTTAAAATGTATTATGGCTTCACATACCTCAAAAATTAAGAGTAAGGGAACAGTAAGAAATGTAAGCTTCGTAAATAGTAGTCTATGAATTTAAAAATTCCTTCCTCACTAACCAGAGAATAATCTTCCATTAAATTATCATATGATATAGAATTAAATCACAATACGCTGCCATTAGTTATTTTTTACCATTTAATCTGAACATTTGTTTTAAGGCAAATATTAATATGGATTAGATAAGTACAAAAATCCTAAGTCAAAGATCCATCTAGTGATACTACTAGAAACTTCACTGTTAAAACAGAACAACAGTAAAAAAATTCCAATGCATGCACCAACTAAAGACTGGGGAAGAGTTTCCCCTCCAACTGCCTCTTTGAGAGAGTTGGAGGAGCGTCAGGGATAATTAACAGCTGGATCGACAGTAGGGAAGTAGTATTGATACACAATATTGGAAGTGGCGAAAAAAATACAAGCAAAGCAAGTCACGTCTTCCAAGTATTTTTTTAAATTGTAAAATAATAGTACATGTTCTAGGATAATATATTGAGTAAAGACATCCACTTCTCTATTTTCATTTACTCCATTGTTTTTTAAACTATAAGGTGGAATATCATTATAAACTACTTAATGTTAAATACTGTAAGACCTACATTATTACTAGTGTAGCACTTATTAAACTAAGTACTTAATTTTTTAGAGAATTTCATTCAAAAATTTCAATAATAATACTAGTAAAATGAAATAATTGTTAAAAGTCATAAAATTCTCCTTGAAAATATGTAAGAAATTGTAGAATTTTGTTTTGACCAGATATTTAAAGAATAGAAATATATATTTCTAAACCACCAGAATATGGTAACAGTAAACACTTACCAATGTTGTAGCACTTTCGTGTACCTCATTCACATCTACAATAATGCATTTTGAAATTTATTAACTGTTAATAAATTTAAAAATGCAGAAGATGCATATGAGGTATTTCAAAGTGATATAAACATTGGTAAGTGTTTACTGTTACCTTATTCTGATGGTTTAAAAGTACAGTCGAACTTCGATATAACGAAATCGAGAATCTTGGGAAAAAATTCGTTAAATCGATGTATTTGTTGTATCGAAGTAACAAGAATTTCCAAGCTAATTTTTGTTAACGAATTTTTTTCACATTGTATGCTGCATTGAATACAGTTAATTTTCTTAATAGACACGTCTTAATTAGTAAATTAATTTTTTTATATATCAAGTTTTACATAATTACGGTTGCAAATACAGATACAGTAGTTTTAGACCTCTGTGTTAGTAATTGAATTTCTGGGAAATACCGCTACTTCATTTTGTAAAGGCTGACAGGGCCAGTACCTGTTGAACATCTTTCTTCAGTTGTTATTGGTTATAAGGTAAGAAATTCGGGTTACCCCATTAAGGAATTAAATAAAAATAACCTTTCAGTCTTGCATGTAGTTAAGAATGCGTTGTGCTAGTAAACAGGTACAATTTAGGTATGGAAATTGAAAGAATCTACCTTAAAACGCACAGAGAAATCATAATACAGCGTGTCACTTCGTACTTATTGCGTAACGCTATTTCATTATATCAAGGTAACTATTCATTAAATCGAGGTAAATTTATGTATAGTTTAATTATAATGTCACGGTGCAGTAAAAAAATTTGTATAATCAATGTTTTCTTTATATCGAAGTTCGACTGTATATATTTCAATTATAAATATAATACAGCAGTTGAAAATACCTGGATAAGATGTTTGATCAAATAATTTAGAGAATTAAGTTCAATATAAAATACAAGTTTAAAACGACAATGAAATTAATAAAATTAAGGCAACTGTTAAAAGAGGCAAAATTTATGTTAGAAGTATGGTCAAAAATTTGTAAAAAATTGAGTATTTTGAGCTTTTACCTTAAAATTTTGCTGCTAAATTAAAATATAAAAATGTAAAGCAGGCCCGGGGTATCTATAGTACTTATATCTACGTATAAATATGTATATACAATTTGTACATACAAAATGAGATATCTAGTTGCTTCCAGCAAAAATCCGTAAACAATCGATACACTATAATAAATGGACCTTATCCCATAAACCATACAACAAGATGGCGTCCATGTATCAATCAAGTTTTTCTACAGCAGTATTGTCTGCTGCTGTTGTTGTTTTGCACACTTTTACTGGAAAGCTAAAGACATCACGTAATAAAACCAGCGGTTCATGATTATTGTTGTTATCTGAATTTAAAAATATATTAGTAACCCCCTTATCCGGATGGGATGAGGATGAATGGTGGGCCCACGCTCAAACTTAAAAAAAAATTAAAGGAAGAATCTTTTACGATGACAATAAAGATGGTTTCCAAATGATAATGAACGAATATATTGTTTTGGAAAGATGACTAAACTGATTATGAAGAGAATAAACCTGTTTTGAGTGAACCAGACCATGGACCATTACATTTGGAAACATTTAAAGCTTTAGAAATGTCTAAAAAATTCATTTGAAAGGAAAAAGAATTTGACAGTATCAAACTGTTTGAACTCAAGCGAATTCACGATTAAGCAGCAGCAAAACACTGAAGTTATATGTGTCTAACAAATTTATCATTTTTTTCTTAGTGAAAATATTTTTGAACTATAACAAGTTTATCTTATTTAAAGTATGAGCCAACATTTTTTTAGTAAATATGTAATTATTTTATAATGTTTATAAATAGACCCTGCAGCCTACATTCAATTATATTGTAAAAATATTTAATTTTTCACTGACCTATTACAGCTGCTATATCACTTGTTTTTTACCTTTTTTTACATAATCCTACTTTCTGACTTTCTGACTTGTTTCGGTGAACCCACCATCAACTTCTTTAAAAAATTATTAAAATTTACAGAAGAAGGTGAATCTTCAGTCATTTGTATAACAAATTTTATACAAATGGTGGATGCACCGAAACATGTCAGTAGAAAGTAAGATTATATAAAAAAAAGTAAAAACAACAAGTAGTATAGCAGCTGTAACAGAAGTCAAAAATAAAATATATATAAAATAGGATATTTTTAAATGTATTAAAAAATAAATATTTTTATCCATTTATTATTTTTGTCTTCCATTAAATGTATCTTTGAGTCTATTGCTTTATAAGTACAAATGCCACTACACGATGTACTGTAGTTTTTTCCTTCTTTAACATTTTCATTTTGCTCTTCCCAAATCCTGATTTTTTGCATCTGGATTCCTATCGATCCCAACTAATCCAGATATGGGGGTTTCTACTGCACTAAAATTGCTTGAAATTATTTTCAGTTTGTCTCAAAAAATTTTACTTAGTGTGGGAATGCACACATAAAAATAATTCATAATAAATAGACAATATTTATTAACATAATTGGTGTAGTATTCACATTCTTACCTCCCCAATAGTTCAGGTGAGAAAAGTGTGCAATAACAAAACGACAACAGACAATGACATGAACCACCTCATCAGAAATACTTGCAGTAGGTGCTCATTTTCCAAACATGAATGCATTGTAAAGAGTGATTTTTTAGTCCTGTTACCCAATTGTTAATGTCTGGTAATTTTTTTTTAAGAAAGAGAAATTTTGTTTTGTGACACAAAGTTGGTAGCCCTACTAAACCGGTTTAGATACGGCAGTGTGAGTTGATTTTCCTTGAGCTATGTAAAATTGTGTGCCATTTTCGTTCATCTTACGAACAGAATGTCTTTTATCCTAAAACAATCGCTTGTTTAAATCTGAAGGCTGAAGCTCTTAAGACTAATTGTGCGCAATACATATACAATTTCAATTTTTTTAGCAGCTTTCTGAACACTCAAATATGACAAACCAACTTGCGAGGAACGATTTCGTAAACTTTTCTGTGGAGAATTGAGCAATCTTGTTTTCACATTCTCTACAACGTCATCTGTCAAGAGAGTTGGTCGATCACTACGTTTTCTGTCCCAAACACTATAGATACTGACGTAACGAGATTGCCTTTTGCATATGGATGGACTGTGAAGAAGGGAAGTGAAAATTTGCTGTGCTGCCAACCTCAACAGTGAGACACTACTCGTACATTTCACTACCGTGCAGTTTTTACATACATTTTGTAAGCTGAAGTTTATTCCAAGAAAATATTTTCTTCATAGACCTTATAAGAAACAAATGCGACCTGTAATATTGTTTTTAGCTTAATTACATGACTAGAAATATTTGATTTACTGTAATTACCAGCTACCTTATTCTATTGGAAAAAATTTCTATGTATGCATCATCTTTCTTTCGATGATAGCTATCACTATCACTGGCGTCTTCACTATCAGTATCACTAGTATCTACCTAATCGTTTCGTTTTTCGAATTGTGGAAAGAGAAACGTCACAGTAGTTAGCCACTTGCTCATGGCTTTTGTAAAAAGCAGGGAAAGGTATTTTTGTTTAGCTTCAACTTCACAGCATTTTATTACACTAGATATTAGATTTCGTTCAGCACTGTGAACAGTCTGCCCCACATTTTCGAGAAACTAACATTTCTGTCTATGGTAACAAACAGGTATATTCATACAGTTAACCTACAAAAGTTCCGTTATATACTGTATATGCTCTGGGTATACCATAAGTTATTGTGTTTGTTACACTGAAATTAAAGCAGTCGCGCATGCACACTGATGCTTTTCCCCTTTACCCCTCGTTGCAAACAAAGGCAAACTCGTGTCTCAAGTAACTATACCTGTCTCTCGAAATCGGTTTGTTAGCCTAGAATTTAACATTTTTTCTAGTTAAGGTACACCAAAAAATTTAATTTGAAATGATTCTTTTATCCTCGCCCACAATTTCTTAGCAAAATATTGTTCAAGATGAAAACCCGTTGTTATAGGGTAACATTACGATATTCTGTTTGTAATACGACTGGAAATGGCACAAAATTTTACATAGCTTAAGGAGAATCAAATCACACTGCTGTATCTATACTGGTTGAGTAGGGCAACCAACTTCATGTCACAAAACAAAATTTCCCTTTTTAGAAAAAAATTACCAGACATTAACAATTAGGTAACCGGACTAAAAAATCACTCAGTATTTTATGAATAAATAAAAACGTTCTATCAATAATGTTTCAAATTACCAGAGGGGGAATATAAATCACAGGCAAAATTCAGTCATGGAATATTTGAGGGACCAGAAATTCCCCTTAATTAGTAAAACAACAGCAATAACAACAACAATAACAATAACAACAATAAATATCATAATGCAATAAAATATTAGTCCTTAATTACACCTAGCATCACTAATAGAGAACAATTTTGTTTTAGTGATGGGAGCAAATAGGGCTTATACATGTAGTGGAATATTACACGTATACATGTAATATAATCATGTCAGATCACAGTTCAATTACTTTGTACCCTTATCTCAAAAATTTTCACATTACATTACAGCAGATTCCTTGTACCCTCATTTCAGTTCTACAGTCAGCCTGAAATGTTATTCTTTTACAATGTAAAGTTGTCTAATAAAATGAGAATACTTTTTATGAATAAATTTATACCATTCATAAATCAACTAACTTAAATATTTTAATAAATTTATAATAAAAATGTGTATTGTACATGCATTGATATAATTTAATAGAATAAAATAAGTAAAAACTAAAATGTATAAATGTATACTGTTTGAAGGGTTTGCTAAAATCTGCAGTGAAATAAATAAGAAATAAATGCAAATATTTAACCTTAAATTGTATAAAATGTAATGTAAAATATATCATCGATTATATGATACGAAAACAAACAAAAATAATTGTAAAAGATTTGCTACTACATGCAGAAGGTCTTGAGAACATTTAGATTACAAATATGGAGGACTAATGAGGACAAATTTATATAAATATTTTATTTTTCTGATGAAGAAAGACAGAAACTGGTGTTCTCCAAGTCAGGGCATGAATTTTTAATATATAAAATGTATTTATATATAGTAAAGGGAAATTGGGAGACCAATAAAGACCCAATAAATTGGGACACCAATAAGTAAAGGGAAATTGGGAGACATTATAATAAAGTATGGGCGGAAATTATCAAGTAATAGATTAAACAAAATGTAATTAAATTATATTAACGAAAACTGTAGACCTTTAGTGTCTCCCAAAAATTTAAAAACTATAAGATTATTTTAGAACAAGAAAACACTATTGAGCACTTGCTCTACAGGTTGGGAACCACTGATTTTGATCGATAAGGAAACAAGACAGGAAAATAAATTACAATGGTGACGCAGAAATTTTTCAATCAAATTACGATCAGTACTATATGTTTATATAGTTTTTAAAAATAAAAATAATAAATAGGCAGTCTAGATTCTAAGAAAATATTTTAAATCAAAAAGTGAGGAATAAGATTCAGAAAGAAAGATCATCTGTGATCTTTACGAAAAATTTACCCATTTTATGCACTATTGAATAATAGTAAAGAGGAATGTTAGAAAGCTATGAAGATATTACAATTATGAAATGAGTACAATCAGAATATTTAATATCACTACCAATTCTTAACTTATGGATAGAAATAAATTACTGGAAAAAAGAAAGGCTTGAGAAAGTCCTCGAAATTAGGGAGTGAATATTTAATGAAATTTTACACATTAAAATCTTCAGCAAAGCAGATCAAGAATACAGTAATTTCCCGCTCAACAGGACTTCATGGGATCAGTCCCGGCTCAGACAACTGAAATTCTGAATGAATGAGAAACTATGATTCAAGTAATATTTAGTCCATAATGTACTATTTTGAAGAAAAACCTAACCATTGAAAACTTGAAAATGTAAAATAACTACAGTATGACTGTATTGCATAATAAAAAATAATTTAAATGAACATAATACAACATAGAAGGGATGTTGTATAAATCAAGAGACAAGTTAATGTAGAAAAAAATGGTTCATTTAAAGTCAAAGAAACTTTTTGAGGGTTAAATTGGTAATATTTTTAACGGTATTAATGAACTATTTGATCATAATTAATATAAAAATAACTTCAACGGTTCATTTCAAAATGTCATCTCCACTTGAAACTTACATGTATAAGTGAATGGAACAATTAAATATGAGCAGAAAAAATGTCACGGATATAAAAAAAAAACATTCCAAATTTTTGCTTTAGCCGGTAAAGTAATTTTGACAGTCTTTTGGGACTCACAAGGCACAATTTTTTGTGACTTTCTAGAAGAGCAAGGTTTCATGAACAGTGAATATTATTGAATAGAGTAAATATTATATTACAAACAGAGTACACGCTCCAACAGAAAGTGAGACCCACAATAAGATGAAAACATAAGGGCATTCTCTCAAGAGGTGTGATTATCTTGCATGACACTGCGGACCCGCCACAACACTCAGAGAACAAGAAAAATGCTTGAGAAGTTGGGTTGGGAGGTGTTGCTACATCCACCTTCCAGTCCGGACCTTACCCCATCCAATTTTCATTTGTTTGGCTCACTGAAAGACATTTTAGACAGCAAGAAGTTTAACGACAATGAAGCAATCATAAAAGTGGAACACGAATGGTTTAAACAGATGGTAAAACACAAAAATCATTAAAAAGGAAACAACAGATCAGTTCAGGTGAAGAGGATTCAGTTAAATGATAAGTTACTTTAATTATTTGGGTTTCAAAATACTCTGAAGAATGTACTTGCGCTAAATAATCTTGTCAGGATATGAAAGGCATTATTTTAAAAATCCAATACAGAAATTCAACTTAAGAAGAACAATCCTGGTATATAAATATCAAAATATTCAAACTGAGAATAAAGTTACATTGCTGAGAAGGAACCTGCACGAGACAGGATAGCTTGGAGAACTGCTCACAAGACCAACAACCAAAAATATTTATTGAAAACAAATCAAAATAAAAATTTAATGTGATTAAAAAATGTTCTCTAATCAACTGCTGTCTTAAAAATAGTATAAAGTAATATCAAAGTAAGCTAAAACTATATCTGAAATATTAACTAAATTTTAAATAAAATAATATAAATTTTACAATCAATATTGCTATTAATACTCAAATAGTAATTAAAATTTCAGTATACTATAAAATGTAATAGATTAATAAAAGAGCAAAATTTATAAAAATATTATGCCTACTTATACCGCATACAGCAGTAATACCAACTTACTAAAATTAGAACAAAATTAAAAAATTAAGCAAATGCATAAAAGTCGCAATATTAAATTAAAGTTGATTGAGCCACTCTTATCAAAATCAATTTTCAAGTTCCTTCAATAATAAAATTTTTTAAATCTATAAGAACTGTTTAAGTCGCTTTTTTTAACAAAATGAAATGGCAAATTTTTAGGCAACTTTATATAGGTTCTGTAATTTTAAAAAAAGTGAAATTAAAATTGACAAAACTGTTTGTATAAAGATTTCATTAACTTATTTAAATTTTTACGGTAAATTTCTTCAACCTTTAATTGTTAATAAATATTCTGTTCTGGTCCAAGAAAAATGATTAAATTAAACAAACTTATATAAATGATTTAAATTTCTAACTTTTACCAACATTTTTTTTTTGTTTAGGTTTCTCTACCTTTACATTACAACATTAGTGTAAAAATTTTGGGCTAAAATATTTTAATGAATTACTCCCATAAAAGTCAAACGGTGAAATGAACTGTTTTTTAATGATGATTTCTCATTTCTACTAAACACAAAAGAAATTTTTTTATCACAAAGGCATTCAGATGAATGGTTCAACATGTAAAATGTAACATGCAAACGATGTAAATAACATTATATAATAAGGACAAGTTTTTGGTTTTAAAATTTTAAACCTGTGCGGAAACAGTTGTTTTTCAATCAAATCATCATGTTTCACTGATTTTTCCCACAGCACAGACTCCGTAATAAATAAGCAAAGTACAGCGAGAATTTAATTTTGCTTAAAATAGTCTCTACAAGACTTCTCTTAACCTATTCCAAATGTATCACACTACTTGTTTCTGCATCAGAAAGATCTTCTCCAGCTTACTACTACATGACCTCCAAAATACTATGGCATTTGCAATGTGTATATAAAAGAAACCATAATATGCATTAAGTGCTAGTTTAAATGAGTTAAATTTAGAGATCTTCTTTACAATGAAATTAATTATTTTTATTTAAAACTGACTTTTATTTATCTGTCATTCTGTTTTCTTCCTCATGATCAACAACAATTTTGCTTCGACATGAGCAATTACACTACTAAAACATTTATGAAATAGGAATCAGTTATGATTAAGGGTCAGAAGGTAAAGTGACCTTGATACAGAATCAAAAATGTGTAGGGGTGCGAACAAAACAGTTTAGTCAAACAATATTCTATGAATAGAAAATGTTAAAAATGTTAATGTAGAAGAAAGTATATAAATTACACATTAAAAAATTTTTTGAGTAAATAGTTAATTACAAAATAAAACATTTTTTTTTTTAATTCAGGTATTTAATAAATATATTAATAATTTTATCCTTCTCGATAAAATATTTGTTAATTTGGAATTAAAGATCATTTTATCTGCTTGAACAAAAGCAAATCTGTAAATTTTATGCACAGGAGTTTCATTTCAAGTTTTAAATTCATTAATTATTTACTTTATTTTTTTGTAAATAAAGATTATTTAATATAAAACTTGCATCAGGAATATAACAAGTTTTCTTTGCACACTTTCACTTAATCTGTTTTCCCGGACATCTGAAGCATCCATATATGAAGGAAAATTGGAATTTTACTGTATAAAAATTTCTGCAGCAATTTTTTTAGTATTTTTGTAAACTGTAGAAAAGTTAAAAATGTTGTGAGTGCCAAAATTTTTTGTTGTATTTATAATTTTAAAATGTTCTATCCTTTAAAACATATTGTTATTTACATAACTTGATGATGAAAATAATTTACGTGGAACTGCAATAAAACCATATAATGATTTCAGTGTTAAGTAGAAAGGAGTAAATTTTAATGTTTATAAAGTATTTTAAAAAAGATACTTTTCGGCCGATAGTAACTCTTTAAAACTTTATGATAAAGTGATACATTGATACAAATGGCTCAAGCATCCTAACAGTAAATGCACTTTGCAAATGAAGTGAATAGATATTTAGTAAAATTAAAAGATCCTGTGATCTGAGAGTACAAAGTATGCTGATTATGACATGACCACTGTCACTGCAACAGCCAGCAGGCTACATCAAACAAACATCAAACAAACAAACAAACAGACAGACAAACACTAATGAAGCCTTAGAACCAACTACCGCCTCCAAACTTGCTTGTGAGCCCGCCGATTCCTTTGCCAAAGACATTTCCTACTCGGCCAACCACGTTTGCTGTTACGTTACTGATTTTAGCCACATAGTTGCCATCTTCTCCAAGTGTCTCCCTGATAGTTACTTTTGCCTTACTGCGATCACCGTCTTCATCAATGCCAGTTTCAGGATAACTTCTGAAAGCAGTCACACATTTAAAAGCCAGTTTTCTGTAACTCTGATGATTACAATGATTAAGTTATCAAAGTCAAATAAAATTAATTTTTATTTTTTGAAGTTAATTTCTACTTGTGTACTCTGAAGGCCATAACCTTTATTCATATCAAGGACCCAGAAAGATTGAAAACACATGGTTATAATACATGGAATGCGACTAACTACTGCCTTCCTGTACATAATCTCAGTGCAACTTAGACTCCATTTTGTACGGGAGCTAAAATATGGAACAACCTGCTATAACACCTCAAAAAGAACTAACAGACGATATTTTGCTCAGCGACTAAAAATATGGCTCAAAAGTAGCGATGGAATATTCAAATAATTGTCTTTTATTAAACTATTCAATTATTTTGAAAAAAGGTGAACAAATAAACTATTCACATACCGCAGTTTATGGACTCCAAATAATTCAGTTGCCAAATAAAACAAAATACCGTCACTGTTATCTTCAACATTAAATGAACAGAAATGAAATAGATCGAGGCGTGTGAATTAAGAATAAATTTAATATGTTATATGTGCCTAAAAACCATAATTTCATGGTTTATTATGTCTTTTTTCTGTGGATGGAGCCGAATGCATTTGTGGTGTCTCAGTAGAGAATTAGAACACACGGGGTTTAAGTATCAAAGAACAGAAAAACATGGTGGGAAGGGTGGAGTAAGTCACACGGGTGAGAAAAGGCAGAAGACTAAATAATTTTTTTTCTTCATGCACCTTCTCTATCCCCAATAGTGCACCTTACCACCCTAGATGGTCAGAAGAGGCTAACAGCATAAAAAGAGAGGGGGAAGAAATTAGTGAAACAGTAAAATTAGTGAAGTGAAACAGAACAGCCAAAAGGCCCTTATATGTTACACTACTCATAGATTGCTACAAGCTAGTGAAGAAATTCAGTTAAGAAGTTCAAAAATTCAGGACACACAGGGATACAAATTTATGTCTCTTCTTCTGGTAGAAATTGATTATCCCTATCTGACATCGCTGCACAACTCAATTGTTTTCAATAATATATTTTTAAATTTACTACCAGGACGTACTTCCCAATAATCAATCTTCCTTTCATATTCCTTGGCAACGTTTGGACTTCTTACTATCGGAAAATAAATGGCAACAGCCACAGTAATTTGTTCAAAACAAGAACAAATACCTTGGTATTACCGGGGTCCTGAATAGTGTTACACTGTTACACCGTATCAACAACAATCAGCATCGAGCTGCTTGGAACTTTATTTTAATAATTATTCGAATAAAGTGTTTTTATTAAACCATGTTTATAAAAACCACTGTCCTTTGGAATGATCAAATATGGAAGGAGACAGAGATTAAAATTTATCATGCTATCCTGGATGTTTTGACAAAGAGATAGAATGATTGCCTAAAAGCGGTGGAGATGGATTTCTGGAGGTGGAGCTGTGGTGTGTCGCATATCGATCGAATTCCAAAATTAGGAGAAGAATTGGTGTTCAAGGAAATATCATGGATACCATATCCCGGATACAATTAAAATGGTTTGGCCATTTACAAAGGATGGAGGATGGTAGGAAGCCAAAGAGGGTATGGGAGTGGATGTCAGCCAGTAGAAGAAGGAGGGGTAAGCCGGAAGTGACATGGTTGGATGGCGTGCAGGAGGCAATGTCTTTGCGGTGGCTCTCCGATTGGGACTGGCGAGACAAAGAAAGGTGGTGCTTAGGAAGCGAGATACAGGTGAGTCTGTCAATCCTCACATGAATATATATATAATGTTTTATTTGATTATGAAAACTATTCATTATCCTATGACTCCATCCTATGAGTTCCAAGACTGGTCATTGTACACCCTGCCAGAATTTTCCACTGGAGTGGACCTCAAGGATAATTAAAATTCTATATACTATTATGTATATTAATTATTTACACTATATTAATTTTACCACAAAAAATTTTAATTATAACAAAGTACTTTTATTAGTTTCAATATAACACTATGTACGAGGGCATTCCAGAAAGTCTGTCATGTTTTGATATCAAAAAAAACTAAGTACAAGAAAAAAATTTTATTATATACATTTGAAAGTGCAACTAAAATGCTATTTTTCTACATAATCACCAAACAAATTCAGACACTTATCATAGCGGTGAACTAATTTTGAAATGCCGGCGTCATAAAAGTCTACCGCCTGTGATTTTAACCAGTTAGTCACACCCTCCTGCAACTCCGTGTCAAAAAAGCGAAAAAAGCGATAGCTCTCTTATGGTGAATCGACGGTCTTCTCTAATCTTCTCATTGACTTTATTCACAATGTCATCAGTCTTGAGGCTTGGCCGTCCACTTCATTCTTCCTCGTGAACATTAGTTCGGCCATTTTTGAACTGAATGCACAAACGCCGTACTCCACTTTCAGAGTAAACATCGTTCCCATAAACTTCACAGATTTGGCGATAAATCTCAAATGGTTTATCGTTTTTAGCCAACAAAAACCGTATTACCGACCGTACTTCACAACTGGCGGGATTTTGAATTGCGACACACATTTTAAATTGTTGTTGAAAAACAACAAAGAGCGACACAGACCTCTCGCTAGCACGGCTGGATAGCCACTGAACGGAGAAACGCTGCGGCACCAAAATGGCCACGATAGCTCCGCCCCTAGCGGCTACAACGCAAAACGTGACAGACTTTCTGGACTGCCCTCGTATAATGAATCGTGAAGATTGTAAACAAAAAGGACTCTGATTCTGTCCAACCAGAGTAAGTAATTATTAACACGAAATGTAAGTAACCAAACAGGTAATAGATGTCTGAGGACTAATCCCCATGGCAGTTAATGCAGCCAAAAAACACCAAATTGTTATAGATATGTTGTGAAAAAGTTTTTGTTTCAAATTTTAGAAAATCTATATCCAAACTATCAAATGGAAATTGTACAATGAAAACAATTATAAAAGAACTGGTTGGATATGACAATTAATAAATTTCATAAAAAATTGGTTAAACACTGTTCATGCTGTGCACTATACACATATACGTCCAATCAATGCACAGACAGTATGAAAATCACTTTTTTGAACCCATGGAACTTTGAAAAGATTTATGAAAAAGTATTTAAACAGAATAATCATTCATTTGAACAATTTTTCAAATACTTGTGTACTAAGTTGGTTTATATAGGAAGAAAATATAAAAATAAGGAGCATGTACAACGAATGACTTACTCAGAATCACCGTCTCCTCTGGAGCTCATAGTTAAAGCACATGTCGCTTCTTCAGTTTGCATTCTCTGAGATACAGTCTGATACGTTTTGGAATTGAGTTTGTCTTCCATCACTCCATGCAATTCAAAATCTGAATATAATTTCTAAAATCAAAGATAAATTATACATAGTTAATTCATACATGGTAAAAATAATTAATAAAACTAAGATATATTATAATTTTTGATTGAGTATTAACTTTTTTCAATTCAATTTAATTATTTATCAATGGAAATAAATAAAAATCATGTTCTGCCCGACTTACGCTGTTGCCAGGACAAAACAATATGATTTTAATAGAAAAATAAGAAATGATTAAACATAAACTACAAATAAAATTTACAATACAAAGAATTTACATTAATAATAACAGACACCCACACACACAGTCAGGTGCTGTAATGAATTTCTAAGATTTTGTCTCCAAAATCTTCTCAATTCATTTACAATCCCGTTTTTCTGATTTTTGTGCCGGATTTATTTTATTTTAAGGGTTATGTATTTTTCTTCATTGAATCTAATTATTTTATTCATTTATTTCCAGTTGGTTTTATTTCATTAGATTTTTATTCCGTATTTTAATTTACGTTTTTAATTCTTAGGCTTACGTCCGGTGTCCGATTGCATTTTTGTCGCTGCTTCTTTATTGTTCAGTTGCTCACACGTGTAATTGTATCTCTCTCTCTCTCTTTCTATCTTACACGATTGATTCTCTCTCTCTCTCTCTCTGTTACTGTCGTTTTAATTTTTTCATATATTTTTCCTCGTTTAAATTTATAGTATTTCCGATGTATCGGCATTTTTCGCAGCCTCGAACGCTTCCATTCGTGAACGTTAGGGGAATGACCTTTTTTTGCCTTTGTGTGCGTTGAGATTTTACGTTTGTCTTGGACAGGATGCCGAACCGATAACATCAAGTTTTACAGGTAAATTATTTTTTTCTTTTCCAATATGGGAAAATTACCTAAATTTAAATTTAAGTACCATGTTTAATAATTTTTCAGGTTTAGCTTAAACAATTTTTTTTTTAATCTATTTTTTATTAAATTTAAATTTATAATGTTTCTTAATATTATTATGGTGTTTTAAATATCCCATTTATAAATAAATCTCTCTTTTCTTTTAAATTTTTTTAAATAGTTTTTAAGTAACAAAACATTATCTAATTTCAGTATCTTTCGTTTTCTTTTAAATTATTTAAATCTTTAAAATATGACACTTTTTTTTCTTTTTAAACTCTTGTTCAATGGCCACTGAATTACTTAAATTTTTCTAAGTAATTCTTTTACTAAATTTCAACTCACAATTTGTTTTTTTTTTATGTCTTAATTTTATTTAGTTTTCCCAAAAAAAATAAATACATTTCTGTATTTATTTTTCTTCACTTAATCATTTATTAAACTCTGCCCAAGAGATTTCTTTTCCCGTTTCAGTCCAAGGACTTTAAAAATAGTTTTGTTTTCTTAAATGTTCCTATTAATTTATTATTATTCATATTAAGTATTTTCTATAGTTAAATCAAGTTTTGTTAATATTAAATTTTTTTTTCCAAATTTTATTTTATTTTTTCTTAAACTGTATTGTTATTTAACCAAATTTTTTTTAAATTCTATACGAATTAACCGTTTACTTAAATTCATAATATTATTTATTTTATTTAGTTTTTAGTTATTCTTTAATAAATTATTTTAGTTACTCATTAATTTTTTTATTATTTTTCTTGCTGTGTAAAATGTCATTGTGTCTAGACCTGTGTGGTTATTCAACCAAACCTTCGCAGTACTAAAAGCGAGTTTTTACCATCAATAGAGCTACGTTATTCAAATCTGGGTTGCCAATAATCCCCTGAGTCCAATTTCAGCGTCTGGTTGGATTCTAAAATTGGATGGTGGAAGCCCCCGCATTATCTCTGCAAAACACCTTACACAAATGGTGCAGTTCGCCGTGCTTTATGTAACTTCATTTTTACTACAAAAATGGTTTTACTACTTCATTTTTATACTACATAATTTGGTGGAAGCACCTTGTTGTATTTTACAACATTTTTATACTACATAATTTGGGAGAGGCGCCGTGTTGTGTCCTCATTTTTTACTACATAATTTGGTGGAGTAGCGCCGTGATTTTTGATTCAATGACAAGACACATGATTTTAAAATTTTTGTTAGTTACATTTAATACCTATATTGCTAAGCTAAGTTACATGTTAATTTTAATATATTAAATTTTTTAATTATGGTATTTTAAGCGTTTTTCAGGTTAGGAATAATTGAGGGATGTTTCTGTAAGTAACAAATACTGTATTTTTTTTCTCTTACTTGACTTCTATTCAGAGATTTCGTTTACAATATTATGCCTTTGTCCAAAGATAGATTTTGTTGTATTTTTATAAGGGGTTTGCCTGCACCACCCGACCCTTCGTTGGTTTACATCGGGCAGTTTTTAGGCCTTGGTCTCCTAAACCTGTTCTATGTTCATTGTTCTATCCACTTCTATTTGAAACTTTTGGTTTCAACATTAGTCAGTCTGGTGCAATTTTGCGTTTCTATTCAGTACCGATACGTCTTGTGAATGTTGCAGGTTGGTTCAATTTGTTTTCTGTATTGTTTCTTTTGTTATTTCACCTATTGCTTTGCAGTTACTATCAGTTTTTAACCATACTACTTGTTTTATTGTTTGTTCACTTTAGGTTTTATTGTATCTGATTTTCAGGCCTTTCTAATGCACTTTCTTTTTTCATTAAATGTCTTCTAAGTTACATTAGGTTTTTCTATCATTTTCTGTAATATCTCCTAATAAATAATATAACTATGTTTTCAAATTAATTATTTGTATTGTTTGCATATATTTACTTATTTGTTAATAAAATTTTACATATTTTCAGGTGGTAATATAAATTTTTGCTGTTGTTATAATTACAGTTAAGCTATTTCTATGCGTAAATAGCTGTTAACAGCAGAATAAGTTCTGTACTATTATTCAGTGTTTTGCCTTTGCAATCCAATATATACAGAAGTATTTGTGTGGAAAATTATTTATGAAGTTTTTCGTCACGACTGGATGTTTCTTAATTTAATGAAATAACTAATTTATAAAATTATGATTATTTTTACAGCGGTTTGTTACCGAATTATTGCTCAATTTTAGGTGCATTTTATAAATCACAAGATTATGTACCTACGTTAAATTTGGGTGCTTTTTTTTAAACAATTTCACTTTATGCAAAATTTTTAGTTGCCGTCAGTGGCGAATTTGTCTAACTCATATTTAGGCAGTAAATTTTTCAAATTACTTTTAATTAGTATTAATAATTTTATGTCATAAAACTCAAACTAATATATGTTTTTCTTGTTTTTGCATAATATACCAGGGTAATTGGATGAGAGAAAGCAGAGATCATTCTTAAGAATACTAAGACAACACAGTTTTCATTGACAATACCAGAACAGCTGTTTCATTCTGACAAGACAGTTCAATCAACTCCACTACCTATATTCTACAGGAATCTTTGTACTAAGTATTTAGTAAAACAATTGCAAGTATAAACAATTCATTTTACACTCATAATTTTTATATTCAGTTTTAATGATCACTATGTGTTTATTTTTTCTATGTAATTTTACGTCTAACGTTACCGATTTTATATAATCTGTTTTCATTTCTATATACGTTAATACATAACTTCTCATGTACGTAGATTTATTTACGCGTTATCTCGCTTCTGGTTACATGTTATTTCACTTCATATGGTCATTTTATTAGTTTTTCTATAATGTACTTTTACGGGTTTTAATTTTCGCGTTTTTTTTTTCACAATTTCTTCCCGCAAATGTTGACTTTTTGTTTTCAAGTATTACAGCTGTTATTTTTCTTTCCAATCCATATTTCAATTTAGTTTTTCTGACCCTTTAATTTTGGCTCTTCTCTGTTCATTTTATTCAGTCACTATTTTCCTCCTGTAATAAGTTTATAATTCTTTTTCTTCATGCCTATTTTTTTTGTAGGTTTTATCATGCCTATGTTTGTTATCTTACAGAAATTATCTTATCTACTTGACTATTTTATTTATCCAGTGTTTAATAAACATGAAATAGGTAGCTTCTTAAGAACTGTATTATGAATTAATTTTTTAAATTAATTTTGAATTTAAATTAAAATTTTACATGATTTGATGATACCATTTCCAAAGTGCTGTTCGCACTGAATTTTATTAATCTAAATTTTATTTAAAATGAATGTTCAATCACCTTCACACTTTATAAATATAACTACTGTTGTTACAAATTTAATATTACGTTTTATTCATTATCATTTAAAACTTGCTTATGGATTTGCTATGTTAAACAGTTCTCAATAAGTGACGATTCCATGATTATTTTCCTGTCATTTTGAATTTTATTTGGGTTTTTAAACTTAATTTAGATTTTAGATGATACATTTACTTATATTTCAGTTAGGTTATAATTATCCTAAGTTCATAGATTTATTTCTAGTTTTTATAATATTCATGACTATTCGACTCTGGGTTTCTTGATCTGTGGTTTTTATTCTTATTATACATTAGATTTTACAATTAATTTTTGATGCATATTTTATTTCTATAATTACCAATGCTTCAGTTATATTCTCATTATTTTAACATTCTGATTCAATTTACATTAGATTTTACAACAATTTTCATTTTTGGACGATGTGATTTTCTCTTATTTTATTTATTTATTCATTACTGACTCTTTTCTTAATGTCTCAATTTAGTGACCAGTTTTCACTAGGCATTCGATTTTACTGTAGTTACATTTTTATCTTTTATTTTGATGCTTTGAATTTTATTAATAGGTTTACCTTTTATAAGATGTTTCTTTTATTATTTACTTCATGTTGCTCTCAATACGTCATCGTACTTCAACAAGTTTTTACCTATATTTCCCAATTTTCTTCACAAACAGTTAGTTTTCTGAAGTACTTTCCATTTTATTCTTATTTATTGTTAGGTAGCCTTCAGTATGTTTCATTAGTGTCAGCTGTTTTTCATTCATTTTTACCAGTTTACTTTCATTTCACATATTTTTACTTAAGTTACTTTTCTTCCATGAGTTCTCACACTTCGGAAAGCTCCTAGGGACGCCTAATTGTGTTCAGTTTGTATTGAGGGGTAGCTTCCTTCGATCCCTTACCTTGTCCTTGTGTTTTTCCAATGTCTTCCATTTGCCCTACCTTGATTGAGTACAAGGCCTTATTCTTTGCCTACCTTCTCGGATTGGGATTCCGAGAAGCGAGGTGTTTATCCCACTGATGGGGTTTTGTATGCAGTCAAGATTGTATGTGATGGATGAATGCAAATGAATGTTGGCTGTCTCTGATTGTGTGATTGCGTGTGTGCTTGTTTGAGTTTGAATCAGGGGGCAAATCGTAGTGCATTTTTCCTTCTATCTTTTTTTGTTGTTTCTCCAAATTTTTGCCCGACGTGTGTCCGTTCTTCTTGTTTTTGGATTTCTTTACTCTGTTTCCTGCCCATTTTTGTCCGGAGTTAACTTTCCGTTGATTCATGAAACTCGTTGCTAAATTTTCAGGTATTTTTCCTAAATTTTCACTCCACATAGTTACAATGTCCTGTTAGGATTTTCTTTGCTATCCCTAGATTTTTTTTTCAATAATTAGAATGAGGTACGACTTGTTAGAAGACATGTTAGCTTTTTATTAGGTTTCTTACCTTTGTATACTAACTTTGTTCATTTTATTTATTTTTTTTCCTTGTATCCATGCCCTTACTTTTCCTATTAATTTTTTTTTAGAATTTGTCGTGAGTTTATCCCATTCCATTCCTTCTACTTCTAAATACATTCATTTTACATTGCTGTTCTCAGATTTTACTACAACATAATTAGATTTAAGTTAGTGATAAGATTATTTTCAGCCTTCATTTTAGTTTTTAAGCCACTCCAACAATGGATGATTTTATTATTTATGAATCTCAAGTACAAGGAAGTCATGGTTTCTGGCATCCGCCAGAAAGGAACCTTGTGCCCTCTGTGTCTAGGATCTGGCTAGACATAGTTACATTAGTGCATCACCTTCAGCGCAATGTTTTTAATCTTCAGCAGTCACCCGTTAAATAATTGATGTTATATTATATGAATGATTATTATTGAATATTAGGTTAAGGAATTATGATTTTATGAATTACAAGTTACACTACAAGCATTTTAGTTATAAGTATATTACTGTTTTTATATTTTCTCATCTCAAACTTCAAGTACAAGGAAGTCATGGTTTCTGGCATCGCTGGAAAGGAGCCTTGTGCCCTCTATGCCTAGGTCCTGGCTAGGTGTAGTTATGTATGTGCTATTCAGTCAGTACAACGTTTTCAGTTGATTTCATTTTCTACTTTAGACTTTAAGACGATATATTTATTCAGCAAGAACTTTAGTTTGTAAGACAGTATTTACTCAAGAAGAGTTTTAGTTTTTAAGCGATGAAATACATATTAATACATTAGTTAGACTATTGATTGATGCTTCCTGTTTAAGGAGAACATAGTAGATTTTTATTACAAAATAGTTCACAGTCTACAGATAATTTTTTGTTTTGCGCATTACAATGGGATAATTTTTCTAAACTAGTATGTAAATGTACTCCTCACGACTTATCATCTTATATACTTATAATCTTATAAACTTATAATCACTTGTCATTATACATATATTTATTTATAATCATTAACTATTTATTCATGTATTTAATAATTATTTCCCTCTATGATGATTTTTTTACTACAACGAAGCTTGTTAGGAACACATATTAACAATTTATATTATTTTTGTGAGCTTAAATTGCTTTTAACCTGTCAACAGATGGAGACATTTTCCTAAGTACTCCCAGAACCACCGCAGATCAAGTGAGTCATATACCATTAGTCATTAAGAGAGCCGACAAACGCAGTGACCGATTACATTTTTCAACTACCAGCATCCTACTAAGTTCCTGTCAGCTATGATCATCCGTCGGAGATCATCAACCTACAGTTACCAGGTTTACCTACGTACAAGAATACATTTTTACATAATCAATGACCGAACTTCTTTTTACTTAATACAGTTAAATGTTCGCGAAAATTTATTGAAACAACATTTATTACAGTGAAAATAATCAGTGTAACAAATACCTTTCACACAAAAACAACTATTTTAAAGACTCTATTACACAATATTTTTTTTTAAATTAAACAATCAATTTCTCTGATAAACATTGATCGCAAAAGAACTTATACAATCGCAAAAAAAAAAAAAAAAAAAAAAAAAAAAAAAATTAGTGTTAATAAAAAGATTTCTCGTAAATAAACATTTATTACAACAGATACTTTTGTCACACAACAAATTTTGTTTTACGCGTTGTCATGGACAAACAATTATTACAAGTGGAACTTTTAACGTTCAATAAATATATTAGAAAAATATTTTTCCTTTGGACTTTTAACTTAAAAATATTACAATTAAAAAAAATCTTTTTCGTAAACTTTCAAGTATACAACAACGATCACTGCGACACGTCGAATTTATTATATTATATTTTCATAAGCTAGTATTTAAGTTAGAATTAAGTTACATATATATTTAAAACACCAATTAACATATTGATATTTTATTCATATCAAGCTAAATCTTATATTTTACTCTTCCGTCCATGTTTTTAACTCATAAATGCTATTTTACAATTATATCTCATTCTCTGCTCATATGGTAGATGCTCAAGTGACCTATTCTTTTGTACTAATAGTAAATACCAACTTATAACATTTTTATAATAACTGCCATACTCATTTAACTTCAACTATGTTGATGAAATTACAAAATTAATTAACTTATAAAACTTTCATTTGATCCATAAAATAATTTGCACAATTTAAAACAAACTATTATTAAAGTTAATAAATCTTTACAGATAAATATAGTACTATACAAAATACTTTTATCTGGTTACAATGTGTTTCTAAAAACAATAATTAGGTTATTTTAATTTCCATTTCAAAAGACAAATTTTCTTTTTGTAAAATAGTACACTCCATCCATTAGTATTCTCATACGACCTATTCACACGAGTTTTCCTTCCAAAAATTATCATACTCATCAAAATTTCCCTTATGCTTCCTCATGCTGTTTATCCAACTTCCAATAATGTACTTCATAACATACATACCATACCTATTCTTGACACAATTATTTCTAAAGCATCCATATCCCTAATTTAATCAATTCCTAGGTCATACCCAAGTATTCCTGTATATTTTTCCTAAAAATTTTTCACCCACTTTACTCAACCATCAGCTGTCTTTTCAACGAGAGGACCAATGGACTTCCAGCGTATCGTACCAGTCTACAATGCAGCATCTGAATGCAACAGTTCACAATCCTCAAGATTTTTTTTTCAACTAACAAAAAACATCATGAATTTAAAGATATCGTCTTCCGACTTCAAGCTAATGAAACGCAGAAGAACTCACAATCTTTTCCATTATGAAGAATTTCTTGTATTTTATTTATCGCATTCTCGTATCAACTTAAAAACGTCGTTACAACAAACTCAAGAACGCTATTTTTCATAACACATTTCAACAAAGATTTTACCTAAAGAAATTCTATTACCAGATCTTCAAGAATTACCACTTCGACTTCAAATTTACAATACATTGGTTGTTCCTGTACATCAAAGCCAATTGTATCAATTTTTAAAATAAACAACATAGAGCTGTTATGAGAACATACCGACACTTTCTGCTTACGGACTCATCACATATCCCGTTCAACAATATAAACTTCCAACATTACAATTTGGTTCGATAATACAACCTTCCAGCTAGAAGAAACTTCAATCCAAGAACTTGAACAATTTTCCATCTTCAACTACAATTCAGCCATTTTGACGTCCATCTACAAGAGGCCACAGGTTGAGTACGATACCTTTCTCTCCCATAGCTTTCCTAAAATGGTCATTGTCCAATTGATATCATTCCTACTTTTCCTTTTTACCAATTACCAATAATTCCTCCAACATACATTTTTCCATCCCAACTATTCCATACATTTTATTAATTCCTGCCCTTAAAATTCTCTTACACCTACCCTAACACCAAATCCTTGGGGTGCTATTGATAATCAAATTTATTTTACTATTATGTTTATGTATATATGTTTAGGTATAATAACACATACATTTTAAAATTCATACACTAATTTCAAATTCACATTGTTCAGGAAAATTTTTTAGTAATTTTTGCAATCAAACTAACAAATAATCAAGTAATTACAATCTATTCTAATAAATTAAGACTTGATTCAATTCTTTAAAAAATATATATACAAACACACCAGTTATACTTACAAAATAAAATTAATGATATATGATTATGATTCAAATTAATTAATACTATATGATAGAGTAATTTAAATCAAATTTTAAACAAACACATAATCATATCAATTTAATTATATGCTATTTTATCAACGTTCTTTGAATGTAAAGATTGCTTGACCATTTTCTGCAGAAAACGAGATATTTTTCTTCTTGTCATCAACGCCACTACCTTTGATTTCTTCAGATCTAGTTTTCTTCTTTTTTTTTTTCTTCCTAAGGGGGGGGAGTGTAATGAATTTCTAAGATTTTGTCTCCAAAATCTTCTCAATTCATTTACAATCCCGTTTTTCTGATTTTTGTGCCGGATTTATTTTATTTTAAGGGTTATGTATTTTTCTTCATTGAATCTAATTATTTTATTCATTTATTTCCAGTTGGTTTTATTTCATTAGATTTTTATTCCGTATTTTAATTTACGTTTTTAATTCTTAGGCTTACGTCCGGTGTCCGATTGCATTTTTGTCGCTGCTTCTTTATTGTTCAGTTGCTCACACGTGTAATTGTATCTCTCTCTCTCTCTCTTTCTATCTTACACGATTGATTCTCTCTCTCTCTCTCTCTGTTACTGTCGTTTTAATTTTTTCATATATTTTTCCTCGTTTAAATTTATAGTATTTCCGATGTATCGGCATTTTTCGCAGCCTCGAACGCTTCCATTCGTGAACGTTAGGGGAATGACCTTTTTTTGCCTTTGTGTGCGTTGAGATTTTACGTTTGTCTTGGACAGGATGCCGAACCGATAACATCAAGTTTTACAGGTAAATTATTTTTTTCTTTTCCAATATGGGAAAATTACCTAAATTTAAATTTAAGTACCATGTTTAATAATTTTTCAGGTTTAGCTTAAACAATTTTTTTTTTAATCTATTTTTTATTAAATTTAAATTTATAATGTTTCTTAATATTATTATGGTGTTTTAAATATCCCATTTATAAATAAATCTCTCTTTTCTTTTAAATTTTTTTAAATAGTTTTTAAGTAACAAAACATTATCTAATTTCAGTATCTTTCGTTTTCTTTTAAATTATTTAAATCTTTAAAATATGACACTTTTTTTTCTTTTTAAACTCTTGTTCAATGGCCACTGAATTACTTAAATTTTTCTAAGTAATTCTTTTACTAAATTTCAACTCACAATTTGTTTTTTTTTTATGTCTTAATTTTATTTAGTTTTCCCAAAAAAAATAAATACATTTCTGTATTTATTTTTCTTCACTTAATCATTTATTAAACTCTGCCCAAGAGATTTCTTTTCCCGTTTCAGTCCAAGGACTTTAAAAATAGTTTTGTTTTCTTAAATGTTCCTATTAATTTATTATTATTCATATTAAGTATTTTCTATAGTTAAATCAAGTTTTGTTAATATTAAATTTTTTTTTCCAAATTTTATTTTATTTTTTCTTAAACTGTATTGTTATTTAACCAAATTTTTTTTAAATTCTATACGAATTAACCGTTTACTTAAATTCATAATATTATTTATTTTATTTAGTTTTTAGTTATTCTTTAATAAATTATTTTAGTTACTCATTAATTTTTTTATTATTTTTCTTGCTGTGTAAAATGTCATTGTGTCTAGACCTGTGTGGTTATTCAACCAAACCTTCGCAGTACTAAAAGCGAGTTTTTACCATCAATAGAGCTACGTTATTCAAATCTGGGTTGCCAATAATCCCCTGAGTCCAATTTCAGCGTCTGGTTGGATTCTAAAATTGGATGGTGGAAGCCCCCGCATTATCTCTGCAAAACACCTTACACAAATGGTGCAGTTCGCCGTGCTTTATGTAACTTCATTTTTACTACAAAAATGGTTTTACTACTTCATTTTTATACTACATAATTTGGTGGAAGCACCTTGTTGTATTTTACAACATTTTTATACTACATAATTTGGGAGAGGCGCCGTGTTGTGTCCTCATTTTTTACTACAGTGCACACTTGTGTGGGCACAAATGCACACAAAAATGCACAATTTTTAAAATTGACAGTAAACTAATAATAAGTAATTGATTTTATAAAAAGTTCTTAGGTTAATGCACCCACAAACTCGCACACATCCAGACAAATTACACGTTTATTAATTTCTCGTTTTAAAAAATAAATCGCGCAATAATAATAATAATAGTAATAATAAACAAACATAACTAACAATTCCACCTGTTCTCAAGACTGAATCTTTGTCTGATTTTAGTAACAAATTAAATTTCTCTCATCATATTTTTCCAGCTAAGAGCTTTTACAAAAAACTCAATTTTAACATTGTTCTGTAGTTTGATAATTCTGGATTTTTTCCATCATTCTGAGGAACCAAAAATAATTGAAACTGGATTTCTGAAGGAAATTCAGTCGTTAAGTCTTAGACATTTGGAGACTACTTAATCAGCTATAGAAATGGAAGATACCCGACAGATTAAACCAGTATTTGAGGTCTGGGTCTGAAAAAATCACTATTCTTCCTTATTAAGTTATTTGTTATTTACAGCAGAATCTGTACTTGCTAAAGAAAATGGCTTTTTATGGTTAAATGTAATTACTGTATCACCAAAAATGTATTCTTGGCACTACTTGGTAATAGAATGCTATATTTTAAAGTGAATGATTGTAGTAGATAATATAATGTATAACCACTTAGTTTTACCATTCACATTTTAAGCCAAGTGAATGATTTCACAAAAAAATGAACTGCAATTTTTTAAAAAGTATTATACAAGTGTGCCATCACATCTTACAATTATAATTTTATACTTAATTTTTGGGAAAAAAGATTTATTATTTTATTTATTCCCGTATCATTTACATTAATGGTACAGGTAAAATGAAGTAACTGACAAATACCTTTTCCAAGATAATGGAAGAGAAGTCTTTAATTGACACAAAAGTGTTAAGTGTGTAAACTACTAGGAAAACTCCTGTTTGTCACGGAAGTAGTAAATAATTGTCTTAAATTCTTATTGCCTATTATAAAATATATTACAATAAATTATAATTACAACTCTTCATTATCAATCGGCGATAATCTTTTTATAAATTTAATATCTGATTTTAAAAGTGTTTTTTTTTCACTTAATGCCACTGTGTAAATTAATCATTGTACATAAATTAACATGTTGTTTAGGTCATCAGCTGAAAGGCTGGTTTGAACCTCTTGAGGCTTTATTAAGTAAAACAAAGAGTGAGTTTACCATTGCCTTTCTCACTGAGTGAAAAAGTATATTTATGAGCATGCCCGCCCCTCCAAAAAGCATCTACTTCCACCCTGCAAATGACACCTTCACTTCATTCACCACAGGATCTGGCTGTATAATGAAATTTATTACTCTCAGAGTAAATAACTGTGACTAGTGTCTTTTACACCTCTACCTCTTCTGTTCTTAAATGCTTCAGTCATATAATTGGCTGACCATGTGGTAAGACACAACTATTTTTTGTAGCCCTGAAACTAGCAGACCAAGTGCAAATAATTTAACACTCCACCTGCCTGTTATGGGCAATTTATTTATCTATTTAATAACTGATTTTAAAAGTGCTGTCCTGAAAAAAGTGTTAAATATAAATTAATGCCTCTGTGTAATTAATCATTGTACAGTTCAGCCGTTCTTAGTTTGCTCCTACTGTCAACAAACCAAAGCCAGCTACTACAGGGTGCACGGTAGAGTCCGCGACGTTATGGATGTCGTATTCCTATTAAATTAACTATATTTTAAATTATAAGTACTTAAATTACTTAAAACATCAGTCATGATATGAAGTAGGCCTAACAATTTCATTTATAAAAATACTTTTAAAAGTATTTTGTTGTTACTTTTTAATCAGCGTGTACTCATTTTTATATAATGCGCATGCTCAGTGACGTCATTATTTGTTTACATTAAGAGCAAACTAAGAAAGGCTGGACTGTATATAAATTAATATAATAAGTTACAATAGATTACAAATGATTCAGTTACTATATAACTGTGTGATGAATGAACCTACCTTAACAATGTGAGCCAAACATGTACACTGGTACATGTGTAGTGAATGGTCTAACCGCTCTGAAAGCCAATTGCACAGTAGCTGTATCTGCGCTGTGTACCATTGCTGTAACAAAATTATTTAACATTCAGATAAATATACTTAAGTGATCCTAATAACAAACAGCTTAGAAGAGTAGCAGTTAACACTGATAGAATTCAAGAACAAATCTAGATATAGAATTAAATAAATTTTTTTCGTATAGGGCCAATTTTAGACCATGTGAGATGACCAGATGATTCTGGAAGCACTTTTTGCATCCCGCATTCTCAGAGTTTACTCATTGCAAGCTTTTGACATTTCTTCTGTCCACCCAATGTTTCGTTTTTGTTCTTTATAGAAGCCCTTAAATAAAGTCCATAATTAGTTGTCTGAATTTGGTTCAGTTAATTAAGTTTTCTCAGTTTATTTCAGTTTTCTCAATATCTTTTCTGACTTCTATAAACTATTCATCTAACACCTTAGGTCTATTGTTTAATGTCTTAAAAATTTGTTAGGCATCCATTCTATACAGGTGTCCATCATAAAATTATAAATTTCTTTTACTAATCATTTTCATTAATCATTCATTTTCCTAGTAAAGTTTAAACAAATACAAGGAACAAACCAAACATAAAGGACAAACCATACAATTTGTATTCCAGTAACGATTTATTGAATCCCTTGTATACCAGCAGACAAGTTTTGCCGTTACCATAATACTTTCTTCCTCTATTCAAGTTTTCAGGAAGTAGAAAACAACACAAATTAATGTTAATAACAATAATATGGAAACAGGAATTCTAAAATTACCTCAAAAAAGTTGAGAATCCAGAGTTCATCAGTAATTTTACTTCTGACTTGATCCATACAATTTCTAGTGAAGTTGACATATGCCTGACCTATATCTTTCCCAGAGCCTGATACATTCTGAAATTACCAAATTTTTATATGAATACCAAGGTAATGAATAAAAATAAAAATAAACAGAAATGAATTTAACCTTCAGGTGTTTAACATCATCAGAAAGAATGTTAAATAATACAGCTTTAAACATAAATAATACATTTAAGTTAGGCAATTTAATATTTGTCACAACTAGTATTGAGCTGAAATACAAATTTTCTTTTTAATTTCAAATTCAGTACGATTATAATACTGATACAAAATATCAGGTACTTTCAGTACTGGTACAGAAATGATCACAACTGAGTGAAGAAGACGATTATTCATACTGGACTCGGATCCATCAGAACTAGTGACAAGGCGATCAGTACCGGAAACAAGCAAGTACTAGTAAAAGATGTGTGTGTCTTAGTTCTGATTTTAGTAGTACTATTACCTGCCTTGATGTGATGTGATTGTTGTAACTGTTAGTCCACAGTCCAGTTAAAGTATACATGTAGGCATTTTTAGGTGAGAAATGGCCTCTGCTTTCTAAATGCACAATTGTTCTTGTGGAAAACTCCGCTTTGCACAAAAACTAGTTGGTGGTTAGACAGTAACCAGTTTGGTATCAGAGGCCAGTCAGTAATCATGCACTTTCTACACAACTACACAGGGCTTTGATACTGATGCCGAACTGCATGCCAGTGTAAACCAGTGGTTGAAATCACAGGCGGCAGATTTCTACAGATTGTAAAACTTGTGCCACGGTATGATAAGTATAAAATGTATACAATAAAATTTGATTTTTACATATTGTAAATTTTTTATTTCAAAATGTCAGTTACATTCTGGATAGCCCTTATACATCTGACAGCACTGGTTTTCCGGTCTTAAAATTCTTAAAATTTTGACAAAGGGTAATGACCATGGCGTTCCATGCCTGTAATGCCTGGATGCTGATCCTGATAAACACAAAAAAAGTAATTGTGAATTGGGTATAATAGCAACAAACAACAAACAGGCAGGTGTCTTCACTCCCTCTTTTCAGTTTAACTCCTCCAAGTACCAGTGTTTACACAATCCATACCTCATGTGCCACCTCACAAACTATAATTGTTTGTTTCTGATACAAAATGTACTGGGAAGTTTTGCTCTGTACTTGGATCTTTTCCAAGTATATTGCTTAGCTGATCCAAAGCATCAGCCTCTTACACCTCGCTTCATCTCTAGTTATGATAATCACAATACTAACAGGTAACTTTCAAAATATTATATACATTAATTTAGAATATCGTAGACTGTACAAATATAAAATAGAATCAATAACTGATAATGTAAATAACTTACAGTGAAACTGAGAATGGAACCGATCAAACTGCCTTCATCATAACGCGATAATTTTGAAAGTGTTGCTTCTAATACAGACACCAATTTGCTTATCATTCCTTGGCTCATGTTTGCCGATGTTTTCTCAATAAGATCATCAATTTTTGTGTGGTATTGATGCTGAAACACAAAAAAACAGGTGTCTTTTTGGTTTTATATCCAACTGTTAGTGTGTTTACATGTGCACACATACATATTCTTCCAAAAATCACTTTTTGAGAAAGTAATGATACAAAGGTACAGTATTAATTTTAAAGAACTAACTCGTTGATTTTTGGCAGGAGGAGAATGGAGTCTGTTTCTCCTCTAATTTTCTTCACTTACTTAAACAGTAAATAAGTTAAAGTAGTACTGCATGTCTTGCATGCACATTTTCCCCTCTCCAATCATTAATTATAACAAAATTATAATGCACGCTTATATTTTGTGGTGATTGTATAAAGCAAAAATCACCTTGTAATAAATTATTCTCTTTCTATTTTGCAGTAATGTAGGTGATGAAACTAAAGCTAGAAATGCTATGGAATACATGCTTCAAACCCAAAATCTATTGTTTCTAATGTGGACATCTCAATACCCTGCCAATGTGCGATTCTCACACAAAGAAGAAAGATGAACAACTGGTTAGTCCAGTAATTTGTTGGTTCTTTAATCTCGAGCACTGTAAGTGTAAGATAAGTAGAATAAGTGTACAGTAAAATCTGGTGTACAACACTCACACAACTTCCTCTTATCAATGTTAATGATGAAGAATATTTACTATGTTTAATACGTAAAATGTAAAATCTATATAAAATTAAAAACACAATCTAATTTTAAACATGAGTGCAAGACAATCAACCTCTGTTGGACTTAAAAATATGGAAAAATCACTAATTGATTACACTAAGCATTGTAGAAAAAATGGTAGAAATAAAAGTTGTAATTTTTTTATTTTCTACAACTTTAATTATACATAATTTTGTCGTTAAATGGCAGCAATTTTTAAAAATCCCATATTATACTGACTTTTATGAGAAAAATAAAGAAAATCACCAATTGATGAGTAAGCATTGTAGAAAAAAATGCTTGAAATAAAAGTTTTTAACTTTCTATTAAGGCTGCAATCTTAAAAAAAACATTTTCTACCACGAGAGCAGAGCCCCCCAAGAATTTTAGCAGACATGGCGCTTACTCTATCTAGTAAGGCATATAAATGTAGTAAGTCAGGCGATTTTTAAAGAAATTGCTTAAGCTGTTTTAGAGAAAATTGCAAAAATGTTCAAGTCGGGTCCCCTAGTGGTACCAAATGTAAGTTCCAAGTTTCAATTACGTACAATATTCTGTTCACATACACACACAGACAGACCAATCACTAAAAACATGGTTTTTGATTCAGAAGGTGTGAAAACATAATATATTTCCAACGAAAATTCAATTTAAAAAAATTGACATGAAAACAATAATTTCAAAACATAATTATTAAAAAATAATAATACTATTAATAATTATTTGAAAAATAATATGATGAATATATTACATTTATATAGGGCAAGAAAAAGTAAAAAATATTGTCAAGATAAAAGATATGCAATTACAGCTCAATTGTATATTTAGTAAATAGTGCATATTTTCTTATAAATATAACTTTGTATCAACAAAGGTAAATACATGCTGTTAACATTATGATTTTAAATTTGTAGTATACCTAATTTAATAGATAAATGAGAACTCACCACGTCTACGCCATCAACTGCACACAATTTTAGAGATTTGCTCTTGGCATCTAGAATAACATTGACCATGGCACACATTTCAGATGGAATTATGTAATCCGTGGAAATGAATGTAACTCCCTTTTTTAACCACTGCTGGAATGCATTTTCAGTCCTAGAAATAATGAAATAAACAATCAATGAGACGAAAAATCACCCTAATATGCCAACTATAGTAACTGCCATTCAGCTACATATACCAAATATTATTTATGTGGTAAATTATACTTTAATTTTTTTTAAAGTGACAATGCCTTGGCTTATGCATACATAATAATATGAGGTGATAAACAGATGAAGAAATGCCAAACAGATGAAGAAAGTACAGAGCATGTCAAGAACATATAAGCTAGCTTAACACATATTACTTAATGGAAGTTTAAACTTAACTTAAATTGCACATTAACCAACTTACATATTTACTTATTTACTTCCATAAGTGTATCATCTTAAAATATTTATCCAACACTACACTGTTTTCTTCAGCATTCGCTTGGATGTTTATTTTTATTTATTATTTCAAATAAAAAATATTTAAAGAAAAATTCTTATACACTGTAATATAACTCATTGTTTACATCATTTTTTAGCTTTTTTAAAATAAATGTAAAGTAGTACAACTTCTTAAAGGTTGCGATAATTCATTGATGTATTTTCTCCCCGAATTAATGGGTTTTGTTAAAAAAAATACTGCTTTGGTTAGCAATTAATCATTTCTGTTTCTTTTCCTGTGATTATAAACATCTTGATTATGTATAAAGATATTTTTCCTAACATATATTATTATTTTATTTTTTTTGTTTTATGTTCGACTGATATAAAAATTAAAAAACAATAAAGTAATAATATATGTTAGGCAAAATATCTTTATGCATGATCGTGATGTTTAAAATCCCAACAAACGTTATTACTTAAAAAATATCGGTTATAAAGAAAGAAAAATTGTTGCACATAACTTGCAGCATCTGGAAAACCTTTGCCCTATGAAATGCACAAGCATAGGCTTGAACTGCGAGGTACTTAAATATTATAATCAAGTGTACATGGATAGAGTACTATAAAAAGACAAAACATGGTTTCACAGTACCAGCGTTATCTAAAATACAGTAGAACTTTGATAGTTTGACATTTTGTGGACTTAAAGGTTGTTGAAGTATCGAAATGTCAAACTATCCAAAGCATATGGCACATTATATGTAGGAAGCATTAAATACATGATTTTAGTATAAAAATTGCACAATTTTAATGAATACAAACAAAATGACGTGCCCTTCTGTACAATACTGTACTCAAGGACAACAGAAGGGTACAGGGATGAGGAGAAACCGAAGGGGCTGACCTGCCTGCCGGATCGCTACTTACACTATGTCATGTCGCTTTGCCACAAGCCATGTTGAAGAAGCGAAGGTTTATTGTATTTACTCTGAAATGACCAACCATAATCAGGAAAAATAATACTTCCATTAAATTCCTCTAGGTTATACACGGAGAATCTCAATTTACAACATAGGATCAATATATATTTTGTCCACATAAATATATTTTAAATAGCACTAAATTATTTGAGATAGTACGATCCAATTACCTTTGAATGCAAGATTCAATCATATCACAAGCCATCAACTTCAATCGTTGTTCAAGATGTTGCCTAAATTCAGCATCAGGCCAATGAAGATCACGTATGAATGACTGCAATGCATCCAGTTTCCAAAAGAGATCTTCAGATGTAGCACACCCATCCCTGTATCACAAAGTAAATAATTATACAGTATTTCTCTTTTGTAGTCAACGGTGACAGAAAGAACTTGTAACAGTCTACATAATGAACAAAACAGAGTAGCTTATTTCTAAAATATCTCTTATTCTCTTATTGTAGAAATGTTTAAGGCAGTGATGGGCAAACTTTTGTAGTAGAAGGCCAGAGAAAAATTAAAACTATCTAGGCGGGCTAACAAAATTTATTTAGAGGAAATAACATACAAATACTAATTTTTTACAAATTTCTTATTAAATGTTAACATATTGTTACAAAACTCGATTATCATTAAAAGGGCATGAGGGATTGCATGATGAAAGGAACTGTGACTTATATTTTTAAAAGTATCTCAAAATTTGATTGTAACTGGGATGAGGGACTCTCAAAAATGAAGTTAAGTAGTTATTTGTCAATCTGTTTCTGACACTACTTTTTCAAAATTTCAGGGTAGAAAATATTTGTTCAGTTATAGGATGATGCAAACATAATAGTAATCATCTGGGCATGAGATTTAAATTTTGGAAAACTTGATTTTCATAGCAACTTGTAAAAATACTTTTGAGACATTAAGAAACAACTACTTCAACTCAGTATACTGTATCTCAATAAGTTTAAGCAGAATTTCTGTTCTGGCTGTTTCACACTCCAGATTAAATGGTATGGGCTACTGAAAATACAAAAAAATAAATTTTTGTTTTGGTTGACAAAGCTGAACACTTTTCTCTCCAGGGAACTAGTGATGGGAAATAAAGCTGTTTTTTTTTTATAATGTATGTGATACTGAAAATAACAGCTTGCTCAGGATTCTATAAGCTATTATTAAAATAACTTTTAATACAACTTACAATACAATACAATGTAGTAATTTATTTATTTATTTACAACAATTAAAAGCTAACAGAACTTATCCATATAAGCCTTATTGACATAAAAAATTTACATATTTACAAAACAATATTTGCTTATAACTATTTTATTTACATAATATACATGCTAATACACTTTTTGTCTCTTTTCCTCATAAAAATAAAATAATGTTTCAATAAAATTACTTACTATAATAATAAATTAATAAGAAAAAAAACAAAAATTCCCACAAAAATAGTTTAGCAAAACTTGATCAAAAATAATATTATTTATTTATAAATTAATAAAAGGAAAAGGAAAAAGAAACAATAGAAAAAAGAAAGAAGGAAAGGAAGAAAGAAAGAAAAAGATGTGTCTGCTCTGTGAATTTATGTCATTTATTGGTTAGTGAGCGCCTGATAACATTTTGATGAGAATTGTTTGTAATTATCAAAAAAAGAATCGAGTTCCAGATTAAATTTATTAAAAAAGGATAACATCCGTATTAAGAAAGTATTACTGTATTGCACAGTGTTCACTTTAGGCAAATAAAACAGATTAAAAGTCCTGGATCTAACAAAACGTACATAATAAAAAATGTTTTTAACAATATCCTCTAGGTCAACCTTATTATTTAATATTTTATATAAAAATAGCATACACATCACATTTCGTCTGACTTCAAGGGATTTTATGTCAAAAATTCTTCTCATCATCTCCGTAGAAAACCCTAAAGGGCATGACATACCATATTTTTTGTAATACAGGAGACGCAATAATATAAGTAATAGGTAATAACACGACACATGCGGAAAAGAAGTGAATTAAATTATTCATTAATAGGCAGATTGTCTACCCTTAACAGACAGGTGGAGTGTCAATTTATTTACACTCAATCTGTCCATTGCAGGGCTAAAAAAAATAGTTCTGTTTCTTATCACATGGTCAGCCAATTAAATGACTGAATCATTTAAGAACAGAAGAGGTAGAGGTGCAAAAGACACTAATCAGAGTTGTTTCCTCTGAAAGTAATGAATTTCATTATACAGCCAGACCCTGTGGTGAATGAAGTGAAGGTGTCACTTGTAGAGTGGAAAATCTGTGCTTTTCAGAGGGCCTGGCATGCTGATAAGTGTAATTTTTCACTCAGTGGGGAAGGCAATGGTAAACCTTCTCACTCCTTGTTTTTACTCAGTAAAACCTCTAGAGGTTCAAACCAGCCTTTCGGCTGATGACCTAAACAACAACAGGCAAATTTTATGTACAAAGGTATATTGGTACAGAAAATGGTAATCTAAACAAACTGTCTGGCAGTGACATCATGACTCACTGGACGGTCTGTTTTGAATATTGACGTGCTTTAATCCTGCCGACCCCTTTATGGACGCATGGCTGCTGACTTCTTGGCTCGGTGTACAATGTATAGTAACTATAGTGCTTTGCTGTGTGTACGTGATAGATCCAACTAGTGAAGAGCGTTCACTGTTTCAACCAGTCACCGTGATCACGGTGACAGTGATTTTGCGTTCACCGTTACTTTTAGTAGTTACTAGTGATTTATCAATCACTGTATTTTCTTAGTACATTTTTCAGCTGTTATGCAATAATAGTATTGTTTTCAGTTGTTTTTCATGATAACTGAAGTTTTGATAAATTAAAAAACTGGGCTACATAACTAAAATAAAAATTTAGCCTAAAACTGATTAACACAAGGTATCCTAAATTAGTAATAAAAATAATATTTTGTATAAAAAAGAGAAAGTACAAGAAACAATATTTACAACTGAAAAATAACAACGCACATTATAAATAAAATAGCTAGGTAGAACGCGGCGAGCAATAAAAATAATACTGTAATGTAATTGTGTTACCGCGAACAGAGATGTAAAGGAACTACCCTCGTTTTGTTTAGTCTAGTAGATAAAAAACATAACAAGGGGAAGAGACTGAGAGAGGGTGAGAGAAAGAGAGAGAGAGAGAAGAGTGCGTAAAAATTGAAGTAAGAATGGACGAGCTGGTTATCAAATGAGAGGCGACAAGGAGAGCACTAAGCCCAGTGAACAGACCAACATATCTTGCGTAGCTATCATAGGGGCCTTGAAGAAGAGTAAGCATATTCTGTCATATTGTCTATTAACTGTGAAGAGTGAATGAGTGAGTGAATTTGTTCACTAGTTTCTAAGGTAAAGAATTTGTTCTGTCTTAAAAGTGACAGTGAACAATGAATGAGTAAGTAACTGATTTTTGTAAAAGTGATTGAAGGAACGAGAGGTCTGTTACTCTTCTATCTGTAGAATTACGGTCGCCGTGTCGTCCTGCCTTAAACCGTGAACAGAGAATGAGTAAGCGATCTTTGTAACAGTGACTGGGGAATGAGAAGTCTGTGCTATATTGCAGAAGTACGGTGAACATTCGCCGTGTCGTCCTGTCTTCCAGTGACAGAAGAGTAAGCGATCTATGTAACAGTGACTGGGGAACGGTTACTCACCTATCTGAATAACTGTGGTCACCGTGACTTATAAGTAACCGTGACTCGTTCACAGTGACAGTTCTTTTGTCTCTTCTCTAGATCCAACGTGACTGACCTTGTATTCACGAAAAATTCCATTTAGTTTGCCGTAGTTGCACTTGGTTACAGGAAATAGTGCTGTTTGTCTCAACTTCGTGTCCTTGAGAGATACAGTGAAATTTGCCACCCTTGTGTTTGTATTAATAACAGTATTATAACATAGTTAAACTTAAAAGAGGTGTTATTAGACGAAAAGGTTATTGATAACTTTATTTAGCTTTAACAGTCTTATGCTGTTATAACAGTCAGACAAGCGTCATTCGTACATCAGTTTATTAAAAATGGCTTTGAATCACGGTGTTATAAAGTGCCAACTAACAGGGTGTTTTAGTGACCTGACCTGTTATCACGATAACTGGCTCAACCCAGTAACCATGTTATTAATCCTGTTATATTAAATAATGCCCATAACAGACAGGTGGAGTGTCAAATTATTTACACTCAATCTGTTAGTTGCAGGGCTAAAATAAATAGTTCTGTTTCTTATCACATGGTCAGCCAATTAAATGACTGAATCATTTAAGAACAGAAGAGGTAGAGGTGTAAAAGACACTAATCAGAGTTATCTCGTCTGAAAGTAACGGATTTCATTATACAGCCAGACCCTGTGGTGAATGAAGTGAAAGTGTCATTTGCAGAGTGGAAAATATATGCTTTTCAGAGGGCCCGGCATGCTGATAAGTGTACTTTTCCGCTCAGTGAGGAAGGCATTGGTAAACCACCTCACTCCTAGATTTACTTAGTAAAACCTCTACAGGTTCAAACCAGCCTTTTGGCTGATGGCCTAAACAACAACATATTAAATAAGCCCAATCACTAATGGGAACACAGCAAATAATGTTTGTAGGTAGATTGTCATTTAGGACTCAGTCATGGGTCGGATCTGGCCAGCGGACCATACTTTGCTCATCAATGGTATACGGCAATAAATTGTTTATTGTAAGAAATTGTGTATTCTATGAAAGTTACATACTGAAAAAGTATAATGGATTGCGACGAATGGCATGTTTTGAATACGAATTCTCAGAAATCAAAACTAGTGAAATATTTGTTTTTCTCCAAAATGCTTCCAAATGATTCCAGAACATCTCTTAACCCTGGTTTTGCTATAAAAGATCTCTTGTCCAACATAAATTCCTTATTTACTATTAGACTGTATCAGTTTTATAACTAATTTTTTATCATAGCATTTTGTAGATTGGAAATACAACTGATAATAATACCTTCTATTTAATAATAAAATTTCAGCTCTACAAACATTTTTTATGATTTGCCACAGATTTCACTGCTGAGAAAAAAACATTTTGAAAATAAGGTGCTTAACTGTACTTAACGCTTAGTAAATACAAAATAATAAACTTTAACAATTAATATGATTATTAGGCAACAGATTTATTTTAACATTGGAAACTATTAAACTATTTCGCTTAGGAAACTATTTTACATAGTAGAGACTATTCTACATAATAAACTCTTTCACATAGGAAAATATTTTTCCATAGGAAACTAATTTAAAATTAAATTTATTTTTTACCAAAAACTACTTATGTACAATTAGCTTCATATGTGAAAAAAATAAATTATATACTGGAAATGCCATCATATAATATTTAATATACAACAACACTATAGGTAATTTTTCTGAACTACATACGGGTTCACTATACACACAAATCGAACTCTTGAGATGTAAGAGCTTCTTTAAGGGAGTTAACCTTTAAAATTTTTTGCTTTAAATGTATTCCATTGTTACCATTCATTATTATTATGCATTTCATTAAATCCTCAGTGAAAATTATTTTAAAATTTTACCCTCATCCCCTAAAATCATGTAGGCGTTAAAAGCATCTACTAGTTTTAGAAATTGAATTCGTTACACCAATTCACATGAAATTGCAAAAATTCAGATTATCCAACATATTGGATTTCTGGGGTTTGAATTACTGAGGTCAGACTGAACGTAGTAATAATTAATACTTATTAGACAGTTGCTACATTTATTCTATCGGCAGTTGTTCTCTCAATAATCAGATTAGTGTAAACAATTTTTATTAGATACTTTCTAGAAACATATAATTAATCCCACATTTTCTTTGAATGAAAAACAAAACATAATTCCCCAGTTTTAAGTTTTACACTGTAGATAATTTCACAGAAAAACAGAGTTACGGAAAATTTGACATCGACAATCAATCAATGAGATTCTTCATTTAATGACTTACCCTTTTATTTCCCATCGTTCTTTTTCAAAGCCTTTATGAATCGACTGTGCTATAGATGATTCCATTAGATCTACATATCGTACAACAAGTGGAGCGAATGTATCTCTAAGATGTTGATGAAATCGACCATTTTTCAAATTATCTATAACACAAAACAACACCATAATTTTTAATCTACATTATATACTTCTTAAATGGTCAGTGAGATTTATAGTATGGATACACCAGATCACCATAATTACTTAGCATTTATTTGTTAATACAGAAGATTGTCCTGTAATCTAGGTTAGATCATGATAGGTTACTTCCTTCTTTTTATGTAACCTACCTACTTCTAACAATCAGTTTGAAATCCAGTAAATATGCATTGTAAAAATTTTATATTTTATTTGCTACGGTATTTTTGCACCAGTCGTGTATATTTAACCCGACGGAAAAAGAGGGGTGTTACAAGTTTAACGTGTGTCTGTCTGTGGCATCGTAGCTCCCAACCGAATGAACCGATTTTGATTTAGTTCTTTTTTTGTTTGAAAGGTCACTTGATAGAGTGTTTTTAGCTACGATTCAATCAAAAAACATAAAAGAAAAAGAAAAAGCACATAGCCCTGTATATTTAAAAAGCATGAAATAAAAAATTTAAAAAGCCCCTGACACAAACTGAGCCCCTGACTCATTTTTGGCCCTTTATGCGGGGTTAACACGGGTGATTGTAGCAGCACGATTTTCACCGCACGGCAAAAATCAATTGTCTAAATGGCAAATCGGTTAGGCTGCAGTTGACTAAAATCACAAGTTCCAAAGTAGGGAGGTTTCGACTTATATCATGCAGCGAACAGATCACAGGCCGCAGGTGACTAAAATTACTGTGAAAATGTTAGTCGCAGTTGATTGCCCACCACACGAAAGTGTGTTGTTCATTTGTTTTATTTGTTTGTTCATTTTGTGTTGTTTTTATTTCAGCTACCAATCTAGTGTACAAATCTTTTGGTTACATGAAGTAAGTTAACTGTAGTAAACCATGAATAAAAGTAATACCTTACACTTTTAGGAATATTACGAAAAACACCCATGTCTATGGAATCCATGCGAAAACGACTACAGGAATAATAATATTCATTTAGTGGTGCTTAAATCGATTACTGAAAAAATGGCGTATCCAGACTTTCCTTTTCTTCCTTCCCTTTATCTTTAATTTACACTCTAGAAATTCTTGAATAATGGTTGGTCGAACAATTTAATGCTTGTATGCAGTGCCACTGTTCTGATCGACATTTTTACGCAAACTGAACTAATCACCTGCGATTTTCATCGATTCAAGTTAATAGGGTGGCGATTCGGCTTGTTGAGGCAATTTGGTAAGCAACAGCCGCACAGCGAAAATCGACCTAGGGTAAATCCTGCATAAAGTTTAACGTGTGTATGTGTGTCTGTCTGTGGGACCGTAGCTCCCGAATGGATGAACTGCTTTTGATTTAGTTTTTTTTTGTTTGAAAGGCGACTTGATAGAGAGTATTCTTAGCTATGTTTCAATATAAAAAAACACATATTTGAACAAACAAGTTTTGCCACTTTTTGTACAATTTGGTCAGTTTTTGAGGTCAAAAGATGTCTCGATTGTAGCTCGTCTTCAATAACCTCACTTCTGCTTTTAAATCGCTCATACCAGTTCTAAATAGTCTTTAGAGTCCCAACATTACTGCCAAACACTGATTTTAACATTTTATAAACTTCTTTGGCACTTTTTTGCAACTTAAAACAAAACTTAATGCCAATCCATTATTCAAAATCTGTTGTTGTTGTTTAGGTCATCAGTCGAAAGGCTGGTTTGAACCTGTAGAGGTTTCACTAAGTAAAATGAGGAGTGAGGTGGTTTACAATTGCCTTCCTCACTGAGTGGGAAATGTAAGCTTATTAACATGCCAGGCCCTCTGAAAAACACATATTTTCCACTCTGCAAATGACACCTTTACTTCATTCACCACAGGGTCTGGCTGTATAATGAAATTCATTACTTTCAAAGGAAATGTAAGCTTATTAACATGCCAGGCCCTCTGAAAAACACATATTTTCCACTCTGCAAATGACACCTTTACTTCATTCACCACAGGGTCTGGCTGTATAATGAAATTCATTACTTTCAAAGGAGATAACTCTGATTAGTGTCTTTTACACTTCTGCCTCTTTTGTTCTTAAATGATTCAGTCATTTAATTGGCTGACCATGTGATAAGAAACAGAACTATTTACTTTAGCCCTGCAACTAACAGATTGAGTGCAAATAATTTGACACTCCACCTGTCTGTCCGTTATGGGTAGATTCAAAATCTATGATGCGCAACAGACACAAGAAACCCTCACTCCTCACGCTCTAGAAACCGACTGACAAGTTGCAGCTAGCTACTTGACACTGATTATTTGAAAGAATTAGTCTATTGAGCTTATAACTTAAAATGGATCTAGTGTAAGCAAATTGTTTGTAATAAAATTATTATTCACTGTTATTTTTTGATCACACCTCATATAAAATAAGTGCAGATTTCTGTTGTCTGAATTACATAAACTCTTAAAGAATAAATACCAGTTGACATAAAACGAAAAACTAAACAATAAATTACAAGATATAATTTACAATAAATTGAATTGTGAATTTATAGTTACCATCGGTTCTGAGGTAGTCATTGAGTATCTGGAACAAAGGAAATGAATCCCATGTGTCCGGAGGTTGGTCACCCAATACTTGATCCATGTCGACAGCAAACAGTGACCAGAATATCTCTGCGTGTTCTACCAGTAAGTCACTGAACCATGCAAATGCCTGGTGGAAAATCAAGTTTCATTCCAACAATATTACAAAAAATTTTGTCGCACTTTCCCATCAGTTTAGCTACCAACATTGTTCTTATTAATATTTCAGTAGTATCTCTACTAAATTTTTAACTTTCTAAAATTATTTAATATGAGTAGTAATCCAATACAATATCTTCAGTTCATGTAATTTGCCAAAATCAAGTAAAAGATATATGAATTGCAGACTAAATAATATTCTTTATAGTACAATCATCTAAGCAAAAATACGACAAATACTGTATGCAATGTCTACTTACATAATAAGTAAAGAGCCATATTTCTTTCAATAATATTGAAATAATTACCAATTAAATGATATCGATTGTATTAAATCTCATCTTATTCTTTTTATTTTATAGGAGATCTAATATTGAAATATTAAAGGAAAACAGAGGAGTGGTAGTAATAGGAAGTATGCAAAATGATTTTAAAGAGTTGAACACAATTCATAACAAATTACTTATAACATACATGTCTTTCACACATGCGCGTGCGCGCACACACACAAACACACACACAATTTGCATACATACACACTTTGTTGTGAAACTCATCCTTGTGAAGTAATAACACTTTTACATAAATATTTTAAGATTGTTATAAGTATTTTCACCAACATCTATTTTTAAATTTCCTTTCACTGGAAAATTAGTAGCAATGTTAATATTAGTGATTCACACCCAAAATAAATATTTACATGAGTTCTAATTTTTTTAGTTATTAATATTTAAAGATTAAAATTTCATTGTCCTGTGCATTTCATGCATAGTAATTATTACTTATTAATAAATAAGTAAATATTACTTATTCATAAAATTTATTTATTGAAAGAAACACATAAAAAAATTACAGATTTAACTAGTCAAACTTTTAATGGGTAAAAATGTTTGAAATAATTTTATAATTTTAGTGCATAGACAGTGTGCATTACCCAAAAATATAACCGTTAACTACTTTTGATGAAATATGAGGGTCATTAAAATATAAACCGGAATCTTTGTTGTTGGACACATGTAGTGACTTGAGCAGCGCGGCGTGCCAGGGAATCGGTAGTGGGGAAAGGAGAGGGGATAGTTATGCCTACCAACCTTGCACTCACATCTGTGATTTCAGTATCGCTATGAGTAAACAGGAAGCACAGCCACTGTTGCATAATGCGTTAAGACAGTGTAAAATCGAGTGAAACTTTGAATAGACTCCAAGCCCAGTTCACAAAAAACAAGAGGATGAAAATGGCATGGATTGGAGAGGGGCTTTTTTTTTTTTTGCGCCCTGGAGACTATAGGAGGAGTATAGGACATGTCGTCAGATATAACACCTGAAATACATATAAGAATCACACAATGTATCACTACTATCAAGAAAGAAATTCTTGTACGCTATAAAAAGTTTCACCGATCAAGTAATTTTTCAGATTTTTTTTAAAGGAATTCAAATCCTCACAACATTTTAAAAATTGGGGTAATTTATTCATGAATTTTCTCCCTGCATAAGTAGGTTTTTGTTCAAACAATTTTGTGGAGTGATTAGCCACATAATAATCATTCCTGTTTCTCGTGTTTTGATTGTGAACATTGAAATTCTGCATAAAATTATTTTGCCTAACATACATAATCACCTCAAAAATGTAGAGGGAGGGAACTGTAAGCAATTTAAGCTCCTTAAATAATGGCCTGCATGAGGTTAGCTCGTTAGCTCCCACCATACACCTAATAGCTTTTTTTTGAATTTTAAAAACCCTATTTATATTACCCATGCTAGAATTAACCCATACTAAAATACCATAACGGATATGAGACAGAATGAGGCCATGATTTTTGAATCAATGACTGAATGAATGAAGGCCATGAATGAAGGCATCAATTAAAGGCCAAGAGTCGACTGTTAGCCAGCAAAAATATGCAACTGTAATTTGGAACTCAAAAAGTGAATTGCTGATTGACTACCTCCTACATATTCAAAGGATGGTGAATGTGGCCTACTACTTCAAGCTATTGGATAATACCAAGGCTGCTTATTGCAACAAACGGCACCAGCAACCGATTCGCAATGTCCTTCTTTTGCCTGAAAACGCACAGCTGCATATACAGCAGTTCCAACTCATAATAAACTCACTGTACTGCCAACCTCTTGAACACCCTCCTAAGAGTCCAGACTTGTCACTATGTAACTAACATGTCTTTGGTCCACTGAAAGAAACATTAGGAGGAATAAGATTTAAAATTTTTTTTTTTTATGGCGAAAAACCTTGGCGAGGTTATCATCGCCTGTTGTTCTATACAAGGGTGTAAAAAGCCTGAGTGCAGAGCGCTTTACCAGAACGCTTTTTTAGCACGCCCAAGTGCTAAAAAGATTTAAAGGTGATCCTGTTCATGCTCGAACAGTATATGTCCAATTGGCTAGTGGGGCAGCCATATTCTTTTTACTATGAGGGGAAGTTTGCAATCCGATGGAGAAAACGTATTTGTGTTGAAGGAAACTATGTAGAAAAAAGACTCCATTTGTATTTTCATCCATCACCAATAAAGCTGTGTGAAAAAATTCTGGTTTATATTTGAACGACCCTTGTACTAAAACTATTCAATAATCATAACCTTTTAGACAAACTATAAATCAAGTGTTTTAGTTTTACAATGTTGAAAATTATAAAACTATAATTTGAGTGACAACAGTCACTCGAGCGAGCATAATACTAGAAATTGGTACATAATTTTATTGCATCACATTGCCACTAAATTTCTGTTCAAAGAAACATATGAAAGAGAAATTGATGAAAATAAAATTTAAACAAACTTAAGTAATAAGTTTTCAGTTTCATATCCAGTTAGAAACAGAATTTAACATGAATTTAAAAGATTTCTTTTCATATCGAAATCATTTGTTGTGCAACTTGCCAAAAGCACATGCCATTCAAAGATTGTTATACAAACCTCATCAATTAAATAAAATAACTTTAAAAATTAAATTAAAATTCATTTTAAAAAAAAACTAAAATTATTATACCAAAACACATTTTATCGAAAATTACTTAAAATTTTCGTCAGAAAGTACTGATTCAATTAAATTATTTATAAAACCCCAGTGGTTACCAACAAAGCATAACAATTACAAATAAAATTTAAATTAAAAGGTATTAAATAAAATTTTAAAGGAAAATATACAGTACTACCTCGTTTATCTGAACTATTTTTTTTTTAACGTCAGACTGTTTTGCAATTAATGGAGGATGGTTCTTGATAATGTACAAAATTGCTTGAAGAGGTAAAAAGAAAAAAGAAATTTTCTTAGGTATTACTTGCTACAGATGACGGTGATTCTTGACACAAATAGATAATTTGAAAGTAACTAATATTTTACATTTTCAAATAATGAACATACAAGTAATGAGTTAACTAACCAATTTACTATTTCTTGTAACTGCATGGAGAAAATTCAGTCTTACAAATTTCATTTTCACAAAAAATTAATTTTTCTAATTTCAACAGGACCAATGCTTGTTTTAACCTCAACACATTTTCACTTTCTTTTTTTCTTTATTTATTTAAAGTTGCATCAACAGCTTGGTCATTAGTGACTACAGTGGGTTATGGAATGTTGGATTGTGACTTGTTAATTTCCAGGCCCTAGCCAGGAATCGAACCCAGGACCTCCACTTGGTAGGCCAGCGCGCTACCACTACGCTATGGAGGCAGCCACGTTTTTACTTTACTTTGGCTTTTTTACTAGAATGCAAAGTATGAAAACCTATAAAGTATTTAAGTGTAGGAATTTTTAAGAAACTAGCCGAAAAAATAGTATATTTTTATTTTATAAATTAGTACTATTCTATTTCTCACACGACCACAAAATGAATATTTTAATGGAATTGGAGCTGTTTTCATTTAAAAAAATATTTATAATTATGTTAAATAGAACTTTTAAAAAATCAAAAACATCTCAATGTTTATTTTAAAGTAAAGATCAAGGCTTCTCCAGCCACTTCTTAATCAACAATGATCATATTCTTAAACTTAGAAACGTCATAAAAACAGTAAATAAAAACAAATTAGAAGAAAAACAGTTTTTAGTTTCAATCAGCCAATTTTTTAAAATTTTCCAAACATTCCTTGTAATTTATTTGATTTTAAACAATAATTTACGAAATTTGTACACTAACTCCTTTAACAGAAAGATATTTTATTTAATAGGCATGGTAATTAAAACGTACGTTATACACAATTTCCCTATTATGATGAATAGAAAAGGAAATATTTGAATTTTTTGTAAAAGTAAATAGTTAATAATACAGCTTTAAAAATTTCAGTCAATAACAACTGATGTTGATGAAAACAAACAGCTTGAGTGATTGTTTTTTACTCATCCGGTATTTCCTCATAACATTGATGAATTATTTTACACAACCTAATACTAATTTAGCAGTAGTAGTAAAAAAATATTTTGTTTCGAAATAATTTATCTAACATGATTTACAGTTTTCGAAGATCAAACTACTGGAGCAGATGAACACTGAAGTTTTTTGTCAGGAAAACTTACATCAATTAGTTGTACGTAATTATGATACATTAATGTGTGCACAGTCTACAGGCACAACCACACTGGTCCATAGAGACTGTATTCAAAATCTAAAAGTATTACAAAAATTCATACTGATTCATCAATGAAAAAAATCACACATACATCTACGAACAATCTGTAAATATCAACTGAATCCAGTTTTAATAAACTGCAGCTTTGTACAATAAGTGAAAATAGACGCAAAAGTCTAGGACACCTACAGTACTTGAGTCACGAGTTTGCCTTTGGTTTTAACGAGGGGTTAACGGAGCAAGCATCAGTGCGCTTTGGTATAAGTTCACCAACACAACAACATAAACTATACCCAGAGGACATACTACAGTACATCGCGGAAGCTTTTGTAGGTTAACAGTATGAATATAACTGTTTGTAACCGTAAACAGAAATGTTGGTTTCTCAAAAACGCAGTTGAATTATTCACAGTGCTGAATGAAATCTAATATGCAATGTAATAAAATGTTGTGAAGTTGAGGCTATACAAAAATACATTTCCATGCCTCTTAACAAAAGCTGTGAGCGAGTGAATAACTATTGTCATATTTCTCATTCCACAATTTGAAATATAAAGAAGGAAGTTAAAGACGGTGAAGACGCTAATTTGTTTATCAACAGTTTTTTGATACCTGGTAAATAAAGGAACCGGCCAGAATACGGGAGTACATCATTGGACAGCTTTGAGAGATGTGTGGTTGTCGAAATTATGGAGGATTTTATATCAATAAGAAAGTGATGCCGAAATGTGAAAAATTATTACCGGTTATAAAAGAAAACTAAATTTTAGTTGGAAACTTTGTACCTTAAGAAAAATGTTAAGGAAATGGGGCTACATGGAAAAAATTGTCAGTCACAATGAAGTATATTAATTGAAAGGCAATCTGTGGTTAACAAACAGTGGAACTGCACAGTAGTGAAATGTAGTGTCTCACTGTTGAGGTTGGCAGCAGTGTCAGATTTTTTCTTCCCTTCCTCACAGCCCATCCATACGCAAAAGGCATTCTCGTGACTCAGTATCTATACCAGTGATTTTGAAAGGGTATCAGTTCATAAAAATAAACCAACAGATAGCATTTTCAAGTAATATTAACAATCTGAAAATTATTTCATATTCATTCTGCCCCTCTCAACATTAATGTCCTTACTCCTTGATTTAAGAAGTATAAAATTTAAGTAGGTTTCAAAATTAAAACCTGTAAACTTGAACCCATTACCTCTGAAAATTGTAAGTACAGTACTAACTCGTTTACCCAGATTTCTACATTATCCAGACCAATCTGGATTGGAAAAAATATCTTTATTCATAAAATTGCAATATCCAACATGTTGTATTTGAACCACACTGCAACACAGTACATTATACACTATAAAATATGTATAGTATTATGCTTTTATCAAACTTTAAATATTCAAAGTGAAATTTATACAATTTACTGTTAAAGAATTAGTGCCTCAAGCAAAAGACCACATGCACATTACTGTATTTGCTTGATTAGCAATCACTGGACATCATGGTTTACTTTAATTTTTTGTTTTTGTTTAACGTCTGACTGTTCTGCAATTACTGCTAATGCAGACGGTGAATGATGAAATGATATTTTGTAACGTATGAAAAAATGCCGTGCCTGAATGGGATTCGAACCCAAGACCGCATGATGAGGTGTACTTTAAGCAACAGCCCGATAACACACCAGTTGAACATATGATGGTGAAAAAATTGTGCGATCGTAATAGCCATACAAAAGTAAAGTAGAGAAAAAAATGATTTCTTTATAAAGAAAAACTAAACTCTTGTAAATATTTGTATAAATACATATTGTAGAGTGTTTCTGTCCAAAGAAGTATAAATCAATGTTAAGTTTTCCAATTCGATTTGGGTTTTATTGATTTCCCATTGTCTCCGGTTTATTGATTTTCTGGATCAAATCCGATAGCAATTAGTCCAGACAAACGAGGTAGTACTGTAATTCCTACATGCACGATGACTTATGAACATAAATCTATATGCACAATTGATAATTATTATAATGAATATTGTAATAGAAGAATTTAAAGATGTTTCAGCAGGTAAATGGCAATGAATTTTTACTTGATTTTCTAGTAGAAACCCCTGAAAATTAAGTTGAATCACACAAAATTACAGATTTTTGGTTATTGAATAACTGACGTTCAATTACACATCTTATCGTGTTTCCCTTCTTCAATGTAAGTTCATAAAGACAAAATATTTTACAAGAACTGTCGATATCAATTCAAATACAGTAGAATCTGGTTAATTGGAAGACATATATCCCAGTACAAACTGTCTGTTCCGATAACACAAAGTGAAATTTCATACATTTTATAAAATTTATAATGAGGGAATTAAACATAATCGGAGTTATTTATGTAATATTTTCATACAAGTTAGAAAATTATCAATTAATGTGAAAAACAAAAAAATACGAAAAATTAATGCACGACAAATAAATGTATTAATTTAATGTTTATCACTTCCAGATATATTTGCGCAACATAAAATCATTATGCATGAATTTCTTGTAACTCGAAAAGTTAAAAAATTTGTAACACAATAACCTATCTGGCCTTGCATAGAAATATAGTCCAGTTTCATTGGAATTGTAAATTTCATCTGGTAAAAATTGTTCCATCAGATCGTTTTCCACTTTTTCCTACATTCAACATTAGTGCTACCCTTTTCTACATGAGCTTTTTTGAATTTAATCTCATGCCTAACTTACAGACCTGAAAACCAACAATTGTTGCCTTCAATTCAGCATGGTTTAAATTTTTTATAAATTCCTTTCCTTTCAACTTGAGCATAAGTCCAATCTATACCTACACCTCTAGAAGTAACATTTAAAAATCAATTATTTAAAGCTTTTTCAATGTTTGGATCTTTACTATCACCTTTTTTTTGTCACGTCCCCAATACAATTGGTGCTCATATAATCGAGTTGTAAGAGTAAAAAAAACTTTTTCATTGTTGCCAAATAACCACACATGGTAAAGGATGAGTCATACTTCTTTATGTGCAAGGCCTGTCTCATATAACCTAGTTCATTTCCATTGTCCCCTATGTTTTATTTTAGTTCCAAGAGATTTGGCTGTCTCAATAAACTGGAGCCCATTCAACCAGATTCCACTGTATAACTGACACAATAAATCAAAAATTAATTTTGTTATATTAGCAACTATATCATACGAATGCCCAGAAATTGCATTTCTGACAACTATTTATGCCGGTGGTTTCAAAAGTAAATACAAAATCTTATTTAAAATATGCTGGCAATATAATAAGAAAACTATAAATAAATTAAGATTAAAATAACCGATTTAAAAATGCAAGAAATATAAATCTACAATCTGCAATCTAAAAGCTGCAGCCATGCCGAAATAAAATACACCATGCAAAAATTTTGTTCATTGAATGAAGGTCAAAAATACAAATCGACAAAAACGTGATCACATGGTCTTACATCTACAAAAAAGACAAGATATATATATTGTGAAAAAACAAAGTCTAGTTAAAAATAAATTACAATTTACAAGTTTGATGTGCAATCAAACAACAGATCTACTCAATCAGATAGAAGTTCTTTGTTTTCTTTTACAAGACTTAAAATCATCTGCCTTAATTCTATCCCTTAAGTTACATTGTAATTTTATATATTTTTATAACATAATATAATACTTAAATACTACAAAAGGATTAAATTTTTATTAAAAAAGTAGTTACAAAAATAAAACATATTCATTCAATATAAAAATACAACTTTATTTTAATTTGTTTTACACTGTCAGTTGAATTGCATAGTCTCAATATTTATAATGTGGCTTCTAAAATATTAAATAAATTGCCTAATTTTATATGAGACAACAAATTATTAGGTTGTTTTCTTACGGAATTTTTTATTCAATTTTATTGAAATTGAGCACTTATTCAGTGTGCAACAGTGATTAAAAGTTACAGTACACAAAAGGCATGTCTGAAAAGTAAGTAACATTTTGTTCTGACACCACTGCAGTGCTACTCTGGTCGCTTCATGCATGCGTACTATAACACACGCTAAGTTTATAGGCACATATTTGTATGCAAATATACATATCCACTCTCCAGTAGCCATATCTCAATAGTTCCCATCCACTGGTACACACACCAACACACACACACACATACACAGGTATAAGACACACATGGCCACATTTTGAAAACACCATTGTGTAGCGTATTTCAAATAAATGACAAAAATCATTAATTAATTTTTGTTCTGGAATAAATGGTAAAAAATATTATCTACAATGTGTACAAAAAGATGTCATATTTTTATCAACGCATGGTTGTGTGCGTGTGAGTATGTATTACTTTTTATGCGTGTGCATTATAAAGAGGTGAGGAGTCAACAACTTTAACTGATAAGGTAGGATTAGCAAGGCAGGATACACTAAGTAGGTGCTACAAAAGTCTCTATTTTTATGGTTAAAACTTTTTTCTAATTTCACTGATTCATTGACTCCTCACTGATGCTATAACAATTGATGAACCTGCCAACTGTAAGATTCATTCTGTTATCCGGTTTCAAACTCAAGGAACATTAAGCTAGCTGAAATTCATTGTCAGATAATAGAGATTCACCACAAAAATGCTATGAGTGATACTCTAAAGAAAAGGAGAGGAGAATGCTCAGTCAAGGAATTGTGTTGCTTTATGACAATGTTCAGCCACATGCTGCAAATGACACTCAAAGGCAAAGGCTCTTTTCACACGGTGTGACCATGGTCATGTCGCCAAAAAAGGAAGTGACAAGTCGTGTGGCAGCTACCTGGCTGGGCCAGTTTCTCTGTAGATATTGAACGGAATGGACGTTGAAGATGCTATTTTGTTGTAGAGGTATCGTAAGAAACGGCGGAGGCAAAGAACAATTTGGGTAAGAACTACTTTACTCAATAAAACAAGGAAAGGTGTATTTTCCAATCTTTACACTGATATAAGATGAGAGAAAATTTTTCAAATATGTACGAATGAGTGTATTACTTCCACTACAAACACTTCTGTGTCAATTTCCATTGTTTATCAATATCACAATAAGAATCAAAAAATATAGTTTATAACTTCACCAGCAATGCCAAGTGTTGCGACTCGAATAAACAGACCTATTCACTGTAGTGTAAAACGGGGTCACTCATCACCAGAATGGCGATGGAGCAGCCACAGACTGAACACCTGTCTTTAGTGGCCACCACGTTCGTTTGAAGTAACTTATTCTAATTACTAGAAAATGCGGTGACATGGCCACTGGCAGTGCGGTCCCATGGCCACGCTGTGTGATAAGGCAACAGTGACAATTCAACAGTTCAGTTGGAAGCAGTCAACCACCCACCATACAGCCCAAACCTGGCACCATTGGCATAGTTGCTGGCCGCATTGGCGTAGTTGGTAATGCGCTTGCCTGTCATCATGTGGTCTTGGGTTTGAATCCCATTCAGACATGGCATATTTTCATATGTTACAAAAAAAATCATTTCATCCTTCACCGTCTGCATTAGCAGTAATTGCAGAACAGTCGGATGTTAAACCAAAATAAAAAAAAACTGGCACCATCGAATTACTCCCTTTTATTCCTGCACATAAATCATGAGCTTGGTAGTAAATAATACCAGAGTGATAACGCAAAAAAATGCTGTGGGGTTATGACTGTAATCACTGATATGTTTTCTTGCGGAAGTAATGGATAAAATGATCACCTACGACAGATAAGTGTCTGGAAATAGGTGGAGAATATATTCAAACAGGTTAAGGTATGATCTATCAAGTTAAAATAAAATTGTTTTAAAAAAAAATTTTATTACTTTTTTTTAAAACAGAACTTCTTTTTGGATACGCATTGTAGTTTTGTTTATTTTTCTTTATGTTTGGCACTAGAGTAATAGTGATGAGACCTTCTCAAAAATGCACATAAAATAATATATACAACCTAAAACCATTATCTTTCCAACTTTTCTTTTGCATGTTTTTTTAAAGGTGATTATAACCTCAACTCTGGGTTTTCCTCTAAAGTAACTAAATTTCATAATCTAATTTGATAAGTTTTTTAAAAATAATTTTAGTAAATTACTGATAATTTCAATGTTATATGATGGTGTGTATATTAATACACTATTATAAACAATTATGGGATTAATTAATAAAAAATATATAAATATATTTATGTATAAAACCTTTCAAATCTAGCAAGTAAATTGTCGAAGTACTATACAAAAACAAATAGTATTCAAAATTGATGGTTACTATAATTTTACATTTTTTTATAACACTAACAACTAGTTAGTATCTATTTATTATTAGGTGTTTTCCCCCAAAAGCTACCTTTTCTGTGGGTGTTTTAACCAAAGATTAAACTGGTATACCCCAACAGCTCATTTTTGGATCTTCGTTGTAAGAAGCATAATGAACTGGGACCTCTGTTCAAGGCTAAATTGGTAAAATTAAGTCAACTTTAATTTTATTTGTTGGGGGTAAAATTAGTTCTTTTATTGTACACAATATATTGTATTATGCAGTCAGGTATCAGGTACAATACAGTATCACCCTTCAACATACTATTTTACTTCTTTACTCCATCCTTTTTTCAAAGTTTTTGAAAATTATTAATGGGACAGATATCTAAAAAAATAATATCACATCCAATTTCTGAGTAGAAAGTTAAGTAAACCTTTCAAAAATCAAAGAGCTCGTACAAGGGTTGTTTTTTCAACTTCTGATACACTATAAATAAAAGACAAGTAAATATAGAAATATTGTTTTATTACTATAAAAATTACATAAACTTATGGCTTAATCATTTTGATAATTTCATGAATTTTTAAAATTTTGTATACTTTTTGATATAATCACTTATATGATGATTACACTTGTTGAACCTATGAACATGCTTTTCAATACCCTCTTCATAAAATGTCGCCCCCAAAGAATTTAAATGTCTTGACATTGTACTGAAGCTCCTCGTTAATTCTGAAGAGCTGCCCTCCTAGCCACTTCTTCAGTTCAGGGAAAAGATGGATGTCACTCAATGCTAGGTCAGGACTGTATGGTGGATGATCAAAGATGTCCCATTGAAATTGCTCAAGGAGTCATTGGGTTGCACCTGAACTGCGAGGATGGGTGTTTTCATGAATCAGAACAATTCCAGAAGTTAGCATACCTCTTTTTACTTTCTCTTTCCTATATGAATATATAGGAAGGAAAGTATTGTTTTCATGTCGATTTTTTGAAATCGAGTTTTCACCGGATCTATACGTTTTCAGACCCCCTGAACCCAAAAAACATGTTTTTAGCGATTGGTCTGTGTGTGTGTATACAAAATATCTCAAGAACGGAACATTGTACGAACTTGAAACTTGAAACTTAAGTCACATACCACTACCGGACCCGACACGAACATTTTCATCAAAATCGGTCAACCGGAAGTAGTAGTTTATTCGTATAATTTTTCACTTTTTTGCGATTTTCTCAAAAACTGGTCCTACGATTTTTTTAAAAATCGCCTGGTATACTCAATTTTTTATTCTCTACAAGATAGGGTAGGCGTCATGTTTGCTGAAATTCTTGGTGAGGCTGTTTTCACGTAAAGAAATAGTTTTTTTAAGATTACGGCTTCATTATAAATTTTAGCGCAAAAACTTACTGAATAAAAGTTGTAGAGAATTTAAAAACCTACAACTTTTGTTTCAAACATTTTTTTGTATAACGCTTAGTTTCGCAGTAATTAGTAATTTTCTGTTTTTTCTCACGAAAACATGTGAAAAATCTATTTTTTTAAGATTTCGGCCTTAGAATGCATTTTACGATAAAAGTGTATAAAATAAAATTTATAGGAAATTAAGAGATCTACAACTTTTATTTTAAGCATTTTTTTGTACAGTTCCTAGTTTAGCGTGAATGAGCGATTTTCCGTATTTTTAAGCCAAACTGAGGTCGATTTTAATTTTGCGAATTTCACTAATGTTTTTTGAGGTTAGTTTTTTGTTCATTTCTAATGTTTTATTACTAATGTTAGGTTTATTGTTAATTATTTGCATTGGCAAGAGAAAGTTGTGTGAGTGTTTCACACCAGATTTTTTTTTTGTTTTGAATGGCTCACTACAAATTTTGTAAAGTTTTACAATAAACAACTGAATTAATCGTGAGCCCAGCTACATGAACTCCACCAAAAACTCAACAAAGGGAGCTTTAAGACTCATTTAAATTCATTGGGGACAACATTTTATGAAAAGCACGTTGGAAAGCTTGTCCACAGGTACGACAAATGCTTCAATTGTCAACAAGATTATGTTGAAAAATAGCCATTAAGTACCTATACATAACTTTTAGTAATAAAACATTTTTTCTTTATTCACCTATCTTTTATTTTTGGCCTATTGAAGGTTGAGTTACTCTCATATTTTTTTTATAAAATAAATTTTACTTACTTTTTCTTGTAACACATATTCAGTTATTTTACCCTATCTGCTTGTGATTCATACTGATTTCAAAAAATTCCTGTTCAAGTATAGATACTGAAGTCACGAGATTGCCTTTTGCATATGTATGGGCAGTGAGGAAGGGAAGTGAAATATTTGCAGTGCTGCCAACCTCAACAGCGAGACACTACTCGTACATTTCACTACCATGCAGTTTCTAGATACATTTTGTAAGCTGTGGTTTATTCCGAGAAAATGTTTTCTTTGTAAACCTTATAATAAATAAATATGACCTGTAATATAGCCTATAGCTAAAGTACATGACTAGAAATGTTTGGTTTACGGTAATTATGAATGAATCACCTTCTTTACTATGGCTGTCATCGGCATTTTCATTATCAGTCTCTCTAGTATCTACCTAACCGTTTTCTTTAATTACCAGGTGTCAACAAAACTGTTAAAGAATAGCTTCTTCACATCCTTAATTTCCTTCTTCATTTTTCAAATTGTGGAAAGAGAAACATCACAGTAGTTAGCCGCTCGCTTACGGCTTTTGTTAAGAAGCACGGATAGGCAATTTTGTTTAGCTTCAACTTCACAACATTTTATTACATTGCATTCAGCACTGTGAATAGTTCGACCACGTTTTTGAGAAACTGACATTTGTGTTTACGGTAACAAACAGTTATATTTATACAGTTAACCTACAAAAGGTTCTACGATATACTGTATATGCTCTGGGTATAGTATAAGTTTTTATGTTTGTCATACTGAAATTAAAGCAGTCGCGCATGCACACTGATGCTTTTCCCCCTTTACCCCTCGTTGCAAACAAGGGCAAACTCGTGACTCAAGTGACTATAACATTTGGTTTTATTTGTATAGTTATGATTTGGCTTAAAACTTAAAAGGTTTTGGGAGAAGTTGAACAGTTTAAGTTTAGTTTTTCATGAAGCAGAGCGGGCAGGGGATTGGCTAGTTTATTTATAAATAAGAGATTGTTAATTGATGTAATAGTAAAAACATTCATGTAGTTTTATTTTATTGTTTAAAATCTAATATTTCTTAATAATAATAATAATAATAAATATAATTAATAATAATAATAAATAATAATAATAATAATAAATTTAAATTTAAATAATAATTTCCTAATAAAATAAATACAATTAATTGAAGAAGTAATACTAAAAGAATTCATTCGAGTATCACTAGGTCTATAATACTACTTATGGGCCAAAATAATCCCGGCTGACGACACAAAAAAAGCTTCCCCCCACCCACAAATACACACTTCCATTAAAAAAGTTGCTTATTATCTTAGCAGTAGTTTTAACAAGCATCTTAGCACCAACACAAACATGAACTCCCAAAACACCTAAAACTCTAAACATGGGCTTCACAAAATATAAAACTAAATAATTAGACAACTAAATAAAGATACCAATGTTAAATAAAAAGATTATTATGTTCTACACATTCAAAATATAGATTTAGCTAAACATATTTACAATATAATTTTGTGTTAGACTGAATGAAACACAGTATTTTTTTAGTATATGTTTTTCAATCACTGCAGATGATTTCTCAATTCTCTATATTTAATAGCTATGATTTGTGAAGAGAAGAGAAACAAAATTTTTCAAAAAATATACAAGATGATTCAAAATTGACCAGTGAATTTTTTTGGTTTTACGTCTAACTGTTCTGCAATATCTGCTAAAGCAGGTGATGGACAATGATGATACTGAAAATGAGTGATGAAAAAATTCCAGACCTGACCGGGAATCGAACCCAGGACCCCGGCGTATGAGCCAGTTGTGCTAACCACTACACCAATGGGCTGGGCAGTGAAATAATAGCCACAACTATCTCCTTACCTAACACCATCATAATTTTGTCTGTAGATTGGATGAAGTCAATTGTTTATTCAAAATTGTTTAATGCACAAAATGATGTAAGGAATCAAATAGTAGAAACTGCAATAACTATATGGGATACTCCTTCTGTTATAATTGGGACTAGAAAAGAATAGCTTTGTCGAAGGAAATTTGCAATGAAAAAACCCGGGGATCATTACAAGTAACTTTGTTAGTAATGAACAAAACTGTCATTCTTTAAATTTCATTTTTCATTGTTTTCAGAATCCAATTAAATTGTAAATAGTAAATTTAAATTATATATTGAGTTAAAGTTAATCAGTTACTATTTCCAACCTACAAAAAAATTATTTTATTCTGTTGAAAAATATTTTTTTTGTAAAAATTTCATCTCGTTTTGTTATTAAATAAAAGTCAAACCTCAATATTTTACTTTTTTTATTAAATTTTCAACATGTTGAATTAAAAAAATTCATGACTTAATTTTAAGTATTTAACAGAGTTATTTTATAATAAACCAAGTTTTTTATGTTTTATGTCAGATATCTTTAAAACTATCGGAGATTCAGTTCTGGAACATTATTTATTATACAATACAACCTGTTACATCCAACCCTCCCTTATCCAGACATATTTTTAAACTAATCTTTCAATTTTGGTCAGCGAAATGGTTAGGGATGGAAAAGTGAAAGTTGGAGTTGAAATGTTTGCACGTGCCTAGTCTATTCCAAGTGGAATAGATTAGGACCATTGCTGGAATATTGTTTTTTTTTATTCTACGTCTGACTGTTTTGCAATTCTGCTAATGCAGACGGATCTCTGGAATAGATAAGGGTGAAAGGTGTTACAGAATGCTTAAAAAAGGTAGACATATTAGACGTGGTGATGTGAGTATCCCAAACATGAAATAAAATAAAACAGTTTACACTGGTTAGGTCATGGAGGAAGCTGTTAAATCACGAAGCAACTGAAAAGTGGACTGGGGAGAAACCAGAAGAAATCAATGAACCTGTTTTAAGATTGCAGAGCTTGTAAAAAACCTGCCTGGATGTGAAGAAATCAATGACGATGAAGTAAAGAAGTGGTTAAGTGAAGATGAAGTCAATGAAATTACAGATCATGACATCATAAAAATGTATTCAATAGAGATAAGAAAATCCCAGAATCCAAAGAGGATGACAACGAACCTATAATGAGTCACTTAGAGGCATTTAAGACCATCAAATCTCTGATCAGTTATGTTCAACATCAAGATGAAACTGAAGTGGTCCTTATAAGAGGTTGAGAGACATGGTTTCCAAAAAATGAGCACAGTGTGTGAAGCAGACAAAAATCACAAACTGTTTCAAGTATAGTATAAACTCAAGTATAGTAGGTGTACTGCAAGTAAAAATTTTAAACAAATTTTACTTTTTTATATTTTAAAGAGTACAGTGTACAAATAAAAATTCTAAACCAATAAAAATGTCTAAAATAATATTCAACAACAATAATATGTTCATTAATTCTGGCCCTCTAGCAATTTATAAATCACCTTGTGATATTCGAATCGATCAGTCGCCATATTAGTCTGGATGTGACAGGTTGTACTGTATTCAATTTTTCAAGTTAAGATGCTGCCAAATTTATTTGGTAATTAAAGCCTTAAAATTTTTGTATGGCCTCTTCACCGGGGTAACTGAATTCTGGGTGAAAGCTCTCGTCAGCCATTACTTGCAAACCAATTTCCAGAGCTGTGTTTATTTGAACTTCTTTTCTTATTTTTAGCTATAGAATCAGCTCCTGAGAGATTCCTGCTCAATTTTGAATCACCCTACATATATATAAGAATTATAAAAAATATGAAAACCAAAAATTTTACAGATTTATTTACTTTTTTTGACTTAACCTATATTTTGAGTTAGTTTGAATAATATTAGTCAGAAATTCATGTTCATGGTGAAAGTCTTAATGTTAGTATAATATTTTCTACTAAGAAGTAAAATTCTAAAAAGTAAAATAATATTTATAACAAAAAAAAATTAATTATAACAATAAATGAAGAAAAATTTTGTCTATATTTAAGTAATAAAATGTCAATACTGTAAGTATAATGAAATTCTAATTTAATTTGTCGCAAAATGTTATTTACAACTCTACCTCAGAATAACTGTTATTAAACAACCTGCGTTAAATACAAGCAATGATCAAGCAGGTACAGAACCGTGCAAAATGCAGAATAGATAATAGAAATGCACACATAATTAAAAAACAATGTCAGAAGAACAAGCTGATGCATGAATAATTAAAAACTACTAAAAGAAAAAAGCAGCATGCATAATTTGAAATAATAGTTGCGACATGTAAAACATTTACTTACTTTATCCTGATAAAACATTAAGAGAAATAAAATTGAAATTAAGTTTCACACACAAACACAGTCACAAAAAATATATAACATTTACAATAAGATAACACATGGAATCAATTTATATTATGCTTGCAAATTTTTAAGGGTCTAATGTAGTGTCTTTTAAATACATAATTTTCATAATTACTTTGCTCAGTAAAACGTAAACGTATAAATTCAGTATGAATATTCATATAAAGAAAGAATTAGAACATTATAATTGTTGTTTTCATAAAATATGTCAAAACATAGAATTAAAAACGATGAAAATATTCATAAAAGAGTTTTTTTTAGATATATTTTTGATTTCTACTAAATTTATTTTTGGAAATTTAAGGACAGCAATAATGACAATAAAAAAATGATAAAATTACCAAAGTTTTGTTGTCATTTTTAAAAAATTAATTTTTAATAACTAAATTTTTTCAACACACAAAACTCAATTAAAATTTATTTGAAATTAATTATTGGTATGAGAAATATTCATGAAGGGCTGTTTGTTCATAAAACATTAATAGTTACTAGTTATAAAATTATTTTATTGTTGGTTTTAGTTTCTTATACACCTACTTCACTTATTTATATAAACCCTGTTCACTTATAAGTAATATTTGTAACACTGCACCAGCTTCTTTAACCTATCTGAATAGAAGTTCACCATCTGGTAATTGAACCAGTTGACAACTGTTGCAGCATCATGAAAAGTGCTCAGATGTGTACAGCAACTATGTAGAAAAGTTAAATATGTTTCTAGGAAACTAAAATTAACAATACAATATTTTTTTTCCTAAACATTTTTTTTATGACAAAACAGCCCTTACATGTATGCCTTGTATAATGAAAGGAAAATGATAAGAAAATTATTTAAAAATATTTTTAGTGTATTTATTTTAACCCTTTCAATCCCAAAAGTTTTAACTACATACAAAAAATTATGTGTACATTGTTTCATAAATTTAAGTGTAATAAAATCACGTTTAGTGCTTTAGCCCTTTTGATAGTCCGACAAAAAAGTGTGACACGTACGTCACATTGGGACTTGATGGTATCGAAGTTCCCAAAAATATTAATAAGTAAAATCATGTTCAGGCTTCCTAAACAAAATATATTCTCTTACTTGTATTTGTAGCAAAAAACGAAATATGATTTTAATATTTAAGTCATTATTTAAGACTTAAAAAATTTTACAACGAAAATATATTGGTAAAATGGATAAAATCACATTTACTAAAAGTCTAAAAAATATACTTCTACATACATACAACAAATTCGAAGAAATGCTACTTTATTTTAGTTAATGAACACGAACATTTGAAACTAAAATTAACTTTTAAAAAACTGATGATCGCCTCCGTGGCGCAATGGTCAGCACACTGCACTCCAAAGCGGAGGTCTTAGGTTTGATTCCTAGCTAGGGTACAGAAAATTATTACACTTCACACCCAGCATTCTTTCATCCAAAGAAGTCACTAACACCTAACATTTTGATGGCTGTTATTTCACTCCAATGTGACTTCTATGGCACACTAGGTTAGAAAGGGTTAAATAAAATTTGGTAGCCAAAGAATAAATGAAAATATGGAAATATATTCTGTAAAATAATTTATTAAATATTTTAGTGCAATAGAAAAATGACTTCAATAAGATATTGTAATATAACATTCTTTATTTCTATCACAAAACTTGTTCAATTTCAGTTCAATGGAAGATTAATATTAACCTTTACAATGCCAGGAGAACATTGTGAGTTCCTACTGAAAAATATCACGTATTTTCCACAAGACACTGCCTAAAAATCCCAGTCTATTTTTGTGCGATTTGTAGCATTTTTAAACATAAATCCAAAACTTGGGTATTTTCCAAGATATCTTAATGATTTTTGTTTGTTTTGTTCATAATGAATTTGCCATTTACCTTGTGACATATTATACCTTACAATTTAAAAAAATACAAAAAAAATTCTACTTGCACACTTTTTTTGTTGAAATTTCCTTTTTAATTAAAAAAACTACACAAAAAAGTTATGTTACCCAACTTCACTTATATCACTTCAAACATGATTCAATTATGTACTAAGTCACCAAAAATCATTAAAGTACTGTAAAGTATTGTAAAAACTGAAATTAAAATGGTTTAAAAAAATATTAGCCATGGTCTCCTCAATCAACATGAAGTTTTTTCAACCAATATTAATCAATTACACTCATAACAGAATCTACATATATTTTTACACTCTACATAACTTACTGAATATTTTCATAAGTTATTTATAAAAATCAAGTGAAAAATAAAAATTCTATGAATATTTTAGTTTAATTCTATGATTTTAAATTCTATTTTAATTCTATGAATTTTTTAGTTTAATTTTAGTTTTAATTTTATTAGGACGCTGGCACTGTAAGGGTTAAAACAAACAGCGAATAATTATTAAATATATTTTTCCTTAAATTTGAAAGTGCACTGAAAGTTAAACGATCCATCACTTTTACAAAAGTATTTTAAAACTCAGTGAGTTTCAAAGACACTACATTGTACCATAAAAGCTTTAATAGGTGTACATTTAATTTCAAAATTTTCCCAGTAGTGATTTAGTAAGTAATTAAAATTTTATGAAGTTTTGTGTAGTGTGACCAGATACTGTAATGATTTCTTATAGTGATTTAAGGATACTTTTTGCATTTATCTGCACCTTTAAAGAAATTTTAAAATTAAAATAACTTTAAAAAATTAAATAATTTGATTTTGTGTTGAAGTCTTTAGATTATTATCATTTAAGAGCTTATAAAATTGAAAGGAGGTAACTGTGTTAATGGATAAATACTTCGTAATAATTATTACATTTGATGATACCACTAAATTCCTGTAATATGCCGGAGACACATTATTATTTATTTTAATAAATAATCAAAATAATATTATTATTTATTTTTATTTTCTTCCCATGAATAAATAAAGACTTGTTATAATCAGGAATCATTAGAAAATGTTTAGACCTTTTAAAAAATATTATTAACTATTGAACTTCAACATTAAAAAACTTTATTTTACTTTAGTAAAGTCGCATTAACATTTAAATTATAAGCAACTATATTGGGTTTTAAATGTAATATCAAAACCCCAGCCAGGAATTGAAAGTGGGACCTTCTGCTTTGTATTCTAGCAGACTGGTGACTATGGCACAGAAGCGATCAAATTTCAAGATTAATTTTATTACCTTGTTAACTAAATAAATCAAAAATTGATGAAATGGAACAATATTATGAAATCATAAATGAACCTGTTTAAGGAATTCAATGTGATATAAATCGGGATTGTCCACCATCTTAAAAATTAGGGACTTCTGGTCACACTAATTTGTTGAAGGTAACATATGTATAAAGGTAATGGGTACATATACCAGGTGTCCTACAGAATTTGAACCACAGGGAAATAGAATTGATTTTCATTAGTTATTTAATATTTTCTTCCCATGAATAAATAAAGACTTGCTATAACCAGGAATCATTAGAAAATGTTTAGACCTTTTAAAAAATATCAATTTTGATACATTTTAAGCTGTATTATAGCTTAAATATGGAAATACATAAATTTGTAACCGTTTCCTTTTTAAGTACTGTAAATTTTATCAACTTGTCACATTGTATGTTTGGCATACTAGTAATGTTCTGGTGTGGAGATGTAACGACAGGTGGGTCGAATATATCTGCGGTAAAATTATTTTATTGTTGAAAAAATTAATTATTTATTTATTTTTTAATTTTGACAATTTGTTTTATCATCTAAAATTGTTTACTTAAAAATTTGTTTTTTTAAAGCACATTTAGCATTATTTTAAAAACCAAATATATTTCCTTCAGCAACATTTAATTTCCAGAGACAGCTGATTGTTGCAATAATTTTAGATGATAAAACAAAATTGTCAAAATTTAAAAATAAACAAATAGTAATTTGTTTATACTTCCAACATTTTTTAACAATAAAATTTTTTTACCAAAGATGGATTCAACCCACCTGTCCTTACATATCTACAGCAGAGTGTTACCATTACTCCAAACATACAATGCGACAAGTTGATAAAATTTACAATACTTAAATAGAAAACGGTTACAAATTTATGTATTTCTGTATTTAAGCTAAAATACAGCTTAAAATATATCAAAATTGATACATTTTAAAAGGTCTAAACATTTTCTAATGATTCCTGATTATAACAAGTCTTCATTAATTTGTGAGAAGAAAATATTAACAAACTAATGAAAATCAATGCTATTTCCCAATGGTTCAAATTTCATGGGACAACCGGTAGCAAATTTTTAACTTAAGACATTTCTTGAATAATGGATGCCACAACAATTTTTTCTCTATTGATATTATTACAATAATATCTGATATTAAGTTACAAATTTTCTAAATTATGGTATACAGTTAAATTTCTAAAAAAACTTTATGTGAGGTTATTATAAATAAAGAACAAACAATTTCACCATTATATGATAAAAAGAATACCTAATTGTATTTGTAAATCCTAGACTGCATAAGTTTTGTAAACGTATTAAGTTCTCACGAATATATTTTTAAGTCTTAAAAGTCTAACAACACATCAATTTTTTTGATCTTACTGGGTTTTCAGTGATCTATCAAAATATTTCCCGAAACATATAGTTTGAGAACTACTGTTGTATGCAATAGTAATTCAACAAATGAGAAAATATATAAAATTCATCAGAGAAAATACTAAAATAATTTCATTTTAAACAAGTGATTGAAGATATAATACCTTCTGAAAAGATTCATTAAATAATTACTCGTAGTTTCAATTTTTTTTGTTTTGTGTACTCTGATGACTGTGTATTCACCGAAACATGTAAGTATAAGAGTAAAATAATAAGTAAAAGGAAATCAAAGCAGGAATAAAATGTTAGTGAAATCAATAGTATTTTTTTCGTTTGGATTGATTACAACTTCAGGATACATTTTAAAAATTTGTTTATAAATTTTACTTCAATCAAAATTGCTAATTATTAACTAACATTCTTACATTCTTTGGTAAATGAAAATAAATACATATAAAACAACAGGTATTATTAATAAAATAAAGATTAGAGGAGTGATAACACAATTTAAATTTTATTGTCAAAAAATTTTAATTTTCCAAAATTCTGAGAGAAATTTTTTTTATGTTTAAATTCACATAAACTGCTTTTGTTAAGAACAACTAATATGGGGTACTATTCAGAATCAGAGGGTTTTAACGAGTAATAATTCCAGACACAGAACGTTGTGAAAGTTGAACCTACCGGTACCCTCCCCTTTTCAGCGTGCAGTCCAGTCTAGTGGTCTAACCACTGACCATAGAGGTGGCCAATAAAAATATTAGCACTAATAAAGTAGGAAATTCATTTCGTTTTATAATAACATACCTCGGTAAAAAAATTATAAATAGAAAATATTTGTACAGGCATCCAATGAATAAGAAAGTTCTCTTTGAAACTATAAAATAACATTTTTAAATTGATTCTCCACTCAGGTTTAAAATATTTTATCATTAATTTAAATATTCTACAGAGTGATTTTTTAGTCCTGTTACCCAATTGTTAATGTCTGGTAATATTTTTCTAAAAAAAAATAATTTTGTTTTGTGACACTAAGTTGGTAGCCCTACTCAACCAGTATGGATATGGCAGTGTGAGTTGATTCTCCTTGAGCTGTGTAAAATTTTGTGCCATTTCCAGTCGTACTACGAACAGAATGTCTTTTATCCTAAAACAATCTCTTGTTTAAATCTGAAGGCTGAAGCTCTAGAACTAATCATATGTGATACGGATACAATGTCAATTTTTTAGCAGCTTTCTGAGCACTCGAACATGACAAATCAACATGTGAGGAAAGTTTTTGTAAACTTTTCCATGGAGAATTGAGCAATCTTGTTTTCACATTCTCTTAACGTCATCTGTCAAGAGAGTTGGTCGACCACTGTCCACCAAGTTGGTTGGACGTTTTCTGCTGCAAACAATACCTGCCTCTAAAAATCAGTTAGTTAGCCTAGAAATTGACTAGAATAGAGTGGAGGAAACCAAAAAATTTAACTTGAAATGATTCTTTTACACTCGCATACGATTTTGTAGCAAAATATTGTTCAAGAATGAAAACCCGTTGTTCTAGGGTAAAAGACATTCTGTTCGTAACAAAACTGGAAACAGCACAAAATTTTACGCAACTCAAGGAGAATCAACTCAAACTGTCGTATCTATACCGGTTGAGTAGGGCTACCAACTTTGTGTCACAAAACAAAATATCCCTTTCTTAGAAAAAAATTACCAGACATTAACAATTGGGTAACAGGACTAAAAGATCACCCGGTAGTTATTAATAAGTACCAAATTCAGAGAATTTGTTTACTTTCAAAATTAAAATGTTCTTAAGCTTATTTATTTTAAGGAATTTTTTAAATTCTAATTTTACTTTAAAATACATTAAAAATATATTATTCTCATCGTTTTGAAATTAATATCATAAAATATAATAGTCACAGCAATTGTAACCAAAATTATGAAATCTGAAAGATTATTAAAGAAAAACAATGATGCAATTGTACTGATCCTTTACAAGAAAATTTAAATAAATAACAAAATATTCAAGAAAACTGCAGGTGTTAAGTTTCAATATGTATTAATTTATGTTGGACCAAGAATACAAAGTACGTCCAAGATCTTGTCTTTATAATCATATTTGGAAATGAGGCACTAATCCTATTCCTCAGTGTTTCAACACTGTAGATCTGTGCATCTCATATACATCATGTTCTTGATGCATTCCAAATCAAGGAATTAGCTAATATGTTTCTGGAAACAGATGAAATCTCTGTTTACACAATTTCAAATTTGGTATTAAAATTTTGAACAGAGATCTACTTGAGAATAATAAGTAGAGATCATGTACTAGAGTGGGTAAAAAATATCTACAAGAACTTTATATTCTATAGTCGTTTGCACGTTCAGTTGACACAATGGATCTTATGGGGATCATCACTGCATTAGTGCAATAAAAACATCAATTAAAGGCACCTGGATGTGTATATAAATACATTTCTTAAACCTCTATAGAACACGTATTTATTACGGTAGAACTACAATTCAAGTTTTGCTTAAAAGAAAAAAAATGTATTATATAGAATGTTTAATGAATTGTAAAAAAATAAAAAAACTGTAAAAAAATTTTCTTCTATGGTGGAGGGGGGGGGGGTTAAAATGAATATCTTATCTATTTTACTGTAGAACTACTAATGCCTTCTCCACATTCCCTACCAAACTTTCTAAACACTGCGTGATTAATGTAAACAAATGATGCAATCGGTTATTACAAATCTAAAAAAATCTTTCTCACTACAGATATCGAAAAAATATTACACATTTGGAATCCGTACATGAAGTTGAGCATAAACCTATAGTGTTAATTATTAATTAATAGTCATATAGACTATTCTACATTATAAAGGTTTGTTATGGATGGGGCACGGAGGAGGGGTGTCATTGGTTATGATGGCATTGATTGATCTACAAAGCAGATGTTTGTGTATGTGCTAGTAGCAGTCAGAGCCCCATAAGAAATACACTGTCCTATACTGCTCCGTTGTGTCAACTGAACGTGTAAACAACTATAGTAAGGTTTTATATTTATTGATAGGAATAATGTTGGTAAAAATTTAACCTTTGGGTGGCATGAAGTTCAGGATTTCATGTTTCAATTTTCAAATTCTACAATCATCAGATTCATAACTAAAGACTGCAAAGGTGATTGCATAAAATAAGTGTTTTAATAGGTTAATTTGATTTGGTATACACAGAAAGACTGGTTCAGTTTTGCAAAGATAAGGAGCTTATTATCAAGAACACATGGTACAAACTACCAAGCCGAAGACTATATACATGGAAAGCACCTGGAGATGGTGTTGAAAATATAAGAATAAACCAAATTGATTATATTATAATAAATCAGAGATTCCGAAATGCCATAATATCAGCTAAAGCTTATCCAGGGACAGATATATCAAGTGACCACAATCCGGTCTTAGCAGACATCAAACTTAAGCTAAAAAAGTTGAAGGCAACCACCAAAATACCGAGAATTAATTTGAGAAAACTGAAAGAATCTAATACGTGCCAACAGGTCAAAGACCGGGTGAACCGGGAAATTCAGGAGGTGGAAAGGCAGGGGCAGCTGACCACAGCAGATAAATGGAGGAAGGTAGAGGAGATTTTGAGAAACATCACAGAGCAGGAACTCCAAGAGGACATACCTGTTAAGGATAAACAATGGATGACACAAGAGATAAGAGAATTTATGTCAGAAAGAAGGGCATACAAGAATAAAAACGAACAACAGTACAGAAAAGTTAATAAAGTAATCAAGGAGAAAATTAAAGAAGCCAAAGAACTATGGCTATCAGAGAAGTGTTCAGAAATAGAAAAGCTAGATAAACAACATGATAGTTTCAACATGCACCGTAAAATCAAAGAGACGGCTGGCATATACAGGAAAAAGGGCATTGGAAATATAATGGATAACAACAATAACATACTGACAGACTGTAAAGAGAAAATAGACAGATGGGAAGAATACATAGAAGGACTATTCAAAGACAGTGAAAGAATAAAGAGGATAGAACCAAAAGGAAGAAAGGGACCTCCAATCACCAAAGATGAAGTTGAGAAAGCGCTAAAACATGTAAGAAATGAGAAGGCCATGGGACCAGATGGAATACCTATAGAAATCTTGAAAGTATTAACAGAGACTCATATGGCCACAATATTAGAGATGTTTAATGAAATTTATTATACTGGAGAGTTTCCAAAAGAATGGCTAATATCAGTATTTATTCCCATACCCAAGAAACCAAATGCACTGAAATGTGAAGAATATAGGACAATCAGCTTGATGAACCATATTCTAAAAGTCTTCATACGAGTGATACATGAACGCATCTATAAAAAGCTGGATGATAGAATAGCAGAAAACCAATTAGGATTCAGAAAAGGATTTGGTACCAGGGAAGCATTATTCACTGTACAAACACTGATAGAAAGATGTCGAGATGTTAATTGTGATGTTTTCATATGCCTAGTTGACTTTGAAAAGGCTTTTGACAAAGTACAACACTAAAAGATGGCAAAAATATTAGAAACCTCCGAACTTGATGACGAAGACGTGAGAATCATTGTCAGCCTATACCGATACCAGAGAGCCATAATAAGAGTGGATCAGCAGAAATCTGGGGAGATACCTATAAATCGGGGAGTAAGACAGGGATGCGTACTTTCCCCTTTGCTTTTTAATGTCTATTCAGAAGAATTGTTTGGAGAGGCATTGGAGGAAGTAAATGAAGGCATATTTATTAATGGAAGACTCCTGAATAACCTTAGATATGCTGATGATACAATTCTCTTTGCAGACAGCAGAGAAGGGCTACAGATCTTGGTTGATCGTATTGTCCAATACTGCGAGGGGTATGGAATGGCACTGAATACAAAGAAAACAAAGATCATGGTGGTCAGCAAGAACAAGATTGACGAGGTTAGAGTTTATGTCAAGGGAACACCTCTGGGCAGAGTACATAGCTATCAGTACCTGGGTTGTGAGCTAAATGAAGAATGGGATCGTAGTAGGGAAATAAAACGACGCATTGAGATAGCCAGAAATACTTTCAATAAGATGAAGGCAATACTATGTAACGGAAAACTGAGCATAGATATTAGAACAAAAGTACTGAGATGCTATGTATTTTCTGTCCTATTGTATGGAGTTGAAGCCTGGACAATCACAGAGACGATGGAGAAAAGACTCAGTAGCTTTGAAATGTGGTGTTACCGAAGAATGTGGAGAATATCCTGGACAGAGCACATAACAAATATGGAAGCGCTAAGAAGAATGAAGAAGGATAAGGAACTGCTCAACACCATAAAAAAAAGGAAAATGGGATATTTCGGTCACATTCTAAGGAACGAAAAGTATGAATTGATGCGGCTGGTCATACAAGGGAAGGTGGAGGGCAAAGGGGGATCGGGAAGACGACGCACATCCTGGTTGAAGAATTTACGACAATGGTGTGGAAAAACATCAATAGAGCTTTTCAGGACAGCAGCAGATAGAGTAAAGTGGGCCATGATGATCGCCAATGTCCTTAGGGATAGGGCACCTTAAGAAGAAGATACACAGAAAAATTAAAATGTACATCGAGAATGTCATGAGAGGCAATGAAGATCAAGGTAAGCTCCAGTTTATAGTGGAGCAACGAGATTGCAAAGAGGTGAACACATATAGTACAGCAGTGAGGAGCACAACACGGAAGACAAAGCATCTCAAAATGTCTATGTTGAAGGAACATAAATTGGTGTGTTTGGAAAGTAGTGTTATAAAATTGTACGTTTCACAATCATTACGTAAGCCAAGAAAACGGTTAAGAAGATGGTCCGTTCATCCAAAAATGCTGGCAGAGAAGAAAATGGAGAATTTAATCGCTTTTACTTAAAATTATGTTTATATCCGAATAAGTTTATACAATACTTTAGAATGTCAATCTGCACTTTTGACTATATTTTGAGCCAAGTAAGCTCACGAATGCAGCCAACGTGGAAGAATTTCATTCGCAATCCAATTAGTTCTGAAGAACAATTAGCTTTTAGTTTGCGGTGAGTATGTAGATTCAAAAAGAAATATTTTTTATCTTCAATAAGCCTACCTTAATTGTAACGAAAAATTAGTTTTCAGCTGAAAACAAAAGTTCAACAACACGAAAATGTACTGTGCTAATTTATAACAAGAGGAAAACTAAAAGAAGAAAAATGGACAGTTGGATTACCCATAAGAAAGAATCAATTACAGGATTAATTAGTTAGGGTTTATGTAATTAATTAGAGGAAGGAATAAATTAAAAATTCATTAATTAGAAGGTTTACACATGAGGGAAAAGCACTGAATTGGCATTTTTATATACAGAATGAAGAATTGAAATTAAAAGGAAAATCTTGTATTCTTAAAGTAAATACTGCTTATTAGAATACTTTTAAAAAACACCAATTATTTGTTCATAATTGATTGAAAACACCTGTCACAGTTTTTGACAGATTGCAAAAATAAAAATGTATATATTAAAATTACTCCATACATTTCTCAGTATAATCTAGTTAATTTATTCATTTTGGCCCTCAAAATGTAATATTTATAAAATCAGTATAATTGTCATTTCTGATGTAGCTCTAAGTACAGTTTACTGTCACTTAGTAAACTACAGATATTTAAAAAAATATATGCATCTTAAGTTTAATTTATTTGAGTTTCAAACCAGAAAAACTACAAGAATAAAAAAATAATTTATGTAATTAGGACATTTACAACGGTCACACTGATTCAGAATATTCTGTAAGAATAACTATTTTACTTTAATTCAGCTATTATTTAAAAGTCACTAAAAATTATAGGCAGTTACACTTTAAATATTATATTGCGTAATGATAAAACAAATTAGATTACACCTTACACTAAAGCAATATCAGTTTATATTTTATGTTGGCTGTTCCATCAAAAATTACTTTCTTTTTAGTTAATAATCTGCCTACTTATAATATAACAATGTATATTCACAAAAAAATCTCAAAAACAATTGCACGTTTGCAGTAATTGGTCAAATGTCAATCATAATTCACAATCAAGCGTATAATTCAACCAGTAAACAAGGTAGATTATGCTTGTTGTTGACTGTAACTAACATTTATAAATAATTGTTTAACACAGTTATAGTTATGTACAAATAAATAAATACATTTTTATGATGTAATTTGATTGATTTAAATGTACAAAATTTCTTTATAAACATTTTTGGGAAATAAAAAATTATAACACTCATAATCCAACAGAACAGAAAATTAAAAAAAGAACAATTACTATTTAACAAGTTATATAAAAAATAATATAAAATAATAGTAATTATATTTATTCAGCACCCTGGAAAAAAAACTGTAGAACCCACAGAAAAATTGGGTAATAAAAGTAATTGCAGATATTTCTACATTCATTCAAATTTATATAGGAATGAAAAATGTTCGAAGAATAATTTTCAAATGAAAAATATTTTTTAAATTTTCTTAACTATATTTTTAAAATTTTAAATTATACCTACCAAACCTTCTTAAATTCAACTTATAACAGATATAAAACAATTAAAAAGTTTTTAGTTTAAAATAAACGTATCAAGACAAATAAAAAAGAAATTAGAAATTAATTTTCTGATGTAACAGCCTTCATTTAAAATAAGTCAAAGTAACAAAATTTAAAAAAAATTATACATTAAGATTTATTCTTTTAGTGCAATTTTACAATATTTATTATCGCTTAAATAATCTTTCCGCGAAAAACCAAAACATTAAGGACCAAACGTATTTATTAAAATATTTAAACACATAATAGATAATTTAAGTACGACAAACGTGCACATGCTATTGTGTTAGTGTAAAGCGTAATAGGAAATTTATGCGATGATAGTAACAGTAATAATAATAATAATAATAATAATAAAATTAAGGACCGAATCGTTCATGATACGGTAACAATAGATTAAATAAAGATGTACTGAAAATATGTTATTTATAAAATAATAAAAATTAAAACAAACCAAAAAAACACCAAAACACTCACCGATCTGTAAGCCTTTTGTTCACACAGCCAACAGACAGATGTAGATAGGAAAGAAGAAATAATTAAAATGATATCAGATAAGAGATGGGCAAGAGAAAGGAAAGTGACACATAGACTAAATAATACATACAATTATAAAATATACAACACACATATTAAAGGCACGGTTATAAAGTTTGTGATGGTAGGTACAGTAAATGATTTTCAACATTTCTCATTATCCTTTCTAGACAAAACTAACAATCCAGTCAATGCCAATACTTTTACAACAAAATAAAATTTCACATACAAATTCTAATGTATGAATATTTTAAATTTTTTATTAACCATTTGTAGACACCTTGATTTCCATTTATTTACGATTTTATTAAAAAACTAACATATTTTGGCAATCCACCATCATCAGAGTAAATATGTAAACTAAGTTATTAAAATTGATATAGAACAAGTATTTTCTTCAGCTGTCTTTATCAAACTGTTTAATTGTTCAAATCTATTCGTTTTCATAATCATAGTCAATTACAACAGTTTTACATAGACAACTGAAGAAAATACTTCAATAACTATTTTAATAACTTAGTTTAAATTTTTGTTATTTTATGTACTCCGATGACGATGCATCCATTGAAACATATAAGTTTTAGAATAAAATCATAAATATTATGAAAATCAAGGAAGCTATAAAACGTTAATAAAGAAATTTTAAATATTTTTCATTAGAATTGATTACAAGCAGCAGATGCATTACAAAGATTTATTTTTGAATCACATAAGAATGTTATGTTTTACACAGTTAAACAAATATATGAGTCTGTTTAAAGTTTTTATCGCTCCCTCTTGTTACCAATTAAATTTATTATCCAATCACAATATCAAATTTAGAAGATCCAATTTGTATTTCCCCTATCGATACTTTTAAAGTCACCCTAGAGAAAATTATAGAAAATATTACAAAAAACTTGATTATTTGTTTGTTATGTAGTCCAAATATTTTTATTTATACATGGTTCGATTAATAATTAAAATGAATGTTAAAACAAGGTAATGAGAGTAGGAAACAACAAATTAATCAATATCTGTATGAAAGAAGGAGAAATCGAGCGCGTAAAATATAAATAATAAATGTACTTGGAAAGCATGCTGACTGAAGATTATAGAAGTAAAACTAAAATAACGATAAAAACAGGAATGGCAAAACAAGCATTTATTAGAAAGACTTTTCGCGGTACTTTTTTGGACTACCTCGGTTAACCCGAAACTCAGTTAGTCAGGGCTCGGGTAACCATGGCTCAACTTTATACTATTTAAAAATAGATAGCCAATAATGGAATTTTTCACATAAATCTTCAGTCTTACAAATTTATTTCATTTTAATTAAAAACCTGGAGAGAACTTGTATTAATCCTTTTTCTTACATTCATTTTTATAGATCCTACTTTAATTAGTAAGGTTTGTAAGTCAGATGAATATTTTAACAAATAACCAAGATCTGAACGTATAACTTTGTTTCTTATTTCCTCAAAATTCTAGATTTTAGTGAGAAGGATAGAGATCATTAAAACAAGAAATCATTTTATTGTAAAACCTTCACAATGACTGGATTGTATTAACAGCAGCAGACGGTTCATAAAGATATAGCTTGTATAGAGTTTTAAATGTAACAGCAAAAGAGCAAGGGGTAGTTCTTAATAGAACAATCATTCATTTACATATACATTTACAGTCAAAAAATACACACACATCCACAAAGCTCATTGTCATATTCATTCCATAAAAATTGCTCTGAGGTCAAGTTTTATTTAACTGATTCTGTCGTTGTAAATTCTTTTAATGATTTGACAAAAGCATAAGAAAAGAAATGAATATCTTGTATGTTAAATGATGCAACAATATTTCATAAAACTTTTTTTAGATTTGATTTTAAATTTCATTCAAACACATAAACATAATTTAAGATTTATATACAAACGATTGCTTTTGAGATGTTGTACTGCTCCTTCGTTGATGAAAATTAAATTTTATGAGACAGTAATGCTATAGCCTGGCATCATTATTGTTAGTGTGATTGAAGTGGAAGATTTGTATGTAAGATATGATCAAACAAATTTTTCATTTGGAATATATTCGAACCATGAAAAATTGGAAAGTCTGTTTAATCATACATACACTTCCTCCATCCTTATCGATGCGTTAAAAAAAAGTGTTTTTAGCAATACCAACTAAAACACCATTGCCTCACAATATCTGCGTAGATCAACGGAAGAAACGATAATATGCTTAAAAGATTTATAAGCACCCAACAAAACTCAAATCATGTAAGCGTTTTGAATGAAATGTAGATCAATCTATTTCAGTGTCTACAGTTTTAAAAATTTTTTGCTTGTTCTCAATACATGCATTATTTGTTGTGCATAGTGTACAATAGGCTACATCGAATTTAAATCCAGGAAACAGAACACTTTAGCAACAATTTAACAGACAATGAATGTTTGTTTTATCTCCTAACTTAATCTGCATGTACAACATAGATATACAATTAACGCCCTCCATTTCAGTAACTGGCCCTGTATGGGTGGAACCATGACAAGATACCCAATTTATATTAAGGAGTATGTTATAAATTACACATACAAGAAGATAACTAATTTAAAGATCTACGCTAATAAACTAACATTATACACTGTAATTGTTTCAAAATAAAGAAAACCAAAACAAAAAATCAACTGACCTAATTACAGAAATCTGTAATTTTTTCTTGGGTATAAATCTTCTTAAATTCAAGAATAAAATTTGAGGGACATTTAATAAATAACGACACAAATTAATGTACAGAAAAAACAGTTCATTTAATAACAATGAAATTGTTTGAGGATGAAGTAGGTAACCTTAGGAATACTGTTAATCAGTTATTTGATCATCATTTATATAAATGTAATTTCTGTTGTTTGTTCCAATATCTCAACTTCGTTTGAAATATGTATGCGAATAAACAACGTTCACTGATAAAATATTTGCTATCCGAAGATGCAAAAACTCCGAAGATGCGAACTAGCAAAAATTAACTCATGAATATTGAAATGGTATCGTGAAAAGTGTTTTAAGAATGTGTATAAGTGGGCAGAACATCCGGATTTGCTCACCAAAAAAATTCAAACCTTACATGTCGGCTGATAAAATGATTTTGACGGTCTTCTGGAACTCACAAGGGCCAATTTTTTGTGAATATTCAGAAGAACATAGTACCATGAACAGTAAATACTATTCTAACATTTTTCAACAGAAAGTGAGACTCATAATAAGGTGCTCTCTAAAAAGATGTAATTAATTTTCTTGCATAACAACAAGCACTCCTACACCACTCAGAAAACAGCAAAAACACTTAAAAAGTTGGGTTAGGAGGTGTTGCCATAACCTCCTAACAGCTCAGACCTTGCCCCATTCCATTTTTATTTATTCAGCTCAAAGACACTTTATGCAGCAAGAAGTTAGACAACAATGAAGCCATCAAAAAAGCGGTACACGAAACTCTTCCACATTATGGAAATCATAGAGTTCAAAGAATGGTAGGAAAAGTGTTTAAATCTTGTGGGAGACTGTTGAAAACCAATGTAAATTTCATTTTTATTGAATAAAACATTTTTTCCTACATCAATATGTCTCATTAATCATCACTGAACACCCCTGGTAACACTACGTTTATGTTGCATGCCATTTGAAGTGTTGTACTACTAGTACATCCAGCGCCTTCTTTTTATCAATATTGCTAATATTTCTTCACTTCCAACCTCATTTACTATCTGTTCCTCTTCAGAAATTTCTTTAAGATACAAAACTGAGCTGTTATTTATAATTTTATTTTCTTACTGGCAATAGACCACGTGGTTATTTACTGGTGGGTTTTACCCAACATCAATGTATTTGAATCGCTTTCATGGCAGATATGTTAGTTTTCCATGATCACTACTGATTCACAATGAATGACAAGGGGTTCTTTTACTGTATCTGATCTGGTACAACCTGAAATTAACTTTTTTCCCAGTCACTAACTTTTTAATCAGTAAATCATCCAGAATACTTATAACTGAACACTTGAGCACGTGGTCCATAATGTTGAGAATTCATTGAAAATTTTCAGTAAATAATAATATCTGTGAAAAATTTTTAATTGTTTACAAATTCTTTATCTATCTTCTACAATTTTGTAGAACTGACAAAAATATTCAGATGTTAAATTACCAACAATTCTCGCTATGTTTTAATACATAAATTTTACTTGTGATTTTTAAATTGCATGTTTTCACAAAGTTCACTCCCAGTATGGTTCACAATTAAGGTACTGATTTCTCCATAATCTATTTCACAATTTGGTTTATGGTGTTGTTTTTCTCTGGTTGCAGATTGATCCAGTTTAGGAATAATCTTTTGACATTGTGCTGATCTTGCTGCTTGAAGCTTGCTGGAAAATACCTTAATGGATTTTCCATAAAAATTTAATTTTTTCCCCTTTTCGCTTCATTAGATATCCATCTTTAAAATGAGTTTTAATTTATTAAATTCTGAGCACCAGAAAATAAATTTATGATAAATTATTCCTTGTCATGGTGATAATGAGTCTGTTACATCTGGGCTTCATTTACAATTTTTTCTTTCATATTTTTTGTAAATTTTGGTTTTTAGTAGTTTTGTGGCAACACTGTTCATCCCAAGCATAAATGATATTATAGTAGCATAAGTGAATATTTTAGTAAATTCGTTAAAATCACAGTTACAGCTGTTTTGTTGGTACTTAAGGCAGCTCCACAATACTAGCAATAATGAAAAAAACATTTTTCTTCATTTAAGTAGTTATTTTACAAAATCCTTTCATATAATGATGTATTAGATGACACTAAATATGAAGTAAAAATTTGAAGCCAGTATTTTAATTGCCTGCTCAGAGAATTAAAACATGTAGAGTTATTACAATGAAGCCATCATTATTATAATTAAATCTAGAATTAGTATTTTCTTGTATTCATTGTTTTTTCTTTAAGAAGGTTCACAGTGTCTATAATGTTAACATTTGACCCATTCTCTGAGTTTTTTTTGGTTTAACGTCCGATTGCAGAACAGTCCTTAAAAAAACCTTAATAAAAGGACCTTAAAAAAATGCTCGAGAATAGGTCAAATGTTAACACTATAGACACTGGGAACCTTCTTAAAAAAAAACAATGACTACAAGAAAATACTAATTCTAGATTTAATTATATTAATGATGCATTGTAATAAAGCATACATGCCCATAATAATTTATCTCAAAATAGGAGTACTGACTTCAATTGAAAGAGGAGAAAATCTTACCAACTGTTTTTTGATGTACTAGTAACTAAATTCAATCATAATAGTTCTTGGCACAAAATTTACTTCAAACGTTCACTGTATTTAAAGAAAAGTTCATACATCCACTCACCTCAGTTTCTAACTGGCTTAAATTACTAGATTTCTCCTATTATAGAGATAGGGTTTAAGACTTATGTTAAAAATAAAAATACTTCACAATAAACTTACACTTAAAAATTCAGAATAAAAATTAAGTAATAAAGTAATAATTCCATTGTAAACTTCCAATGAATGAGTTTGTCAATAAACTACATTCAATTGTTACTTTTCAGAACTTCTTCACAATTAAAAACAGGTGAAAGATACGTAGGAAAAACTATAAAAATTTTCACTCATCAGATTTAACATTACAATACAATTAATCGCTCAATTACTTTAATTCTGTGGTAAAATTAAAAATAAAATCTGAGAAAATTGTGTGCAGTAACAGCACATTTTGTTGTATGCACCACGTTAGCATAAACAACAAAAAATATATAAATTTCAGAACGTTTTATGTTCATTAAAATTATGTTCACCAAAATCAAAATATTGAATGATCACTCTTATAACTCTTTTGCCGAAGGTTTGCTCCTAGTGAGCTGTAGTCCAACATACTAATCATTAAAAAACATTGGTCTAATATGTTTGTGGCATTCTCATAGTAGATACTATATAATTTGGAATTATGTCATTGACTACAGTAGTAAACGTTTTTGATTACTTGTGCCTTGTCTCTCCTAAGCCAACTCATCCATTCAGTCCTCAGGGACAGAGGAAAAACTTTGACGAAGCATATTAACTTCTAATGAAAAAAAGACAAGTACAATTTTTCTTTTTATATTTCTGTACCTAAGTAACAGGTGTTAACTCCATTTTGGTGATTTTTCAGGAAAGCCAAACAGTTTAAATATTTTCTTTTCATTATTACAACAAAATTTCTGTAGGTGTTAGAAACTTGAAATTTACATCCAATTTCTATTGAATTTTTTTTTTTAACTACAAATTTATTATTTCATAACTTCACTACTCCTTCCCACCAATACAGGGCTTTACCGCTTTCTGTTGTTTGTCACTTTTTCAGGTTCTACATTAGTGTTAACTCCAATGTAAGGTGATTTTATATAAAAAAAACTTTTGTGAAATACCTAATGCTAATGCTACTTTTATAAAGAAGTGACATTTTTATAGTACAGCACTGTTTACTAACATGAATGAAATACCTAATACATCAAAAATTCAAGCAACATTTGACGACTATCAGTAAAACGTAATTCAATAATAATTTTACAAAATATCTTGTACAACTACAAAATATAATTTAATACAGTTATTAAAAGCTCTTAAATCGCAAGTTATGCAGTAAGGAGTTAATATTGTATATCTTTATAGCATTTCTCTCACATTTTAAAGGTAGTTTTAACTCAATTTCACCAAAATTTTAGTTAACACCCTTTACCTCTGTGGTACAGATTTCTATTTTTTAAACATCAAAATGAATATAAATTCATAGCATCATTACTATCAATTAAAACTTACTTTATTTCATACAAAATAATATTGCACCATCATTTATTACTACCAAACAGTAATACTCCAGTTAATTTTGTTTCAGCGGAACTAATCAGTGATTGTTTTTCTTTGTTCATTCCATGAAGCAGACAAAGTAAGATAACAAAAATTTTACAAATTACCGATTTGATAGATAACTCAACATTAAATTCTGCTAGATGATTACTAACTTATTTCACCTTTCAAACTTCCAACCTTATTTCACCTTTGAAAAAGAAGTTGCATCATTTCAAAATAATTTAACAAAAAATTAACTAGTAATCTGGAATTTGCAATTATTAACATATTAAAAATCTCACCTAATTTTATTGTTTCCCATAAAACAGACAGAAAATACATTTAAAAAAACAACAATAATCATTATAAACAAATTATTCAAACCAAACTTACCTCAGCGTAATGCTCCTCATTCTGTTGAAGCAGATCAACACAGAGTTCAGCTAAATGTATCAAGTCATCCAATTTCTTACTTGGTGGAACCGCTATCTCACCACTCAAATCATCTGGAAAATATTGCAAATTACAACACAGTTAATCATGACAACAGTTATCCAAAAAATCCAAATGAATTTGAGGGAAAATTTACTTCAAAAGTACACAGCCCAATACAATATGTTCACATGATGTATTTGTAAAATATTACCTGGCAAAAAATATATTCTTGATTATTTAAAATTTGTTGAATAAGATTAATAACTAAATTGTAAAAATACCTGAAAAATAGATATGATAAAGGATTTATTTTTTAACTCTATAATAAACTACACTGATTGTGAGTGCAAAGTGTGACAACTGTGCGAAGTAACCTCTATGATAATTCTGTGCAGTATCACAAGGTTTCTTTATATATCATTACACTAAAAATTTACTTCTCCCATAACAAATCAATTTTTCAAATAATTATAAACACTTATTTTAATCGATAGTGCATTACAAATTAAATACGTGTTAAATTACATAAATTATAATCCAGTGAAATGTAAAAAATTAATAAATAAATATTGAAAATTAAATTATCAAGTATAGTGGCCAACTACATAATAATAGTTACTTTTTATACTTTTTTTGATGCACAAATCACAGGAAAAAATAAGTAGCCACTGCTTATTATGATCACGTTGGTACTCCAAATTTCCGATTGCACTAAGCTAAATCAGGGGTCTCCAACCTACGGCCCGCAGGCCACATCCGGCCCGGGAACAGATTTTTTCCGGCCCGCGGAAAACTAGCATACTGAAAAAAAATTTTTATTTGATAATATATTTCCTTTTAAGCATTTTTTACCATTAAATATGAGTACAGTACTCGTCTCTCACTTGCCACCTCTTTTCTCAATAAGTGTAAAACTAGCCGTAAACAAATAGTGATCAACCATTGTTTGACCCTAAATGGGCTGAAATTTTAAGTTGCAAACAAATGCAATCTTCTCACTAAAAAAAATAATTGTTCTTTTTAAGCTTTACACGTGTTGTAAACTCATTGTATTGTCAAGTTTTCTTTAAAATTCAATAAAGTACATTTTGTAGTACATTGAAAAGATTTGGTTTTGTATCATCCTGTGTTTTCATTAAGCCTACTTGTAAACTCCTTTTACAGAATAAATATTATTTTATAACAAATATAATTATTTGTTTTGGTCACAGCTGTTTTTTACAATCACGTAAAGAATTTTAGTTAGCCAACAACAAAAATATATAAGGAAATATAGCAACTTAAAAAACTAAGCAAGAAAATCTCAAAAACCACCACTGAGCTATTAATTAGAAAAAAACTTCGAGGATGTATGGGGGGGGGGCTAGACTTTCTGCCCTGAAATATTGCTCCAAAAATTTACAATGTGGCCCTTGAGTAAAAAAGGTTGGAGACCCCTGAGCTAAATTACTAAACAATATGTGAAAATCACATTAGTAACAATCTGACCAACAAAATATGATTGCAAATTTAAGGTAGGCTTAATAAAAGGCTATGTTTTTATTTGTTTACCAAGTCACATTTGTACTTTTCTAAGAAAGAGGGATTGTTTTCATTATATGTGTATACCAGTTATGAGCAAAGTATGGCTAGATCCGACCCATGACTGAGTCCTGAATTGACAACCTACCTATAAAAATTATAAACTGTGTTCCCAGGAGAAAAAAGTGTTCAGCTTTGTCAACCAAAAGAAAAATTTATTTTTAGTATTCTCAGTAGCTCATACCATTTAATTTGGAGTGTGAAACAGCCAGAATAAAATTTCTGCTTGAACTAATTGAGTTACAGTATATTGTGAGTTACAGAGCACTGAGTTGAAACAGTTGTTTCTTAATGTCCCAAAAGTAGTTTTACAAGTTACAATGAAAATCAAGTTTTCCAAATTTGAAATCTTATACCCAGAAGATAACTGCTAAATTTTCATCATCTTATAACTGTGAACAAATTGTTTATACCATGAAACTTCAAAAAAGTAGTGTCAGAAACAGATTGACAAATGACCACTTAGCTTCACTTTTGAGTCAGCTCATCCCAGTTACAAACAGATTTTGAGACGCTTTTACAAACAGTCACAGTTCCTTTCAATGCGGAATCCCTCATGCTCTTTTAATCATAATTGAGTTTTGTAATAATATGTTAACATATATTTCTTCATAATAAATTTAACTATGTATTTCTTCTAAATAAATTTTGTTGGCTCTCCTAGATTGTTTTCATTTTCCTCTGGTCCTCTACTACAAACGTTTTCCTATCACTGGCTGTATACTAAGTGATTTATTGTACCAAAGGGCTATACACTTTACTCTTCCCTAATAATTATCTGACTGGATTCCCATAATGCAAAACTATTACCAAGAATTGAGTTAAGTTAAATAAATCAAACTTTAATAACTTTGTATCTGGTGAAGATAAGTCTGTATATTTTTGAACAGCCTTGAACATAAAATGCGGCAAAATAAAAATATGTAATCATACAAACAGAAGAAAACTACATGTAATATTATGACTTATTTGATCATGCTTACTGTATAAATAAATTTAAAAATTTAATTTTGCAACGGAATACGATTTTAGAATCTCAGAGTCCAAGGAAATTACAATTTACCTAACTGACATCTGATGGTCTCTATTTGTGCAGAGCTACAACCTGAACAAAGCCACTAATTTGGTGAGCGTGTGTGTGTGTGTGTGTGTATGTCTACATCATGTCTCCCGGCTTTCTATCTTTCATAATTGTAATTCAAGAATTACCTCTCAAAAAATTTACAGTTTTAAAAATTAACTGCAACTTAAAAAATTGTTTACTCATAACTACCACAGTATATTGTGATTTAAATCACATCTGTAGTGACGCAATACAAAAAAGAATATCACGGTGCTCCACTTAACTAGAGGTGAAAAGTAGTTTTCTTGCAAAATCCAGGTATATTTCATTTGAAATCCATGATACTCGAAGTTAAAGCATATAAAAGAAATAAATCATTTTTTTGTTTTTTAAACTGTATTGCAATCAACAAGAACGATCCAAGAATTTACATTGTAAATGCACAAAAAAATAAATATTACTACTTATTTAGTAAATATCTATGGACAATACTACAAAATAAATTGCATATTATTTGAATGATTTAAAAAAATGAATTGCAATTTAACTAACTTCTTTGACATACATATGGGTGTAGTAGAGAAAAACGTTACAGAAATTCCGAGATAAGGAAAAAACTCAACATCTTCTCGATAAACAAGGTATCTCAGAACAGAATGCAGTGGTTAGAGCATGTGAACAGAATGAGGGAGGCTAGGATACCTAAGCGAAAACTGGGCTATAAGCCAGAGGGCAGGAGAGAATGAGGACGCCAGAGAAAGAGATGGGCAGATTTGAGAGGTTCGGAACAGGCAGAGATACCTAATCCTTGAAAGCAGAAGAAGAAGAGTGGAATTTAATGAAAATGAATAAAAATTCTATTTATTATTATAGAATTTAATGAAAATGAATAATGTAATTTAAAGTAGGTAGAAATGCTATAGTAATGTAAATCCACTTAAGTTACAAAATAACTATCTTGTACAACATAAATTGACTATATTTAGATTGGAAAGTGACCAATAACTAACAGAATATTAAATCGAGTAGTGATTAAATTTCTGAGAAACCTATACGTCATAAACATCTTCTATTAGGCCCAAAATAATTGATACTAAATAAAATTTCACAACTCTCACTGAAACATCCAATTTTTCAAAAAAAATGATAAGGGCATACAGTCGGCCGGACAAATATACAAGCTTGGTCGATTCGTTTGGCGATACATATTGTACTAATGTTTCCTATAACATTGAACTTGATCAGCAACCTTGTATTCGTGCGCATAATTAATTTTATCTTTTCTCTTATGCCAATGATGAGTCGAGTCATATTTCTGATATAATTTATAGTATTGATGTAAACACTGATAATTCCTAATGATGACTGGTGTGTTATAAATTGGGTAAGTTTATTTCACAAACCTGTTAGGTCTACTCATATTAGATGTGCAAGTCGTATTTCAAATAATTAGAACGAAGATAATTTTAAAATAAATTTTAAATTATCTATACTAATATAATAAAGAAAAAACGTCTGTTTGTTTGTTTGTTGGTATGAGGTAATCTCATAAACTACTGAACTGATTTTAAATAATCTTTCATTATTGCATAGCTTAGAGCTTCCTGATCAATATAGGCTATTTTACAACTTTAAGTTACTTTAATTAAGTGAGTTAAGCAACTTAAACTGTGACGATGTCGCATGTTTTAGTTTATCGGGTGCATAGCACTTTTATTTTTTCTAAGTCCTCTGGATGGTGTATTTTTTGGGCTAGAATCACGATTCAACTTTTATATTTAATAGAAAAATGTGAAGAAAAACAATCGATTCCAAAAACATTAAAAATTCGGAAATATTCAAAATTTTTATTTTTGTACTGTATTTTATATATTTGTTTTCATTCGGCAGGTAGCGAATGAGTCATATATTTCCAATTACTCTGTGTACCGCAACCACGTATTACTGTCTCTTATCTCAGCCTTATATCAACTGTCTCTTTCTTTTCGATCGGTATTCTTCTATGCATTCTATTCAATTCTGTTTAATCGCAGGGACAAACATTGAAAACGGTGGACATCGATTTGAGACAAGAGTGCTTTCTTCACTCATGGACAACTTTATGTCGGACTTTGTAGAGCTGGAAGTGCAGAAAAACAATTTATTTTGCTGCCATAGGGCAACAAAACCACAAATATTGTATATAGAGAGGTTTTAAAATAATTCAATGAGGCCTACATTAACTGCTGTGAAGCGAAGCGAGCGGGGGTTGCAAGTTGAAAATTATTTTTAAATAATAGAACGTACATGTAGGATCATTATTCTTCCAGTAGAGTATCAAAGTTAATGTCTTTAGGTCGGATTGTAAGGCGCTGTTGGGTCATGATGTCACAAGCTTTTAAATTCATCCAGTGTACTGTACACAACTGAACACCTTAACAAATACATTATATACACCAAATTTATTTGAATTTTGAAATTATCACTTTGGTCGAAACAAATCATTATCCAAAATAAGAATTTAAAATAATCAGAAATTAGTTTACAACAACATAAATTTAGTAGTGATATCTATTCAAAATCGGTGTTTTCATTTTAAAATTTTCTTTAAGTAATTTTTAATTAACAATGATACATGGAAATTTATGATTTTGTTTTACATTAGCCTGTTATACATGTTGAAGCTAATATAGATATAAAAAGGGTAGAGATGAAAACTGAATAATGAAAATTTCCAGACCTGACCGAGATTCGAATTCAAGACCCCTGACATATAAACCAGTTGTGCTGACTCCAACACTGACCAGTCAAAAAAGAATTTGTGATGATAAAGAATTCAATACTAGTATAAAAATCAAATAATATTACAAATTAGAATGACAACAAATTTGGGCTCCAACTTCCATCCACCTCTTCTATACTTATAAAAGAAACAAATATGCCAACATTTATTGAAAATTTGCTTACACATCTTTTTTTGACATAGATGATAAATTCTAGCAACTCATCCACTCTCTCATTAAGTTTTGGAAAAAACCTAAGCGATCTTGTAATACGCAAATGATACAGCCAATATTGTAAAATGAAGTAGAAGCAGAAAATTCAAAATATTACTTCTGTTAACGTAAAAAAAGTTAATTCTATTCAGTTTAAAACAAAATTCATAAACCAGTAATACAATTAAAAAAACTAAGAAGGACTCAGGGAAGATTTTATCGCCCTACTTAAATGCCTCCATTACACGTAAAGGTATCAGAAGAACTAATGTTCCATAGCCGAGCAAGTGAGAGGGAGATATGTGGCATAACTACGCATGCGCTCAAAGGTCTCTATCGTTGTAATCCAAATCTAAAAACATACTACAGTCATTATCTTGCTTGTTAGTTTACTGCGTGCATAAACACTTGCTCACAACAATGAGTAAAATTAAAGACAATGTTATTGGAACGGCGCGTATGGCTTGTGCGAGTGAGAGCATTATGCATTCTCTCACTCCCACGGCTAGGGGACATTAGTTCATCTGAATACTGTAAAAATTGTAACAATTTTTTTATATATATTGTATAACTGGATCCAGGAAACTCCAGAAAGGAATATAGGACATGTCAAATATAGACATTTTACATGTAGGGGTGGTTCCTTCAACACAGAGAAACCATTTAATTTTAGTACTAAATATTCAATATTTTCGTTTGCTATAATGCACCTATATAAGCGTATAAATGCTTTATTTAAGATTAGTTTTGCAATTTATTTATACTCTGTTCAACAGTCAGAAGATACCATTACTTATATGGCCGGAGCGCTGTTACGTACCGTGTTAAAAACATTGACTCATGCTATGAAAATAAAATTTCATCTTATTGTAGGCTATATTATACTTATGATATTGAAACAAATTTTATTACGTTTGTGATTAAAAATGTTTACGTTATTATCTGAAATATATAATGTGACAGAATTGTTATTACATTTGTAATTGAATATAACTATTTATAGGGTAATGTACAACATTTTGTTTGTAAAACCATTAAAAGTTATGAAAAGATAAAATTAAATAAAACATTTTTTTTATTCTTTCAAAATCTATATTTATCCTTTTCATCGCCATAGGCCTATACATTTTTATTTCTTTTTAATTTTAAATACTGCATCTTTTAATCGAATATTGGGGCCGAACATTATTCTTTAAATAATAGTCACTTATCATTTTAACTTTAATTTAAACTACATTTACAACTAAAACTAGTACATTATTAATTAAATACTACGCACGTTTGTAGGACAGATAGTAGCGGAGAGCATATTGCTCAATACAACAGATGTTAAATTGGAATCGCCTTTTTTTCCCACAGTCTCAAGTGACTGTTGGATGTAGTATAGTAGATTTTTATTAAGTAATGAAAAATATTTGTATGGGACTTTGTTCTGACTTTGCTATTTTACACGTAACTTTGTAGTTACATGCAAAGGTGGGAGAGGGATTAACTGCTTCAAGGCAAATTTTCCCAAAAAGTATGAATATATTGTTTTTTTTTATTACATTTTGCTAAATATTTTCAATAAACTATAAAACTAATCAAGAAAACATTATAACACACATAGAAAGTGAATCCTTACTTCATGAATACAAGTAACTTGAGAAAAATACCAACATTGGTAAAACATCCCCGCTTCAAAACTAAGAAATATACGACCGAACAATGAAAACCCATGACAATCACATGTTGTACCATCATTCCATGTTGTGATGCCATGGATGATATGCAGTGACGATACCCTCTGATGGCTCACTGGAGAAAAAATATTTTAAAAATTAAGCGATGGTGGGGATTCCATGCTGTAGCCTACATGTAATTAAGTGGTAACTCTTTGGGTCACCTACAGAAACTGAAAAATATTATGATTATGAATTGGAATTCAAAAGGAAAAGATGAGATTAAAAAACCTTAGAGGTTAAAAATACAGTCAGTTCAATCCGTATAGGTGAAAAATTTTATTGGACACAGCTGTAATAGAATTGTACAAAATTTTCTTTAGTCTTGCTGAGAACTTATCATGAATTTGGTTTTTCGAACGCAAAGCTCATACGATTTTGGAAAAAATTATTAATTAATTAATTAATAATTAATTAATTAATTATTAATTCTGCAAGGAAAGAAGATTATGTGATTATATTCTGGGAAACTAACTCATACTATCTACAAATATTTTTATCCAAAACTATTCTGAAATCACAATAATTCAGCACGTGACACAAGTATATACAGAAAATTTGATTCATGTATTCCATATTGGTTTCATTTAAGGAAAAAGTTACCAGAAAAATAATGCAAAGAAATACATTAAAGAAAAGAAAATTTGTATTTATAAATTCAGAAGTTTGTAAATCCCTGGATTTATAGTCGAGGAGTGAGCCATACTTACCATGGAAGAAATTAAAGAGATAAATATATCGACCAGAATAGTAAACCCATTGTCAAATACAATAAATAGAAAATAATTATACAATTATTTTTCAGTTAAAAATTATCACTATGGTATTTCATGGAATATTTTTTTAATATCAACAAAAGTAGATAAGAAAACTACAAACACGATTCAAAAAATTCTAAAGAAAAGATAAAAATTAAGTGAAATTTAAAAAAAAATAATTCACCAACACAAAATTGAAGTATTGTAAATATACAAAGTTACTCGATTAATAATATCTTCAATGCAAAGAAAAAAAAATGGAACAAGAACCCTGTAGATCCCTACTTTATTTTATCATAAGATTTTTTATTAAGACAATAAATTATTATCAAAAGTGATTAATGTAAGCAAATGTCTACTTTATTTTTCAAAACGAATATTATATTTTCTGCTTTTGGTTTCCTGGTTGACACTGATTTCATCTTGTATTATTTTAAATACCAGTCAATTATACAACATTCTACTATCATACATGTATCAGTTGACAAGAAATTGCAGAGGAGTAAATGCCTAAACATAATGTAACTCATTTTTTATGCCAACATTCTTATTTTACAGGTATTGCAAAACTAGTATACTGAATTATTCAATCAACACATGCAACATGCCATGCAGATGGACGGTGGTAGCTGAGACCATGCAAGCTACTTAACTCTCAATGATTCCTTAAAATTACAATAAAACTATTGAACAGAATTTTTTTTAAAGTTAAGGAATTTTATGCAATCTAATGGGCAAATGCATAGAATGAAAGAAACGTAACTCACCTAACTAACTAAATACAAATGTATGCAACAGAGGTGGAGGAAGTGAAGAGCTAATCAGATTCATCTTTTACCAATTAGATTACACTTTTACCAATCACACACTTCTTTCGTTATAGCTAAATATATATCTGTCTAATTAACAGGACCAGATTTCAGGAATCACTTGTAGGTTAGAATCTATTTGCTACCCCTGGATGTTCATTCATATTGGCTTCACAAAATTTGTTTGTAGTTAAACTTGACAAAAGAAAACTTAAACTTCAGATTACAGTTGATCCAGTAATAACAAACTAATACTATTAAATACTACTATAAAAACATTAATTTTTTTCACTGATCTGTTACAGCTGTTTGCTTTACCCTTTTTCACTTGTTTTTTCACCTTTTTTTTATATAATCCTACTTTCTACTGACATATCGTCCATCCAATGGTAAACTCGTGAATGTGCAAATTCTCAGTTTTACAGGAGAGCAAAAAACAAATTCAATGCTTTCTTCTTTAACACACTTCATGTATTTTCGTAACTTACTAAGGCTGTATCTCCATTACCGAACAATATACATATTCGCAAGTTTACTACAACATGCATTGAGTTGTATACATTAGCATGCACTAACAAACTCATATTCGCAAAATTTGCACATTCGCGAGTTTACCATTGGAGGGCCGATATTTTGGTGGACCCACCATAATAACAGCACACAAAATTGAAACTAAACTTTGTAAATTTTTTTATTTAACTATATACTTGGTAAGATTAAAATACAAATCTGATTACAATACTTGTTTTATACAATAAAGATACAACAACTGCTGTAAATTTTAATGAAATATTTTACAAAGTTTAGTTCCAAGTGTACTCTGATAATGGTAGATCCACCAAAACATGGCAATAGGAGAAGAATTTTACAAAAAAAGGTAAAAAACAAATTATACCAACTGTAACAGGTCACTGAAAAAAATTAATATTTTTACAATAGGATTGAACACATTCTGCAGGATGCATTATAAAGATTTATTTATAATATATTACAATTTTTAAAAGTTGTAAAACTGCATGTAGGCTACATACTATATTATTTTGTAAATTATAAAAATGGAGCGTAAGAGGGTTATTATCCAGTGCAACATATACCGTGTATGCTGGTGCACTGATGTTCAGTGGCTTAAATCATACAGATATTTTTTCATTTTTTTTAAATTAAACTAATTTACACTTTTTTTCTGAATAGCCCTTTAGAGAGAGCACGTCAAATCAATATTTTAATTGCTTCTTCATGTTTTGCTTACGTTTCCTTTTCTCCCATTATCTTTTCATTCTTTTGGATCTTTCCTTCTTAATTGTTCAATGTTGTGGGGTTTACACCTCTTCTTTTCAGTCTTTCAAAGATCACTCTTTGACTTTTTTCTAAAAATTTCCTTTTCTGTACTTCTTCTTTGTCAATTTTGCATCCGAGAAGTCATTCACTGTTACTGTGAATCATGCTGATTTGGTTTTGAGATTTATTAATTTACTGAAAATTTGTTTCGTCAATCTTCAATCTAAGAATTGTTTTGACAAACAAAAACTATTTTTATTTTTACCAACAAAAATTCACAGAGGGAAAAATGGTGATTAAAACTTTCTTTTTGATGCGATCGACACCAAACTCCACAGGAACTATTCCAAGACTATTCTACATGTTCGCTGAAAATTTGGTCAAAATCAGTCAAGCCATTTAGGAGTACATAGGAAACACACACACATCCTCTTTTATACAATACATACATTGATTCTTACAAGCCAATCGGTACTAAAGGTATATTTTCTGAAATTCACCACCCATTAAAAATTTACCATTCTACTCATCCTATTTATCAGTCCAATGATTTAAGGAACCTACCCTTTAGATACTTTAATACTTTTCTGTATCAACATTAAAACCAAAACAGATGATTTCAAAATATTAGTTCACATATCTATGGATTACTTTATAACTAAATAGCCACTATTAGTATTTTAATAGTAATTTTAAACTGCACCACGGTATCATTACAAGAAAATGTAAATAATTATGTTTCTTTTAAAAATTTCATCATGGTAAAGTTTAGATTTTATGAAATAAAATTTCATATTTAGTTATACCAAATTATCATTTAAATAGTAGCATTTACCTGTTATGGGTATTTGCTGTGATAGCAATTACAACAGCTGTTTTACATAATTTTTTTTAAAATTTATATAAATAAACAAGCACTTAGAATACAACCAAAGACCAGTGAAAAGGAAACGAACAACAACAGACAAGGAAAGATAGCTGGTGCACTCCGAGGAACTCACCACTTGTATAAGAAGAAAGCACTCTCAAGATAAGCCAAGATTAGACATATAACTGCGATAAATCTGTGTGTCTGTATGCAAGTGAGTGCCTTAGAATGACCAGAAAGGCTGGTCTAAATGAAGCAGAGAAATTTGTGAGAAAGATCCTCCGTGTGATAATGGGCCCGAAAATAGTTGATGGACAATATAGGTTACGAGGTCAAGAAGAACTGTACAAGAAAAATGAATGATTAATGGAAATGACTAGGAAAAAAAATAAAAATTTTCGATTCACCTGTATAGAATGGATGACAACTGGTTGACAAAACAAATTTTTAAGACACTGAACAACAGACCTAAGGTGTCTGATAAATGGCTTAAAGAAGACAAAAAGCATATTGAGAAAACCGGAATAAACTGAGTAACTCTTTTTTTTTCTTTTTTTTTTGGTTTAATGTCTGACTGAATACTGAGAAACTCTTTGAATAAACTATTGAATGGGAACAGATTGACCACCTACCGTACAGTTTAGACTTGGCATGGAGCAATTTTCACTTGTTCCTCTAATTAAAGGAGTTTCTCAGCGGCAAGTGCTTAGCCACAGAGATAACGAGGGTGAAAGAAGCAGTTACAGACTGGTTATCCTTACAGGGGGTAGTCCTCTATGACTTAGACATACAAAAGCTTGTAGAATGTTATGACAATGTTTAAACAAATATGGAAACTATGTAGAGAAATAGAGAAACATGTAAGAAATTGAATAAAAAAAGATTTTTGAAAAAATTTGCGATGGTTTATGTTTTATAAGAAATCAAACCTTACTTTCCGAATAACCATTAAATATATAAACTGGCACACAGATAATTTGTACAATGTAAATAGTTATTTAAACCTACTTACTGTATAACTGAAGTAAGATAACAATCTAACAATGTTTTTTGATATTTTTTCTCTATTTTGAAAATTATATAGAATATGCTTCTGAAATGATGGAGAAATTACAATAGAAATATGTAAAATAATTTAATGTGCTATTTAAAATCAAACGACACAAGCCATGGATTGAAGAGATATATTTTTGTTATTATATCTTTCTCCCTGGCACCTCAGATAGTTTAATAGATTTATCAGTTACACAATAGTATAATAATACCAACTTGTCAAATTTAATTAGCGAAATGTACTAATGCATAACAGCATAGCTCATGGCGTTGTTAGGCAAGGCTTTGGTATACTTATAAGCTATCTAGCTCACACAATCATTCTCTCTCAGTTAACTTCTTCCTCTCCAGTACTGTCCTATCCTACTACCTCTACAGTAACTACGCTAAGATAAAATTGACATACAGTACAGTGAACAGACAAATTTAAATTATATTCTAATATTTTGATAAAAGGATGATATGAATAAGATGAAACGGTTTATATCTTCCACAGTATCATAATAACACTAATGAGGTAATGACAAATTATTATTTCTTTACAACTTTTTTTTATACCGGAAGTCACAAATATACTCAATTTAGTACCCATCAGCGAAATCAAGCTATTTTTGATAACATGTTACTGAAAATAACAGCCTGCTTGATAACAGGATTCTATAACCTGGTATTAAAATAACACTGTTATCGTCCAGCCTACTGGAATATGTAGTAATATGTGATAGCACGACACATGCGGAAAAGAAGTAAACTAAATTATTCACTAACAGGTAAATTTTATGTATAAAGGTTTATTGGTACAGAAAATGGTAGTCAAAACAAATCGTCCGGCGGCACTGGACTCGAGCTGGATGGTTTGTTTTGAGTATTAACTTGCTTTGTTGTTGTTTAGGTCAACAGCCGAAAGGCTGGTTTGAACCTCTAGAGGTTTTACCAAGTAAAAACGAGGAGTAAGGTGGTTTACCATTGCCTTCCTCACTGAGTTGAAAGAGTATGCTTATCAGCATGCCAAGCCCTCCGAAAAGCACTCACTTTCTACCCTGCAAATGACACCTTCACTTCATTCACCACAGGGTCTGGCTGCATAGTGAAATTCATTACTCTCAGATGAGATAACTCTGACTAGTGTCTTTTACACCTCTACCTCTTCTTTTCTTAAATAGTTCAGTCATATAAGTGGCTGACTATGTGATAAGAAACAGAACTATTTTTTTTAGCCCTGGACCAAACAGATAAAGTGCAATTAAAATAACACTCCACCTGCCCGTTTAACTTGCTTTAATCCTGCCAATTCCTTAATGGATGCATGGCTGCTGACTTCTCGGCTCAGTGTACAATTAATATAGTGCCTTGTTGTGTGTCTGTGAAAGATTCAGCATGACTGGCCTTCCATGCGTTCGCGAAAAATTGCGTTTGGTTTGCCATAGTTGTATTTGGTTACATGAAATAGTGTTGCTTGTCTTACCTTGGTGTCAAAGAGAGATTTGCCCCCTGGTGTTTGTATTAATAACAGTATTATAACATAGTTAAACTTAAATGTTAATGGTGTTATTAGACGAAAAGGTTATTGATAACTTCATTTAGTTTTAACAGTCTTATGCTGTGTATTGCACATAATTACAGACCCCAATTATGTAGCTGAAAAATTAATTTAGTATTAAAATAAACGAAAAACATAGTTCATTTTAAGTTCATCAGATAAAAGATGTAGGGTAAGTAATTTAATAATTTAAAATAAAATAATCAATTTAGTGTAACCGTTAGCTCATAAATATATATTAATGGTACCAACATCACAGTGATACATTTTTATATATGTTTGTGTCGACAAAAAATTAGTAAATGTTTGTATGGGGCCAAAATTTTGTTAAATGTATAAATAGCCCAATAAATTTAGAATTAATATGTCGATACAAGTAAGCAATCATTACACCGAATATTAACTTGTATTGTGTAGTAATTGCTTGCATGTGTCTTTTAGAAATTTTAACGCACAATGAGACCTTCAAAAGTTGTAAGAAGGGTTCTCATTGGTCCAACATCATAGTAGGGGGGGGGGATTTGTACCGAGTTTTTATATATAGGGTAAATTTAATTGAGAGGGGAGTATTGCATTATTTCATTATTTAGTTTGGTCTACAATCAAACTGATAGTTCATAAATACAACATGTTTAATATGTAATGTACAAGTTCGCCTTAAAATTAAGTCAAGCAAATATATTTCAAAAACAATATTCACATAATCAACAAAATCATCAGTTCTGAAAATTCATTATCACCACCAGTTACGTCATGTCAGGGTGCACAAAGGACTAATAAAGAATGCTTTCTAGGTTTTATTACGAGCATAACAAACAAAAGAAATGCTACCAACTGACCTAATTCTAAAAAAAAATTAAGGAAATTTTATCTAAAAATTTAAATTTTCATTTCAAAATATGTAGTCTCCTATTTTGTTAGAAAAAATTTTTTTACCATTGATCAACGATTCATTCACATGTGTATCAAAAAAATTAACAAAGGTAACAATGAAACTCCATTAAATTATCACAGCTTATAGTTTTCCTTTTACAGTTTCTAACTAAAAACTCTATTGCATTTTTTTTAAGAATTCAGAAAAAATGTTGTTATAACTCTGCTCATATAAAAACAAAAAAAAATTTGAAGTTGACTTTTATAGGAATTCCTGAAACATTAAAACTGACTGTGAATAAGAAGAGGATAAATAATCAGAAAACGGTTTTGTAATAATAAGAAAACTCTTTTTCTGTAGAAAAGCAAGTTAGATTTCTAAACAGAGTGAAACAGTTTAAATGTTGAAGTGAGATATGCTCATTTTGTAGCTCTGCACAAATCTAAGCTATTCATCTTGATATTATATCCATGACCACTATAACAGCATATTTCTCGTTAAGTGTGTAGGTATTTTATATCATGTTACGTTACATTATATTCAATAATTTCTCGAGTGATAAAAAAAAACTGATAAGCTTAAAAATCTGGATTTGCATGTTCTGGTCCATCACAGTTCTCAAGTGGTTAAACCAAGTTCAACCTACCCTTGGTCTCCCATAACCCCAGGACTTACCTCATAGAAACTCTTCATATAGGATTAGATAGATTTTCCCTTTTTCTCTTCGTACAAGATTATTTTATAAGAAAATTCTGTTGTATAAATAATTAAATCCTTCATTTAATTTTCCATAATATTAAATTACCTACTGATTGATACCTAAAACACACAACAATGCCACTAATCTGAACTAAATGGATCAGGACCTGTTCAGATTTCATAAAGTTAAAATTATCCGAAAAAATATGCATAACAAAAAATTATTTAAAAAAGATAGCTGAATTTAATATTACACATGCAATATCAGAATGGTGTTGGCCAATGGCGAATAATTAAGCACTAAAATACGTAGAGCTGCACAACAATGTTACGAACATAGATATCATGTTTATGAGGTGCCAGCTGGTGAACATCAATGATCATCCAGATTTTTGACCTTACAACAGCAAATAACTTATTGATTTTATGCACCCAGGCTGTAGAGAGTATGTATAATTTCTAGATATAAAATGCACTAGAAGAAATTTTTTACCAGTAAGCGGTTTAATTGTAAGTACATCTTGTATTCAGAACTTGGTTATGTCTGTTTTCTATTCTCAACTAGATTGCCTATAACTTTTTTTAAATTTAATTTTTATGTTTAGAAGCCTATTAAAATATTTTTTTAAATAAAATTACTTAGTTTTTATTTTAAAATACAATTAAAAAATTAGAAATCAGTTCAGAATAGCAGGGTTGTTGTGTATTTGTTTTAAAACTATAAACCGTTATGAGTTTTCCATTCTAATTTACACACCCAATGAAACTCAGAGTCATCAAAGATGTTCAAATTATTATAATTTGATTTTCAAGTAAATCAAATATTATAATGTTGAAGAGGTTTAAGTTTTCAACATCAGTTTTACACGTTTTCATAACAACACAAAAAATTTTCTCTGCCCTTAATTCAGTGATTGAAAAATACATCTTTAATAAAAGTGGATGAATACCCCAATAAATAATTATTTTAAACTTCCAATATCCAAATTTAAAAAATAAATAAATGCTGCTCTATAAATTTTATATTATATTCTATCACTAATTTTTTTAAAGTCATTTACAGTGCATTCAATCTTTACAACTACAATCCGTGAAACAAACTGGAAAATCAGAAAATTAAATCTAAGTGCTCAAAATATCAAACTTTTGTCAGTCGACTTTATGCTCCAAAAAATTATACTGATGAAAACAATCTGAAAGCTTAAAGTATACTGCTGTATATTTACCTCAACTTTATTCCTGTAAAATAAAAAGAAAACTAATTTTCTTCATAGACAATATACCTACATTCCGTCTCTTCGTTCCCATTTGACGTTTATAACACAACTCCCATTACAAAAAAAAGGTTGTATGTCCAGCAATATCACAAACATGTAGAGTAAATGTGAAACAAGGTAAAGCTTTGCACTCCTGCTTAAAATCGGGCATTAACCGGTTTGGTGGTGGAGCGGGTTAGAACCGACTTGCTTCCACGCGCTGCTCCGAACAGTTAGTGTCTGTTACTTACTTTTCTGAAAACATTAGTCTCCTTCACTTATCATTGTTTTGTTCTTATTGTGTAATTAAATCTTCATTGGCTTTAATAATTAATTCGTAAATGATAGTAGTTGAAGCAGTTCTACTGTAGCTTGTATTTGTGATGGTAGTTCATTAATATTGTAATAGTAATTCAAAGTATAGTTGTAAATAATAGTGCAGAAGATGTACATTGAATTTAGTTGTGCCAATAGGTCATTAGTTTTTATATTTTTTGTATTCGGTAAGTGTATTATGCAATTTTTTGTGAACTAATCAGAACAATACTACAGATCGGAAAAAGATTGGAGGAAAAATGAAACACTGTCAAACAACTCATTAGTAATTTTAATGAATTTTAAAAAAAAGGAACGAATGAGGGGCAGATTTTGATAACGAAGTACAAGAAAGAGTACTTTAGCTACAAGTGTTTCCCTAAGTAGCATTCAGCGCTAATTGAAAGAAAATAAAACCAATAAAGGTATCAGTCAGGATTTTACTAAACCTCAAAGAAAGAGTGAAGTAGAGAGCCTAAGGCAAGTTAGGATTACATTTTTCATAAACAGTAGTAACATATCTGCTCCCTTCCAGCTGCTGACTGCAGTTCCCGCTCAGCTGTACCACACTTTCCCGGCAAGCTTCACCATGTTTCACATGTACTATACACTAATGGCCTAACAAGATTTTTAGCATTAAGTTTTACAAGTTCAAGTCACAGTATTGTAAATAACAACAATTAAACTTGACTGTAAAAATTTTATTTTGCATGAGGGTGCTGATTAAGTATCCGGGTTTACAACAAAAACAGATGAGGTGGTTTAGACAATTACTCATCCCAAAAACAGAAGGCTCTAATATTTGGTTGCATTAATTATAAACCACTTGACCATCATTTAGTCTTCCATTACCTTGGAAACAAACACTCAATTGTCAGTGATTTATTAATTTTTACAGCAAAACCCCCATCTTGCAACAAAAGGCACAATCATGAGAGAACAATATTTTAATTTTTACATAGTATGCCTAAATAAGCTAAAGCTATGAATTTTTAATTCTGTATACAAAGTAACAAATTTTTACATGTAATAAAATTTGTTTACTAGTTGAAAATCACCAAATTGTACAACAGAAACTTGTATCAGCACCCTATGATAAAAAATTACAAAATTTTACTGAAATCCTTCACAGTTAAGACCTATTTTACAAAAAGTAAATAGGATCAGATAGTAATGTAGCCAGTAGTACAGTACAGCCAATTCTCCATCAAGTCAAAATTGTTAGCATAGTTGCACTACTCCCAGCTCGGACAGCCAGCACAATGAGGAAAGTAGAACAAGGCCAACGAGTAGAAAAAGCCAACATCGACTTTTTTGATATTGATTTTTTTTTTAATTGTTTATATAGTGCTTTTTGCTTCTTTTACGAAAAGTGCTCAATTTCCCATTTGTTTTTGACTTCTGGCAAGACCCATGAACACTCAAAAGGCCAGGATGATTGGTCATGAAGGATGTAGAAGTACCCGTCCATGTTTCTGCTGCAAAATTTAGAATAGGAACAAAATATGCTTTTTACTTGAGTCAGTTATTTTTATTTTTCTGTAACGTGCTGAAACCTATTCGGTAGCTCCAGAACTAAACATATCTGTTAGTTTTCACACGTTTCTCCCACTCCACATGAATCATATAATATATTAAGTCCAACCTTCCTTAGTTTGCTCCTACTGTCAACAAATAATGATGTCACTGATCATGCGCATTACTTAAAAATGTGTTCACCCTGATTAAAAAGTAACTACAAAATACTTTTAAAAGTATTTTAGTATTTTTATAAATAAAACTGTTAAATCATATCAACAGTTAATCATATCATGACTGATATTTTAAGTACTAAACAATGAATAAATTTATAAAAATGGTGTACTTTATTTCCATTCTTTTTCATAAATATACATGGTTACAAGTTCGATGTACGTATTACCTCTGATCTGTATGACAAAACAAGAGAACTTTAAAAGAAACATTTTAATTTTAATGATCTGTTATCTAGTATTAGTATAGTCACTCGTTATTTCACAATTGAATTTGATGATGACTAATCCAAACCCATAAATCTCTCTCCACATTTTTGACAAAGAATCGTTTTAATATGCTACCAGTTCGCTTATGACATTGTATTGTCTCCCATCGTTCTTACATGCATTATAATTTATTTTCAATTAGGAATTTAGTGTTATAGTATTTGATTCTTCATTTCTATTGTTTTCTATTTGTGCAAGTTACTAATTGTATAAATCATGTAAAAAAAGAAGAACAAAGTTAAATTCATGGACCCTAGCGTACACCCTGTAGTGAATGGCTTTGGTTTGCTGACAGTAGGAGCAAAGTAAGTACGGCTGAACTATAAATCATATCAACAGTTAATCATATCATGACTGATATTTTAAGTACTAAACAATGAATAAATTTATAAAAATGGTGTACTTTATTTCCATTCTTTTTCATAAATATACATGGTTACAAGTTCGATGTACGTATTACCTCTGATCTGTATGACAAAACAAGAGAACTTTAAAAGAAACATTTTAATTTTAATGATCTGTTATCTAGTATTAGTATAGTCACTCGTATTGGTTTTGATTTGTATTGGATTTGTATTGCATTTGTATTGGTTTTGATTTCCAAGGTGACCGTTCTTCTTTACCCCTTATCCAAGTTTCCTCAGATCAGGCCCAACACAATTCCTCTCCCCCTCTCTCTATTGCTGAACATCTCTCATCTATAGCTCTTTTGGCATTGCATCTTTTTCCCAGTTCATCCATAAACGAAACAATCAACTTTTTCTTTTTCAGTCTTTTTCCTTCCGCCAAGTACAGCAACTTTTTAGGTAACCAATCATCCTCAATACTACTGACATATCCAAACCTCTGTTTAAATCTTTTTATTAAGCTCCCCATTCTCAATCGTTTCCTAATCATTTAGATAGATTTCCACATACTCTTCATGAACTGTATTTCTGTCGTTAGTGATCTACTTTCTGCCTTCCACCCATTCATATTTATGTTGCATAATTCAACACAGGAACAAGCATCGCACATATTTTCTTAGATTACATAGGGACCTTCTTAAACCCAGATTAGAACGACTAAATTATACGTGTTTTCGTATACTATACAGATTACTAGTTCAATTGGCAGACAAGTAAATAATTAAGTCCCGATGAAATGCAACAGTCAATATAGCTGCCAGTCAAATACAGTAGAATTAGTAGCCAGTCAGCCTGGCCATCCGACCTGAGAGGACCCTATGTACAAAAATATTCCTAGCGCTCTGAGAGTAGGCTATAATCAGTACTACTGGTTATTTGAGCACAAAGGGTTAAATAAAATAAATGAAATATAATTATAGAGTACAAGAAGTCATGATTTGCTGGCATGTAGCAACGCAATAGATCATAAGGTAAATCCCTTCACAGAAAATCTTTTTACAAAACTAGAATAATAATAATAACGTAAGGTGATTGATTATAAGTAGCAAGCATCACAAGACAAGCCGACAAAAAAACTGGCTACCCATATTGCCAAAGCAGCAAAATTACATTGTGATTCAACACAACAGAATCGTAAAATAAAATAATTTACAAAATGATTAGGTAAGCTACTCACTAGTTGATAATGAAAATAAAAATAAACTATTCAAATACAAAATTACATTCGTGATAAATTTTGCATATTGTTACCTTGAACAGTCGGTTCTCCACCTTCAAGACCGTAAAACAAATACACCAATTGTAGATACATAAAGTAGATAACAATAAAAGTATTCTTGTAAGTTGGTTATCATTACTATTCATTTAAATACTTATTATGTACTTAACAACTAAAAAACTTTAACATTATATGGGACAATAATTAATATATGCAATTCTTAATACACAGAGTGTTTTCATTGTAATATATTTTTTTAAATTTAAGCAAAAACTAAATGTAGGATTTTCTTCATGTAAAAAAATATTATTTTAAATTTTATTTATTGTAAATAAAAGTATAAGAAACCACAAGAACAGTTAAAGAATAACTTAGAACTCTTACCTAAAGAGAAGTGATTTTGTGGTGTTTACTATATCATCAGCTCATAACAATAATAAAATTACAAATACATTTTTCAGACATCTTAACCTCCTCTGTACAGCATGACAATTACAGGAATAAAAGTAATCTATAAATTTTATATTTTAGTTTACTACATAAACTCTGCCAATCTGATAACATCACTATTTTCGTATTTTGTTGGCATGTTCAATATTAGGGTAATTAAAAAAAATTTTACGTGTAAATATTTTCTTACAGTACATCTATTTTTTATTTTTATTGTTTTTTTTCCCTAACATTTCCAATTTATTTACAATATTGCTTATTTTGTGTTTCAATTGAATTATGTGTTCAAGAAGAGGTTTTCTGACTACTATAATAATTACAAAAAGGGAAATAAAAATATTTTCAATGTTACCAAACACCTAATTATTTTAAAACAAGCAATAAATAATATTGAAATAATTTGGTTTGAAAAAAATAATAAAAATCTGATGTGACTCACACAACTTTCTCTTGCCAATGCAAATAATGAACAATACAACCTAACATTAGAAATAAACAAAAAACTGACCTCCAAAAACATAACCTTATTTTAATCATGAGTGAATGATGCTAAATTGAAACCAACCTTCATTTGGCTTAATAATACGGAAAATCACTCTTTCACGCTAAACTAAGCTCTGTAGAGAAAAATGCTTAAAATAAAAGTTGCAGATATTTTGATTTCCTATAAATTTGTATACACTTTTGTTGTAAAATACATATTAAGGCCGCAATCTTTAAAAAAAACCATTTTTTTTGTACGAGAGAACAACTTCCCCAAGAATATCAGCAGACATGGCGCCTACCCTATCTTGTAGAGCATAAAAAATGTAGTAAATGAGACAATTTAAAAAAAATCCTAGGAGCTGTTTTTGAGAGAATCACAAAGAAGTGAAAGATGACACAAATAAACTACTATTTCCGGTTGACCAATTTTGATGAAAATGTTCATATCAGAACCTCTAGTAGTACTTGACTTGAGTTTCATGTGTCACCTTTGTATATTTTTTTTTGGGTTCAGGGGGTCTGAAAATGTGTATATCCAGCAAAAACTTTATTTCAAAAAATCAACATGAAAACAATAATTTCCTTCCTTTGTATTCATATAGGCAAGAAAAAGTAAAAATAAAGAAATAGATATATTGGTAAAATTTTACAAGTATAACTTTTTTTTTAATTTACATTATTGAACATACAAACAGAATATGTACGAAAATAATGACCATAACTAGGTTGGTGGAATTGACATCGTAAATTTATAAAATAAATTGATAAATAATTTTTATTCCTGTAATAGTCTTTACATCCAAAATTCTTTGATAAAACATAATGAGAGATCTTTAAGACCTCTGAAAAATACATGCGGGATTTTAATATTTTAACTAGCAGACAATGTGGTGAACACCACGAAAGTGTTTCTCTTTTGGTAAGTGAAATTTAATTTTTTTTTCTTATTTTAATTTTTTTTTTCTTATGTATTTTTTAACCATTCAGGTCATTTTTTAAAATTTGTTATTCACAATAAATAAAATTAAAAAAATGTATGTTTCAGTTTAAAATCTTCACCCTCAATACCCCAAATTTTGAGGATTTCAAAAATTTTAATTCAAAATATAAGGGGCTGTATAACATTATTTAAAAAAGTTGTATTTAAAATTGTTATGAATTTAATTAAATAGACCTACTATATTCAAAATGGGAAATCATTTGAAATTCACAATTACAATATGTCCTTTATTAAAACTAATATTTTTAAGCGTTCTCTTGCCAGGACTAAAAAAGTACATGACACAACAATGTTGAGTTGAAGATTTAAGTGCTATATATAACAGAAAAGTTCAAAAGAAAATTACCTTCTATTTTGGCTTCAGCTGATAATCGAGTGTAATTTACAAGAGCAGCTGTTTCAAGACACTTTTTAATCATGCCACGAACATCTTCAGGAGGCACTGGTGTAGCAATATCTTTCATCAGAACCTAAATTTAAAAAAAATACAGCATTAAATCACTAAGTTACAGATCACATGGTACTAAACTTGATTCAAATGTGCACACACCAGATAAAAAATATCAGAGTGGCACAATCCAATCAAATGGCTGAATTTACTTTATATAATCAAGAGTTGTACTGAAATATTAATTTCAATTATGTGTTCAGCCATTTTAGAATAAAATAAGAAGCTCAGTACATTTAATCTAACATAAAAACTTTACAAGTCTCCTTCTTGCAGCAATTTCCATTGCTAATTTGAAATATGAGAGGACCAAAACGGTTTTTTGCTCTAAAAAATTAAATTAAGTTTTTACAATTTTAAAAAATCTCCTTTAAAGTACTCTCTATTAGATGTGATGCATTTTTACAGTCTTCTTCCCAATTTGTGAAGCACATCTGGAATTTTTCAACTTTGATATGATGTGCCCTTTTGCAAAGCTATTTTTACAGCCTCCAAACTATCAAAACACTTTAAAATTTTTTTTCATTCTGAGGAACAAAAAAAAGTCGCACAACGCTCGTTCTGGTGAATATGGAGGGTGGGGAATGATAGCCTACCCCTGAGAGTTCAAATAGTGGTTCAAAGACAAAGCTATGTGTGCAGAGGCGCTGTCATGGTGAAGGAACCATTCACCTGATCACAAATCCTCTGGAAAAATCGGCTGGTATGGGATCCAACTCAGCACTGTCTGTTCTAAAACTTTATTGATCCTTGTTGATTTTTTGGTAGATTTTTTTAAATGTTTCATCCTTTCAAGATGAAGGGCACCAAGAACGAGCATAACTTCAACACTTATCTCACCACAATTGAAGTGCCCAGACCAGTCAATTGTGGCTCATAGCATCCTTTTTGAAAGCCTGTCAAAGTATTTTATAAGCTTCCATTGTCAATTTTTCAAGCAGGAAGCAAAATTTTAAACAGATTCTTTGCTCCTTTAAACCACCCGCACAGATGACACTTGGGTAAATGACTTGGGAAGGTCTACTACAGCCACCTACGGGAGACACTCTATCACGCCTAGAAGAGGCCATCTGGTTTCAGTCCAGTTTCTTTTGGCTCCTCTTCATAAATTGACATTTGCTCAATGCCAAGTTCATTTAGAACTTAACATTAAAACTTACGATTTAGCAGTAAAACAAGAATATTTGGTTCCAAAACAAAACTAACTTTTCTGAATAACTGTTTAACTGTCTCAATCGAGTATGTGTGTTTATCAAGTAAGTTTGTGGTAATGAAATATCTTCTTTCTAATGCAAGTTAAAAAAAACAATTAATCTTCATACATTTTCTATAAGATATTAATTCAATTATCTTATTCTTATTTTTAATACAAATTTAACATCAAAAACTATCAATTTATATTCAAAATTGGGAATCAAATTTTTTTGATGAGTTGTTTTTGTATAAACTTTGTACTTAGTATTGTTGTGTTACAAAATTATTTTTCATTTGTTTTGTTTTTATTATTGATAGTAAGAACAGTTTAATGAATGATTAAAACGTTGACTATCAAATATGAAAACTGTAAAATTTAAAAACTAATGTGTAATCAAAATTCCTCAAATATTGACTTTTCATATTACATAATATATATTATTTATTGGTGAAAATAAAGTTTATCTACTAATTTATTAATTAAATACAGTTGCAGAAAATACAATTTGACAGTACTTTAAGTTTATTCCGCTTATTTTTGGAACTGATGTAAACAAATGCTCTGTTCTTCTATTAACAGTACATGTTATAAATTGAGGGTACATATAATGCTTAGCTCGAGCCATCCCAACTGTGATAATCGATTCGCATCTACCTGAAATTGTATCTAATTATAAAACAGAACATTAACTGAGGGAGAATGAATTACTGAACTGCTTACAAGAAACTTAACAGTTTACTCTATTAGAAGCAGCCATAAATACAGTATTTTGACTGTATATAACACCAAAACTACTCACTACTGGTGCCTGGCCATTCACTACAAGCACCAGCCTCATTCTTCCAACCATACATTCATATGATTTGTTTACACAAGTACCAAGGTTAAGTGGAATGAACGATAGATTGCTACACCAAGACATCATATAATGGTCTCTATTTAGCGGTTACATCGAGGCATCTAACAGTGATACCAGCACGCAGTACACTTCTTTTTTTACAGAGATTTCTGTATACCCAAAAAATACTGAAGCCATTAAAAAACTCTTACCCGTTCTAACAGTGATAGAGTAGCTTTAAGGGCACCTTCTGGTCTTCCAAATGGAAAGCAATACCTAAAAGTAAAAACAAAATTAATACTTATACAAATAACATTAGAGTATAATTATTAATGTAATATTCACATCAGTTTTTGTTGTTTTTGAGGTTTATACGACCATAAATCCACAAATGCTACTCTCTACATCAGACAGATGGATATACTGGTGGAAATCATAAATAGTGTGATTCAGATCATGTAACAACTTGAAAACCACTGATTAGAGGGTAATAAATAAGTTTCTGGCCCTTTGTTATGCAACGAAAATGTTCTGTACTTTTTTTGAGCAATATCTATACTTAAGAAATTTAAATTATACTGAAATGAGGTGAAACCTACCAATCTTATTAAGCCCTGCGTAAAAAGTGCAAAAGTTCATTTTATGAGGAATTAGCAAAAACAACCTATTACCCTATATTGTTTTAAAATTTTCAAGTATTACATGTTCACCAACTTAGTTCCCGAGAACTAATTTAACAGGTGCACAAAGAAAATAAAATTCTTTGAATAAATCCACACTTAAAATAAAATGACAGTACATTTGATTCCCTTGCAGAGCTATAAAAATGCTATTCCAAAGATATTTCTGTTACCAGACCCCTAAACTGTGCAACTTGATTCCCCAAAATTATAAAACCATACAGAACATCAGAAGGTTAAAAGTGGAATCACAAAAATGACCCTTTAGTATAGAATGCTACAACTATAACAAAATAATAAATAAATTTAAAAATTCTGGTGCGAAACACTCACACGACGTTTTCTTGTCAATGTAAATAATTAAAAATATAACCTATGATTCATTATGATTAAACAATGTAAAATTAAAAACATAGCTTAATTTTAATTTGGAGTGAATGACACTAAATGAAAATTAGGCTTTGTAGGACTTCAAAATATGAAAATCCCTAATTGACACAAAACTAGGCTCTGTAGAAAAATGCTTGAAATAATAGTTGTAGTTTTGTTTATTTCCTATAACTATTAATAAAACCCTTTTGTCATAAAATGCATACTAAGGTTGCAATCTTAAAAAATACCATTTTTACAGATTTTGAAGAGAAAATACAGAAAATCAATAGTTGACGCTACAATAAGCATTGAAAAAATGCTTCAGAAAAAAGTTGTAGGTCTTTTAATTTTATACAACATTGATTAACACAATTTTGTCTAAAAATTCATTTTAAGATCACAATCTTTAAAAAACTTTATTTATTTTTACCTAGAAAAGACAGTCCCCCATGAATTTTAACAAACATGGCACTTACCCTATCTTGTAGAGCAGGGGTTCTCAAACTTTTTAGGCCAAGACCCCTCACCTTGATCTATTCTAGGCTCGCCCCTCCCTCATGTTAAGAGTTAAAAATTAAAACCAACGAAGCAAATGAATAAGTTTATTCATTTTTTCTTTACTCTTTTAGGCTCGCGCCCCCTCATGTCAAGAGTTAGAAATTAAAACCAACAAAGCAAATGAATAAATTTTTTATCATTTTTCCTGTGTTATTAATACAGTTTTTTATTTTTCTAACTTTCTCGCCCCCTCCCTATTTATCCTTTGAGCCCCCCTTGGGGGTCGCACCCCACAGTTTGAGAACCCCTGTTGTAGAGGATAAAAATGAGGTGATTTTTTAAAAAAAATGAAAAATCATATGAATAAACTACTACTGTATTGAAAATGTTCGTGTAGGGTCCCTTAATGGTATTTAACTTAAGTTGCAAGTTTCAACTTCAAACAATATTCTGTTCTTGAATTTTTTTGTTCACATATACCCACACAGACCAATTGCTAAAAACATGTTTTTTGGGTCAGGGGCCTGAAAATATGTATTTCTGATGAAAACTCAATTTCAAAAAATCAACATGAAAACAATACTTTCCTTCCCTACATAATTCATATAGGGCAAGAGAAAGTGCAAACTATAAAATACAAGTATATTTTTGTCCAGTGCTTAAATTTGTTATAATTCTAGATTCCTGAAAAAGCACATTGAAATCAGTGTATTGAAAAACATAATGCACTCGATGCAGTACATCTTTGATACAACTTTTGATCAACTGCTAGTACACAGTTAATAAATTATAGAAAACTGATTTAGAAATATGAGTAATTCATTTCAGTAATTTTGAAGGTCAAACCCAAAAATAGTTATGCTACATTCTTTAAATTAATAAAAAAATAATAACCTGAAATTTGTTATTTGAAATTCTAAGAGTACTCGTAACCTTTCTTTAATTTCTTGAAATTTATCTTTTTCTTCATGAGTGACTGTTCCAACACCATCTGGCCTGAAATTTATATAAAAAAATTATTAGATGGTTAAAGAAACATATTACCGTCATATTTCGAAAACTAACGAAAATTGAATTGTTGTACCTAAGGACAAAAAAATGACCCTATAAATGACAAAAAATAGAAGTAAGAAAAATAAATTGACATTGTTGAACATACATGTAATAAGTTATTTAGAGTATAATTTGGGATGAATTAAATTACCTGTAACTCAAAACATCAATACATGTCTAAATGAGGAAACATGGCAAAAACATTGTCAGTTTTACAATTACCATAAAATTTATTCCAAAATTACTTAAAAGTTAACATCAAATTAAAGAAAAAGCTCGAAAAACAGCACATACAAGGTGTGATCAAAAAAAATGTGTGAATAATTTTATTACGAACCAAGTAATATGCTTACATCAAGTTTGAATTCATCTCCTTTAAAGTACTCTCCTTTGCTAGCAATGTACTTATCCCAACATTGATTCCATGATTGGAAATATTTTTGGAAAGCTTCTTTCGGAAGGGCCTTTAGCTGCTCTGTCATGGCCCTCTCAGTGTTGAGAATCGAGCCAAAACATTTTCCTTCCAGCATGGTTTATATTTTTGGAAAGAGCAGAAGTTGCATGGTGCTAAATCTGGAGAATAAGGTAAAAGTGGACAGACAGGAATCTCTTTTCGGTCAAAAACTCGTGGATCAGAAGCAAAATGGGGCACGGGGAACAAAAGTCTGGGAACAAATTTGACACTCACTCATCTAATTTGCAAATTATCAGTTAAAATGTTTTGCACAGACCCATACAAGATGTTCAGTTCTTTGGTAATCTCACAAATAGATAATTGCCTGTTTGAAAGAATCAGTTTTGCCAATTTTTGCATGTTTTCATATGTTTTTGAGTTCGAAGGACGTTCCAATCATTGTTCCGACTTTAACCAATTCACTTCTGCTTTTAAATTGCTCATACCACTTGTAAACAAAGTTACTAAATTATCACAATACACTAAATTTAACATATCATGAGCTTCTTTAGCATTTTTTTGCAACTGAAACATAACTTAATGTCAATGCGTTGTTCGAAATCCATGATGTGCAATGGACATGGTAAACATGACGTCACTCTTCCGGCTCTGGAAGCCAACTAACAAGTCACAACTTGTTCAAATTTGGCACTGACTATCATAAAGAATCAAGCAATACTTAATACTCCAAATGGATGTAGCGTCAGCAGTTACTGCTATAAAACTTTATTCTCCGTATTTTTTGATTACACCTCATACTTACGCTAACATTTCCAAGATTTTAATCAAGTAAGGGGCATTGTAAGTCTTTTAAAATTAGTACTTCTTATACACAGTGATCGAGAGATAAGAAAGATATAGTTATAGATTTATATCTTCAGGTAGTAAGACAGCCAAAACAATGTAATATGTGCAATTAAATTGTGACTACGATGTGTGAGTGTAAGTTTTTCACTTAAGTTATTTCTACCATTAAAAGCAAAAATTTATTATACCGAATATAAAATTTATTACACTGAGTATCACTTGAAGCTCTATAAAGGTAAAATAGAATCGAAAAATTAAATATTTTTTTAATTTTTAGCGCTGTCTGAAAATCTAAATATTTCTTTATGGATCGATGTACAATATTTATTATTTTAAACAAAAGATCATTTGGAATTTCAATTTTTAAATTAGTGTCGGCGACAAAAGATAAAAAAAACTTCATAACTACAGATTCACTTGACTTTCATTAATTTTTTTTTGTAAATTGTTTAATATTTTTTGTCGATTATACTAATATTATAACTAAACATCAGCAGTCATTATTCTAATGTTGTTTATTATTGGTTATATGTTTTAAATGGTTTTTCTGATGTTCGCTTGTTTGTATAGGTTTTGCCAATTTCTGAAAATATTGTTTTTTAATACACAATATACATTTTCTTAAAACCTAATTTTTTTGAAATTTTTACATAACACTCAACTCATATGGGCATGGTAAGTTTTCCTATAATGAAAACTATATAATAAATTGTTTTATAAAATACTAGCAACCCCCTCTCGCTTCGCTTCACAGCAGCTAATGTAGGCCTCATTAAATTATTTTAAACCTCTCTATATACAATATTTGTGGTTTTGTTGCCCCATGCCAGCAAAATAAATTGTTTTTCTGCACTTCCAGCTCTAGAAAGTCTGACATAAAGTTGTCCATGAGTGAAGGAAGCACTCTTGCCTCAAATCAATGCCCATCGGTTTAAATATTTGTCCCTGCGATTTAACAGAATTGAATAGAATGCATAGAAGAATACCGATGGAAAAGAAAGAGACAGTTGATATATGGCTGAGATAAGAGACAGTAATACATGGGTGCGGTACGCAGAGTAATTGGAAATATATGACTCATTCACTACCTGTCGAATGAAAACAAATATATGAAATACAGTACAAAAATAAAAAGTTTGAATATTTCCGAATTTTTAATGCTTTTGGAATCGAATGTTATTCCTCACGTTTTTCTATGAAATATAAAGGTTGAATCGTGCTTCTAGCCCAAAAAATACACGATCCAAAGGACTTAGAAAAAAATAAAAGTGCTATACACCCGATAAACTAAAACATGCGACATCGTCACAGTTTAAGTTGCTTAACTCACTTAATTAAAGTTACTTAAAGCTGCAAAATAGCCTATATTGATCAGGAAGCTCTAAGCTATGCAGCAATGAAAGATTATTTAAAATCAGTTCAGTAGTTTCTGAGATTACCTCATACAAACAAACAAACAAACAGACGTTTCTTCTTTATTATATTAGTATAGATTTTGGGAACAATTTTTGTATCGTCAAACCTTCAAATGAATAAAATAACCTTTTTTCAAACTCCTGTACAACTTATCAAGCCAAAAACTGAGTTTATATCAAAGAAATAGTTTAGTCAATTGGTTCAGTAGTTTTTATGAAAAATGTTCCTAATGATACGGGGGAATCCTACCTTTTTATGAAAATGTTTACTCCTAATAATTATAATAGTTTTTTATATTCTACTCAATAAAGCGCATCACTAACAGTTTATAACAAATACAAAATGATCTCTGAGTTAATTATAACCAAAAAATTGAGGTTGAATTAAAATAGGGTTTCATAGAAAAATCATACCTCTGTAATCTCTAAACTTATAAACTTAGACTTTGTCTCAAATTAAAGATTAAAAATAACCTGTAGACTATTATGTAACAAAAAAATGATGAATCGGTTTTAAAAATATTCCCTCAAAAAATTTATTTTTAAACACTTGAAAAAAATTACATTTTGTGATTAACTAATTCATCAAAGTGAAATAAAAATCGATAAGTAATAATAATTTATGAAAAAATGTCGGTTACATCATAGCATGTAATTACTAACACGTTGGTAAAAAAATAATAATCTGGCTATTATAGAACTGCAGTTATGTTTTTTCTTGAATTTCAAAACACTTGGAATTGTAATTTACAGGAAATATTGTATTACATATTAAGGGGTGTCAAGTTACCATAATGACACTTTAATTATCAATTGCTTTTTTATATTTCTAGATGCCGTAGGATCAAAGTAATTATAGCATTTTATTCAGAGCATTTTGGACTACATAATATATTTATTAAAGTAGAATCCCCCCTCCCTTAACGTGGTGATAGGAGTTTTGTGTTACCTTAAAACACTACCTGAGCATTATTTTTAATAAGCACTCCATAGCTGTAAAAATCTTATTAATTTTACATTTTATTTATTATGCATTGACACCTGAATAAAAAATGACACATTTAAAAACAAAATATATCAAGATGACAAATGGTTACCTTATAACTGATACATGACCTGAAAGGACACAATAAAATTAATCCTTTACCTACTAAGAAAATAGTAAAACAATTTACACATGAAACTTTGAATGAAAAAGTTTATAATTTATTTACAAATTAAATCATGAAAAATTGCATGCAATTTGTTGAAGAACAACTAGAATCAGAAAAGTAATATAAGCTACATGAAGAAAGGATTCTTACTGACTACAGCACCTATTTTAAAGTGTATCTACAACATGCACGTCATAAGAACATGGGTTCTGTACCATGTACACTTTTTGTGGCCCAAAAAACAACTTGGGATGTTTCACTTATTAAATATGATTATTTGAAAAGACAAGAAACACTTTAGTTTCCATTTTAAAATTGCAAGTGAATAGATCTGTAAGAATATAATACTGACCTTGGAATTACAGCAGATGGACAACACATAAAATGCAAAAAACTAATTTTTTTGTCTCTAACAGCTCTACCTGATAAGGAAACTTAAAATAGATATAGTTTCTGGTTTTCTGATGAAAACAGGATGAAGGCCCTTGATAAACCTGTTTAGAATTACAGAGGCTCAAAGAAACAATAGCAGGGTTTCGGAGTCCTTCCTCAAAGAAGGCTGGACAGGCTTAAACGCGCCGTCTGTTAATTAACAGTACAAAATAATGGTAAATTGTGGCTTGTCAATCCTATAACTCAGATGTGACGTCTTCCTGAGACAGTATCTTTTAAGATACCAGAACCATTGGTTTGGGAGTGGTGGTTTTATACTTTGCCAATGGTTGAGCATTGCTGGACCCTTTGGAGAGATCATTTAAGTTCTTACAAGTTCTCAATCTGCCATAATATTGTTTATGTTAAATATTTATTCAATCCTGAATTAATTCATAAAACAATCTGGACAAAAATATATCTTTCAAAAATACTATAATGAAGATTGGTAAAATTAGAAACAGTAAATTAATGATAATTTAAATTTTAAAGAGAACATTGTATATGAAATTTAATCTTTTTTTATATAAAAAAATGGTTTAAATATTATATTAATTTTGGAAAAAAATAAAGTGATCGTTTATAAAAAATAGACCTGATGCAATATGCTTTGATTTTTATTACCAACCTCAAAAAAGTCGTCACTTGATAAGGAATAGGCCTACTGTTGAATTTATAAAGTATAAGTTAAAGTTTTTACATGAAAGTATATGATAATGCTCTGTTGACACAATGTGAAGATATTAGAATTTATGTTGATTCAAACATTTATATAAAGTTTGACAATTAAAATTTTTATTTTAGACACAAGATTTAAACCAGACAAAACAAATTAAAATGAAATTATGTAAATGCGAAATACAATAAATACTTATAAAAGTACAAAAAGTTAAGTAAGAAAAGATTAAAATAAATGAAGCAGTCTATCATAACCTCTGAAAATAATTTAAATTGTAACTTTCCATTTAAGGATAAGTGGAGTAATAAAATTGAACAATCAAGCACCCTGTAGTAAAAACTTGTTAATCCAAATAGTCAATGGTGGCGGATAGATCCACATAATGGATAATCTCTCATAAAATAACCCCCTATTTCTTTTACAAACTTAAATCATGAGCCATAACCTCTGTTCACTACATGTAAGTGTGAAATGTTAAATACTAAATCTTCTTCTTCTTACTATCAAGGATTAGGAATAAGCCTGATCCGAACTCACAAACAATCCTACACATATACACAAATACGAGATATTCCAACTTCAGCATCTCAACTACAGCCATCTTCTTCAAGGTCTTCCCATCTCCCTTCTACCAATGGGAACATATTCCGTAACTTTAAAGGGTATTCTCTCCTCTGGCATCCACTCCAAATGATGTCTCCATTGATTGTGGAACTCCTCCACTTTTTCATTCAGACTAATACACCCAACTCAGATCTAATTTCCTTGTTATGTAATAGATCCAGTCTTAAGCAGCCCTTCCCCTTCTCAAAAACCTCATTTCAGCTGCTTGAATCCTATTTTCTTGGCGTTTTGTGGTAACCCACAACTCATTTCCACAAAAGACTGGGGCTGCCATTACCTTGTAGAACTTCACTACCTACTGTCTCTATTCTAGCTCTGTTACCCAGTGTCCTGTTAATGGTACCACAAATAGCTTTATTTATTTTATTTTCTACATCCAAGTCTCTATCAAAGCTTACATTGCATCCCAGACAGTTATAATGAGACACTTAATCTAATACTACATTGTCTAAAACAATCTTCAAACAAAAGGGACACTTCCCGCTGAATGCCATAACCTTTGATTTAGCAATTGAAACTCATAAATTTTACTTTTTAAGTAAATCATTAAAAACATAAACTGCTCTTTGAAGCTCATCTTCACTCTCCTGTGTAATCCACATGTCATCCACAAATAGCAAAGCATTAAGGTAACCGACAGTACTTATTCTAACCCCACGGACTAACCACACCGTTACACTTTTTAAAAACATAGTCAATATTTTATATTAAATAAAGTAGGGGAGAGACTGCACCCTTGTCTCAACCCTTGAGTACTAAATAATTATTGTAATTAATTAGGTTAAATATTAATGTTAATGTTATCAACAATCAGCATGTTAATGTGTTAAACAAGTACACTAGCTTCCAACTTGGTCTTGGATCTACAATTTCAGAGATCGTGTTCAGCATTAGTTGTACATAAAGTATACGCTAACTAATGGTTGAGTGCAGTGTTAGCTCTGTACTGCTTAATGCATGCACCATATTGCATTTTGTACTGGAAAATATCGCATCCAGTATAAGGTGGCATCATCCTACCTAACAAATTCTATATGTGCAAAACCGTAAATAGATGTAATTATAAATTACAGCGTTGTCCCATGTATCATTGAATTCTACACTTATTTTATGGTATGAGATATTTACGGTCCATCTCAGACTACCTAGATCCTCTTGAATATTCATCACTGCGAATAGTAATTAAAAGAGGTTTAATTTTGTCCAAATATTTTTCTATATTGTTGTGTAACAGCTTCAGAACAATATTAGAAACAATATAATAATTGGCAGTAGAGGTTGTTGGTGAATTCTACCATACTGAGAATGAAGACAAAAAAGATGGTTGATATAAAGAAAATTTAATATCAATTTAAGGACATAATATACTTTGATAAGTTATTTATTTGCCACACATATTGTTATATGTATTATGAAAACTTTCATCTGGATTTTATGGGAATGAAACAACACTAACTGAAATAACAAAAAATACACATTTAATTAAATTACATGAGTTGATATATAAATGGCGACAATCTTTGTAGCATCACGCTTGATGAAGATTGGAATATTTAAAACAGGTAAAAACTGATGTCAGATATGTAAAGCATATAGATTTTAAAATATTTGCTCACAAGAAGGATCTGGAGAAATGAATCATACCAGTCACATGACTGATGACAAAAATTCCATCTACTTGAATTTTTCAATCTCACTGCAAGTAAATAATAAATAATTATATGAATAAGCTAAAACTACAATGAGAAATTTATCTAAAAGATTCGGAGGAACAAGTTTCTACTTATTTTATTTAATACAAAAAATAATTATGATTAAAATAACATTTACATAAAAAAATCAATAAATACTGAGAAAAAATTAAAACAAGTATAATCAAATTGAATGGAAGTAGAACCTATCAACCTACCAACCTACCAAATCAAGTTCGCTAATACATTACCTGAGAAACAAGTAATTACAATTTTTCTGGTACTTAAAAATGACAAAGACATTCAAACCAAAAATTTATCCAAATTTTGGTCGGAAAAACATAAATCTACATATTCAGTCTATTGCAAAACAAAATAATGTTATCAATATTGGGATAATGCAAAAATAATTTTTTGTTATACTCTTTTTCTGGGCCTTAACTATCTATTGTTGACAGTTTATAATTTGATAAATGAAGAAGTCAATTTAAATAATAAAATTTAACTAAAAATATATTCGATCCTGTAAAAGATTGTGCAGAAAATTTACAAAGATAGCCTAATTTAAATATATTTGTGACATCAAATTTGATGCAGTACAATCTCACACAAAGAAGTAATAACAAACTTTAAGCACAATCATATTTTGTGAAACGTCATTGAATTCAATTAAACAGTGTTAATTTATTGTGTCAAAAAACAAACTCATGAATACAAGTGCAATCTACAATTCTATACTTTTGGAGTAGTTTTCATTAAACTTCAAATTTTCTAATAAATTGTAATGGATATTCCAAGATAATGGGGATAAATAATTACGTATGGAAATAAAAGTACTTTAAGTACTTGGTTTAACTGTAACCAAAACACCGTAATATTTTGTTCAAGATTGCAAATGAAAAATTTTTAGTTTTAAAAAGCAATACCACTGTAATAAGTTTCAGTACTTTGAAGTGATGTAAGGGGGGGGGTCACAATGGATTTTTCAGTCAACATTTTAAATTTGTGTTTTTCATACCTTCAGATATCCTGATCTTTTAGCTTTAAAATGAGGAACAATTAATTAAGCACTGAGCTCTAGAAAAATGTTTATGATACTTAAATTATTCCTTGTCATGGTGATAATAATTCTGTTACATCTGGGCTAAATTTTTTTCGTTGTTTTTCCATTCTCTTTTGTGAATGTATTTTATTCCTCATAATTTTGTGGCAACACTGTTTTTATTTTAAGTACAGTATAACAGATATTACATATATTAGCACTGGATTTTACTCTTTAAATGTGTTAAAAAAAGAATCCAATTTTTACAAACACAAAATAAAGACATTTAAAATTTGCAATGTTTCTTTTGTTTATCAATTTTTCCCAAAACATAGTAGTTTAGATAAAAAGTGCAATATTAGTGAGTAATGATGCCAACATACGCCTTGGTTTGAAAGTAGGTTATGATGTAATACATAGATAAAAAAATTCCACATCTGACCAAGGATTAAACCCGGGACCCCAGACATAGAAATCAGTTTTCTGCTAACCACTGCACCATGGGCCAGCCTAAAAACTATCTATTCGGTGTAGAGAAGTGGACTGTATTTTTAAATAAATAAGAACGTGTTAAATTTGTTTTAACGTTTATGTTATGTGCAATACATAAATAGTAACAGTACAAATAGTGAATAGTATGTGTTATGTTATTAACACCATGATTATGTGGGATAATAATGAAAATTGCTATAGTTTCATTGTTATAGAAACATATTTTCTTCTTTTACAATTTTAATGAATTTAAATTTATCAGCAGGAAGCAAGTATTAATAATCTAAAGAATAAGAAAGGCTTACAGAAGGCGTGAAATATCCAACACTATCATTATTATGGGGTTTCATTATCTCAGAACCTACTGAAGCTATTGACTGAAAATTTTTAAGAGGTTCTTGCAGTACTGAAATACCGTGCGTTCGGAAAGTCGCTGTGCACTGGAATTGTGACTATGGATTTATGAAAATATGTATAAAGAAATGACTAAGCATTTTGGAAAAAAATTTATTCAATACCTTAATTACATTGTTAAACCGTGATTACATTGTTTATAGAAGGTGTTCGAAATGACCTCCATTGGCATCAATACAGCATTGCACTCGTTTCATTTTGTTTGCAAACACCTTTCGCAACTGTATAAAACGTTATGCAACGTGTTTGGTGAACGAATAATTTCAAAGAATTTGTGGCCTGCAAGATGTCCTGATCTGACTCCCCCCGATTTCTTTTTATGGGGTGCGGCGAAACAAACTGTGTATCGGAACAGACCACACACGATTGACGAACTTAAAGCCGCAATAACAGCATACATTCAAGGAATCACTGTTCTTCAGTTGCGAAAGGTGTTTGCAAACAAAATGAAACGAGTGCAATGCTGTATTGATGCCAATGGAGGTCATTTCGAACACCTTCTATAAACAATGTAATCACGGTTTAACAATGTAATTAAGGTATTGAATAAATTTTTTTCCAAAATGCTTAGTCATTTCTTTATACATATTTTCATAAATCCATAGTCACAATTCCAGTGCACAGCGACTTTCCGAACGCACGTTATAACTACTGACAGGAAGATTTTTCAGTGAATTGTTTTAAATCCTAGTTATCGCTGTTTTGTTGTTAGTTTGAGTGACTCCACATTGTTAATGATACAAAAAAAAACCATTTTCTTCAATAGGAGTAATTATTTTACAAATCCTCTTGTCTAAAGTTGTATTAGGTGGCACTAAATATGAAGTAAAACTTTGAAGTCAATATATTTATTGGCCACTGAGAAAACAGGTCAAATGTTAATATTAAAAAGACGTGCATTACAACCCCCTTTAAAAGGAATTAATTAAGAGATATGACAGCTGATCTACAAATAAACTTTTTTTATCTTTGCTTTTCATGTCTTAACTGCATTTTATCAAACCGAATTTGCTGAAAATACACAGAGAAATTGATGAAAACACCTCCAACATAATTATTTAAATTATATTATTATTATTTAAAACAGATCCATGCTAAGCACTGCAGTGTATAGAATACTATAATAAATATATGCATTACATTTGTACACTAATCCATGCTACAAACAACTGAATCCTTTTCAAGAAACTTATAGATTTTACAAGTTTTCCATTTTCACAAAAACAAAATTGACTTAAGATATCATAAAACTTTACCGAAATATAATATTTCTTTAAAAGGCGATTCTTTAAAATGTTGCCCAAGGAAATAGCAGAATAAATTGACATATGTAAACTTATAAGTAGACCTAATTATTTTAGAAACATTAAATATGTAATTTACTTAACCCTTTGGGACTCACATCGGGAGTTTAGTCTTGTTATTAAAATTTACTTTTGTTATTTAAAATGGCAAAACTAACAAATTTTGACCAGCTTCACAGTATTTTCCTAAAATTCTTTTACTTTGATGTTGGTTACATTTTCACCATCAGCACTGTCGCACTTGATGTCAAACTGACTGTTTTCTAGATCTATTATACTCATCGGGCCTTGCTCATTTCCTAAGCTTTATTGACCGGTGATTTTTTGAGACGGTATGCCATATGATACTTAAATTTATAAAACATTTAAAATTAATGTCATGATAGTACCTTGTACTTCAAACAAAAATTTTGTTACTTTTATAAATGTTAAAACAATAAATATAAACTTTTTATATTACAGAAAAAAAGTAAAATCAGGTCACCTTTATTTTTACAGAGAAAAGCACTGGTTCTAACAAACATGGAATTCAGATCAATCTAAACAGAAAGCTGGGAAAACTTGTATCACCTGGATTCAATTGAATGAAAATACAAAAATATGAAGGTAATATATTCTATGTAATAAGCCATTCAATAGAAGTCATGCAAATAACCTGCATTATAAGAGATACATCAATAAGCATTACAATGTTTAAAATATATTTTATAAATTTTATTCATACAGACATTCTTTACTTTTTCACATGAAAGTTGTAACTGTAAGACACTTCTAAAATTTAATTTGTTTAAAGGTAACTCCTTTATTAGTAAATATTATCTTTGAATTGCCGTTCTTAGACAGCTTAATTAATAAAATTGCGGAGAAAAAACTGTTTGACAATTCAGATTAATTTTAAACACGATTTTCAGCTTCAGTGTTCTTCCCAAGATTCAAGCACAGAAGATGGTACCAGTCTTGAAATTTACATGTAATAATTAATTAATTAAAATTAATTTAAATTGCCAGACAATGCGGTTTTTTAACATTTGTTGTAAATATATTACCGAAATATCAATGAATAGTTAGAACGATTCGAAAAACATATGAAATATTTAAAAGAACATCTTTTATTTATTATACAAGATTGTAATGGTTATCAATGACATCGTGCAATAAAGAAAAGTAATAGAGGTAAGTTGTGCGAGTGACGTACAGACCTGGCAACAGGGGTATTGTCTTCAAGGACCTCCGTGCTAGGTAAATCATTGACAATTATTAGATACGTGAGTTGTGGGGAGAATAGTACACCTAACACACTCACAAACACTCATACGTACACAGAAACACACATATTCCAATTATCCAATCAAATAGTGCAGTAATATCTGCATAACATTATCAGTATTTTAGTACAGAAATGAATGAGCATATCAATGTACATGAAGTTATAAAAAATGAGAAATGTTTTTATATTTTATGTCATATCATTGAACAATATAATTCTGTACTTAAGAAGTAAAGGAAGTTAACTCTATTTTTTCAATTTTTCAGAAGAACCAAAAACATGAAGTTTCGTCTTTTTAAAAAGTTTTGAAAGTGTTAAATTTTTTTTTTTAATTTGTACCAAATATAGCTTCTGATACAGAGATTTAAATAACTAAATAACTTCTAAACCTCTCTGACCACCCACAAAACTTGAGTTAATCAAACGAAAACAAAATTTAGACAAAACATATTGTGCTAACTCTATTTTGATAAAGAAACAGCATTTTATTCACAACAATGTTTGAAAAAAGTACAGAATTCAAGCAAATTCTGAGGCCTATCATTTAGACAATAAAAACAAAATAATTCAAAATAAAATAACTTATTGTCAATAATGAGTATACATTCAATTAGAGTAAAATAAATAGTCATTTAAAAATCTTCCGCACCATACACAAAAATTGGAGTTAATGTGCTTACTGCAACTTTTAAAAAATGGAAGCACGTCAGATACGAGTTAATTCTGTAAACAATTAGATAGAGCATTTCATGCCGATTTTCAAACTTAATTTTGCTGAAATTGGAGTTAAACCACTTTACCTCTAGGGCACAGAATTTTTTAAATATTTTTTATCATCAAAAAATTACATAAATTAAAATTATTTATTTATTTCAGATGGGTATTATTTTTCTGCAACTCACAATGTTGTTGGAGGTTCAAACAAGTCTTTCGGCTGATGACCTAAACAACACATTAATTTTTCAAAACTGTTGATATTTAGAATTATCTGTTTTATTTTGACACGTCCTATACTTTCTTTTAAACTCTCCTGGATACAGTTATCAAATTATAAAACATTTCTTATCGATACTGTGATACCAATTTATAAAACATTTCTCATTTTTACTGTGCAATAGGTTTTTTTTTTGTATTTATATGTGTGATAGATAAATGCAATGCACATGAATACATAAATGTTGCTTTCAACAAGTGTCTGCTTTGTAATACTGTAAAACAACAGTAATGCTGTCCTTAAAGATTGTGTATTTGCAGCATGAAACATTAGAAAACTATGTTTTGTACATGTATTTTATAAGTTAACAAAGAATTCAAATGATGTCACATGTGGATATTTATACGTCTATTGTTAGATTATGTATGTTTTCAAAATTTACATGATTTCTGTGCAATGTAAAATTAATTAGGTTAAAAAATGTGATCACTCCAATATTGATGAAGAAATATTTTTATAAATACGAACAAAATAATCAGTCTTTTTCCAAATAGAAGAGAAGAAGGTAAATAGAATTTATAAATTATGATTTTAATGACGAAAAGATAAAAATAGATTTATTAACGTGAAAAATGATGCATCTTTTGACACTTGCATCTGTTTTGATAAAACTGTAAGGTTTTTGTAAAAATGAACTAAAAATAGTTCCACAAGGCTTAAAATTTTACTGAGACAAGTGTAACTGAGTTGTCTTTTTCAAATTAATAAAGGAAAACTTTATTAGCCTGTACTATAAAAGAAACCATATGACAAATTTATTACTTGTAACTGTGAGATATAAGGTGCAGAGATTAATTTAGTTTTGTAAAGTCTATTATTTACAAAAAACTTTAAATTTATCCTAAATAATTATTAAATAAAAAAAATCATCAAACTTGACAAGAATGTATATAAGTCTTTATGTACAGGACATTCTTTTAACATTATTATTCATCCTGTATAACATTAAATTAAAGTTTTATTCAACCACATGATTTGCTGATCACTTAGTGGTTTCCATCCGAGATGCTTAAAACTTAACATTGATAGATAATGATGTGCCTGCATAATTGACTCAACATTTTGCCAAGTTGCTTATCCAACCCATGTGAATTAATTTTTTAAAGGAGACATTCTACAAAATTACTGATTTAGTTCGCTTAGAAGCCAATTCATTGAGCAATCACATTTTTTTAATATTTTGTAACTTACAACCAAAAATCTTGCTTGTTTAATACCATAACCAGTATTTAACAACCTCAATTTTATTGTATGTGAATTTGAATGGAAGTTTAAAATACGTAATGTGAATCATTGTTGCTAAATGCCACATTAGAAAGAGAAATATCCCATTAATTTGCAATTAGAGAAAGGCACCGATCAATCGGCCAGTACCAGTAGTAGCAGCACAACAAAGCAGCCGATAAAAGGAGAAAAGCGACCGTTACCAGACGACGACGAGAAACAAGAACAGAAACCAGCTAAGGTTGATAAAAAATTAAAACCGACCCCAGATTTAGATTTACCGTATGATTTGAAAATGGCTCAGCGAGCGCAATATTTTTTTCGACCCGGTAATACTGAAAGACTATCTGATATGGATGAAGAGTTCAAGTCGTACATAGTTCATAGATGGACTGGTAACGATGAAGTGATTAAGTTTTTGTTGGACAAGAGACATAAAACCTGGTTAGATTGGGGAGTTGCTATTGATAGAAGTTCCGATCCTGATTATGAAGAAGTAGGTAAGACAATAACCGACCATATTATTCAATCAGGGGGAGTGAAAATTGAAAACAAATTAAAAAATTAAATTGTAAATATGTGAATAAATTTGAATTTTTAAACAAAAAATGTTTTATTTACAAGGTCCTTACTTCGATTCCTACCTATATCCACCTAAACTACATATCCTCAAGTGTATTGTGTCAAAGTTTCATTAAAATCGGTCCACGCGTTCAAAAGTTATGAACGTGTGAAGATGGACCTGATTTGTGGTGAGTATCGATATATCCGTTCGAACGGTGGCGCCGCCGTGCGTTGTGGCGCAACTGGTGGCGAAAATTGAAACTACCGAAAACTGAAATTAAGCCCTACGCGGCTGAAATTTGGTGAGTATATGTATTTTGTGTCTACGAGTTGGAAAAAAATAGTGAAAAAATTCTCCGACTGCAATTTAAGCAGATACGGCTGAAATTTGAGTTCACGCTAAAAAGGGCGTAACTCGGTGACGGTAAGTGATTTTTTAAAATCTCTTAAAGTGAACTCATTTTCGTAAGCTTCGATGGCTATCTCCACGTACTGAGGAAAATCCAAACCTACTCCTCCTGCTGCTCCAGTAGGTGGTTGATGATATATTGTAGGAACGGCCTTATCGCCCCGTTTGTTACCTTGTTGCTGACGGCGTTTGTGCTGTGCCAAATTAGATTTAGTAGGGTATTGAACTCCGGCGACACTTTCGACCAGATATTTAATGCCGAGTCCACCAGCTCCAATAGCGCTATGCCAGTTACCAGTACTAAGAAAGTCTTGACCAAAAGATAAAATTGCTGACTGATCCGCAATTCGAATATCATCCGATGTTGTGGCGATCTCGTATTCGATATCATGCAATAAAGCGATATAATCGTCGCGATCTACCGGCGTACCGTTCACTACCGGATTACCCGGTCCCAAATAATTATGACCGGGAAAATTCATCTGTACATGACGGATACCGTAGGACGACTGAAAGTCAAGGCTGCTGTTATTGTTGTTGCCTAGATACAAAATAAAACTGTCAAGGTTACACGTGTTATATAAGAAAAAGATAGCAATCTATGTAGGAAATTAATTGTTGCTGCTGCTGCTGCTTCTGTTTACTTGCCGCTGGCTAAAGCCAGAGCTGCTGGTGACGTAGCTATGGTATGCAATTAACAAGGACGCTCAATGCGGTCTTCATATGATAATGAACCAAACTGCACTTTCGCTGCGGTACTGTTAAAATGCATCGTTGCACTTCCTCGACACGCACTGCACTTTTCCTATCTACAGTTACGCAAGCTAACGGATAGGCCATATCTTATTATTATTTATATTATTCTTATCATTCAAAAAGCGCGGAAAGATTTGGCGGGAAACCGAGCGTGACGTGACGCGTGATTTAGGTTATGTTAAGCCCTAACCGTTAGCTACGTCACCAGCAGCTCTGGCTTTAGCCAGCGGCAAGTAAACAGAAGCAGCAGCAGCAGCAACAATTAATTTCCTACATAGATTGCATCATCCACCACTCTCACCGAGTTTTCTTTATCGATCATGCACAGACGATGAGAAAATTCTACATCTCCGGGTTCGTTGTTTTTTTTAGGAACTTTTGCACCGTACCACTTGTCGCACTGGTTAGCGCTGACAAACTCTATTCCGGTAGGAATCATAGGCCTATCGGCTACCGTTTTATACGACACGTTTAACCCTTGGTATTTATTTAGGAGTCTGTGTGCCGATGTGCCCAACACAAACATATTAGAATTCACTGAATTTATAGCGGCCGAATTAGTATTAAAAGGTGTACGATAACCTACACAGGTGATAATAGTCTGACACACTTTCACTTCAGTCTGATTCGGTATCGTGTTAAATTCGGCACGAGTTAAATACCAGGGCAATATTTCCACGGGTACACTGGCCAACGAGGTGGTCAAAACTGCTTGTTCAATTTTTTTCCCGTTCAGCGTATACTTCATTCCGGTATCCAGAGATTTAAAATTAAATCCCAACGAATACATTAGTCTATGATGAGTGAACACTAATTTACCTTTTTTAAAACTAGATATAGGTGAATGTACAGACATAACATGAGAAGACACAGAACTATCCCCTTCATGATGATCACTGGTAGAACTTTGCCCGGTGCCGGCGCTTCTTCCTTCTTCCCCGGTTGTCGACGTCTCCATGTTTGATGTCTTCTTTCCGCTCATTTTCGTAAGCTTCGATAGCAACCTGCACGTACTGTGGAAAATCCAAACCTACTCCTCCGGCTGCTCCAGTAGGTGGTTGATGATATATTGTAGGAACGGCCTTATCGCCCCGTTTGAGACCTTGTTGCTGACGGCGCTTGTGCTGTGCCAAATTAGATTTAGTAGGGTACTGAACTCCGGCGACACTTTCGACCAGATATTTAATGCCGAGTCCACCAGCTCCAATAGCGCTATGCCAGTTACCAGTACTAAGAAAGTCTTGACCAAAAGATAAAATTGCTGACTGATCCGCAATTCGAATATCATCCGATGTTGTGGCGATCTCGTATTCGATATCATGCAATAAAGCGATGTAATCGTCGCGATCTACCGGCGTACCGTTCACTACCGGATTACCCGGTCCCAAATAATTGTGACCGGGAAAATTCATCTGTACATGACGGATACCGTAGGACGACTGAAAGTCAAGGCTGCTGTTATTGTTGTTGCCTAGATACAAAATAAAACTGTCAAGGTTACACGTGTTATATAACAAAAAGATAGCAATCTATGTAGGAAATTAATTGTTGCTGCTGCTGCTGCTTCTGTTTACTTGCCGCTGGCTAAAGCCAGAGCTGCTGGTGACGTAGCTAACGGTTAGGGCTTAACATAACCTAAATCACGCGTCACGTCACGCTCGGTTTCCCGCCAAATCTTTCCGCGCTTTTTGAATGATAAGAATAATATAAATAATAATAAGATATGGCCTATCCGTTAGCTTGCGTAACTGTAGATAGGAAAAGTGCAGTGCGTGTCGAGGAAGTGCAACGATGCATTTTAACAGTACCGCAGCGAAAGTGCAGTTTGGTTCATTATCATATGAAGACCGCATTGAGCGTCCTTGTTAATTGCATACCATAGCTACGTCACCAGCAGCTCTGGCTTTAGCCAGCGGCAAGTAAACAGAAGCAGCAGCAGCAGCAACAATTAATTTCCTACATAGATTGCTATCTTTTTCTTATGTAACACGTGTAACCTTGACAGTTCTATTTTTATCTAGGCAATAACAATAACAGCAGCAGCCTTGACTTTCAGTCGTCCTACGGTATCCGTCATGTACAGATGAATTTTCCCGGTCACAATTATTTGGGACCGGGTAATCCGGTAGTGAACGGTACGCCGGTAGATCGCGACGATTACATCGCTTTATTGCATGATATCGAATACGAGATCGCCACAACATCGGATGATATTCGAATTGCGGATCAGTCAGCAATTTTATCTTTTGGTCAAGACTTTCTTAGTACTGGTAACTGGCATAGCGCTATTGGAGCTGGTGGACTCGGCATTAAATATCTGGTCGAAAGTGTCGCCGGAGTTCAATACCCTACTAAATCTAATTTGGCACAGCACAAACGCCGTCAGCAACAAGGTAACAAACGGGGCGATAAGGCCGTTCCTACAATATATCATCAACCACCTACTGGAGCAGCAGGAGGAGTAGGTTTGGATTTTCCTCAGTACGTGGAGATAGCCATCGAAGCTTACGAAAATGAGCGGAAAGAAGACATCCACCATGGAGACGTCGACAACCGGGGAAGAAGGAAGAAGCGCCGGCACCGGGCAAAGTTCTACCAGTGATCATCATGAAGGGGATAGTTCTGTGTCTTCTCATGTTATGTCTGTACATTCACCTATATCTAGTTTTAAAAAAGGTAAATTAGTGTTCACTCATCATAGACTAATGTATTCGTTGGGATTTAATTTTAAATCGCTGGATACCGGAATGAAGTATACGCTGAACGGGAAAAAAATTGAACAAGCAGTTTTGACGACCTCGTTGGCCAGTGTACCCGTGGAAATATTACCCTGGTATTTAACTCGTGCCGAATTTAACACGATACCGAATCAGACTGAAGTGAAAGTGTGTCAGACTATTATCACCTGTATAGGTTATCGTACACCTTTTAATACTAATTCGGCCGCTATAAATTCAGTGAATTCTAATATGTTTGTGTTAGGCACATCGGCACACGGACTCCTAAATAAATACCAAGGGTTAAACGTGTCGTATAAAACGGTAGCCGATAGGCCTATGATTCCTACCGGAATAGAGTTTGTCAGCGCTAACCAGTGCGACAAGTGGTACGGTGCAAAAGTTCCTAAAAAAAACAACGAACCCGGAGATGTAGAATTTTCGGATATACCTTGTTCGTTTGGTAATCTTCAACCTTTCAACACTTATTTTGTTAAGAATTATGATAAGATAATAGACGGACCTCTAGCTCCTGAAATAATGCAAGATATGCATATATATGCTTTGGAAAACGGCGCTCCTAATCCTCCGATTATGTACGAATATCGTCCGCAATTGTGCACACTCAATCCTCAAGATCAGTGCACCCCGTTTAAATGCGATGGTCAAGATATAAATTACGGTTGTAAAACACCCGGTGTTTTTGAAACCGAATTATCCTATACGAAACGATCGCAAGACGTAGATCCGCATAATATACATATCAATCAATTTAGACATTTAAGTTTGAAACAATTGTCACAAATACCGTACGAATCTTATATCGAACATTCCGGTTCGGCCGGAAAGGGAATCACGCAGTACGGAGGAGGATTGATGCCGCCGTCGTTACATGTCGGAGTAATGCCCGTACATTCTTACTGTTCTACCTCACCTTCGGAAGATGCTGTTCAAGAAATAATAGCCGTTTATAAAGTTGATACACGGATTGAAATGGAATATTCTTATAATCAAATATTCCCGGAACATAATATATCCGGAGCTCATACTATGTATATTGGTAACGAAAAATATATAAAGTTACAAGACTAATTGACCTCTGTTTACGGCTATAAATCTATTTTAAAATAGCAATTAGAGAAAGGCACCGATCAATCGGCCAGTACCAGTAGTAGCAGCACAACAAAGCAGCCGATAAAAGGAGAAAAGCGACCGTTACCAGACGACGACGAGAAACAAGAACAGAAACCAGCTAAGGTTGATAAAAAATTAAAACCGACCCCAGATTTAGATTTACCGTATGATTTGAAAATGGCTCAGCGAGCGCAATATTTTTTTCGACCCGGTAATACTGAAAGACTATCTGATATGGATGAAGAGTTCAAGTCGTACATAGTTCATAGATGGACTGGTAACGATGAAGTGATTAAGTTTTTGTTGGACAAGAGACATAAAACCTGGTTAGATTGGAGAGTTGCTATTGATAGAAGTTCCGATCCTGATTATGAAGAAGTAGGTAAGACAATAACCGACCATATTATTCAATCAGGGGGAGTGAAAGTTGAAAACAAATTAAAAAATTAAATTGTAAATATGTGAATAAATTTGAATTTTTAAACAAAAAATGTTTTATTTACAAGGTCCTTACTTCGATTCCTACCTATATCCACCTAAACTACATATCCTCAAGTGTATTGTGTCAAAGTTTCATTAAAATCGGTCCACGCGTTCAAAAGTTATGAACGTGTGAAGATGGACCTGATTTGTGGTGAGTATCGATATATCCGTTCGAACGGTGGCGCAACTGGTGGCGAAAATTGAAACTACCGAAAACTGAAATTAAGCCCTACGCGGCTGAAATTTGGTGAGTATATGTATTTTGTGTCTACGAGTTGGAAAAACATAGTGAAAAAATTCTCCGACTGCAATTTAAGCAGATACGGCTGAAATTTGAGTTCACGCTAAAAAGGGCGTAACTCGGTGACGGTAAGTGACTTTTTAATTTTGAAAACATACGCTTGTCAAGCAAGTCCGTATCTAACTTCTTGGAGAAAATCAAAAACATCGTACGGAAGTTAAAAAAAATATGGAAGGTAAAGTGTGTAGGTAGTGTTTTGGAACACAGATGGATGTTGAGTGGATTTTGAAAAAATGAAAATTTTAACCACAAGTGCTACGAACTTGAAATTCACATAGCACATAAAACAAGTTGTTACGAGTAAGTGTATATCTTTGAAATTAAAATCTAACGGCTAGTTCAAAAGTTACGCCCTCCCAAAGAGGGGCTGAAAAATATTTTGGTTTTTTTCATTGAATAAGAGCTGTAACTTTCGAACGGGTCAAAATTTTTTAATTTTGAATGCATATTCGGACTCAGCGCCTCGAAATTCATGAAATATGTGAAATTCATGCGATTCCGAGATGAAAAATTTTCGCTGAAATTTTTTGAAAAAAACGACGATGACTCGTGTCAAATTTTGGCGAAAAACAACAAAGTGCTCAAATCGGGCTGAAAATTTCGTACCGCGGGTTTTCCCGTACGAGAAATCGACTGGCGTCGCCAGAATTTCCGATTTCTTCCCGGTTCTCCCGGTACGGCAAAATTCCCGGAATTGCCGATCAGTGAAAACCGGGAAATCGTTTTCCGGGAAATCCAAGATATACATTTTGTAGAGTGATCTTTTATACATAACATACTAAAATTTCACTATCATAGCACCGCTAGTTAATTAGTTATGATGATTCCAGCGAAGGTCTGCATTCGTGAAAAATCAAAAATTGGCTGAAAAAAAAAGTTGCTTAAATTTAAGTTTCAGAATATACAAATCAAAATTTGATCCTTTATACGTATGCTGGCGCAAAAAAAAATTTTCTATCTAGCGTGAAAAATTTTTTACACGCGTTTGAAAAAGGGTCTGCAAATCCGGCCAGCTCGAAAATGGCTGAAAATTAAAGTTGCTTAAATTTAAATTTCAGAATATACAAAAGTTAATTTGAACCTTTTGTGATGTGGGAAAAATAAAAAAAAAATTCTATCTCATGCCAAAAATTTTTTACAGCCGTTTAAAAAAAGGTCTGCAGATGGAAAAATTTGAAAAATGGCTGAAAATTAAAGTTGCTTAAATTTAAGTTTCAGCATATACAAAAGTTAATTTGAACCTTTTCTGATAAGGGAAAAATAATAAAAAAATTCTATCTCTACCGAAAAAATTTCTACAGCCGTTTAAAAAAAGGTCTGCACGGTGGTGAGGGTGAAAATTTTCGCGAAAAATGAAAATCGGAAATTTGCAATTTTGACCGTTGGATATGTAAATTTAATCCTTTCTACGTACCCTGTGATAGTTTAAAAAATTCAAAAAATGTTTTTTATATTATTTCTGACGCGTTAAAAAAAGGTCTGCATTTTTCGATCGTAAATCGGCGTGTAATTCGAAAAATAATTGTCCAATCAAAAAATTAACTATACCACACGACTCAGCGACCCAAAAAACATAAGTACACAACTTTTTATGAAAATCTGGGAGATGAAATTTTTGAAAATTTTTCAAAAAAAATCGTGAACTTTTTTTCACGAAAAACACTTTTTCTCCCGATTCGGATGAAATTCACAACTTACATGTATTTTCAAATTTAAAAACGATTGGCGCTAGCCGATTTTTGAAATTCGATCAGGCGGAAAAGTTACAGCGCTTTTCCGGAAAAATTGGCGCAGCAAAAATTTCATACCAATCAACATTAAAAACTGAGATATACAAAATGTGCGCCGTTCGATTCTAGGGGGTACATTTTTTTTTTTCAGCTCTGTACGATCACGGGTTCAGGAGTTACAGCGATTTTCCCGGACGCCTACATCCTGGAAAAATCGATCGATCGACGCAGTACGTTGCCTAATTTGCGCCTGACTAGACAGAGTACAATTGTCACTTTCTGTATGACATGTTCGGTTGCGGCGGCCGGGAATCGAATCTGCTGCTTCTGTTTACTTGCCGCTGGCTAAAGCCAGAGCTGCTGGTGACGTAGCTAACGGTTAGGGCTTAACATAACCTAAATCACGCGTCACGTCACGCTCGGTTTCCCGCCAAATCTTTCCGCGCTTTTTGAATGATAAGAATAATATAAATAATAATAAGATATGGCCTATCCGTTAGCTTGCGTAACTGTAGATAGGAAAAGTGCAGTGCGTGTCGAGGAAGTGCAACGATGCATTTTAACAGTACCGCAGCGAAAGTGCAGTTTGGTTCATTATCATATGAAGACCGCATTGAGCGTCCTTGTTAATTGCATACCATAGCTACGTCACCAGCAGCTCTGGCTTTAGCCAGCGGCAAGTAAACAGAAGCAGCAGCAGCAGCAACAATTAATTTCCTACATAGATTGCTATCTTTTTCTTATATAACACGTGTAACCTTGACAGTTTTATTTTGTATCTAGGCAACAACAATAACAGCAGCCTTGACTTTCAGTCGTCCTACGGTATCCGTCATGTACAGATGAATTTTCCCGGTCATAATTATTTGGGACCGGGTAATCCGGTAGTGAACGGTACGCCGGTAGATCGCGACGATTATATCGCTTTATTGCATGATATCGAATACGAGATCGCCACAACATCGGATGATATTCGAATTGCGGATCAGTCAGCAATTTTATCTTTTGGTCAAGACTTTCTTAGTACTGGTAACTGGCATAGCGCTATTGGAGCTGGTGGACTCGGCATTAAATATCTGGTCGAAAGTGTCGCCGGAGTTCAATACCCTACTAAATCTAATTTGGCACAGCACAAACGCCGTCAGCAACAAGGTAACAAACGGGGCGATAAGGCCGTTCCTACAATATATCATCAACCACCTACTGGAGCAGCAGGAGGAGTAGGTTTGGATTTTCCTCAGTACGTGGAGATAGCCATCGAAGCTTACGAAAATGAGCGGAAAGAAGACATCCACCATGGAGACGTCGACAACCGGGGAAGAAGGAAGAAGCGCCGGCACCGGGCAAAGTTCTACCAGTGATCATCATGAAGGGGATAGTTCTGTGTCTTCTCATGTTATGTCTGTACATTCACCTATATCTAGTTTTAAAAAAGGTAAATTAGTGTTCACTCATCATAGACTAATGTATTCGTTGGGATTTAATTTTAAATCTCTGGATACCGGAATGAAGTATACGTTGGGTGGTAAAAAAATTGAACAAGCCGTTTTGACGACCTCGTTGGCCAGTGTACCCGTGGAAATATTACCCTGGTATTTAACTCGTGCCGAATTTAACACGATACCGAATCAGACTGAAGTGAAAGTGTGTCAGACTATTATCACCTGTATAGGTTATCGTACACCTTTTAATACTAATTCGGCCGCTATAAATTCAGTGAATTCTAATATGTTTGTGTTAGGCACATCGGCACACGGACTCCTAAATAAATACCAAGGGTTAAACGTGTCGTATAAAACGGTAGCCGATAGGCCTATGATTCCTACCGGAATAGAGTTTGTCAGCGCTAACCAGTGCGACAAGTGGTACGGTGCAAAAGTTCCTAAAAAAAACAACGAACCCGGAGATGTAGAATTTTCGGATATACCTTGTTCGTTTGGTAATCTTCAACCTTTCAACACTTATTTTGTTAAGAATTATGATAAGATAATAGACGGACCTCTAGCTCCTGAAATAATGCAAGATATGCATATATATGCTTTGGAAAACGGCGCTCCTAATCCTCCGATTATGTACGAATATCGTCCGCAATTGTGCACACTCAATCCTCAAGATCAGTGCACCCCGTTTAAATGCGATGGTCAAGATATAAATTACATTATTTTTAGTTGTGAGCGCATATTACTCGCTATTTCAGTTACTACTGATAGAGGAATATTACAACAGTACATAAAATGCATAAAGAAACAGAAAGCTAATATTATATCAGTAAGAGATATGAGATTTTTGATACAGGGTGATTCACGAAGATATGCAGAAACTTTAGGAGCTAGCTCATCGTACATGTAAAAATAATGAAAAAAGTTTATATAAACATGGGTCCGGAAATGCTTCGTTTTCGAGTTACGGCTAGCGAAAGTTTTGCCCGGATTTCAGCTCACCATATGAAATGAGGTCTTCCTGGAATTCTGGTAAGGTAGATTAAGGGGTGAATTCAATCATTTCTTATGGTTTTTGATCTGATAAATTGAATAAAACAGGTCCCAGAACTGTAAGTTAAATAGTTTTTAAGAAAACCAGTGTCAAATGCAAAAAATGGAGTGAAAAACACATTATTTCATCTTTGGGCAAGAATAACTTTGTTATTTCACCAACAAACAGTTAAAATTTTTGAATAAAACATGTAGAAAATTTTATCTGAAAAAACCGGTGTAAATTAAGTACACAGAAAGCAAATAGATGTTTGATTAAATGAATTTTTATTCATAAGAGTATAAAGTAAAATTAACCGGAAAAACTAAGATGAAAAAATGTGTTTTTTTTTCACTCCATTTTTTGCATTTGACACTGTTTTTCTCAAAAACTAGTTAACTTACAGTTCTGGGACCTGTTTTATTCAATTTATCAGGTCAAAAACCATAAGAAACGATTGAATTCGCCCCTTAATCTACCTTACCAGAATTTTAGGAACACCTCATTTCACCTGGTGAGCTGAAATCTGGGCGAAATCTTTCGCTAGCCGTAACTCGGTAACGAAGCATTTCCGGACCCATGTTTATATAAACTTTTTTCATTATTTTTACATGTACAATGGGCTCCCAAAGTTTCTGCATATCTTCGTGAATCACCCTGTATAAGTATAAATTTTAAGCAGTAAGTATTTTTTAATCAATGGCAATTTCGTTTAAATTTAATTTAGAAGTATAATATTTATTTAAATAAATTATAATGTATGATTTAAAGTGTTTATTATACAATATATTTAATGTACAATGAGTGGTGTTGGTGAAAGATAAACAAGGTATAGAATATAAAACTTGAAAGTTGATCAGAGAATATTATACATAGGAATTGGGCATTGTATTGCAAAATCAAAATATATGGTCACTGGAAGGTAAGGACAAAATTAAGAAACTAACAAGGGGTTTATAAAATTATTGGTACCCAACTATAAATATCTTGGCATATTTTAACACCAGATGATAAATCAAACAATGATATTTTGGAAGAAGTTGGCAGAGCAATAAACTGAATGTTACATCCTGTTTTGTGGAGAAATCATATATCTTGAGCTGCTAAGAAGACAATCTTCTGTTTTTTTTCTCTGAAAGTTCCTCAACTTATGGCTTAGAGGTTTTAACTTTCCAAACAACATTTAAAAGTAGAATAACAGCTATGGATATGAATTTTCGAGAAAAAGTTGTCAGTTGACTATGCTAGATAAAGTTAGAATGAGGAAATTTTAAAGAAAATAGACAGATAATATTTATTCATTGATATAATTGAAAAGTAGGCAATGAAAACATACAGGAAGATGGGGAATTCTGATATCAAAGGAGTTAAATAAGTAAGGATGGTAGAAGCCCAAGTGATATAAGTGATAAAAGTAGGATTGCTCAAGATAGAAGGGCCTTTGAAATAAAGACAGCTTACTGACTACAAACATTGATTTGCAGATTAGAAAAATTTCTTAAAACACTGTTTGGAGTGTAGCATTATGCAGGAGTGAAATGTGAGTGATAGAGGCTGTAAAAGTAAGAGGTAGAAGCTTTTGAAAAGTAGTGCTATGGAAACATGTTAAAGATTAGGTGGGTAGACAAAATAAGTAATTTAGAAGATCTTAGACAAGTGGATGAAAGAAGAAGTATATAGAAATATCTTACCAGAAGAAGGAATAGGCTAGTGGGGCATATCTTAAGACATCCAGGTATTGGACTATCAATTATGGAGGGTAATATTGAGGGAGTGAATTGTAACAGGAGGAAAAGGTTAAAATAATTAAAGAAAATTACAAAAGATGTAGGGTGTTGCAGGTATGTAGATACGAAATGACTTGCGCAACATAGAACACCTTGGAGAGCCTTATCAAACCAGTTGAGACTGACAAAAAAAATTTTAAAAAGACAACTCATCTCGTATGGTTATCTATAAGAGATGAAGGAGAACAGATTGTCAAAGAATATTTGGCTACAAATTTTAACCAGACAGAGGAAGTAAGGACGATCCAAAAACAAGTTGATGGTTGTTGTTAGATGGACTATGGAGAGAAGGGGTGTAAGGGATGAAGATATGTTCAATGGGAATGAATGGTGATGTGGTTAGCAGTAAATGGCCTTGTGCCACAGAACAGCCGCTAAAATAAAAATATATTTTTTAAAACCCTAATTTGTATATGTTGCGATCTGTTCAATTTAAGATCAAAAAGCAACCCAATGACCAAATGAGATGAAAATGACGTGTAAATAAAATTTAATTTTATACAGACTCAGGCCGACCATTCCTTAGCGAGTATGATTAATTAAATCCAACCATCTAAGTACACCCGTAACCAATGTTTAGTACTCAAATCCGTATAAAAGTACTTTACTAAGATTTGAATCTTTATCACCAAAAATCAGCTGTTAAACAGCTGACTTGTCACGACGACTTTACCTCTAGATTAACACAATGGGTTAAAAAATAATAACATACAATAAATCTTTGTACAGTTCAACTTGTTTAAAATAAACATTATTTTTTATGACATCAAAGTTTTATGTGATTGGAAAGGAGTATTTGAAAAATTTTATAGCAATCTGAATCAATTAAAATGAAAATTACATCGAAAGGATTATAATAAAAAGTTAAATTTTGTCCTTTCATCAGACTTCCATAACTTTTTCAACCTTTTCTGAGTTTCATCATCAGATAATTTTTTGGTATATTTTGGCCCATTGATTAATATAATACTGAACTCTAATATATTAGGGATCAAGTTTCAAATTTTATAAATAATTTTATACAGTTAACTTAAATATCAGACGGTTTATGTCAAGAATAAATGCAAGTTATATAAAATTTCTGCATGTATACTGTTGCAATGATGAAAGATATTTCTTTTTCTTTTAACCCAATGATTTATTTTACAATGTAGACTTCAATTTTAATGAGTACAGCTGTTTGTTTGTTTTCCTCCTTGATTTTCATTGATTTCAAATTTAAAAATTTCTTTGGTAGGAATTTAGAAATTAATAGTATTAAAAGTAACACTAATTTTTTATAATAGAGGCTTTTTTTATTATTAGATAGTTTGATAATCTTCATGAAAAATTTTAGCCCATGATAGGCAGGTGGAGTGTTAAATTAATTGTACTCGATCTGTTGGTTCCAAGGCTACAGAAATATTTCTGTTTCTTATCTTATGGTCAGCCAATTGCACCATTTAAAAACAGAAGAGGTAGAAGTATAAAAGACAATAGTCAAATTATCTCCTCTGAGAGTAATGAATTTCACTATACAGCCAGACCCTGTGGTGAATGAAGTGAAGATGTCATGTTCAGGGTGGAAAGTGGGCACTTTTCGGAGGGCCTGGCATGCTGATAAGCATACTCTTTCAACTCAGTGAGGAAGGCAATAGTAAATCACCACCTTGTTTTCTCAGTAAAACCTCTAGAGGTTCAAACCAGCCTTTCGGCTGTTGACCTAAACAATAACAACAATGAAAAATGTACCAAAATTGTGAAAATACGGCACAAAACTTTTAAATTATAATTAATGCAAAACTTTTGTAGAAATTTTATCACAATATGATCATAGTTTGTCTTAATTCAAGGTATTCATTTTGACTGAATTCAAAGGTTTAAATTGGTACTAAATAAAACACCATTATTTACAATATTTTACCTCCACTGGGATCTGAACATTGAAATGGTTGATGAGGAAAAAAGGAATTCACATGGAGTCACGAAGATTGGCTTCTAGATCACGCGAATGTTGAGGCACTCCAACTCTTCAACAACTTAAAACCTCAAGACCTATCAAACCTCAAGAGAAGAATGAAATACCAAAAAACCTTCAACTTGTTTTTATTTAGGAGATAAGTATATTTTATTTCATGAAATAATGGAATTGTATTTAGAAAGTAAGAATAGCCATTAGGTTTTTTCTTATGGTGTACTTAATTTATTTTTTATCTATTACATTTTTTTTTTTTTTTGAATAAGTACACAAGAAGTAAAATGAACTCTACTGCATTTAGAATTTTTTTAAATTAACATATCAAACATTTTTTAAAAAATTATATGTTCCCAGTTGCTAGGAAAAGTGCCTCTAGATTTCTGTTCAGAGTTAAAAATTTTATGTCAATGAAAATCAAGGATAATATACTTTCATTTTAATTTTAATTATTTTTTAAGAATGGTGTGTTTATTATTTGGATTTTGTTTCAGAATGATACATTATTAAACAAGAAAATACTATATTATAGATAATACATAACAAAATGCACAAAAAGGTAAGGTTGTGCTCATAATAGAATAGATTGTGCTTAGAATAGATTTTAGGTTAAATAGGTATATCTATTACAATTATAGATGACATTGATTTGTTAATTAAATGATACCATGAGTGAGATGATGTGGTGAAAAACAAATTAATAGATTTTATGATAAGGAATCTTACCTGTTTCCGTGAACGTGGCTAGCACAGAATGCAAAACTGTAGTGTATCAAAGTTGGATCTATCATAATATTTTTTTCGGCTCTATCAAGAAGGTCACCAAGGTAGCAGAGATGTCGGTAGCAACCACGGACACCGTAACGGGCACAATACTCATCCAGTACAAACACCTGTCCAGGGCTGAACCAACCCTATTTACAAAAAATAGGGTGGTATAAAAATCCTCTGTAATAATTTTCCTATGGCTAAACTTAGAATGATAGTAAAATCTGTCTAATGCACTCACAACTAATATGTTTTCGTACTTAACACGCAGTTTTTTAGAAGTCCTTAAACTAAGTATAAAAACACTACATACTTTACTTCTTTTACTTTCTCTTGCCTATACGAATATATAGGAAATAAAGTATTTTTTTTCATGTTGATTTTTCGAAATCAAGTTTTCACCGAATCTACACATTTTTAGACCCCCAGAACCCAAAAAACATGTTTTTAGCAATTGGTCTGTGTACGTGTGTGTGAACAAAATATCTCAAGAACGGAATATCACACAAAGTTAAAACTTGAAACCTAAGTTAGGTACCACTAGAGGACCCGACACAAACATTTTCATCAAAACTGGCCAACGGGACATAGTAGTTTATTCCTGTCATTTTTCACTTTTTACTTTTTTGCGATTTTCTTAAAAACGGCTCCTACAATTTTTTTTTGAAAATCGCCTCATTTACTAAATTTTTTATGCTCTACAAGATAAGGTAGGCACCATGTCTGCTGAAATTCTTGGGGAGGCTGTTCTCTTGTAGAAAAAAATGGGGTTTTCACGATTGTGGCTTTAATACACATTTTAGTGCAAACGTATACATAATAAAAGTTGTTAAGAATTTAAAAGTCTGCAACTTTTATTTCAAACATTTTTTTGTATAACGCTTAGTTTAGTGGTAATTAGTGATTTTCTTTTTTTTCATGAAAATCTGTAAAAAATGGAATTTTTAAGATTTCACCCTTAGCATTTTACGACAAAAGTGCATACAATTAAATTTATAGTAAATTAAAAGATCTACAACTTTTATTCAGCGCATTTTTCTCTACAGAACCTAGTTTTGCGTCAAAAAGTGATTTTTCGTATTATTAAACCGAACTGAGGTCGGTTTTCATTTTGCATCATTCACTCATGATCAAAATGAGGTTATGTTTTTTGAGAATAATTTTTGTTTATTTCTCCATATCCATTCGTACATAACCAGACCCAAAATCTTTTAGAATTGTGCGACATAGAACTACTAGATACAAAAAAGCACTGTACTATGCCGCTGTAAAAATTTAAAATCTACCAAATCAATTGCAAGATCTTCCAATACACAGTTTTAAAATTAAACAAACTGTTTCTGCTACAAAAACAGTTTTATAGTATTCATACTAATAACAATATTAATAAAAGTTTTATAATACACCCGGGAGGTCTCGGGTTCGATTCCCAGATAGGGTCTAGAAATATTTACGAGTTAAAACCCACTGTTTCATAACCCACGGTAGACACTAATAACTGAGCTGTTAATACAACTTTAAATAAAACTAATAAACTGAAAAAATTAATTTAATTTACAGTTGAGCCGTCTTAAGTTTGCTCCTACTGTCAACAAACAAAAGCCACCTACTACAGGGTGCACGCTAGAGTCTGCCGCTTTACGGATGTCCTATTCCTATTAAGTTAACTGTTTTTTAAATTATAACTACTTAAAGTACTAAAAACATCAGTCATGATATGATGTACGGCTAACAATTTCATTTATAAAAATACTTTTAAAAGTATTTTCTATTTAAATACTTTTGAAAGTATTTTGTTGTTAATTTTTAATCAGCGGGTACACATTTTGATATAATGCGCATGCTCAGTGACGTCATTATTTGTTTACATGAGGAGCAAACTAACAGAGGCTGGACTATAGCTAAAATTAATTTATTTTTATATATACTGACCAGAGAACAGTACGGGTCATTCAGTCTGTAGTCCAAAGTTAAGGTCTGAAGCATCTTGAAAAGAGATGCATGGTCAAATTTACAAGGATCAGCAGAAATGAATTCTTCCATCCCATGTTTCCGTGCTCTATCCGCATCTGAAATTGAAACAAACAATTTATTTGAAAAAAATGTCTGAAAAAATTCAACATGGTAACTATTATTTACAAATATATTACATTAAAATCTTACAACTCTAAACTTACTAAATGTTGTATAATTGTAAGCTTTGAAGTCAATAGAGTTAGCCACCGTATTCGTAGACTAAATTTTTCATGTGCTACTTGTAAGATTACTTCACTGACACAAGCACACACATTAATATGAGAGTAAGTACCTATAACTATAATACGAGGGGGTATCCAAAAGTAACCGGAATAGCATTGCCGTGGGCGGTGCTTGTGCAGTACCCATTTCTTCCGCACAGACGTGTATAGCGCAACTCATTGCGAGTTCAGTGCAGTGATTGCAACTCATTGCGAGTTCAATATTCATCTGCAATGATTGTTTTTGATAGCGCTGTTTTGTTCTTGTTTAGTTTTTTATTATGGCAAGTTTAAGTGAACAACGTGTAGCTGTGAAATTTTGTTTTCTTCTCAGTAAAAGTGCTGCTAAAACTGTTTTAATGTTGAAAAACCTTACAAAGATGACGCTATGGGAAAATCCCAAGTATATGAGTGGTTTTCTCGGTTTAAAAATCGCGACATGTCGATTGATGACAAACCTCGTTCTGGACGTCTATCAACAGCCCGAATCGACAAAAATGTTTAAAATATTCAAGAGCATGTGCTCTCAGACCGTCGACTGGTAATTTGGAAGTTTTAAGAAGATTGTACAACAGTGTTAGTCAAAAAAGATCTGATTTCTGGCAGACAGGAGACTGGTTCTTCTAACATGACAATGCACCTGCACACATAGCCATCTTGGTGAAAGATTTTTTTGACTAAAAATGGCATGGTTCCGCTGTCCTACGCACCTTACTCGCCTGACCTGGCTCCATGCGACTTTTTCTTATTTCCATGCATGAAAAGGGACATTAAGGACACAGATTTGACAATATTGAAGCGGTCAAGAAAAAAACGAGGGAGGAGCTATCAGCTATTTCTAAAGATGACTACAAAAAATGTTTCGAACAGTGGAAGCACCGGCAGGATAAATGTATTAGTTGTAATAATTTGAAAAATAATTCTGGTTTCTTTTGGGTACCCCCTCGTACAGTACTGATGCATTGTAGTTCTGTTTTGACTCTCAGTTTATTACACCTATAGTTTACCATGTTTATTACTTTCTCTTATGCTAAATGAATATATAGGGAAGGAAAGTATTGTTTTCATGTCGATTTTTCCTAATCAAGTTTTACTGGAAATACATGTTTTCAGGCCCCTGAATGAAAAAAAAACATGTTTTTAGCGACTGGTCTCTGTGTGCCTGTGTAAACAAAATATCTCAAGAACGGAATATCGTACAAAGTTGAAACTTGGAACTTAAGTTAGGTACCACCAGCAGACCTGACAAACATTTTTATCAAAATCAGTCAACCGGAAGTAATAATTTATTAGAGCAATTTTTTACTTTTCTGATTAGTGTTTTTTACACCTCTACCTCTTCTGTTTTTAAATGCTTCAGTCATATAATTGGCTGACCATGTAATAAGAAACAGAACTATTTTTGTAGCCCTGGAACTAGCAGATTGAATGCAAATATTTAACACTCCACCTGCCTGTTATGGGCACAACTCTAGCCCTAAAGAAGAAAAATCATTATAATTTTAAAATTTCACACTTTAGAATACAACTGTAAGTTAAAAGTATATTATTAAAATTCTTTCCATTTAATATATCTGAAAATCATAAATTATTTGTCAAACAACAAGTTTCTTGAGACCAATGCTAACCATTTCTACCAACTAATAATTATAATGGGAGTAATTGGTTTGCTGGCATTTCTCCCACCACCTCCACTCCGAATGGTCGCCCGAAAGCATACACCCGGAGGCCGTTCCGTAGAACTCTTATTTTCCGTGACTGGCGACTGGCACATATCTAATTTATCATTAACTAAACTAAAATTTCGAGAGCAAGGGTGAGCCTGGTCGGCAACCAGAGGGATGCGTGTTGCTCGCTCTCTTGTCACGGAAGCCTCTTGACGCACAAGACACCCATCATCAAGAACATTAAGAATAAAATGTAGTCCTAACAGCCTAGAAAATGGGTCAGAAGTAAAAATACAATTAAAAGTTAAAATATAGTTAGGACTTGTCGCCATAATATATTTGTACCAGTAAGTGCTCGACACCATTAATTTGTTCCTGGCTGGGAAAAATTTAGTGAATGGCACCAGAGAATCAGACCTGTTTCAGGATAATACCCTTATTAAACTACATGATGACGATAGAATGAAGCTACCTTGTCAAGGAACTCGCACACCGGAGAGCTATGCACCTTGCAGTACAAGCTCTCACGTACAGTGAGGGGCCAATTTTCCCCTTGGCCTTGAAGCTCCAGGGTCAGTCGCTGCCTGGACCCCCCCCAGAGCAGGGCAGTCATACAACAGATGGTCTCGTGTCTGTAACCCCCCACAGACCCACGAATCATCATCCAGCGGACGGCACCTTTTCAAATAAGCCGTGAACTCACAATACCAGTGAGGATCCGGACTTCCGATGTCCTTAAATAAACACTAGAGCCATACCATCCCCCCCATGTCTTGTATGAATTCATACAAAGACCTTCCCTTAGGCGAGGTGTTCCACTCGGCCTGCCACGCTTTCAAAGCGAGAGTCTGTAATCTCCTCTTCAGGGCAGAGTAGGGCAACCTTGTAACCTCTTCTACATTACCCGGTCCCTCCGGATCCTGGTCACGACCCGCCACAGCGACTTAAAACCTCTCACAGAAGATCTCGGCTTCCTGCCCCCTTCGCAATTTCCACATGGCAGCCCGCACTCTCACATTCAAATCTGTCAGGAGAACCTTTCCCGCTACAGTAGTAGCCTCATAGGAGCATGCATCAAAAGCACCAGAGCAAACTATAAGGGCTCTGCGCTGGGCGCTCCGTAACTTTTGAACAAGTCCTCTCCTCTGGTCTAGTCGGTGAGCCCATACAGCTGTCGTGTAAGTCACCATGCTTTTGAAGACTCCCTGATAAATCGTGCAGAGACTGCCTGAAGACAGACCCCACTCTCTCCGAGCATGATCTAATTCACATTAACTAATTAACATACATATTAACTCTACTTTTTTACAGATTATTACTTTCTTTATAATCACTAACCGCCTTGAATTTTTGAGATGGTAGAATTCTTTCCAGCAGGAGAAATAAGGGGTGTAGGTTTGTGGCTCTGTCCAGTCGCTCGGTACATAGCCATAACCCATAAATGGCACTCGTTTTCATCATCACAGGCTAATAGGACACTGTCACCTTCTCTAACTGCATTAAAAAAACACCTCCCACCTTCAAGATCTGTAACAAAAAAAATACTCTAAGATAAATTTTTTTTTTCAGTAACTTCCAAATCTAAATCTGTTAGCTTACAGTATCCTACTGAAATCAATTAATTACATTTTTTATAAAGTTTTTGAAACATTACTTTATAGTGTATTATTTTTAAACGATGTAATAATTTTTTCTAATAATGTAAAAAAATGAGTTTTTATTCATTAAGTTATGTTCTAATATCGGTATATTAATTTTAGTCTATAGGTGCATCACGAAATAAGTTAGTTGTGTTTGAAAAGTCCTACTTCATAAACTACCGAACAGAAAAATGTTAATGATACAGCTAATAAAAGCTTCTTTTTTATGCATTGACTAGTATAAGTGAAATGTTTTTTTATTTCAAAATTCGTACAAGATAAAGAAATTAACGCATAAAAAATGTACCCCATTTTAACTCGTTTCCTGTTTATGCTCTTTTGAAACTTATTTTACTTCATACAAAATAAATATAAAAATACGTGTTTTTAATATTTATCCTGGATAAAGTAACATAACTTTCAAAAGAACATAAAGAGAAAACCAGCTAAAAACTGGGTACTTTTCATGTGTAAACTTCCACACTTTCTAATTTTTAAATAAAATAAACTTCAGTCATATTATTCAATGCAGAAAAGAACAAGCTTAATTCAGTGTATCATACATATTTTTTCGTTTGGTAGTTTATGAAATATAGTTCTTTAAACATATGGACGTCATTTGTGATATACACTATAGCATTTTATCCACAGTTAAACAGAGCAAACATTCAGATAATATTTTTTATATAATATTTAAATAAACAAAATTATTTTTCAATGTAAGCTATATTACAGAAGTTAAGAGATAGAATGAGAAAATGAGATTTTTTAAAGAATTCTGTCTCCTTCCAGGTTAAACAAACAAAAATTTTTAAGTACTTAAATCTCTTTTTATCTCTTATAGGGCCAATTTTAGACCACATAAGGTGACTTTAGACATTTCTGGAAGTTTTTTGCAGCCAAAATTCCAGCATTTCCTCACTGTAGGCTTTTCTACTTTCTACTGTCCACCTGGTGTTCTGTTTTTGCTCTTCATTGAAGTCCTTAAAGTCTGTAATTATTTGTCTGAATTTGGTTGGGTTCATTATTTTTCTTGTTTTAATCTGTTTTTTCAGAACCCTTTCTGACTTCTATTATTATCAGACTTAATTTCATTATTAACGATCAAAAAAATTCTGAATATCTACTGTCTAATTTTTAAAAAAATTCTATTAAGTAATGATATCAATCCTAAAAATTATGAGACAACATTTAAAAATACTGATTCATATTCACAAATAAAACTAACCTTTACAGATAGATGGCAATGCTACCAATACCTATACAAAGTATAAAAAATAGTAAATTTTAAATAATGAATAAAATTTATTGTCATATGAAATAATATACATTATACAGGGTGATTCACGAAGATATGCAGAAACTTTAGGAGCTCATTGTACATGTAAAAATAATGAAAAAAGTTCATATAAACATGGGTCCGGAAATGCTTCGTTTCCGAGTTACGGCTAGCGAAAGTTTCGCCTGGATTTCAGCTCACCAGGTGAAATGAGGTCTTCCTGGAATTCTGGTAAGGTAGATTAAGGGGCGAATTCAATCATTTCTTATGGTTTTTGATCTGATAAATTGAATAAAACAGGTCCCAGAACTGTAAGTTAAATAGTTTTTAAGAAAACCAGTGTCAAATGCAAAAAATGGAGTGAAAAACACATTTTTTCATCTTTGGGCAAGAATAACTTTGTTATTTCACCAAGAAACAGTTAAAATTTTTCAATAAAACATGAAGAAAATTTTATTCTGAACAAACCGGTGTAAATTAAGTACACAGAAAGCGAATAGATGTTTGATTAAATGAATTTTTATTCATAAGAGTACAAAGTAAAATTAACCGGAAAAACTAAGATAAAAAAATGTGTTTTTTTCACTCCATTTTTTGCATTTGACACTGGTTTTCTCAAAAACTATTCGCTTTCTGTGTACTTAATTTACACCGGTTTGTTCAGAATAAAATTTTCTTCATGTTTTCTTGAAAACTTTTAACTGTTTCTTGGTGAAATAACAAAGTTATTCTTGCCCAAAGATGAAAAAATGTGTTTTCACTCCATTTTTTGCATTTGACACTGGTTTTCTTAAAAACTATTTAACTTACAGTTCTGGGACCTGTTTTATTCAATTTATCAGATCAAAAACCATAAGAAATGATTGAATTCGCCCCTTAATCTACCTTACCAGAATTCCAGGAAGACCTCATTTCACCTGGTGAGCTGAAATCCAGGCGAAACTTTCGCTAGCCGTAACTCGGAAACGAAGCATTTCCAGACCCATGTTTATATGAACTTTTTTCATTATTTTTACATGTAAAATGGGCTCCCAAAGTTTCTGCATATCTTCGTGAATCACCCTATATATGACAAGTCAAAATAATACAATACGATAGGTAATCATAAAATAATATGCATTATACTATGACAATTCAAAATGTTTGGGAGAGATCTTAATCCCTAAACATCCACTAATTAAACAGTTTTATAAATATGACTGAAGAGACAACTTCTTTGAAAAAGTTTGATTCATTAAATAATTAGTTTCAATTTAAATCTCTAGCCACATAATTTTTATTGTCAACAAACTTGCCGCGTTTTTTAAATATTTAAAAATTTTATTTGCTGTCATTACTGAATATTGAGTTTGACATAATGCAAAATGTTAATTTTACATCACATTTTTACCAGTCACTTTTAAGTGACTAGTAAAAATGTGATTTATCACAATAAAATTATCATAACATTGTGTTTTACTTACCCATTCCAACCATCAGATTGGCTGTAAAATTACAAATAATTATTAATGTATTGTAGTATAAATATAGTTTATTAAATAAATTTAATTTAGAGGAATCTTTCCAACATAATATTTTAAATAAAGAATTCACTATAAAAATACACAATCTTTGCTTCAGTTAAATAAAATACGAAATCATACAGGTCATTTGTTCTAGCTAGAAGCTTTCCCTCCAACGCTGTGTGCCGCTGAGCTGTTCTGTTTAATGGTGGGGGAAGCACCTCGAAGTTGTAACATAGTATACGGTTAGAAAGAGAGGGAATGATCATTAAGTGAGAAGGAGAAAACACTTGCCCCTTTGAAACTGTCCCTACTCTACCAACTCACCCTCCCCTTACAAGCTTCTTCCTAAAACAAACGTACTATATATTGGTATGATTTCCTGATCATTTTCATGATGCACGGAGTAACATATGCACATTACTGTTTTTGTAGAGGTTTAAATTTATTAAAACGATGTTAAGTTTCAAAGGTGAATTCATTTGAATAATATTTCATATATTCTAAACATTCCTGCAGTTGATTACCATTCAATTCCCAGATACTCTCAGTTCCTTGATTCTAATAAAATACAATTTGAAATAAAAAAAATTACAAATTTTGTGATTTGGAAATAGTTTTTTTCAAAAAAAATTACTAGAGCTAAACATCCGGATGTATCAGACAGTAAAACTCCCTGTAATCTTATACGGACGTGAAGCGTAGGCACTGAAAGGGCTGAAGGAGGCAAAGCTAAGGATATTTTGAAAATAAGGTATGAAGGGAAATATACAGACCATTAAAGATGCTAACACAAATGAGCTGAGAATAAGAAAAAAATTAAGAAAGAAAGAACAAAAGGAATTTTACAACAGATCGCAAATAGTTGAAGTGACATAAAAAAAGTTAAGATAGGCTGGGAATGTGGCAGGATCAGGTGAAGATTCAAACATCAAGAAAGCCTTACTTATGACAGTGCATGGTACAAGGAGAAGAGGAAGACCCAAGAGTAGATGGATTGATGGTGTTGGGGACCTGTATGGGAGAAACTGGCAGAAGGCTGGTCAGGACTGTGCATAGTGTAGAGGAGTGGTTGCATTGGTCAAGGACGACCAGTGTCTGCCACGACCAGGTAAGTAATTTGGAAATCACCACGCTATTATCCACAATAGCAAAATGTAAAAAGGGATGCTTTCTAACTGAGTGAGAAACAAAAAAAGAGTTTTTTGGAACAAAGTTTTCATTTCATAATACTTCAATTTTACAGTGAATACAAACATGTGACAATATTTGAGAATTTAGATTTTCTTCCTATAGTGTTTTAACATTGTTATTTACGATAGGCCATAAAGTTACTGGAAATGATGCCTACAGCCAAGCAGAGTGATGGCAGTAGAGAAATTTCTTCTCACGTGTTGATAGCACTGCTGGAGAACATTAGGAACTGTTCAGCATGCCCATTAATAATTGTCTTTTAACAGTAACAAATTATTCCATCCACAATGTATTTTTATTCATCAGATTTTGAGATGTTGTCTTCAGAGCAGTGTGCAAACATCAAATTCTGTATTTTTCTAAAGAAAACACCATCTGAGACCCTACATACACAACAAAAAGTGTATGGAAATGAGACGATAAAAATATGAGCAGTGTATGCATAGCAGCTGAGTGGATATCAAAAACATCTCCAAGGAAGCAAAAATTTTGTTTGGACAAGAGCAAGGGAGAAGTAAGATTGGTGGTGTTTTTATGACTACAAGGGTGTGATTCACCATTAATTCATTCCACAAGGCAAAACTGTACACAAGGAACTTTACATTGAGATTTTTTGATGCCTACAAGACGCAAACAGATGAAAACATCTTAAAAAGTGGGTGGATAATGATTGGGTTTTGTTGTATGATGACACCCCTGAGTCTCGATCCCTGATGGTAAAAATTACCTTGTCTAGAACAATTTTACCACTAAAAGAAGCCCTATGAGTGTAGGGCCCGACCTTCCTCCAGCAGATTATTACATGTTCCCACAACTATAGATGAAATCGAAAGAACACCATTTTGCAGTTTCACAGAATGTTATTAAAATAGGGAGATGAAGCTTAAGACACTCTCATAAAATGGGTTCCAGGAATGTTTTGAACAGTTATATGTATGTTGGAATAAAATTTAAATGCAAGAGAAGAATACTTTGAAGGAAACTTAAGTAAAAATTATGATGCATCTTTTCTAAATAAAATTTTGTAGATTGATTACGGGAACTTTTTTACCCTACCTCGCAGTTAACAATACATGTTTAGTTTACTTATTTTTTGTTCATATTTAAGCACATCTTAATTATGTTATTCTGATAAAAATTTTGTAATAAATATAATATAATAAATAAATAAATATAATATTTATTAATTGTATAAACACAAAGAAAAGACATACCACTTGCTGGTTCAATGTAATCAACAGTATAACCATCGAGTTGCATCATTTCAGAAGGCTCAGATTTCTTTTCTTTATAACTGCACATCGCAAATGTATACTGTGATACCTGGACTAAGACGTGATATCGCTTCTTCCATTTCTTCCATACACTTTTTCCCAAGGCATACAAATACCTGAAATAAAATACATGTTAATAGAAAAATCCCTGTCATGAGACAACACAATTTTTAAAAAGGCTTACCTTTGACAAATGCCAAAAACCATTAGTGATTTCTGTATGTACTCTGTAAGAAGTATCGAATGACACTAATTCTGATTCAAAATTTCCACTTTGATTTCTTGACTTCCGGTTTTGGGCCACTTCTGGTCGAAAGTGGAACATCAAATTCAATCTTGGCTTCAATTTTTGTGTTGATTACGAATTCGAAAACCATTTGCTGCTATCTCTTATAGTTTCTGACTTTGATTTCTTGACTTACGGTTTTCGGCCATTTTCAGTTAAAACCAGAACTTCAAACCCACTGACTTTTTGGTGTAGACTACGATCCCGAAAACTGTTTCTTGCTATCTCTTGTAGTTTCTGACATCTGGGTGTGACAGATGAACAAAGGAAAATGATAGATGGCCATTTTAAAAATTGCCATCAATATTTATTACATAGAGCTTATCTGATGGCTCAAGTCGGCTGGATGAACAGTGGGGGACAGTCTGTTTACCTATACACTAAACTATATTCATTTAAGTGTTGGAAGGTTCCTGGCTCAAAAACCTAGAAAAGGTATTTTTATACGGATTCGAATACTAGACAGTGTTCTTTGATGGTTGGGGTTCTATTAGTCATACTCTCTCAAGAATGGTCGGCCTGAGTCTGAACAGGACTACATCTCATTTACACATCAACCTCATCTCATTGGGTCATGGGGTTGCTTATTGTTCTTAAATTGAACAGATTGCAATAAACACACATTAGGGATCAAATATTTCAGCAATATGTGACACCATTCATGTGATCAACTGACTGTAGGAATACAAATTCATACATAAATTATTATAGTAAAATCATTCAACTCATAAAAGGTGTGCAACAAATACATTTTTTATTAAATACAGCTACCTGGTAACCGGTACTGCCGTTCTAACGGCGTGTGAATTACTGTCATGTTTGGTTGAATGAACTATAGAGTTTTATTAAATACTATAACAAACAGTATTTTTGAACTCTATCAGAATTAGTATTTTTTAGTATACTATTCTCGGCACGGCTTTATTTTTTTAAAATGTCTCAGCTGAGACATTTAAGACTTAAGTTCATGATGATGAATACTTATAACAATATCTCTTATAAAAATTTTGAAGTTTTAAGTATGAAAATTCAGGCTCATTAAGCTAGTTCCTAAGGAACATCAGTTCAATCATCAGAAAAACTTTAACTAAATCAAAAAAACTGTTCAGTACACCAGGAATATATCATTGAACAAAAATCAATAAAAATTGTGTAAGACAAACAGGTTATGATGGGGCTGAATCTGATAACTGACAGAAGTATACTTGATTGCATAATACAATACACTATAAAATAGGTGGTGTTATACTGGTAGATAATAGAACTTACAATCCCAAACTACCTTATACTAAACTAATAAAATAAAACACTTCATTTTACTAATCACGAATGTTTTTCAAAATTAAAAAATATAAAATGTCATTTATAGCCAATTACTCAGGAAGCTCTTTAAGCATTTCAACAATAAAATATTTTTTGAAACTGGTTGGGTAGTTTCTGAGATTACCTCATACAAATAAACCAACGTTACGTACTTCTTTACAATATTATCATAGATGTAGCTGTTTGACAATGGTTGCCCGCCTATTGATATTGTATGTATTGTAATTACCCATAATAGGTAGAAGTGTTAAATTATTTGCACTCGATCTGCTAATTCCAGGGCTACACAAAATAGTTCTGTTTCTTATCATAAGGTCAGCCAATAATAAAACTGAAGCATTTAAGAGCAGAAAAGATATAGGTGTAAAAGATACTAATCAGAGTAAAGTAATTCTCTGATGAAAGTAATGAATTTCATTATACACCCAGACCCTGTAGTGAATGAAGTTAAGGTGTCATTTGCAGGGTGGAAAATAGATGCTTTTCAGAAGGCCTGGCATGCTGATAAGCATAGACTACTTTTCCACTCAGTGAGGAAGGCAATTGTAAATCACCTCACTCCTCGCTTTACTTAGTTAAGCCTCTAGAGGTTCAAACCAGCCTTTCGGCTGATGACCTTAACAACAACAATATATTTATTTATTTATTTATTTACAATAATTTGTTTGCAAGGACTAACCTTATACAAATAGAGTTGCGAAAATACAATATTAAACAATATTACAATTAAACAAAAACAAATACAAAATATATAAATTTGGTGAAAATGCTGTGTTTAATAGAATAATTGAACAAGTAATTTAGTTACGTGTTATCCTCTCCCATTATCATTAATCTTATTTCCATTGCTTTTACTATAAATAAATACAGATAACTAATTTTATCCTTGTTTAAATTGGACAATAAAACTAATAATTTTCCCCTTTCTGATAAGATATTTTTTAAATACTTGCTAAAAAGACTAATTCTTATATCTCTATACATAGGACACTTAAGTAAAATATGACTAATTGTTTCATTTTCCTTTAGGTTGCAGATAGGGCATACTTTATCACTATTTATAAATGTTCCCCTCCCTTTAACATGTAAATAAACAAATCTATCAGTCGCTAAGCGCAATTGAGTGATGCATCTCATATGTTGCATTGGCAACCTATACAAAAACTGCTCGCCTAACTCAAAGTTTGGGTTTAATTCTTTATACATAGAAAAGGAATTTGTATTTATAGCAGCTTGAATATCCTGCGCAAAAACCGCGCTAGCGTGGCTTTCTATTATACTCATATAATTCGACGTTAGTTCTTCTACCCTTACTTCCCCATCAACCAATATGTTATGTACACCAGCCAAATGAAATTGTTCTTTTAAAAGAAATACCCAATTAAATTTTTGTTTTGTTTCTCCTCTAAGCGCATTATTGCTTGAGTCCACCAACATTTTATAACACAATCTAGGCAGACGATCGTCTGGCATCTCAATAATTTTTTTAAACCACTTAATTGTCCGTATGAAAATATTGTGCGATAAATTTAAACGTTTTAATTCAAGGCGTATTGACCAGCTCGGAATAGTCTTTCCCACGAATAGAACTCGCTTAAAAAAATATAATTGGGCGGTTTCTATAATATTTAAATAGCTGAGGCCCCACACTTCGGAAGCGTACAGTAAAGAGGTTGTTACAATTGAATCGAATAATTTTAACTTCGAGTTCCATGAATCAGATTTTGCTTTCTTTAAGATCTGAATTACTGATTCACTATGGCTTTTAGAGCGCTTAACTACCTCTCTGGAGAATAATCCAAATCTGCCGGATGACGCAAATCTAACCCCCAAGTACCCATATGATTGGACTATTTCTAACGCATTCCCTCTATAATAAAAAGGTTTCACCTTTTTTGTCCTGCCCTTATGAAAATTAATAATTTTTGTTTTATTAATATTTACAGTTAGGTATAAATTTTTGCAATATTCGGAGAGACAATTAAGTTTATATCTTAGGTCAGAGGCACTATCCGCCATTATAATAACGTCATCAGCGAAGAGGAGCATTAGCACGTCGTTATTATTGTCAATGCGAACACCATGACAACCCCTATCCCTAAAAAACCGCTCAATATCCCAAATATATATTGAAAAGAGGAGGGGGCTTGCCGAGTCGCCTTGCAAAATTCCTCTAGAAGGTTGAATTAGTTTTGATTGTTCCCCGTCTTTTTCTACAAAAATACCGGAATTCCTATACAGATTACTTAAAACCCTTATAATTTTACTACTGAACCCTAACAACCCTAAACGATTCCAAAGAGTACAGTGGGGGACGGAGTCAAAAGCTGTTTCGAAATCGACAAAAAGAGCATAAAAATTTTTGTTGTTTAGTTCTAGCTGCTTGTAAATGATTGAGTTAAAGACAAATATATTATCAATGCAGCCCCGTGACCTTCGGAACCCGCTCTGGCATTCTGGTAAAAGTTTACACAATTCTGCCCACTCGGACAGTCTTCTTTCTAATACGCGGCTAAATAATTTAAAAAGTGTATTTATTAAAGCTATACTTCTATAGTTAGTTGGAGTTAGGCGATCGCCTTTTTTGTGTAGAAAGAATATCTTTATTTTCGCCCAATCACCCACTGCATCTTCAGATACAAAAATTTTATTAAAAAAATTCACAATATAATTTACCCAGTCACTTGGTAAATTTTTAAGAAATTCATATGCGATGCCGTCGCATCCAGGAGATTTCTTATTTCTCATTTTCCGTAATGAAACCAATACTTCCGTCAGGGATATATCAGTGTCCAGTACTGGATGCAGCGCATCTTGAAAGTAGTAAGACTCCGCGTTTAGCCTTCCCCCTTGTGAGAATTTAATCCTTAAAAAATCAGCCCATTCTCCCAGACCTATTAAGTTAGGAGTGCTACTCACACCGCGAAATTTTTTTACGACATGCCAAAATTCTGTCGTATTCTTTGTGTTCGATAATTTTTCTCTTAAATCGTTATAATAATTATTTTTTTTTACGGTAAGAATTTTTTTATATTTAACTTTTTCTTCTAAAAACAAATTCAGGGATACATCCGAAAAATTTTCAGCTTTTGCCTGCCTATATTTTTTGCGTAACGATCTTTTTAAGAATCGACATTCGTGATCATACCAAGGTTTATTTTTTGGCATCATTTTGCCAGTAGTCGAGTGTCTTACCATGCCCGAATCCCCAGCGGCAATTTTAATAGTATTTATTAACGTATTATACATAAAATTTGCATCATTGAAGTCAGACGAGGGAACCTGTTTTACCTGCATAGAATTTTTTAAATCATGTTTACGCTCTTCAGACCAAACATATTTGGGGCAGACTTTGTTGCTCGTCTTTAAGCGATTACCAGGAACAAAATCAGCATTTATTTTCACAGAGATCGGTAAGTGGTCAGAAGCTAATATTAAGTCGCAAACAGATAAATCCTCAAGGATATCTAACGATAAATAGTTCGACCACACTAAATCTACTATACTTTTACCATTTTCGTTAAAAAAGGTAAACTGACCTGGGTTATCGCTAATGCTACGACCATTTACGACATAAAAGATATTATCTTCCATTAGACGGACTAACCTTCTCCCACCTGAGTTAACGATTTCGTCATTTGAAATCCTGTTTGACGATAACCTCGAGTAATTAAAGTTCAAATTGTCTAGCGACTGATTTAAATTTCCCACCCTACAATTAAAATCACCTCCTATTAATACCGGGTAAGAGAAAAACAGTTCCGCCTCCCTTTCAAACAAAGCTGATAGTTCGGTTAGGCCATCGTCAACGCACTGTGGGCTCAAATAAACGCCCCCAACAATAATAATGGCATTCCTATAAGTAATTTCAATAAATATAAAAAATTTATTAATAGAGAGTGTTTTAAATTTTATGCCTTTTTTAGCTAGTAGGAGTAGACCTCCGGATGCCCGGCCCCGTGAGCTGTGTTTTTCAGCCTCTTTTTGGATACAGTCATACTCAGAAAAATTGTTAATATTTAATAACGGATTATGCTCCCATGTTTCACTTAAAAAAATTATTTCATTTGTTTTAATTTCCGATAACTCTGTACCATCAAGAGAAAAAAGGGTGGAGATGCCATGACAATTCCAAAATAAAATGTTGGTCGACTTACCTAAGTTGTTATTTTGAGTTCCTACCATACTAAGTTCAGGCATTAGTTCTGACACACTGCTACCGGCATTCGCCGCACTCCCCGCACTCCACTCCCACTATACACTTCCTACTCTGTCTCTCGATGTAAGGGCGGGCCCTTTAGATTTGCTGCGAGTAACTGTGCCCTCTTTAAGCCACCGACGTACATCACTTGTGCAATTCCCTTTCCTGGAGACTGCTCCCTTTTTAGACGATCCTGTACTATTTTGAGTTTTTACAGGTGAATTTTCTGTATCTGCGCTAAAATTCCCACTACCTTTGCTAAGAAAAAATTCCACGTGCGTTCCGTCTGTAGATTTTCTATGCTCAGGAGTTCGCCGCCCCTGCTCTCCATTACCAACTTCCTGCCTTCTCAGGTGGGCTTCGGCGCTTGAAGGAACCAGATTTTGTGACTCAGTAGAGGTATTCCCGTTAGTGACCGGCAACTGGTGCACCATGCTAGACTCTGTATTTTCGCCCTTTAAGTCCGATAAACAATAGTATTTTCCATTAACAACCAGTTTGTCATATTTCATTGTAGCATAATGGCCCTGCTTTCTGGCATCGAACATGTAACCTTTTAATTCACCGCGTATTTCCCTAATTTTCTTAGTAAAATCCTCTGACACAGCGATACCAGAATCTTTTAGTTTTTTACTTGCAGTCAAAATTGCCATTTTCGTTTTATAATTACTAAATTTAATAATAATAGGCCTGTTTTTACCACACCTACGCCCAAGTCTATGAGCCCTCTCTATATCATAGTTGGAAATGTTGACACCCAGTTCATTTTTAATAATATTAGACACTATTTCTTCGGATCTATCCCAATCTTCGTCCTTTCCCTCCTGCACATTATAGAAAATAAGATTATTTCGTCGCGAAAATTGCTCAAGTCGGTCCATTTTTACGTGAAGCAATCCATTCTCGCGTTCGGCAGTAACAATTTTTTCGCGTAAAACGCTTACTTCCTGCTGCAAACTCGAGTTAAACGCTATCACTTCTTTAATAGAATTTTTTAATTCCCCGATGTCGTTGCTAATAGTGTCCAGACCACGCATTTTCTCCCATAAATCTTCTAACGTGACGGGTCCTGGGTTAGTTTCAACACCACCGATTATTAAAATCACTAACAAAACAAGGCCATAAAAGAAGCAGTTTTCCAGAGACGGGCCAAAAAATTTAAGAAAACTAGAATAATTAAATATGAATAAACTAGGCCGACAATAGTGAACAGAAGCGGTATGCAGGCCTATACGCGCACGGTACACATTTATTTCGATCGGCATCGTAGCAATGCAAACGAAAGTACACAATACTGATAAGAGAGCGGTAGACAAAACACAACCTTTCACCGTGGCTTCTCAAACGCAACTCCCAACAACAACAATATATTATAAATGGATCAGATTAAACATAATTACCTTGTCAAATGGACACAATAAACTACTGATGCTGAATAAAAAATTAATTAATCATCATTAAACTTACCCACAATGTTTCATATTGAGAGGTTTATCCATACGGCAAGCAATTTTAATCCTTAAATCTTGATCAGCAGCATTTTTTGGTACAGTCATTTTATGCCATTCAGGAACCTATAAATTAAGAACAATTCTTACCGATAATAAAATTGTAAACCTTCACTTTCACCTTAATTAAAACAGAGTACAGAGTATAAAAGAATATCACCATGAACCTCTTCATCCCTCAACCAAGTTTCCTCAAATCGAGCCCAATACAACTCCTTTCCACCCCTCTCTATTGAACCATCATTTCTCCGATGTTCTCTTCACCCCACATCTTTTTCCCAATTTACCTGTAACTGAACCCATCCACCTCACTCTTGGTCTGCCCCTTGATATTTTCCCTTCATTTCCACATACAGCAACTTTTTAGGCAGCCACTTCCATCCTTCTGACACAACCAAATCAGCTTAGCTTTGTTTGTTTAATTCTCCTTATCAGACTATCCATCCCAATTTTTTTCTAATTTAATCATTTCTGGCTCTTATCTCTTCTTGTCTTTCTTAGCATATTTCTCTTAAACTTCATCCCTCTATCCTTCTGACCTACATGAGGGTCACCTTTTAAGGTTTTACAACCTTCAGTTAGATGATTCTACTGAGATGTGACACCACTATTTTTGTAAAATTTGACATTTTTCATTGTTGAAAGAGTTACAGTTGAGAAATTGACCAAGTAGTTTGCCTATGGTGAGCATTTAAAAAAAAGTAATTAAGTGAAAAATTCAAATTACCCATAAAGGTTATCGTTGGATGACTTTTTTATGACTTTAGTAAGTCCTAACTCAACAACAATGCCTAAAATAACTCCGTTCAACTTTTAATAATGAAGCACCATCAGAGAAGACTGTTTATAAATGGTTTGCAGAACTTCACTGTGGTCATGCAACCATCAGTGATGAATTTCATAAAGGTTGACAAAGATTTATTGCTGTTCAAAAACTATTGATGTTGCATACAACATGATTAAAGAGAACAAGCATGTGGCTTACTCTGAGAGAGGCATTCGCAGGCGTATCGAAAACTGCAATACATTTGATTTTGTATGAAAATTTAGGGGTGAAAAAGATCTGTTCGCGGTGGATTCCGTGTAATTTGACCTCAGCTCAGATACAGTCTAATATAAATTGGAATAAGGTAATGATTCAAAAATTGTATAGATCAACTACATCACAACAGGTGACGAAACTTGGTTATATTCATACAAGCGGAAACTAGGCAAAAATCAACTATGAGGGTATTCAAAAATAAATTGAATTCAATAAAAGTTCATGAAGCACTTCCAAGAAAATGATTGTTTATTTCTTTTATTATACTGGACATGTTGCAACCATTCTTTCAGCGGTTGAGTAACAAAACTTTCAACATTCTTTCAGCGGACTGAGTTAATGCTGAATAGTACACAACAATGTGTTTGCCACAAGTCACTGATGAAATAAGGAAAACTGAAAACATCTCATCATCCTTCATCATGACAATAACCAACTCTCACAAACCCTGCCTAACAATTAATTATTTGAAGGAGAAAAAATTAAATTAATGTTTCATTGCCCATATTCATCTAATCTATCGCCTAACAACACCTTAATATTACCAAATGTCAAAAAAAAAATATGTAGCAGTGATTTTCGTCACCTCAAGAAGGTTTTGAAGCCTTCATAAATCATGTTTTAGAGAAACCACCTTCAGAATGGAAAAATGTTTCAACGATTGGTTTGAACACATGCAAAAGTGTACATTACTTAAAGAGGAATATTTTGAAAAACAATAAAAAGATTTGTAATAAAAAAATTTTGTTTTTGTAAAAACTTAATATGACCCTAGTAAAAGAATACAAAGATCATTAAAGAATTTCATTCAGATTAGTGTTTTATCCCAAAAAAGAATGTTAAGTTTTTTTATTATGCAATAGTCTCAACAAAGACATAATAGCAGTACAGTTAGATCACAAGATTTTTTTTTTTTTGGTTTAATGTGCAACTGTTCTGCAATTACTGCTAATGCAGATGGTTGATCACAAGAAACCCAACAGATGAACTCCATTTGTTTTATTTCTCAGAGAACCCTCTCATTACTGAGACCTATTTCATTTCTAACCTTAGTATGTACAAAGAAATAAAAATATAAAATCCAAAATAAATAACAATTGCTTTAAAAGTGATACAATATAAAAAAAGAATTTAATCGTCAATAGATACATCAATTTGAAATAGGCCTACCTAATATTAAAACAGATAGTTTTAAATACAACTTCCCTATGAAAATTAACAGAAAATTCTACATCCAATTGATCTTAAAATAAAAGAATTAAAAAAACGTACAGAAAACAATATCTGATAATAGTACTTTATAATGAACTGGAAATTAATAACTTATTTGGTCATGTAAAACTAAGTTTTTCAAAACTATTTAATCATATTTTAATGGTTGCAGATACAGTTTTATTGAATCAAAACTAAGCGAGTTGTTAATTTTCAATAATAAGTGTACTTTGGAAACTCTTTGCATAACTGAAATCACAAAGGTTAATAAGAAATTTAGTGAATCACCTTTGACGAAAGCGGAGTTGGTTTCAAAATGACTTTTCCAAGTTCTTTATCTTCTAAAGCAAGCATTCCTGGATTTTCAGTGTACAATTTGACTTTGACAGCAGGCAATGGATGTGTCGTTGAAAAATCACCCTGAGTATCCCACCTGTAATTCACATATAATTTTACAAATTTTAAACTAAAAATTGTCTACTTCTATTAAAATTATTTTTTTATCCCACTAAATTTTTCCTTGAGGAAAACTAATTCATCTACATTAAACTAATTTTAGATTAATTTAATTACAATAATTATTTAGTAATTGCCATTTCACACTTATAAGTAGCAAACATAGAGGGTAATTTACAGGGTGATTGTAAAGTCGCGCAACCCAAAATGATAACAGTCTTAGAAAGCTGTAATGTATTTTTTATTTTTCTTTCAAAATTTATGATACAAGTTATAATTACAACTTACTTACTTACAAGTTCACAACAAGTGCTGGAAATATCCACCATGGTTTGCAATGCATTCATCAACGCGTTTTCTTACATTGCACGCAACCTTTTTGAGTGTAGCAGTAGCAATATTTGATATACAGTCTTCAATGTTTCTTCTAAGTTCATCTACTGTATGCGGGTTGTTTTTGTACACATTATCTTTCAAATAGCCCCATAAATAAAAATCAGGAGGAGTCAGATCTGGTGACCGAGGAGGCCACAAACCACGAGACATTATTCGGTCATCAAAGAAATCGTGGAGAAATTGGATAGTACTGTTTGCCGTATGTGAAGTTGCTCCGTCTTGTTGTAGCCAGCAATAACGTTCGTCAACATGTAGCAGTGCTACGAACTGCATGATTATTTCTTGATAACGTTCTGCTGTGATTGTATCCGAAAAAAGATAGGCCCGACAATTCCCCGACGAGATACGCCACACCACACCCCAATTTTTTGAGAATGTAACGGCTGTTCATGGAATTCATGTGGATTCTCTGCAGACCATACTCTACAATTTTGACTATTAACATATCCACTTAGATGAAACCAAGCTTCATCGCTGAAAAAAACTTTGTCCAGAACAGATATGTCATTTCGAATGAAATTTTTAAACCAATGACAATACTGCAATCGCTTCTCCTTATCTGGCTCTTCGAGCTGATGAGTTACGTTAATCCGATACGGATGTAATTTTAATAACTTAGTGGCTTTATGAACACTTCCATAAGACAGTCCAGTCTGAGTAGAAAGTTTTCGAAGAGACTTTTTTGGAGAACGAATAAACGTTTCACTTATCGTCTGCAGACTGTCGTCAGATAAAACACTTGGTCGGCCGGTACGATTACGGTCATTCACGCTACCTGTATCCCGAAAACGATGAAACAAACGAAATATGGTCGATTTGTTTGGCACTTTAGCATCTGGAAAGGCATTGGAGAAATGTTCTTGACACTTCGCGTAGGATTTCGATTCACAGTAACTCAAAACGATAGAGACGCGTTGTTCTAGTGCAAAAGACATTGCGACTCGAACTGAACAAACCAACTGGTTTCTGGCTAACTGTCGCCCGGTGGCGTGATCTAGCAGTGTTGCCACATACTGTACTACTAAACGAAAAATTCCCATATTCTAATCATACTTTACAAATGTACCTTCAATTCCTACACGGCTTCAAACATTTGGTTGCGCGACTTTACAATCACCCGGTATTAGAGACTACCCATTATAAGAATCCCAACACCATTGGTAAACAGAACTGTCTTCATACAATGAACTATTTAATATTATTTTAAGAATTTGTTCATGCAGGACCAATTTTAAACCATGTAAGTAACTTTAAACATTTCTGGAAGCCTTTTTGCAGCCTACACTCACAGCATTTGTTCACTGAATGCTTTTCTCCTTTCGTAAGTCCATCCAGTGTTTTACCTTTAAGCCTTTAAGTCAGTAAACAGATTCAGAATTTAGTTTCATCCATTATGTTTTTTTTCAGTTTATTCCAGTTTTTCAAAATCCTTCCTGACTTTTTATCCACTTATTTACCACCTTAAGTACATTGTTTAATGCGTTAAAAATCTGTTTTGTCAATTGTTTGTCATCAACCCTATACAAGTATCAATAGAATTTTAGTCTTCCCCTTCTGATCATTTCCATTAATTTTTTTATTTTTCTAGAACAGTTCTTCTCTTCCTCATAACCTGCACTGTCCGTTTACTATCTTCAGAAGTATTATCATGCATAGGATCTTTTTCTCTAATTTCTCTACTTCTCTTAGACCAGGCTATCATCACAGTACAATAATGTCCGATCTTGAATTACCTCAGCAAAGCTTTCTTCTTATACAAGTTGCAAGTTCTTCAAAAAGTAGTGACTATCTTTACCTGCCTGCTGTTGTTTGCTTCCATTTTTCTGATCTTCATTTGTCTTATTTCTACAAGGTACTTGAAACTATAAACTTTTCAAGTTAGTAAGTATAATTATAATAAAATCAAATAAGAATTCAGGAATACTAGCATTGGTTTAGAAGCTTCTGCTTGATCGGTCTGCAATTTCTCGCCTCCTTCTACTTCCATAGTACAGTAAACAATCCTGTTTGGTGCTAAAGATTTTAACCCTTTCACTTCCATAACAAGTACCTGCAACCAAATATAAAACCAACATTTAGAGCTGTAATATAAAACAATTTAGAATTTCTCTTTATGTTAAAAACAACAAAAAATAGAGTTACCCACAACATATATAGATAATGGTAAGTGTTTTATGTTACCGTATTCTGGTGGTTAGAAATATATATTTCAATTTTAAATAATACGGCTATTTAAAATCCTACATAGGATGTTAAAAACATATAACTTATTAGATATATAGATGTATACATATATAGATACAAAACATATATAAATACCCAAAAACATATATAGGCATGTCCAAAAAGTAAGTTCAATTTCATTCTAATGCCACTGCCGCGTTACTGTTAGCAGTCCACGCATGCACTCTACTTTCGCTAGAACATTACTCCATGTTGATGCCATTATGGTTGATTAGTCTTATGTTTTATGTTGATCGATGTTGTTTCCAATATTTAAAACAATCGATGAACCTTTCAATTCTGTTCCGTTATCCAGTTTTTAATGCAAGGAACGTTAAGGCAGTCAAAATTCATTGGCAGATTACTGAGATTTAAGATGAAAGTGCAATGAGTGATGGAATGTTGGGAAAGTGGGTTAGGTAAATCAATATGGGACAGACAGATATCAACAATAAACCATGAAGTGGGCGGCCTTCTGTTTTCAATGATAACTTGGTCAGAAGAGTGGACGAGAAAATACAAGAGAACAGATAATTCACAATGATAATGCTTTCAGATGAACTTCCACAAGTTTTGAGAATAGTTTTGCATAAGATTGTAGCCGACTTCTTGGGTTATCACAAGCTGTGTTCCCGCCGAGTTGTAAAAATGCTCACAAATGTGCACAATTAAAGCAACTTGATTGTGCTCTGATATTTCTTACTTGGTAAACTTGACTACCATGGTCCTTGATCCCATACAATCTGACTACCACTTGTTCCAGCACATGAAACACAAGCTTGGCTGTAAACACTTTAATATGATGATGACGAAATGTTGTAAAAAAGAAACAAAAAAATGCTGTAAAGTAATGGCTGTCTTCATGGGCAGAAAGTTTCTTTGAAGAAGGTTTAGATAAGCTGGTTAACTGCTATGACAAGTGCCTGAACAATGACTGAAACTACATAAAAAAAATAGTTTAAGGTACGATCTTTCATTTAAAAATAAAATAGTCTTGAAAAACTATTTTAATATTTTTTTTTCAACGGTACTTACTTTTAGGACACACCTAGTACAGAAAGATTGAGACTAAGCTACCATAAAAAATTTTCCACACATATCTCAGAACAAGATATATCAACCAATGCAAAAATTTACATATTGATCTAAAAAATTGGTGAAAGAATTTTAATTTTCTTAAGAAAGATTCAGTGATTTTCTTAGCAATTCATATATTCAATATGATGAGTTTTTAACATGGTTTTCCACTACTGGCACAGAAAAGGGGAATTTACCACTCTGACGGAAAAGAAATACAAAATCATATCAAATTTATAAATTAAATTAAATTTATTACAGAAAATCTACTTCATACGATTTTTAATTTAATATACACATGAATTTTAGTCTCAGTCGGCCAGTTGGCGTAGTAGTTATTGCAACTGGCTTCTACGCCGGGGTCCTGGGTTCGATTGCCCATCAGGTCTGGCATTTTTCATCACCTATCTTTATCTATTATCCTTCTCACCATCTGCATTAGCAGTAATTGTAAAACAGTCGGACGTAAAACCAAAAAAAAAGAAAATAGCTGGCCTTTTGACATCTCTGATGTAAGTTCAATGGAGATTGAACCCTCCTAAAAGTGACATTTGAAAACATTAAAGCTTTAACAACTGAATCTTTCAGTTACATTTTCCTTTTTGTTACATTGCCAGTTCTGTCTTTTGAGTCCCACTATTCCCTAAACTTATCTTCTAGTTGTAGAGGATGAGTCACATCTTTATTATGCATAAGCCAGTTGCCTATCCCAAACGAGTGGCACACTTATTCTGTTAACCCAAGTTCATTTCCATTATTTTGTTTTCTTTCACAAAGATTAATTCTGTTTAAATGGCAGTTCCAATTAACTAGTCACATTTAACCAGATTTCAATTTATTGAAAAGATAAAATAAAGAATTAATTACCTCCAATTGAAAAGTAAGAACAACATCCAATTTAGTAAGCTGAGTATCATTGTCTGCAGAATCACCTTCTAGTTTCGCTAAAGATCCTTGTGACCTACAACATAAATATTATTATTTTTATTATAGATAATATTTTTATTAATGCTTAACATAACCAATCTTCACCATCAATGACATAATAATGTTGACTAATAAATATACAGTGTTGGCGAAAAAGTCAGTTGATACTTGTTTGAAAAAGTACTGATTTTTTCTATTTATTACAGACAATATTCACAATTATTTTTTATATTTGTCAAGGAGTTGTGTTTATCAATTATAATGCCAACTTGACAAGGCAAAATTACTAATATTTTGTAATATCAACATCATAGACTAAAATTATTATACTACATTTAGCTACTTATAATGTTTTTGTTATTCGTAATTATTTTTACTTAATGTCAAGTGACTTTTGTGCCACTCTGTATATACGAGGGTAGGCTGATAAGTAATGCACACATGCTTGTAGAAGACAACTAAATAAACTTCAGTAGCGCGCCTGGTGGCATGTGGAAGTACTATTTCTCCTCTACAAGTCTGCGCAGTTTGAAGGCGTTGCTTTCATTCAGTTTGTTTTGAGTAGTGGAAGTATGGCGTCGTGTTCTGGTGCTATGTCAACGAGAATTAAACAACGCGAATTGAACAACTTTTGAAGCGCTACCGTGACGAAGGAGACGACTTTCTTTTGAATATTGTGACGGGGGACGAGTCATGGGTTCATCATTACGATCCCGAAGAAAAAAGGCAGAGCGCTGAATATCGTCATCCACATTCTCCTGTTGTGAAAAAGTTCAAAACACAACCGTCCGCAAAAAAAATTCTTTTGACTGTGTTTTGGGATGCTCGCCGAGTTTATGTGACTGATTATCTGGAACGAGGGGCAACGGTAAATTCTGCTCAGTATATACAGACTCTGAAACACCTCCGACGTCGAGTTTGTCGTGTTAGAGGCAACCTGGCGCCAATAATTTTGCAACACGACAATGCTCGTCCACACACTTCGCGTGCAACTGGAGAGGCTCTGAGAAACCTGAAGTTTCAACCAATTTTACACCCTCCGTATTCTCCCGACCTTGCGCCTTGCGATTTTTATTTTTTTCCTCTACTGAAGAGAGACCTTAAGGGTAATCATTACAGCTCGGACAATGAGGTGAAGGCAGCTATTGCGTCCTGGGTTCGAGGAAAGTCGGAAGAATTTTTCAGTGACGGAATGAAAAAACTTGTTAAACGTTGGGAGAAATGTGTAATGCTTAACGGTGACTATATTGAAAAATAAATAGATAATTTGGTAGGTTAAGATTTGTACTTTAATTTGTTATTTACCCCATCTTGCTATTTCTTTTTGTTCGTCTTCTACAAGCATGTGTGCATTACTTATCAGCCTACCCTCGTATATAAAACCAAACCAAATAAAAAAAATTAAATCACGTAACTGTAAAAACTACTATCATTGCCTAAATTTAATTAAAAATGGACTAACTAGTTTTGATAATGTTTTTTTTTCATAAGTTTCAACAGTATATCATAACTGTACATCACAAAAATATTCTGGTTTGGTACTAAAATATAGTTTTCTAATAGTCTCTATCGCACTTTCGGCTTAATGTTTCACTATTCTCTAAATTTTCTGTAGTTTTATTCTACAATCAAAACAGTTAAAAAATAAATACACTGTCTAGAAAATTAAGTGCAGAAAGGTCACTACATTCAGCTATTGTATTAGCAGAAGTTCCACGCAGATAACTGCACGCAGACATGCTTTCCAAGTCCCATACTCCCTTTGGAAGTCTCCTGAACAAAGTTCACAAAAAGTTTTTTTATTAGCTTATATATTTTTTCCGACTGGTTTCCATATTTAAATTACAGGTAGTAAATTGATGGCAAAAGTATTTAATGGATTTATGGTAAAAATTTTTAATTTTTTGTTTTTATTAGATTTATTTTAATTAGATAGATATCCTGATTATTTAGTTTTAAAATGAGGTATAATTTAAATAATTCTGAGTACTAGAAAAAATGTTATGATTATTCAATTATTCCTTGTCATGGTGATAATGAGCCTGTTACACCTGGGGGAAAATGCAATTTTTTGCTTCATGGTTTTTCCATTATTTTTTATGAATAAAGGTAAATTTTGTTTCAAGCATTCCAGTAGCAACATAGTTTATTACAAGCTAAACAACATTACAGTAGCATCGTATTATATTTTGTAAGTATGTGAAGAGAAGAATCCATTTTTTATGATTTACACATGTGAAATTCATAATGTATCTTCTTTTATTGTGTTTTTCTCAAATAATTGTTACATAGATAAACGGCCCATTATCAAAGAAACTACTAAAGTTATCGCCCTGAAATTTTGAAGAAGTTCTCACAGTACTATATTGCAACTACTGGTGACAGGACTTTTTCAGTAAACTGTTCTTAAACCCCAGTTTTGGTAGTTTTTTAGGTACTTTGGGTGACTCCACATCAGCACAAATTCTTTAAGCTTTAAGGGGAGACTGTATAATGGTTTTGACTGAAAATTTTGAATTTCGGTTTTTTATGCTTTTCAATAGTTTAGACCTAGATCTACCACAAAAACATTAAATTACGACAAAAAATTATTTAAATGAAAAAACTTGTTTTTATCAGGTTTACCCTAAAAAATTAACATGTCGCCAAGAACAAATATTTTTCATATTTTTATATTGCTCATTTTAGTGCAAAAAGAAATTTAGTTTTTTTAAAAAATCTGCTTCACTATTTTTAATATTCTCCACTGTTGGTGCAGCTTTCTAACCAACTGTTGATGGGAAATTAAACTTGTTTGTGTACATTTTGTTTTTCATTTGTGCCTTTTCCCGTAAATTTAGATTTTTAACATTTAAGTATGTTTTTCTCAGAAACCATTTAACCTACCTGGCTGAAATTTTAACCAGTTAATTATTACTTACATACATGCACATTCACCGACATTGTTTTTACTTCCTCAAGTGCTCAAAAAATTAGTAATATGCAAAAAAACGTAGAAAAAAATTGTAAAAATTTTATGTTATTCGTTATTCTTTTAAAACTTTTATGGTCCAACAGATTAAACTGAAAAAAAAAATCAGCTAAAACCAACCTACAACTACAAGTGTGTAAAGTTTCATTTTTGTATCTTTCACCAATCCTATGAAAAAGTACTTAAAAATAGCAAATTTAACATTGGCAGGATACAAAGTACAGTCTCCCCTTAAGTTGAATTAGATAGCACAAAATACAAGGTAAAACTTTGAAAACAATATCTTTATTGGTTGCTGATGAACTGGATTAGATATTAACATAAGTAGGATCCTATCCTTAACCAAAGAACATCAACACAGAGTTTTGACAAATTTACTGAAGTATACAAGGAACAACTGGATAAAAATGTGCAATACAGTTAAAATGCGTGATTTTTTTTTAAATGAGTTTTAAACAGAATTGATCAATGATTTTTGATTCAATGTTACTTACATTTCAAGTGCATGAGACAAATAACAACAAAAACGGTAAGAGTAAACAGACTCCAACAAAGGATGATTCAACAGACCAGAATCTGCAGGGAAAATAAATCTGTCTCCATCATACCAACACTATTTAAATAATTAATTTAAATTTTAATAATAAAATTTAATTTTACATAAATTTAGAAGTTACATACCTTTACATTTATTTATATTTTATGTAAAATTAATGAATACACAAAGCGTAGAAGTATCTTTTAATAAAACTGAAGTACTGTTAGTAAAAAAAGACAAAACTAAATAGAAACGATATATAACAACAAACTCTAATAAAAAGTTTTTTTTTTCTAAAACTACAAATCAAAAATGTAAAGAATTGCTAAGGTAACCAATTTTAAGGAACCTTGCTTATTTAACTAAAGTTTGAATAGAATAGTATATTAATACTTTAAGCGCTCGATAAGCTTTAAAAAATTAAAACAGCTGATTTCTCCTGCTAGGTTCATGAGGTTACAATATATATTAAACAAACCATCATTTCTCCACTTAATGTTAAAAAAGGCAATTTAAATTCATAAAAAATTATTAGTATCAAATATTTATTGGTTTAATAAATATTTTTACTACTTGTTCAAATTACAAAAAATTCAAAATGACAACCCTATTCTGAAAAAATATGTAATGTAGAAAAATAACAACTTCACTCCAGCTCCCATTCAGCTATATTGTGATCCAATCACCAGAGCGTTGGAGCACTGAAACATCACTCACAGTATATTTCACAAAATTTTTTTATGTAGTAATTATAAAGTTTTTTCTAATACACGAGATCTTATTAAATTTGATTTCACTTTTAAATAAATTATCTATAAAACTATCATAATGAAATTTAACAACAAAAAAATGATATAAAAAAATATTTTAATGGAATTTAAGATTGTTACAACTAACAAAAACATCATTTACCATTTATGGCAATACAAATAATAACAGAAATCATAAATTATTTGGCAGATGAAGTAATTCAACGTTATGACAACAGCCACCAATTATTACAAGAATTTTTGTTGCTTTATTAAAGATTTAATTATAACAACTTATTAAAACTACCATAAAACGGAAATTTCTGGACAAATTTAAAATAGCACTCAATACAAAAATATACAATATGAAAATTATATATATATTTTTTTTATTGTAGATTTACTGCAACTAGTTACTTGAAACTAACGAACAGTTTTTCTTTAGCGATATTATCCCCCCCCCCCCCCGTGAATATAATCATGCAGTCACCCACTGGTGCTAGCACTTATTTTCTAATGACACTTACATGAAAATTATATAAAGCAAATATTATTTTTTAAATCGCATTTACACAATGGCCATTAGTGACTATCTATTAAGGAATGGTGGGTTTTAACAAGTAATAATTTCCAGATTCCCACCTGGAACCAAAACCAGGACCTCTACTTTGGAGCATAGCACGCTAACCAGTGGGGCATGAAGGTGGTCAAATTCCTGGTTTTGTAACCAAACCATTTGAGTTTAGCAAATAAAGTTCATTGACTAAGTAAATTTTCCAGACTTTGACCTGGAGTCAAAACTGGGACCTCTACTTTGGAGCATAGCATGCTAACCAATGGGGCACGAAGGTGGTCAAATTCCTGGTTTTGTAACCAAACCAGATGAATATAGCACATAAAATTCATTGACTAACTGTTGTCTAAAACTTAAATAGACATTTCATAAATATTGAAAATATTTATATTTAGAAACAAAACAAAGATTTTGTGTGAGAAATAAAAATATAGCTTCCTCTAACTGTAACTAATTTGTTTAATTAAAAATTTCTATGAAATAAATTTGATAAATACATACCGATTTTCATTCAGTACAGTTGCTATAAAATACATCTGGTAGTAATTTTAGAAAACATCATTTTTATCATGATACAAGAGCTCTTATAAATTCTCAGAAACTACTTTGTAAAGCTTAAAATAGTTTGTACAAACTACGAACATTCTTCATCATAAAGCAGTTATTAAACAAAAAAATGAAACAGCAGGAGTTAAGAGGTACTTCCAGTAAACATATTTCAATAAAAACTCTTCTGGCAAGCTCCGTTGTAAAAATTACAGTAAATTCAGGTAACAGATAATAAAGAATAAACAAGTAAATATTGAGACTAGAATAGCTTTAAAAAACTTTGATTATAATATTAATCTTAAATTAAGAACAACATTTCAATTTACAGGCCTAAAAATGTTATAGATAAACAAAATGAATGCAGAATTATATGAAGTTAAATTATACGCTACTAAGACTGTATTATTGTGGGCGACTGATTTTAAAATAGCAATATATCAATCATTTACTTCATTTTTCAATAAATGAATAAATTGGGACTGAATAATCAGTTATTCTGTCAACCGCAGTCATCATTATACATAATCATAGTCAAATATATACAGCCGAAAAAGTTAATCAGGTTTTTTGAGACTGTGCAACTCATAACAGCCAGCAAGCCCACACATCATTTCATGGTGGATGTAGGTAATGGCTGTAATGCAAGTAACTCCTAGTAGAACTTAAAAATACAGAAAATCTTGCTTAATTTACGCTAAAGTAAGCGTTGTATAAAAAATGTTAGAAATAAAAGTTTTGAATTTTTTACTTTCTCTTCCCCTACATGAATATATAGAAAAAGAAAAGGAAAGTATTATTTTCATGTGGATTTTTTTAAATACAGTTTTCACCAGAAATACATGTTAAGACCCCCTGAACCCAAAAAAATCATGTGTTTTATGATTGGTCTGTGTGTGTGTATATGAACAAAAAATCTCGAGAACAGAAAATTGTACAAAGTTGAAACTAACAATTTAGTTAAGTACCACTAGCGGACCCGACACAAAAATTTCGGTCAACTGGTGTAGTTACTTGAGTCACGAGTTTGCCCTTGTTTGCAACAAGGGGTAAAGAAGGAAAAGCATCAGTGCGCATGCGTGAATGCTTTAATTTCAGTACAACAAACATAACAACTTATACTATACCCAGAGCACACAGTATATCGCAGAACCTTTTGTAGGTTAACTGTACAAATATAACTGTTTATTACCGTAAACATAAATGTTAGTTTCTCGAAAACTTAGGCAGACTGTTCACAGTGCTGAACGAAATCTAATATGTAGTGAAGTTAAAGCTAAACAAAAATGCCTCTTTCTGCCTCTTAACAAAAGCCACAAGCGAGTGGATAACTACAGTGATGTTTCACTTTCCACAATTCGGAAAAAAGAAGGAAATTAAAGACGTGAAGAAGCTATTCTTCTACAGTTTTTGACACCTAGTAAAAAAAGAAAACGATTAGGTGATACTAGAGAAACTGATAGTGAAGACGCCGTTGACAGCGATAGTAAAGAAGGCGATTCATTCATAGAAATTTTGTCCCAGTTGAATAAGGCAGTTGGTAATTACAGTAAATCAAACATTTCTAGTCATGTAATTAGCCATAGGCAATATTATACGTCGCATTTATTTCTTACAAGGTTTATAAAGAAAACATTTTTATGGAATAAACCACAGCTTAGAAAATGTATGTAGAAACTGCACGGTAGTGAAATGTACGAGTAGTGTCTGACTGTTGAGGTTGGCAGCACTGTCGTATTTTCACTTCCCTTCCTCACAGCCCATCCATATGCAAAAGGCAATCTCGTGACTTCAGTATCTATAGTAGTAGTATATTTGTATAATTTTTCACCATTTTGCAATTTACTCAAAAACGGCTCCTATGACCTTTTAAAAATCACCTCAGTTACTACGTTTCTTATTTGTTACAAGACAGGGTAAGCTCCACGTCTACTGAAATTTTTGGAGGGCCTGTACTCTCATAGGAATAAATTGTTTTTTAAAGATTGTGACCGTAATATCCATTCTATGGGTAATATTTTTTTCTTTGTTTTACGTCTGACTGTTTTGCAATTTCTGCTAATGCAGATGGTTCTAGAGCTAAAGTGTATACAATCAAAGTTGTAGAACATTAAAAAAGCTACAACTATTATTTCTAACATTCTTTTGTATGCTTAGTTTAGCGTTAATTAGTGATTTTCTGTATTTTTTTCTTCATAAAAATCTGTAAAAAATTGAATTTTTTAATATTGCGTTCAATTGTAATAATTTGTTACCTAAACATGTGTTTGCTTACGAGAGTTTAAAATGCGTAGGCCTCATGTAAAGTAAAATTGGTTGTTCACAACTTTAGTTTTAAATTGGGATCACCCATTGGGAGATATTGTCGTCTTATGGTAATGCTGTCACTGTGAGTCAGCTGTTTAACAGCTAATTTTTGGAAACAAAAGTTCCATGTTTTGAATCCTAGTAAAGGTAGTTTACTTTTATACAGATCTAAATACTAGTTAGTAACCGGCATACTTTGACGGTTGGGGTTTAATTGGAACATACACACATAGGGACTTTTCTTAAATCTGGTATGAAACACTCACACAACTTTCTCTTGCCAATGTAAATAATAATCAATATAACCTATGTTTAATCATTACTAAACAATGTAAAATGAAAATTAACCTGTGGCTTAAAAGTATGGAAAATCTTTAATTCACACTAAACTAGGCTTTGTAGAAAAAAATGTTGAAATAAAAGTTGTAGGTATTTTTAATTGCTATAACTTAATACATATTTGTCGTAAAGTGCATGCTAAGGCTGCAATTTTAAAAAATGCCATTTTTTACCAATTTGATGAAAAAAATACAGAAAATCACTAATTAACGCTAAACTAAGCATTGTACAAAAAAAACGTTTAAAAAAAAGAAGGTAGATTTAAAAGTACTACAACTTTTTTTTTACACATTTTTGTCCTAAAATGCATATTAAGGCTGCAATCTTAAAAAAAACTTTTTCTTAAGAGAACACAGGCTCCCCAAGAATTTCAGCAGACATGGTGCTGACACGGTTCGCGTACTTTCCTAATGTTCATGTAGGGTCCGGTAGTGCTATCTACCTTAACTCCCAAATTTCAACTTCGAAGGCTATTCATTTTTTACGATATTTTCTTCACACACACAAATACCAATCGCTAAAAATATGTTTTTCGAGTTCAGAGGGCCTGAAAATGTGTACATCCGATGAAAACTTGGTTTAGAAAAATCAACATGAAAACAATACTTTATTTTCCTATATACTCATACAGTATAGGGAAAGAGAAAGTAAAACTGCAGTAATCACTGAATAGATGTGGTTCACTTATTTTGTTTTCTACTTCACAAAATCTCATTACAGCTTTCACAAATTTTTATTTTCGGATTTTTTGTACAGTCTCAAAAGCTCTTCACGATCAAGTAAAAATTATTTAAATTTGTTTGGTAGCTCTGTAATTAAGGACAAACAGAATCTCTATTTAAAACACATCAGACCACATTTTGTGTTTTAAATATAAAGGATTAAGCAGGAAAAATAATTCAAATTTGAATGGTGTGACACAAGATTTCTTATAACTGAACTTGCTGGTCCCTCCTTGGAGCGCTAGTCCCGCCAGTTGAATTCTCCGCAACCAACATGCTCTGAGACTGTATATATTAGACTGTGATATTAATATTAACATTTAAAAATAAACATTACAACAAAACTAGATTTTCATGTAAAGGCATTTTTATGATGAATGAAATTAAATAAAAACATTGTACAGAGTTGAAAAAAGACTAAACAACTCAGTTGCCCATTAAAAAAAAGAATAATACTGTAGCAGTTAAATTCTTTTACAAAAACCGGCCAATTGAAAAATCCTGGGTTTTATTTACAAAATATGATTATCATATAATTGTACACTACACATTCGTAAGAATGCTAAAGAATAACAACACTAACAAGACCAAAAAGAAAGTTAAATCATCACAAATAACAAGTTTACAAAAAACATTTCAAATATAAGTCAATAATTCTTTAAGAATTTAAAATAAATACAACTACATATTTGCCATTTTAGATTATAGTTCTAAAAACGATACATTTTCAAAATGGGTTATGTATCTAATATATTAATACATAATATTTTTATTCATAAATTTTTTAATTTCTACTAATGCATTATACCAAATCTAATGAACACTAGAATTCTACTTAAGTAACTTACGCAGTTACTTTCCATATTACGCGTTTTACAATTATATTTACACGGCTCAGATGTACAATAACAAAAAATTTAATTAAATAAATGGGCTATAAAATACTAAAGTATAACAAAATTCATTTTAGAACACATATTTAATCTATAGTTTTTATAAATTCAAACAATACTATGAGAAACAATTCTAGTTCTGGACTACATTTCTACAATATTCACATTACACAACACTCAAATAGATATTTACACACATACATACATACAAACATGAACTGTTTATTGCTCAACTGTTTTTGTTGAAAATGTTAAACTTCAAAAAAAATTTACAATAAATACTGTGATCGGAGTATGCCGTCCGTTAATGCGCTATCAACTTTTTAAGTAATTAAAAAAAATTTATTTTGTTTTGTTTTTTGGTAATTAAATTCATTTAGTAAACTTTGTTTTATGTTGCATTTAAAAAAATGTTGTATTCTAAGTTAAAATTTGTTCAAATAATAATTATTATTGGTGGATAAATGAAGCCAGCAATATATGTTAGAGGATAGACATTAAAAACCGTATATTAAAAAAAATATGTCCTTTACACAAATTATATTTACTGGGCTTCGATCATGGGAACTTCACAGGTTCATAGCTTCAATTACTATTCAATTATACACCGATTTCCATGACTCAAGTCCCTAGTAACTAGTATTGTTGTTAATTTTAGTTTTCAATTTTTTTGTAATGACGAAGAATATCCCGGTTCTGATAAGATTGGCAAACAATCTAATATCTATTTTAGTTTTATTATTTAACCAAGTTAGAACCAGGAAAGTTACAGTTACAAATTCAGTGCAACCAGATATGCTGAAAAGGAAAGAGAAATTATTATGAATGAGATTAGACTAAGCACATGTTTCATTTTGTTTTCATGTAAGACCACTGTAGCAGTGAAACTACGTTGTCAATAAAGTGGGAAATAATTTATCAGACTAAGAAATTTCTATTCAATGGGTTATCTAGATACCTCGTTTCATATGAGGTAACAGTGCAGTCCACTCTTGGTACGCAAGGCAGATTTCACGTTGCTTTGTGCGACATTTTTCCTGCAATTAAGAGGACTTAACCGATTTTTGAACATAGGATCGACTTCAAAAACGTTCCATGATCTTACATCCCTAGTATGTTTGGAACAACAACTTGCACTGGGAATTGGGAGTGGATTCCACTAACGAAATAATTCGGAAATTTGCCAGGAGTCATGAAGACAGACTTCTTCACCATGTGAATGCCGAAGCTACACAGCTACTCGACAGCGCAGATCTCAATAGGAGGCTTTCTCCTGTGAAACCATTTGAACTGGTGTAATGAACAACACTAAGTTATTAAGTTGTTAGTTCATAGTTACTTGTATATATTTAAAGTGATTAAATTTAGGTCATCATTAGTAAATATTATAAATAGTGTATTAGCATATCCCGAACATAAACTAAGAACTACTAGTTAGAAAATTCTTAAATTAAAAACTTAAATCAATTAAGTAAGAACAAAATTGTAAGTTAGTCTTAGACTAGTCACAATAGATATTTAAAAAAACAAAATGATCTTATATCTTACATGTAGCAGCGTAGTAATGTTTTTATAATAATTAAAGTTAGTTAAAGTCAATTCAGTGCCGTAATTATTTAAATATCTTTATTCACGTATTCAGTATTAATTTAAATTTAAAACATACTTTATGAAGATATACATACTTTGTTTTTTTTTTATTAAATTTAGTCATCCAGATTGTTCGTTATCATGGCATTGTATTAGATCAAGAATTTTCAACGATCAAAATTTTTCCGAGTCAGTTTCAACCGCAGCACGACAAACATTCTTTTTCAAAATAATAAGTTATCTTCGTATGTAAACAAGTCAGTCAAAGTGTGACTTTACCAAAGAGGGACATTCAATCGGCATTTTAATCCAGGACATCATTCTGACCAGGATCTCAATATCCTTCGCATTCTGCCTCACATAACTAAAAATTCAAAATTAAGACATTATAAAATTGCAGTTGTTCCAGAAGCCCTTTATGGTACAAAATGTTTGCAAAAGTTCTCAAAGAAAGGATTTTTTTGTTTTACATCTGACTGTTTTGCAATTACCACTAATGCAGGAACAATTATGAAGATTCATAGAAGAAAATTAAAGATGAAGAAATATGAGACCTGACTGGGAATCGAACCCACGACCCCTGGCGTAGAAGCCGAATGTGCTGACCACTACACCACAGATTAGCTCAAAGAAAGAAGAAAGTGGAGTAGAAAAGAAAATTTAAAGAAAAAATCATGAACAAAGTTATGAGATTTTGTGGTTTAGGTCATCAGCCAAAAGGCTGGTTAAAACCTCCAGAGGCTTTACTAAGTAAAACGAGGAGTGAGGTGGTTTACCAATGCCTTCCTCACTAAGTGGAAATATGTGCTTATCAGCATCCCCGGCCCTCTGAAAAGCATCTACTTTCCACCCTGCAAATGACACCTTCACTTCATTCACCACAGGGTCTGGCTGCATAATGAAATTCAATAGGTACTCTCAAGAGAAGATAACTCTAACTACACTCTTTAACACCTTTTAAAACTCTACCTCTTCTGTTCTTAAATGCTTCATTCATATAATTGGCTGACCATGTGATAAGAAACAGAGCTATTTTTTGTAGCCCTGGAACTAGCAGATTGATTGCAAATAATTTAACACTTCAACTGCCTGTTATGGGCATTTTATGACGATTGTGTGTATAAATTAATGGATTTATAAATATTGTGGAAAAATAGCCAGAAAAAGAAGAGTAACATGTTACAGACATATCTACTGAATGAATGAAAGAAGATTGATGAAGAAAATATTTAAATTTTATAAAAATTATATAATAAACATGAACTGGTTCAAGGAAAAATAACCTAAAAGTAGCAAAAATTTTAAGAAAAAAGTGATAAGTATAATTCCACAAAAGAAAAGTAACTAAAAACCATATAAATGGACTGAAGAAAGGCAGACACAACAAAGTGAAAGAATGAGGGAGTTTTCAAAAAGAAAGAATCTAAACTATGTAAACACGATTGCTACTGGTCAGAACACAAAAAAATAAATAAAGACAACCTGTTATTTATTTTCAACTACTTAAAATACATTTGTTGTTGTTTAGGTCAACAGCCGAAAGGCTGGTTTGAACCTCTAGAGGTTTTACTAAGTAAAAACGAGGAGTAAGGTGGTTTACCATTGCCTTCCTCACTGAGTTGAAAGAGCATGCTTATCAGCATCCCTCCGAAAAGCACTCACTTTCCACCCTGCAAATGAAACCTTCACTTCATTCACCACAGGGTCTGGCTGCATAGTGAAATTCATTACTCTCAGAGGAAATAACTCTGACTAGTGTCTTTTACACTTCTACCTCTTCTGTTCTTAAATAGTTCAGTCATATAAGTGGCTGACTATGTGATAAGAAACAGAACTATTTTTTTTTAGCCCTGGACCAAACAGATAGAGTGCAATTAAAATAACACTCCACCTGCCCGTTTTGGGCATTAAAATACATTATATATTTATTTTGTAGAATAGTAGACCAAACAAAAACTTTATAAAATTAAATTTTTTATAAATAAAATATAGTAATACACAAAGTAAAGAATTTTTTGTTTTTTAATAAACAATCAAAAATTTATAATTTTTTAAATATTATAATAACAGGTAGTTAATGAAGATTAGATTGTTATTATTTATCAAAAAATATCTATTCACTGCTAAAAGAATCACAAAACCATTACTGTGACATTTTGCTAGCTGAAAAATGATTGTCATTGCCTATTGTGTTGTTATGTTTTAAGTGACGGTGTAATTTATTACCTGCCGGGTAACCTACAAGCCTTTATTCATTTGTTTATTGTTCTTGTATAGAGTAAAAGGTTCCAGTGAGGTCTATTAAGTACTTCTACTATGTTATATTCCAGGATTATTCTATTATTGTGTTTTATTCTTTATCTGGAATATTCTTTACTTGTATATAAAAGCAGCCACACAGATTGTCAGTGGTCAATAGTAAACAGTTTGTGAAGAGAATCAACGTTATTAGAGTATTATGTCAACAGTGTTAGTTGAGAACAAATTTGTCACTTATTGTAAAAGATTCTTCATGACATGCAAATAATTGTACTATTGTTTTAATTACGAATATATAAAATTGTTAGATATAATTATTTACTTGATTGTAGACAGTAATTTTCTTTTTAAATTTAAAGTTTTTAAAACACTTTTTAATCAATTTCTTCTATTATCAAGTTGAGTAGTTTATTGTAATTTACTAGTAGTTCTGAGTAATTAGTAATCAATTTATTAATAAATACTTGTCATATGTTTGAAAGAAAGTTTTGTTATTTATGAACAACCAGATCCTGAAAGAACCTGGTATAAAAATCACATTATAAAATTCTATAACAATAATATTTAAAACACATTTAAGATTAACTAAGATATTATTTCTCCATTAAAACTATTAATCTTCAATTATTTATTCAAAAAACCTATTATAACTGAAAAAAAATAAGAGTAGGGTTATAATATCGATTGATGATTAATTAAAATAATTCTCCACACAGCGAAATGTTGACAATTCGTCTAGAGCACTCAGATCCAATAATTAAACTATCATCGGTTAGTTTGTGATTATTATTAATTCAATTTAAGTTTGTGATCATCATCTATTTTGTATACAAAAAAAATATTTGTGATTTTCATTAATTTTTACCAATATTCTGTGTTTTTGAGCCATGTTAGTGATTAGAAGATAATCTTTTAACAATAAAGATTATTTTTCTGTTTATCACTTAGTCACCAAGTCAAAAAAACAAATGAACATACTCTAATAAAACTGGTTGGTAATTTTATTGTAGTTTAACATGAGTTTTAGGTTATGCCATGTCTTAAAATTTCAAGAGTATACCTCCTGTTGGTAAGAACTATTTTTCATTTTTAAGTTAATTCCCAAAATAGCGAGAACTATTAGACAAGCAAAATTATTACAACCTATAAAAATTCTTATAACATTTCTAATACTCCTTACTAAATAGGAACTTACAAAAAAAGATGTATTTTTTAATATTAGGCCTACAGTAAAATCCCGGTTATTCAACCTTCGCTCATCCGATATTCGGATTATACGACGTGCCTGACTGCAACGAATGTGAATTGATTAGTGAGGGCATAATATTTAGCCTACATTGAAAAACAAGAAACAAACCCTTCTGATATAATGGTAATGTGGCACTGCCTTGATATTGCAGCCAAGAAAATGGTACATGTCTTTAACATAAATGTCATGTAAGCAATCATCTATAAGAGTTTTCCCAAAAGAAGTAAATCTTTTCATAAGTAGCTCCACAGCTGAACATTTATGTATGCTATTATGATAAAAATGTGTTAAATATTCTTTGTATTTTACTAAGCAGGTTCAAATGTTTTTTTTTAAATCTTTGGTAGTATTTAGGTACCTATTTCAACTTGTTATTTTCACCTTGTTATTTACATCTTAAATTTATCATAATTTTTGCAAAACATATTTTGTTTCATTAAATTTATTTTTAAAATCCAACAAGTGTATTAATTATTTAAATTATCTTTTGGTGCCGGATTATCCGACATTTTGTTTATCCAACCATCTCCCGGTCCCATTTGTGTCGAATAATCGAGACTCTACTGTATTTCAAATAGGTTAAGAAATGCTGAAGAATGCAAGAATGTTCTGTATTCAATTCATTGTACTTAGTTTGATTAAACCCAGTTTCCAAAACTTTGATATTTTTTTTTTTGAAACTCTGTAAGAAGGCTTGGTCGCTAATAGATCTTTAAAAAGCAACTAATGTTGACAGCATGTTAAGCTAGTGCGAAGTGCATAACAAAGTTGGACTAAGAGATAGACAATTGAATGTTGATGTATTTGATAAACAGCAGGTGTAACAACATAGCAACACAGAAGTAAAACAATGATAGAAGTTTGCTTTGATGGAATGAGATAGCCCAAAGCAACTGGTAATTTAAAACATAAAACGTGATAAAACATATATAGGGACTGTGTAAACATGCGGAAGAATTCAAAACAATTAGTAACAGCAAATAAATGGTAACACAAGGATGGGGTCAGCACTATATACACACATGATTTTAGGTACAATCCTTCACTACACTCCCCTCCACTAAATTTCACACTACTGACCCACTAAAATCCTTTCTGCTGTGTTTTTTTTATTCATTCTTGCTTCCACTTAGTACATTTTGTTTTGTTCACCTTTGTAGACATGTAATTTGAATCTAACATATATCGAGAATTACTGTCTCAATTAGACTAAAACCTTACATTCTACCACAGATCTTTATACAAAAACCATCTCTTACTGATTTCATAGAATGATTTTTAGCCAACAACACGGAACCTGGCAAGTGTATGTAACATAACAGCATAAAATTTGTAAGATGAATGGATTGATTTTGATGTCGATCTGAAAGAAAATGGCTAAATTTTTTGAAAAGCATCTTACAGAATAAATAGGGTTACAAAAAATAAGTATAAAATATGATTTCATTATTTTTTTAAAATCATGTTATGTACAGTTCTGCACAAAAATCCTAAAATGTATTAAATTTGGAGAAAAACAAAATTTAAAAGGTATTTTTAACAGAAAATCACAAATTTCAGTGAAACTTAAGTACCATATTATGATTGTATAACAACAAAATGTTATAGAAAATTTAAAGTTCTTTAATTTTTTCAAAGTTTATTTTAAATTGGATCAACAACTAGGTCATTAGTGACTATATTAGATTTAGGAATGTTGGGTTTGAACATATATAGACAACTAACTTTGCAGACCCTAGCCAGGAAACAAATCCAAAACCTTCCACTTTGTAGGCTACTGCATTAACTATTATACCACAGAGATGGGTTTTAAAATTCTTATTTTCTTATTACGTACATTTTCACCTTATGACTAAAAATTTGGGAAAAATGATGATTTTCTCAAATATTATGTACGTAAATTTAAAGAGATCAATAAAAATGGCAAGTTAGAAAATTGAACAGATCATTACAGTTGTTTTAAAGAAGATTTTACTATTTTACTTATTTATCAAAGTAAAGCATCTTTCATTTTGGGACAATATATATAATTCCAAAAATCATTTGGGACCTTTTCTCAAGCATGAACACACACACACACACACACATATTATAAAAACCTGGAAATCCTTTCAGAAAGCACTGTTTTCACAATTTTTATCATGATACACAGAAATTTCTCTCTCTGAATTAGATTTTCTTTCTCTGTGTCTACATGGTAAATAGTTAAGAGAAAAACATAAAAATTATAGTTACTCAAGTCAAGAGATTGTTGCCTTTGGTTTTAACGAAGGGCATCAGTGCACATGCGTGACAGCTTTGGTATAAGTTTGCCACCACAATAACGTAAAGTATACTTAGAGGACATACAGTATATCGTGGAACCTTTTGTAGGTTAACTGTACCAATAATTTTTCGTTATCATAAACAGAAATGTCGGTTTCTTGAAAACGCGGTCGAACTGTTCACAGTGTTGAACGAATTCTAATATGCAATGTAATAAAATGTTGTGAAGTTGTTGAAGCTAAACAAAAATACCTTTCTGTGCTTCTTAACAAAAGTCTTGAGCGAGCGGCTAACTAATGTGGTATTTCTTTTTCCACAATTTGAAATATAAAGAAAGAAGTTAAAAACAGTGAAGAAGATAATTTTCATTAACAGTTTTTTTGACATCTGGTAAAAAAAGGAAACGAATAAGAAAGTGATGCCGATATGTGAAAAGTTATTACAGGTTTTGAAAGAAAGGCAAAATTTTAGTTGAAAAATTTGTATATTAAGAAAAATTTTAAAGGAAATAGGTTTAAGTGGAAAAATTGTCAGTCACAACAGAGTATATTAATTGAAAGGCAACATGCGGTTAACAAATGGTGCAATTGTACAGAAGTAAAATATAGTGTCTCACTGATGATTTTTCATTTTAATTGGCAGCACTGTCAGAATAACTCTTCCCTTCCTCACAGCCCATCCATACGCAAAAGGCATTCTTTTGACCCACTATCAATAATATATCTGTGATTGAAGTTATGCGAAAAACCTGGTTGAAAAAGATTTTGCTGAACAGATGTTAAAATTATTAAATTTAATAATACATAAGCTATTAACACCTTGTATGCTACATGTACAACAATATACAAGGTGTACAGATCGCAGTAAGATTCACCCATGAGATACCTGCGATAGGTACCTTACATATCAGTTGAGGGACAGTACAAGTAAATATAACTGACAAAAATTTATTTATTGGAGGTAATTAGTACACCATAGTGGATAAGGCATTGGAGTTGTAGAATGAGGAGATCATTAAATGAAGTTTGGAAATCAGTCAGGAAAAAAGTAAAGTGCTGGTGCAGAAGAGATGGGAGGAGATAAGATATATATATAATAAAACTATACGGTAGGGTGCTGGAGAAAATAGAAAAATTCACTTATTTGAAGACTGTTCTCTCATCAGGTATAAGATTGGAAAAAGAGTTAAGCAAAACGGTTCGGAAAGAGAACAGTTTCTTTAAAGTGTGAGAAGGTTAGTTTGGGATCAAGAAATTCTTATGTATTGTCAGAAAATTATGAATAACACATATTTTGGGCAAATACTGACTTTATAGCAGAAATACGGACACATAAAAGGAAAGCAAAGAGTAGAATGCAGGTGGCAGAAATTAACTTCAAGAGGAGTATTCTAAGAAAGACACGAGATATATAATGAGAACTGATTTAATTAGGGAACAATTAAGAATTAAAAGCCTGATAAGGAGAGTTGGACAGACAAAGTTATGATGGTCTGGTCATGTCAGTAGGATGGAGGAAGGTAAACTTCCTAATTAGAATGCTATACATGGAGATGGAGGGAACAAATCAAGGGGCAGACCAAAAGTGAAGTGGATAGGTTCAGTTATGGACAAAATGGGGAAAAGAGGTGATGCTAAAAGATGACAATGAACAAGGAGAGATGCTTCAGCGATAGAGAGAGGTGGGGAGGAGTTATATTGGACCTGACCCAAGGAAACTTCAAAGACAGATAGATAGAGGATAATGATGAATCAGTATATTATGTAGTAATTAGGGTACCATAATAATCAGGAATGACCTAAATTACAACAGCATTCAGACACCTGCTACTAACAAACTTGGACTTAAAACAAAGATTATAAAACTGGATACTGGATTATTTTAGGATTATAAAATTGGAAATAATAAAGATCACAGGAAAGCCCAGAAGAATAAGTTAAATAACAGAAAGATGGTAAAGTTTGATAGATCTACATGAAAATTGGTAAGCATACATTATTGGAACAAGTTTCTTATAGGAAAAGAAAATCAAAATAGCTCTTGGATGACCAGATGGAGAAAAACAATTAGAAGTGAAGTTGACAGGAGTGAGAAAAAAAACATTCAAAAATTTTATTCATCATCTTGATGTATATCTGCATTTACAAGGTAAATTTGCCGAAGTATAAGTATCAAGGTACAGAGTAACCTCGATTATCCGTCAGTGTTGGGACCGTGACCCTGACGGATAACCGAATAGATAACAGAAAGTTCACAATTCACAAACAGGCTATGTGAATATATACTTAGGCTGCAGTATGTAGCCTAATTTCACTGGTGGTCAGAACGAAAATGAAAAAAAAGTTTACAAGTGGCTGATACACGTTTATATTTGTACAATTAAACTACAAAAACTTGGTTCAGAACTATTAACTGTTATTAATAGAAACTTACTTCAGAAATTCTAGGTCAACACTTAAGAAGTTCTAAGTTTACACTTTAAAATAATCTGTTGTCTTCTACTGGTTCTTTGAGGCTCCAGCTTTCTGTGCGGCAATGTTCCATGAAACTTGCACTTCACAAAATAGGTACAACTTTATAATGTAATAAACTTCTTTTATGGGGGGGGGGGGGCACTGACAGATAACAGAAAGTGATGGTTGATTGAGATTTTACTTTAATTACATATACCAAGACAAAGTGTATACAAAGGTTTCTTTTGCACGCGTTGATACTGAAAATTTGTTATAGTTTAGGTCCCAGCAAAAGGCTGGTTTGAACCTCTAGAGGTTTTACTAAGTAAAAATGAGGAGTGAAGAGGTTAACTATTACCTTCCTCACCGAGTTAAAAGAGTATGCTTATCAGCATGCCAGGCCCTACAAAAAGCACCCACTTTCCACTCTGCAAATGACACCTTCAATCATTCACCACAGGGTCTGAGTGTATAGTGAAATTCATTACACTCAGAGGAGATAACTCTGACTAGTGTCTTTTACACCTCTACCTCTTCTGCTCTTAAATAGTTCAGCCAGATTATAGGCTGACCATGTGATAAGAAACAGAACTATTTTTTGTAGCCCTGGAAGCAACAGATCGAGTGCAATTAATTTAACACTCCACCTGCCCGTTATGGACAAAACTGAAAATTCATCAGACAGAATGTAATTTATATACCCCAGATTCATCTCTGGATAGTAAGTTTTTACAGAACAACAGAAGTTTTTTCAGTATAATGCAAGGGCAACAAGGAAACATTTAAGATTATTCTGTGGAATCAAAAAAATAATAATGTTAGGTAGTAAATTCAATTGTAAAACGTGTGGAATAACTAACACTGAAATGCTTCTTAGGATACAATTTATAGAAGGCTTTAATGATGATGCAATTAGGACAGAATTACAACAATAAAAATTTAGTCAACCATTCAATAATGTTAGCATCATTGCTAGAACTATAAAAAAATAAACGTGTGTTTATAAATAAATGTTTTATACATTATGTCCATAAAATGGGGTATTAAAAAAGGCAAGTGATTTAATAATAATGGGACATGCATACGGTATAAGTAAACAAGCTACAGCCGAACCTAATGTTACTTTTGATGAGTCAAAAAGAAACTGTTACAGGCATGAAATATAGCACGACGGGCACATTAAGCTGACAGTGATATAACTTATAGAAAAACGGAAGAAAATCTCGCTTGTAAATGCTCATTATACCTCTAAAAGAGATTCATAAAAATCATAGTGGTGAAATGGAACAAACAGATTTAACGGTAAGAACTTCAGATGAAAAACAAAATTTAAATTTGTGTAAAGAGATCCCCCCAATACTTTTTAAAAGTCACCAAGTCCTGTTCATAATAAAGGGCAAAGTAAGCATGGAACTGGGTTGTCTGGGGCAGGGTGGTTTTTCTGGTTTTACAACTGACTGTTTTACATATTAATGCAAATACAGATGCTGAAGATGAAAATGAGTGATGAAAAAAGCCACACCTGATCAGGAATTGAACCTGGCATAGAAGCCAGTAGTGCTAAACACTACGCCACAGGCAGGCAAGTGTAATAAAGTTAAATTCTCTGAAATGGGGTACACCAAAAAATTGAAACCAAAAGAGAAAATGCCAAGAACAGCCTTATGGAGTAGATGGTTCATTAAAAGAGAGAAATAGAGTACAATCCAAGGAATACAGTAAGGGATAGAGAAGGGTTTTTGGGAAAATTAAAGATTGAACAAATTTCAGAATAAAATGGAGCTGGACAATGAGTTGGTGTGGAGATGTCACATTGACCAGATTTTAATGACAAAAGCACAATCGCAAAGTAAGAATACTATAAATTTTCACCTTTCTATATATATTTCTATATCAATTTTTTAAACATGTTGTACTGTGTGCTGAATTTACTTTAGATAATATTAAACCACCAGTAAACACACAAAATTAGCAAGAATGATCTTACCGTTAAGTTAATAAGGCCTTTTCAGATCCCTGGATCCATCATCAGTCAACTCACAAACACTATAAAATTCTTTCACTGGCAATGCATTGCCTTGTCAATTCAAGTCATGAATCCGGTCATGACTTGTCATGACCGGAATCATGACTTGAATTGACTTGAATTGAGAGTCATGACTTGAATTGACAAGGCAATGCATTGCCAGTGAAAGAATTTTATAGTGTTTGTGAGTTGACTGATGATGGATCCAGGGATCTGAAAAGGCCTTATTAACTTAACGGTAAGATCATTCTTGCTAATTTTGTGTGTTTACTGGTGGTTTAATATTATCTAAAATATTTCTATATATATTTATATATATATATTTATATATATATTTTTTATAGGTGTTTCTCACCTTTGATTGCAGTTTAAATTTTTCTTATTTTATATTTTGATGAATCGATCATAATTAATGTATATAAAACACAAAAATTTAAATTAAAAACCCTTTAAGAAGATATAACATCTTCTGAAGGGGTTTCAGTATAATTAGTTTCAATTTTTATGTCTGAAATACATTGATGGAGGTGGGTTCACCGAAATATGTAAATAAAGGAAAATGGAATAATAGGTAAAAGAAAAATTTAAGCAGCAATACAATGAAAATTCATAGTATTTTTACACAGGTATTAATTACAGGTTACAGAATGTAATCTAAGGATATACTCATGAACAACGGCATAAAATGAAGGAATTTAAATTAAAAGGACAGGAACTGTTGAATGTTTGTTTATATCTAGTTGTTTAAATTTTTATCAAGAAGTTGAAATATATGTTGTTATTAGAAATAATATTGAGTCAAATAATGTAGAACATGAGTTAGAAAAGTACTATGGTGTTTTATGCATGTTACATTTGTATCAATAACACCATTTTTTTTTTAATGTTTGAAGAATCTAGCACTCCATAACCATTTACACAACTGAATCACTAACACAATATATTAAACAGAAAATTATAAATAATAATGCAAAGATAAAACAAATTACAAGACAAAGACATAAGTACTGACCTATTCCTAAAAACACCCAGTTTGATCCATACTTAAGTGGATGAAATAATCCTAGTGACATAATCATCTTATGAGAGATAATAAAACATAATAAAATTTTAAGAGGTCAAATGAGTTTCTTTAAATTTCAGGGGATCAATGGAATCATAATCACGTAGATTTCATAATTTAAATTATTATTTATCAATTTAAATATTATGATGAACGCATCACAAAAATATATTTATCTAAAAGACAAAATTATTATTTAAAACAATAAAAAAAACACTTATATAAGCTTTAAAAATTTAATTTAAATCAAATAGACAAGAAACAAACAAGAAAGCACAAACAAGCATACACAAACAAAAAAAAGATGAATTATAGAAATAATTTTATTATGGTGCTGCCCAAGAAACTTTAAAATTATGTGTTAAAAGTTCATTTCATTTAAATAACAGAAGTATATTTAGTTGAGAAATTGCAAAAATAGTGTGATTTTTTAAACTTTCCTTATAAATGAATATTTATAATTTATAAATATGCCTCAATTAATAAATCTAATGCATCCTGTAGCCTATAATTAATCCTGCTGAAAAAAAAATACTGTAATTTTCACTACTTTTTATAGTATACGAGGTGTGTCTAGAAAGTAATGCATTTTTTTGTGCTGTTACTTCACAGAGTAGAAGTGGCACAGAGCATTCTGACAGCTGGGTAAAGTGGGGGGAACTCTCAGCTTCAAAGCAATGCATTTGTGGGTCTGCTTTGAGCAGCTGGGGTGTCAGAATCACTGTCTCCGCGCGCTCCTGTTTAGTGCCTGTGTCACGAAACGCTATGGAATCATCTCTCGAGCAACATTATACGATAATTATTTGTTCGAAACATGAAAAATCTCTTGCGGAGACCCACCAATTGATTGTGCAAGCTTATAGGGACAGTGCTCTACCATATTTGCAAGTTTTGCAGTGGTTGAAAGCATTCAAGGAAGGCCGGGAAGACCCATGCTGGAAAACCGTCAATCAGCACAACCGATGACAATTTGATCTGTGTGTGGGCGATCTGTTAAATTCTGATCGTCAGCTGAGTATCTGGATGATTGCAGAAACTCTCAACATTCCCAAAACAATTGTACACAAACTGATGACTGATAAATTGCTCATGACGACGGTGTGTGCTAAGCTGGTTCCCAAGCTTTTGGACAAAGTACAACTCGGCAACCTCCCTACAGGCCGACTTCTTTCTCTTTTCGTGGATCAAGACCGCCCTGAAAGAAATCCATTTTGGGTCGATTGAAGCCGTCCAAAACACCATGACGAAGGCCCTTGCCGAAGTCCACATTGAAGCCTTCCAGGATCTGTACCGTGCATGGCAGAGCCGCTGGAACAAGTTTGTAGATGCCCAAGGAAACTATGAAGCATATTAAACAACTGTAATGATATCTACAATAAATCTATTGGTTAAAAAAATTACACTATTTTCCGGACACACCTCGTAATTTTCCTTGTTATCTTAAGTTTTATTTTCTTCAAATAACATGTTTCAATGAATTCACCATAATCAGAGTACAAAAAATACAAAAATTGGAGAAGATAAATCTTCTGAAATTGAAACTAATTTCATTAAAATCTTTTCAGATGTGATATCTTCAGTCACTTGTTTAAAAGTGTTGTATAAAAAGTTTTATGCAAGTAATTGAAGATAAATCTTCAATTTTTATATTTAATAACTTTGATGATTGTGGATCCACCGAAATATGTAAGTAGAAGAAAATAAAATTAAATAAAAAAAGAGAAGTAGGGGAGCTATAAAAGGTTAATGAGAATTACAGTATTTTTACAAAAGGATTAACTATTCGCTGCAGGCTGCATTATACAGATTTATTAGTTGAGTTATATTTATAAACTTAATTACAAGGATTACAAGTAGGGAAAACTGAATCAATAATCAAGCAATCTTGTTTGTGTATTATTTTTCGCAATTAGGACACAATTTTAAGTAGCACTTATATGTGAGAATAATGACATGGTACATAAAAAAATATTGTAGATGATTAAATGACTATAAATACTTGACAAAGAATATTGTGAAATAAACCACATCAAAATGATCACAAGTAAGTGCAAGAATTAATTGTGTAAAGATTTATGAATGCGTATGAAGATAATTGAATAAATAAATAAAATAAATAAAAATAAAATAAAATAAAATAATATAATGAGATAAAATATACTTGGATTGTGATGCAATAATTAACTTTTATAATAAAACATCTTGAGATGCAGCACTATAATATAGGTACATATATATATCATTTATGCATTCCCACACCCACAAACAAACATGCATTAAAAAAAACAACCATAACAACAACAACAACAACATCAACAACAAATACATAATAACCATTCAACAGATTGTATGTAGTGTGTGGTTGTAGGTGTAGACAAATTGAATAAACACAGGAGAAATTAGAGAAAGGGCTATGAATAATGAATGATGAGCATAAACGCAGAGGAGACGAGATGAAATGAAGGGACATTAATTTACAGATCACATCAAAGATCAAAAACGGTAAAATAACACCGAAACACTGACAAGATGAGGAGAAAGACAGAAAGACAGAAAGTGAATGACAAAGTGATCAATGAATCAGTGGCGATAACCCTTATGTGCATACAGATACAGAATCTAATGCAAGTTGTAATTCATGCTTGGGTGATATTTCATGCGAATTCTTATTATGCACTCGTTTTAAAGGAAAACCAGTAGAAAGAAAGCCTTAGAAAGAACTTTGTGAAAGACTTTGGAAAACCAAATCTGGTCTGTCATATAAATCTGCTCCATCCCACGTATAAAAGTGGTTCAAACAATCTGCAAATAAAAACAATCAATTAAACCTGTATGCATGTATTTGATATTCAACTGTGAATTCCTCACGCTTCACCTATGGCTTCATTCTCTAATATTTTCCGATGGATACTGTCATACGATTGAATCAGTGGAATAAATCGCATCGAATGCAGTCAATATATCGATCAAGTTCACCATGCATTTGGGAATAGTTACCAATCTTCATATCGTCAATAACGTAAATACTACTACAATGAAATCGTATAAAATAATTCACCGTTTAAAAATCGGTACATCGAATTAAACCCGGATCGACGAAACCAAATCAAATCTTATGGGCTACTTCATCTGATCTGTGACATACACAGACTAATAACTGATACCTTACTGAATATAATATTACGTTAAACAAATTTATGATCTGTAAAAATAAAATATTGTCAATATTAAACACAGATTAAAAATATGACTGAATTATACATTACATTGATGACATTTCATTTCGGTCCCAAAAGCAAAATCATCCGGTTTATTCAACTCATATTATAATAATAACATTCAGATTATACGACACAATGACCAACATGATATTTGACTCCGGATCCAACGGAACAGAAACAGGAGAAATGTGTAAATGTGTTTTTGTAACAAAGATAAAAACCAGCAGAGAAGACAATGTATGTAAAATCACTATTGAATTTCATGCCCACAAGATGCAAATCTAAGCGTCTAAGCGATATCTGTTTATGAAAACGGGTCTTCTAATTGGTCTCTGCAACGGAATACGGATGAGGGTGAATAAGGGAAAGTAATTTTGTAAAGTAATAAAGTAATCTATTTTAAAATCACAAAATTCTGCATAACGATAACTGAAAATGAATAACAATGATGTCATATAAAAAAATGATGAAACTAAACTTCATAAATAGTGTGTTAGTAGACTGTCAATAGAAAAACTTTTAATCTTTCTTTAAAACAAAATTGTTTAAAACCGCTAACCTGCACACCAGTAAGCTGATACTGAGCGTAATCTGTCTTGTAGGTGAAGATGGCTTGTCCACACTGGAAGGCACAGATCTGCACAAACACGAAAAATATGCTTTTCGTTTATCTTCGAATGCCATGTTGGTCGCTGTCTTTTATTTATATTTGTTGGTCCTTAGTTCGGGATTCTTGCAATAATAAATGAATAAATAAATACTGATAAATATAGTAAATAAATCTTTATATCATAATATAAATATTTCACAAAAAAAAATAAATAAAAGAAAAATTCACTGTGTTGTGTCGTATAATATGAATTGCAGTGCCTATTCATTGACTTGAAATTTTTATTCACATTAGGTCCGCCTACCTATCGCAACCACAGATTTCATTCAAATTTGGACACTTGACAAAATTATCATAGTTCAAAATGTTTTATCAACGACTGAATATAATCAAATCGTACAATCGACTAGACAGATAGTCAACAAATTTATCTATGACTAAAATGGGATTTAAATTTATTGCGCATTAAAAATGACTCAACAAATCAAACATCTATTTTCAAAGTGTTCACATAAATCTTTGCACATCTATCATGCACACTTATTAGAAAAATACACATTGAAAAGTGATAACACATTTAAATCGCCCAAAAATAACTAAATAAACTACTAATGTGATCCACCTAAACTGGAACTAACAAACAAACTGACATCAGTAATAGTGACATTCATAATCTGATATATAAATCAGGACCAACACGCTGACCAAGGTCCATGAAAGATCTGTCAACATAAGAAGTTTGCAAATATCAGAAGAAGTTATAATAGACCTACTGTCACTTTACAATCTATGGATAAATAAAACATGTCATCCACTTGATTCACTGGTAACCTATGCACTACAATTCAATATTGAAATCATAAACAATATTAGTAACACATAGAATCCATTCAAGAATATTTCAAGAAAAATAACTATTCAAATTTCACAAGAAATATCGCTAAACATGCCCAAAAGTTTTATTAAAATACATGTTAAATATTTTCCATTAACCTATTCAGTACGCTATCGGTAGATGTTAATTAATTGGTTTTAGAATACTACAAAACCAAAACAATTTCTTTTCAAGAAAATACCAAACTAGATTTGGTATGGATACTAATAATGAACAGAAGAAGAAAGAACAGCTCATATGACATGAAATTATAAGTAAACTTAAATCAGACGGTACATCATCATAAAAAGAACAAAAAAACAAAGTAACACACACTTTCAATATCCATTCATTCATGACAAATACACGCGCACACAATTGTACAGTTACAAAAAAATGATTAGTCATTACACACTGCCACAGAATGTAATCCACAAATTTAATTCATAAATTAGTATTTACTACAACTATTCACACGTAAAACTCAAAAACTTTTAAAATTACAAACTGAATCTAAACTAATAACAGCTTCATGATAATAATTCTAAAATATAAAAGATTTTAAAAGTACAGAAATTTTTTTGACGTAATAGCAGAATTGACCGACAGATTTTTTTACATATATTAAATCGGGGGAACATAAAAATATAATTATTTAGTCAATTAATAAAAATTCAAAATAGTATGCATCTTTTTGGTAATATCTAAACACAAAATATTAAATTTTATTATTTATTTTAAGTAATACAGTAAGCGCTGCTTATTGTGTTCACTGGTTAATGCAATCAGCCACTTATTATGATCAAATGCAACAAAAATAGATTCTGATCATAAATGTTCATGTGGTTTTCTTCTGTTTGTATGATCACAAATTTTTACTCTCCACTTATGTTCAAGGTTATTTAAAATTATATAATCATATCTTCATTGCACACAAAATTATTAAGTGGAAAGTTATTTTCCCTTATATGTTTAACTTAATTCTTTCAAATAGTTTTGTCTAACATGAAGTCAGTTACAGAATCGTAAGGGCTTTTGAAGTGTTGTTGTTTAGGTCAACAGCCAAAAGGCTGGTTTGAACCTCTAGAGGTTTTACTAAGTAAAACAAGGAGTGAGGTGGTTTACCATGCCTTCCTCACTGAGTGGAAAAGTACGCTTATCAGCATGCCGGGCCCTCTGAAAAGCACATATTTTCCACTCTGTAAATGACACCTTCACTTCATTCACCACAGGGTCTGTCTGTACAATGAAATTCATAACTTTCAAAGGAGATAACTCTGATTAGTGTGTTTTACACCTCTACCTCTTCTGTTCTTAAATGATTCAGTCATTTAATTGGCTGACCATGTGATAAGAAACAGAACTATTTATTTTAGCCCTGCAACGAACAGATTGAGTGTAAATAATTTGACACTCTACCTGTCTGTTATGGGCAGACGCCCATAACATTTTGAAGTGTATAACTACCATTTTGAAGTGTATAAACTTTCAATTAAATGTATCACACATTGATAACATCTCCTCTTTCTTAAAAGACTTGACACAAGACTCAGTGTTGTAATGGTAAAGGGTATAATGTGGTTATAATGCAGGACCCGATAAATAAGCTTCAAAATCATATATTATGTAAATATTGTGAAGAGTATAAAAAGTAATATAGTGCATGTATTATTTAATGTGTATGATTCTGCTACAACTTATTTTGTTTATTGTATTTCTCATATAATGTGAAGTACAAAGGCTGAATAATTGTATTTTGACTAGGTGATTCTTGTAGGTGTGTGAGTGAGCTTCATGTTTTTGACATTGTTATTAATTACTTCCCTGGTACCGCTAGTTTAAACCCCACATGGTGTTTTTTCCAGTGTAGAGTAGAATGTTTTATTAGTTTTTTTAATTATCTGAATTTTTGTTATATTTTCATTCAAAAATAAATCCTTATAATGCATCCTGCAGCTTGAAATTAATACTATTTTATATAATAAATTTCACTAATCTTTTTTAAGCTGCCTTTATTTTTTAATTATTAATCACTTACATATGTTTCAGTGGATCCACCATCATCAAAATATATTATACCATTTGAAACTAAAAAAATTTTTAATATATAGAAGATGTTACATCTTCAGTCATTCATATAAAATGTCATTTTATAATAAATATCCACTGAAACATGTGTAAGTGATTAATAATAAAAAAATAAAGGCAGCTTAAAAAATGTTAGTGAAATTTATTATTCAAAATAGTTCTGTTATATTGTTTATCCTTTGATAACACTCAACGATTTGTTTTTATGTAAAAGCTGCAACTCTTTCCTCAGTTACTCAGTGTAATTATAAACAGTGGTGAAGTGAGTTGTTAAAAAACATCGCATATCAAAGCAGTTTTTTTGAGACAAGCAGTTAATGTATAATTGTTAACAGTTTGTAAATAAGAATCAATTAATTATTTGAATGTATAGGGTGATTCAAAAAGAGCGCCGGTTTTGATATATCAAATTAAGAGATTTATTTTATTGAAAAACTGAAAATAAATACATCAACAAGTTCATCTTTCCTTCCGATTTTATGTATGAAAAATGATGTTATGCATGTGTCCTCCTCTACTGCGCTGGCACGCATCAACTCTGTCCATGAAATTGGATATTACTGCACGACAAGTTTCGACTTCCATTTGCCCGATAACCCGTCGAATTTCCTCCTTCAAGTCATTGATGTTTCGGGGTTTATTGGCATACACCAATGACTTCAGATGACCCCAAAGAGGAAAGTCACAAGGCGTCAAGTCACACGACCTTGGTAGCCATTGATGGTCGGAATTACGAGAAATGATGCGATCCTGGAACCGTTCACGAAGCAACAACATTGTTTCTCGTGCAGCGTGACAGGTGGCACCATCCTGCTGAAACCACAACTCGTCAATGTCCATTCCATCCAAATGACGCCACAAAAACTCCCTAATCATCGTACGGTATCGGTCTCCATTTACTGTCACGGCTTGTCCTTCTTGATTTTCAAAAAACTAAGGGCCGGTGACACCGCCCGACCAAAAGCCGCACCAAACTGTCACTCGCTGTGCATACAAGAGAAACTACAACTGAATCGTCAATCGGAATGTTCTCCAAAATAGAAATGAGGTCAAACAATGTTGCCAACCGATAAACAAAAATTTACCAGCCGTTTAAAAACCGGCGCTCTTTTTGAATCACCCTTTATATGGTCATATTTATTTTTAGTTAGGTTTTATTTAAGTCTTGGTTAAGTTTTAGAACATTATGTATTAAATTTAGTATATTATTAATTTAAGTAGTTCAGAGTAATTCTTGTTATTGTAACTGTAAAGAATTATTTAAGTAATTAATTAGTAAGTAAATATTTTTTACACATTTGAAATGAGGTTTTGTTAGTTACAAATGATCAGATACTAAAAGAATCTGGAATAAACATCACAATTTGTGTACCAAAATGTAATATTGTATACCAAAAAACAAATGTTGCACTGTGTGGCCAAGATTTGATTGCCCCTTGCGGATAGAAGCAGAATCGGCTCGCTACTAGCCTTCTCAAAAACATTTCATTATGTACCAAGTCCATTGTACTATTTAGTGGTAGTTATGTGTTATATTAATTGTTAAATGTTGGACATAAAACAAAATACTATATATTAACACTACATATTATAGTGTAATATTATTATCTATATATTAATAGCGAGCAAGTATTTTTCAACACAATTTTAACCACCTAAACCTTCACCGATTTTCCCCGAAGTGGGCTCAAATGAATCGTCTGTTCGAGTAGATTTGCAGAAAACTATCCAAAATCAAATATTTTGATTTATGATCGTAAAATAGGAGGTCTAAAATAGATTGGAGAGAGGGCAAGTTCAACGAATTGAAGTATAGGCCTCTTTCTTTCACTATCTATCCCTCCCACATCTCTCACACAGCTATTTCAGTTTGGAGAGGGGGCAAGTTCTAAAAAAAAGAAGTAATAAAAATTAGAAATAAACAAAAAACTAATGTCAATTAGCATAACCTAATTTTAATCATGAGTGAAAGACGCAAAATTAAAATCAACCTCAGTTTGGCTTAAAAATATGGAAAATCACTCTTTCCCGCTAAACTAGGCTCTGTAGAGAAAAATGCTTTAAATAAAAGTTGTAGATCTTTTAATTTCCTATAAATTTGATTATACACTTTTGTCGTAAAATGCATGCTAAGGCTGAAATCTTTAAAAAATCGATTATTTTACACTTTTTCATGAGAATAAAACATAAAATCGCTAATTATTGCTAAACTAAGCGTTATACAAAGAAATGTTTAAAATAAAAGTTGTAGAATTTTAAATTCTCTACAACTTTTAGTATTTAAGTTTTTGCGCTAAAATGCATATTAAAGCTGCAATCTTTAAAAAACAATTTTTTTACGCGAAAACAGCCTCTTCAAGAATTTCAGCAGACAAGGCGCCTACCCTATCTTGCCTTTATCTGCCACAGCCAGTATTTTCACATGGACAATTGTACGTTGCTATGTCACATGTCAGATCATTTGATAGCCTAAAAGTTCAAATAATGCCACACAACAATAAAACAAAAAATGTTGTTTACAGTGAAGTTCTATAAAAACAACTTACACTTTTGTGCGGGTTTTCCCACACAGGTTCACCTAGTAATAGTAATATTTTAGTATGCATATTTCATTTATTTACATATCTACAAACTGTAAATACACTAATCTACAATCAGTAAAATTTTCAAACACCAATATTTAGAGGTCCTTAACTTTTGAAGGGGTCATCAAAATTACATGATTCTTTCACTAAAACTAAGTTCACTCTTTAAACTACATTTTGTACGCTGCATGTATATAGAAATAATTATAAGCCGAAAACTTTCTCGCGATTAGACTTTTTCAAGTCTGGGCGTACTTCAATCAAACTTTTTTTACAAAATGAGTGACTACAGTATTGAAATCACTAACAAATATACATTTTCATTTGATCTGTAAGTGTTCTTGGTGTATCCTGATTTTGTATAAGACATTTTTTCAATGTCAGACTGCCAGTTAACACATAACCATTGTGGTAACGAAAAATCATATTATTTCACGGCTGTTATTTTGTTTTCTTAAAATCACTAATAACTTTTAAACCATTTCATTTATCATATAAGTTAATAAGACAAAAAAGATGCACATCATGACTTTACATAAGACTAGAGCATTTTATAGCGTTATAAAAATATTTTTTAAAAAATGAAATTTTATTGAGAAGGCTAGTAGTAGGTCTATTCTGCTCCTCTCCACAAGGGGCAATCAAATCTTTGTTACAAAGTACATCCTGTACTTTTGTGTAATTTGTTGTAATTATGTTGTTTTATAAAGAAAAAGTAAACATTTAAAAATACAGTAAATTCAAAAATTATTGAAAACATATTAACAAATAGGAATGCCTGTTTTGCATATAGATTTAAGCATACCACTAAATCTTCTATTAAAACACTCATGTTTTAGGTTGCTGGTCAGGCTTTATTGATGCGATATCAGATATTATGAACGCCACTTAGTACGATCAAAAATCTGAAGTACCCATGTGATCATAATAAGCGACAGCCACTGTATTTTTCACACAAAAACAATTTAAAAAAACCATCATTTAAAATCACTGGATCCCCATGTATCATCTAAATAAGTAATTATTTACTTTATCTTACGACTCAAACAATGGGTACAATAAAAAAAACTTATTGTACAGAATTACAATCGAAATGGAGAGCCCAGTTTTAAGAATGGTATATTTACATAAACAAGGATCAATATTATTTCAGAAAAAATATTTATAGTTAAAAACAGACAACAGAAAAATATTTGTACCTATTTAATTAACACTAAATATAAATGATCACTTAAGGGGAGACTGTATTTTGTATTCCGCCAATGTTAATTTGCTAGTTTTGGTTACATTTTTCATAAGATTGGTAAAATCGGGAAATTAAATTTTACACACTTATAGTTGCCGGGTTTCTCTAGCTACTCACATTTTTTCAATTTAATCTGTTGAACCAAAAAAATTTAACAAAATAATACACAATTTTTACAATATTTTCTAAGGTTTTTCCATCTTACTAATTTTTGGAGCAATTGAAGAAGTCATAAAAATGTTGCTATATCTGCATGGTAATTAACTGGTAAAAATGTCAACCTGGTAAGTTAAATGGTTTCTGAGAAAAATGTACCTAAGTGTTAAAAATTAAATTTACGGAAAAAGGCAAAAAACGAAGACACAAATCGAAAACAAAATGTACAAAAACTAGTAAATTTCCCATCAACAGTTAGTTAGAAAGCTGAACCAACAGCTAAGAATATAAAAAACAGTGGAGCAGTATTTAAAAAACTAAAATTCCCTTTGCACTAAACCGAGTGGTATAAAATTATGAAAAATATTCCTTTTTGGTGACATGATAATTTTTCTGGGTATACCTGATAAAAACTTAATTTTTTGATTTCAATAATTTTTGATGCAATTTAATGTTTTTTCTGGTATATCTAGGTCTTAACTATTGAATAACACAAAAAACCGAAAATCAAAATCTCATACAGTCTCCCCTTGAGTGTACAAAGTGCTACCCAAAAGTTCGGGGAATTTGAATGTTGTGCACAAACCAATGGTGGTACGACCTGCTGCTGCTAGATGTGGCTAATAGTAGTCTTTGTGAATTAGTGTTCCAACAGCTGTGACGGTACGAGCATGCACTGTTGAGTTTCATGCAGTTGTGTAACATTGTGTTTTAGTGTTTCGGCACATTTTATAGAGCGCAGTTTCTAAACGGCACATTTTATAGAGCAAAGGACCTGCATCAAATTTTTCTTCAAGCTAAAAAAAAACTGCTGCAGAAACCCATCGCATGCTTGTGGAATCATTTGGCGAGAGTGCTGTATGTCAAAGTAAAACGTTTTTGCAGTACAAATGATACAAAGATTGACAAAAACAGTCGACGATGAAGAGCGTTCAGGACGACCGTCAAGAAGCACAACACCAGAAAACATTGCAAAAGTGCGAAAGGCTATTGTTGCAGATAGTAGACGAACAATCCATGACATTTCTTCCAATCGTAGAAATGTCATATGGGTCCGTGCAATGCATCTTGTCAGAAAATTTTAACATGAGATGCATTGCTGCAAAGTTCGTACCGAGACTGTTGAACAGCGCCCAGAAAGAAAATCACATAGCTGTCTGCAGTGAATTGAAGAATGCAGCAAGATACAACCCTAACTTCATCTCTAATATTGTAACCAGTGATGAGACATGGGTATAGGGTTATGACCCAGAAACTAAGCAGCAGTCATCACAGTGGGAGGAGTCACACATAATTGAGGAGATCCAAGAAGAAATGCAAAATAAGCTTCGAACACTTACACTTGCAGAATTCCAGGAATGCATAGAATCACGGAAAAAACACTGGGATCGCTGTATCAACGCCCAAGGATATTATTTTGAAGGAGACAGTGGAAATTAGAAGTTGTGCTAAGTGTTTTTATTTTTATGGCAAAATTCCCCAATTTTTTGGGTAGCACCTCGTGAATCCGCTAAATTTATTGAAACATTAATTAACTGTACTCAATTGACAATCAAATTAGGATCTTAACTAAGCATGAAAAGCATTACTGTGCTACAATAACATGAGAATCCAGTCATCAAATAAAATCATTTAGTTTCAGTTTATCAATAAATTACCCAGTACTTTTAAAGATACCAACAAAAACACAAAATAAATTAAATAAAGTTAAACAGGAAAATGAAGAGAGACAAAAAGGTACAAAAATATTGAACTTGAATTAGAAAATTAAGTACGATAATTAGATAATTAGTCTACGATATATGTTGATGTGTTTACTAGAAAAATTAAATTTGGTAAACAGTAGGTAAATAGAAGGAACTAAATTTTAGGGAAGTTATTAGAGGAAAGTACATGCCTGTATGCTCAGTTAGGGTTTCCAGCTTTTAAAATTATTTTATCTGCTCACTCTAAGTATACAGCCAACAAACAGTCTTTTGGGATTACTTCTACATTTATTTATTTATTTATTTATTTTAGTGAAGATACCTACATAAGCCTTAGCTTGTGTGTAGGTGATGATAAATAGATGAAATAATGCCAGACCTGACCTGGAATCGAACCCGGGACCCAATATAGATCCCAATTGTGCTTACTCTTATACCAACGAGCCAGCCAAAATTTATTCAACCAGAAATGAGAGTAATGCACATGGCATTAGAACCAGAGTACTAGTTCACAGGTGACTATGTTTAATAAATAATACATTAGGTCCTCGTTATAAGGAACTAAATGGGGAAGGCCACGGTCTGTTATATCGAAATACACCCAGGCAAAGCAGCAATTTTTGTTGTAGCTGCTAATTTTTACTATAGTCAAAATCGTAGCCGCTTTAAATGTTTTGTAACCATTATAAAGTAGCCTAATCGTTAAAGTAAATACATTAAAATATTTTTTATGTATCATGGTTATATTCAGCGGTAGTAGGTAACGGAAAAACTCATCTTAGCAACGGTAGTACATATTATTTAGATGGCACAAAACGAGTGAAATAATTCAACACATGTAGATTATGGAAAGGTAATATAGTTCTATAATCTTATTTTTTACATACTATACGTTATTCTTCCATCAGAGTTTTTTTTACCATGGAAATTAAACCGGAAAATATAGTAACATAAAAGGAAAATAACTATTTTAATCACTGATACGAGAAAGATTGAAGTGATGGGAAAAATAGTTTAGTTTTAACTGAGTGCAGGACTGATGTAACTTTTTAATAATAAGTTCTTTGAATTGCCTACAATAATCATAAAAGTTTTGGACGTCCTGCTCTCCCAATAAATCTATGCATAAAAACCCTATCAATGGCATCAAGTATGCTAGAAAGTTTGGGGTTCTGTAATTTGAAGTCCATTATAGTAAAAGTCCATTGTATCAGAGTCCGATATAGCAAGAACCTACTGTATAAAAAAATAAAAGAAATTAAAGAAATAAAATATTAATAAAGAATTAATAAAGAAATATAAAGAATTCACCCTTACATGTTCATTATTTTGGATTAAGCTCCATCTTTAAAACTGAAGAATAATGTACATGGTTGGTCGTAACTTACATGCACGATACAAATGCACATACAGGTATGCAACTCTCCAAATAAATAAATATATATTTTTCTAAAAAGGAATCCCCATTTCTAAATCCAGAACATCAAGAAATAAAACCTTATATTCATAGAAGACCTGCCATAAAAACCTTCATAGAAAAAAAATTCTTTACTTTCCTTTCTTTTCCTTCCTCACCAATGTCCATCATTTAAAATTCATCCATAACACCTTGCATTTCCAATACATCCTATTCATTCTTATTGAAAGGCTACAGCATACAGTGTTCCCAAGGGCGCTATCTTCAGGCCTTTCAAATTCAATAACTATAATCATGATGCACCAAGTATTTGTATACTTCAGTAGTTAACAACTTTCTTATAGATGACTTCTATTTTATCAGGTCATAACGTTAATTAACAATTAAATAAGTTTTGTCAACTCAAGTAAATACCGTACTTATTCGAGTACCCCTGCATTGTTTTTCACAGATTGGAAAAGAAAAAAAATAGGGTGCGGGACTTTATCGAACCATGCCCCATGAAGGCGATAATTTATTCCATGTTTTTAGTACTAATTTATGTAGAAGTAGGTACTGAAAGGTTTTTGTAGAACTAAATTCAAGATAGCAGTGGGGGAAATGTAACGATATATGCATTAATAAACCTTTCAAAACAGCATTAAAACAACAATACACTTAATGGATGGCTGAAGAAAATTATGTTTTCACAGCTACATGAAGAATAAAGTACCCAGATGTTTACCAGATTAGTGTTTGATTAAAAAAAGCTTGAAACAGAATTTCTGACGAATTAGTGCAGAAGAGTTTTAAACAATGTGGAATATCTAACAAACTAGACAGAAGTAAAGATGATCACCTTTGGCAGAGCGACATGGAGGCAAACTCTTCTACAGACGATGACAGTGATGAAAGTCAGGAATAACAAGTAATAAGTACTAAAAGCTCACTCCCTACAATCACAAAAAATCTAATCAATAAAAAAATATTATACTAAAATAGGTATCTACAGGCCTGTTGTTGAAACTATATTTTTAAGATGGTATCTTCTTTTTGTTTTACAGAATCGATTACCCGATTTTGTAAGCCGTGTATGCTGACAAAATTATATCTACACCCTACCTATTCTAAAATTAATAGGTAATTATTAATGTAATTATAATACTAATTACCTAATTATTATTATAGCTTACACAAGAATGAATAAATACTTCATACTCTTTTTTTTGAATTAAATTAGGTGATACATAATTTTTTTTTTTCGATTTTCGGTCCATAAAATCATGGTTATTTGACGGTGGGGGAGGATACTCGAATATATACGGTAATGATAAAAGTCTACCTATCAATATTGTAAAAGGAGTTAAAGGGTGCAGAAAGCAAGTGGTTTCTTCCAAAGTGTGAGAAGCTAAGTCTTGTATCAAGAAAGTCATATGCATTGAATGAAAATTAAGAACAATTCACATTTTGTAATAATACTGCTTATGCAGTGGAAACATGTACAAGTGGAAGGAACACAAAGAGTAGAATGCAAGAGTTAGAAATGAAGTTTAAGAGGAGTATGCTAGGAAGGAAAAGAAGAAATAGAATGATAAAATAATAATAAATAAGGAACAATCATTATTCCTAACCATTGATCATAATCATTATTATTAAGTGAGTAATGAAAAATATTGTGACAATATCTAAAAGGAAAGTGTTGATTCTAGAATTCTCTAGCAGGACTGAATTTGTAGAAGTGTTAATGTAAATAATAATAGTTGATAAGTCGGGTTACTTCCAAGAATTGGTTAGAATGTAGTGTATAAATGGTTAGGTATAGTTTAGGCCTGTTGTTGTGACAGCTAACTGAGAGGGGTCGGTGTGTTTGTTTGGATAATTGGGTCTTTTGTTATGGTGTGATTTTGTAATGTAGCCTTTATTCAATTTAATTTTTGTTAAGATTATCCAGAACCCGACAGAAAAAGATTGTACTTTTGTTATAATGTTTAAAATCTTTGTTATTGTCGTAATTTCCATAGCTTAAGTATATAAGTACAGCCGGTTTGGTTAGGAGTTGTCTTGATTTGTTATTTGGTGAGTGAATTGTGCATGGTGTAGCAGTTACGTTTGGACTAACGTCTACTGTGCATTATCTAACATTTACTGTTGTTTATCGTATAACTGGTTGTAAGTAGAATTAAATATAATTAAGTGCAAAATAATTTGTTACTAATGAAGTTTATTTAATGTCATTAATTTATTACAATTACTGTATTACTTAAATAAGTATTTCGATTGTAGTAATTGTAATTTATTAGCAGATTTAAATAAGATTATTATTTGTAATTTATAGTTTGTAATAAATACTAGTAATTTTAAATGATAGTTAGTTAATTATTTATTTTACGCAGATCCTGAAACGAACCTTAGCAATAAGTCTCACAATATGATTAAAGAACAAATGGGGATGAAAATCCTGATAATGAGAGTTCAACACACAAAGCTATGACACTTTGGTCATGCCATTAGGATGAAGGAGGGTAGACTGCCTAAAAGGATTCTTTACTTGGAGACGAATGGAAAAACACCAAGCGCAGACCAACAGTGAAGTAGACTGGTTTACTTATGAATAAATTGGGAAAAAGAATCTGATGCCATGAGTGGAATTAAGAAAAGATCATTCAGAAACAGAGAGAGGTGGAGAGGTGCGTGGGATCTGACCCAAGGAAACTTCTAAGGGGATAAAGAGGACGATGATGATGTAGGCAGATAAAATTGATGATGTTAACGTTATTTTTAAAATACTCCTCTTTATAATAATTTTATAATCAAAAAGATGATGATGTAGGCAGATAAAATTGATGATGTTCACGTTATTTTTAAAATACTCCTCTTTATAATAATTTTATAATCAAAAATTTCAATTTCATCTCATAAGTGTTGATCATTTTGAATTTACTCGTACATACAATTACATTTTTATTGATAGTTATAAAACTTAAAAAAACCTGAAAAATAAATTCTTATTAATTAACTAAATGGGACTTTTTAACGATCAGATGATTTTTTTAAAGATAGTATGGTTCATTCCTAATTATTAATTTAATTTAATTTAAGGTAAAAGAACACCCGATGAGAAGGAAAGAGATGACCTGGTGCAATAATAAGAGGAAAGGATCCAGCCCTTAAAATTACAGATACTATCTTTGGAAAATGATTAATTTACAGCGACAACTTGCAGATGCATCAGTAGAGACCACAATTTCTTACAGTCAAAATATAAACAAATATTTATGAGCATAAGCCAAAGAAGTCTGTAATAATGGCTTTAAATAATATTTATTCCTTGATTCTTTGAAAGAAATCTTATCCATTCAAATAAATTATATTAATAATATATGATACAATTTTAGTCCCTATTTGTTAAATTTTGATTTAAAATTTTCAAAATTCAAAATAACGTGCAATATTTGCTCACCACAGATGTTTTTAGTTTTAAAGTAAAGATATCGATTAAATAATTTTCCATTTATTATCTTAATCAGTCATGTTTTAGCTCATAAATACTTCCTTTTTAAAGTCTTATTGCAAAACTCAGTAATTCTTACTAACCTTTCACAGCTAGTATTATTTGTTTCTCCCAATGATTTTATTTCTTAACTTACTGGTTTTGATGAATCCACCATCATCAGAATATAAAATTTAAACTAAATTTGTTAAATGTTTTTAAGATATCTATCTTCAGTCATTTGTATAAAATGTATACAAGAATAATTTTATACAAATGACTGAAAACACAAAATTTTCTACGAAATTTTAAAGTATTTATACTAAATTTTTCAAATTTTATACTCTGATGATTCACCAAAACATGTAAGTTAAGAAAAAAATCATTGTTGAAAAACGTATAATGTAGCAACTGTAAAAGTTAGTAAAAGTTACAATATTTTAACGATAGGATTAATTATAGGTAGCAGAATGCATTATAAAAATTTATTCCTTAAGAGCTTAATACTTTTCGATAAATAAAAAGATATTGACATTGCTCAAATATTTCAAGATTGACTCCATCAACAAATTTGATAATTAAAAAAATTACAACAAATACTCTATGTACAAGTAAAATTATAATAACTGCAGTGGAAAAATGTACTTCAATTTTTTAAAATCAATATCAAAATCACAACCAAATACAAAATTTTGTACCTAAGAAGTAAAGGAAGTTAACTCAATTTTTGTAATTTTCAGAAGAACCAATTTTTTCAGAAGAAAAAATTTTTTAAAAATTTGTATTAAAATAGCTTCTGATACAGAGATTTAAATGATACAACAACTTTTTCAACTTTTACACCCCCTGACCACCCACAGGACTTCATATTCTTTACGACTTTCTGCATTTTAATACAGAAAGTATTAAAACGTGAAAGTATTCCCAGCTCCGTGTAGTTGGAAGGAATGCAGTGCTTTGTTATAGTAGTGGGAGAATAAATGAGTCTTAGAAGTGTTTCACTGCTGCTGCATTTGTAGAGGTAGCGTGTACTAACTAGACTAAAAAAATATTCTTATCATCCGGCGCAGTAATTTAACAATTACCTACCGGGTTATTAACTTGGTTGGATTCATAATACTTACCAATTTATATCAAAATATGTAAATAAATAAATGTAATAAATAAAAACAAATATGTTAAATACGGAAAGTTTGAAAACGAATGTTTTGTATCAGAGTAATACAACAATCGTTCTCCCAGCATACGTCACTCATTCAATATACCTCAACCGTACCCTTCACCACACAACAACACGGAGCTTGGAACCGCACAATACCTTGAGTTTAATCAAACGAAAACAAAACTTAGACAAAATATATTGTGCTATCTCTATTCTGATAAAGAAACAGTAGTTTATTCACGACAATGTTAGAAAAAATTACAGAATTCAAGCTAATTCTGAGGCCTATCAGTAAGACAATAAAAATAAAATAATTCAAAATAAAATAACTTATTGTCAGTAATGACTAAACATTCAATTAGAGTTAAAAATAGTAGTCATTTTAAAAATCTTTTGCATCATTATACAAAAGTGGAGTTAATGTTGTTTACTGCAACTTTTATAAAGCTTTCTTGCTGATTCTCAAACTTAGTTTTGCCACAATTGCAGTAAACATCCTTTACCTCTAGGGCACAGAATTATTTAATTGAATCACAAGAACTTAAAAATTATAACGAAAACAATATTTAATAATTTTAAATATAAGTACCCTAGCACCACACAGTACGAGTGGTGAAAAATATAAGACATGTAATAAATGGGATGGAAAGATGGTATGCAATGGCTAATATTGGCTACGAGGTCTGTTGCTTAGTATATGTCATTCAGAAATTAGCTTAACTACTCACTACGTTGCTGACACTATAAATCGGTTATCTATAAAATGGGCCTACTTTACTCGCTACATTAATATTAATAATAAGAATAAAAACATAATAATAACAATACTAATTCTAACAATAAGTAATAGAATGAGCAGTAGGCTAAAAAAACAACAATAATAAAAAGTAAAAATAATAAGAAATTGTATTCATTTGTAAGTTGTTTGATTGGTTGAACTGTGAATAAAAGTAGCCTAATTAAATTACAATAGCCCTAGTAAGCTCAGTGCATTGACACCATTACTTGAGTAACAGTGAATAATAAGCAAAAATAAGGCTACGCCTATGCTTACCTACCTACAATCTATTTATAACTCACAATCGCAATTACAGCAAACTTGTATAAAATTTCATCTACATCAGAAAAATAATGTAATAAAAACTGGTACATCTTCACTAAAGTGGTTCCACTCCAAATTTCTTATGAAACACTAACGTTCCTGCTGTAATGATAGTTACAATATTGCTTAAATAACCATGAATTTTTTTTAAATTTATTTATTCATTTAAAGTCGCATCAAAAGCTCGGTCATTAGTGACTACAATGGGTTATGGGACGTTTGGTTGTAACTTGTTATAATTTCCAGATCCTAGCCGGGAATCAAACCCAGGACCTTCATGTGGTAGGGCAGCGCGCTACCACTACCATGAATTTATTGGTGGTAATTTTTAAAATATTTGTCATTTATCATTTTCTCTTGTCCATCTATGCATCACATCCAGATGTCAGAAACTACAAGAGATAGCAACAAATGGTTTTCGGTTTTGTAATTTACACAAAAAATTAGTGGGTGTAAATTGGGTTTAAAGTTTTAGTTACGACCAGAAGCCGTAAACCAGATGTCAAAAAATGAAAATTAAAAACTACAAGAGATATCAAAAAAAGTTTTCAGATTTGTAATCTACACAAAAAGTTAGTGTGCCTGGATTGGGTTTCAAATTCCAGATTTGACCAGAAGTGACCCAAAACCAGAAGTCAAGAAATCAAAATCGGAATTTGAAAACAAAAATAGTGTTATTTGATTCTTCTTAAAGAATAGATACAGAATCACTAATGGTTTTCCTATCAAAGGTAAGCCTTTTTAAAAATTACGTCATGATTTTTTTTTTGTTTTACGTCCGACTGTTTTGCAATTACTACTAATTCGACGGTGAAGGATGAAATGATATTTTATAACGTATGAAAATATGCCATGCCTGAGCGGTATTCGAACCCAAGATCGCATGATGAGAGGCAAGCACGTTACCAACAACGCCAATGCGGCCGGCACACTAGTCATGAGACGCATCTTCTCATGAAAGGGATTTTTAATATTTAATGTTGTTAAACATTTTTAATAGATGTAAGATAATTTTTAATAAAACACTGACAGGAGGTATATATATTACCATCAATTCTGAAGCTGTTTATTGAGAAATAAAAGTTGTCGATTTTTTTTATTGCCTACAACCTTGATTACATATACATTTGTCATAAGATGTCACAATCTTAAAAAATCAATTTTTTACCAATCTTGATAAGCATAATATAGAAAATCAGTAACTGATATTTAACATTGTAGAAAAAACTGCTTGAAATAAAAGTTGTAGGTTTTTTTAATTTCCTATAACTTTAATTATACACACTTTTCCCTAAAATGGATAATAAGGCTACAATCTTTAAAAATAATTTTACCACAAGAGCACAGCCCCCCACCCCCAAGAATTTCAGCAGTCATGGTACTTATCCTATCTTGTAGAGCATAAAAAATGTAGTAAAAGAGGGAATTATCAAAAAAATCGTAGGAGCTGTTAATGAGAAACCACAACAAAATGAAAAATCACATTCGCACACGAAACGAGAAAGTAAAAATGTAAATTATTACATTTGTTTCTCAGTTTTTATTTAATGTATTTCATTAATACATTCAGTAAGGAACACAATATTAGTGCTTATATCCTTAATTTTATTGTTTGCTACATTCAATTTGTAAGGAAGGTCAGTTCCCTTTTGCGTTGCTTGTATGTGAGAAACATTTTAAAATTTCTTAAACTTTGAGCTTAACCATTTCAATATGCAATTCTCCAGTCATTTTCTACAATTTTTTGAAAATTATTCAACAAATATTTTTAAGTGTAATTCCAAAATAACCAATACCCCCCCCCCCCACTACAAATAGCACAGGATTACTGTACTTTCCTTTTGGCTAACTACAAAAGAAAGTACAATGTTTCTACAGATAAAATAATGGGTAAGATAATTGACAGTCAATCTTCCCATATTTAACTGATTAACAATAATATTAATATTAATTAATTTGGGAACAAACTTCAAGCGAAAATAAGACATTTTTGGGGACTGATCATGGTTGTCAGTAACCGCTTAGTTTTGGCAGTATTATTATTAGTAATTAATAATTTCAATAAAAACAAAGCAAGAAATCCAATTTATTTTTTTATATTTATTAACATATTATTTTTAAATAATTATTATATCATTATTCAGCACATTAAGGTTTTAACCGTTCTGCTGATTTCCCTTCACTACCTGACTTTTCAAACTGGATGTTCGGGAGGGTATTTTAGTCAATAGTTTGTAATGGGAGTCCAACATTTCAGAGGTGCTTTCACTTTTGTGCCCAAATGCATCTCTCCATCCTCCCTCCAAAAAAGAAGAAATACAAAGAACTACATAGAACTCAGAATCAAAACACACTAAGTTCAAAAAATTGAATTAATGTTCATTAATGAGATTAATGTTCAAAATTTCATTCTATAGCCCAAGACAAGAATGTTCTTATAAAATTTTGTTTTAAAAACTCACATTATCCTATTACAAAGCACATTTCACACTTCTGTGTAGCCAACGGGTATTTGGCTCACAAATTAAATTCTTAAAGGAATGTGGGGATATTCTATGAGGGATTACACATAATGTGGGTGCCATTTTCTAATATCCAGGTCAATAAATATTCTCTTATTCCCATTTTCCACATGCTAAGTCTACACTTTTTTTTAAATGGATGTAATCTCCAAAAATCTAACTCGACAGTACCAACTTATTATAAATAAAAATCTATTTTTCCATTTTCATATTAAATTTAGAAATCATTAAGGATTTTATTCTCGAAGCCTGCCTTTATTTAAAAAGTTATTTATCACAGCTAAGAAACGAAATAAACAATATCTCATAGTAAATGTTAAAAAAACTGCATGTACCAGTCAACATTTTACTGAAATACAAATTATTATGTTGGATTGAAAACAGATATGTTAGCCGATTGTTCATGGTTCGTAATTAAGCAATATAACTTTAGAAATTACAGAAGGAAAGTTAATAGAAAACAACTTAGAGTGCGTAGTTAAGAAGTACCTAATGGTAATAATAATAATAATAATAATAATATAATGATAATAACAGTAATAATAATAATAATAATAATAAGATACTATAACGAATAGGCAGAATTTAATTATTATAATTTAAAATGCTTTAATAACGGTGTAACGGTTCATTTCAAACAAGAGAATCCACTTATTTGTCAACAACTGAAATTCATTAACACAGTCATTAAGCATTATAGATTATACATTGTTTTAAAAACAAGCAGATTCTGCCTTAAACATTTATGCTAAATCGAGAGATGCATTGCCAATGCCAAAGATCTACCTGCCTCATGACAGAGCTTCTTCTCCGACTAAAATGGTAAGCAACACGGGACAAATAACATAATTATTAACAATAGAAAACTAGACCTAACTTATAACATTTATAACAATTCCAATAATTTTCCTTTGATAAAATAAACTGAGAAATCACTTCATTAGTCATTAAATGTATAACATTTATCTTTGATGATAATTCCACTTGTCTCAACATTTTTCATTTTTTTTTTTTGTAATATTTGTTAAATAAAGCTATGTAAGTATGTGTGCTTAATTAGGTTGACTTAACCAGAACCTGTCACACACCATTAAAAACAAAACAAAAGAAGAGGAATGCTCACTTCTGGAGTTGTGGTCATCCATGATAAAGTCCATCCTCAAAGTGCTGCAGTAATGAAACGGCTTCTTGACAAGTTTCAATTGAAAATTTTTGATCATCCGGTGTAAAGGCCTGACTTAGCACTAAGCGGCTTCCACCTGTTCCCAGAACTGAAGTCTGTTCAAAGCTTTTTAACAGATGATGAGCTCCAGGACAACGTGAAGAACTATTTCAAGTTACCAACAGCAACAATTTATGAAAAAGGTATTGGAAAGCTTGTACACCAGTATCATAAATGCCTCAATTTCAATAGTGATAATGTTGAAAAGTAACCAAGGATGTAGGTAACTTCTGATAATAAATTTATTTTATTATTCTTATTATTTTTATTTTTATAACCAATCGGAGGTTGAAAAAATAACATCACTTGAATAAAGAATGGAAGGGTAGAGATTTGATAGCAACCGTTTAACAAATAAAAGCTAATTAGCTAATACATATAATGAGATTAGGAAAAATTTCTTAAAACATTATGTTTGGAGCGTAGCATTATATGGGAGTGAAACGTGGGTAATAGGGCTGTAGAAAGGAAGAGGATAGAAGCTTTTGAAATGTAGTGTTATAGGAAAATGTTAAAGATTAGGTAGGTGGACAAAATAAGTAATTTAGAGGTTCTTAGGCGAGTGGATGATAAAAGAAGTATATGGAAGCTCTTACCAGAAGAAGGGATAGGCTAGTGGGGCATATCTTAAGACATCCAGGTATTGGGCTATCAATAATGGAGGGTAATATTGAGGGAGTAAATTGTAGGGGGAGGCAAAGATTAGAATATATAAAGCAAATTGCAAAAGATGAAGTGTGTCACAGGCTTGTAGATATGAAACGACTTGCACAAGATAGAACAGCTTGGAGAACTGCATCAAACCAGTCGAGAGACTGATGTCAAAAAAAACATAATGAAAAAAGAATGATCGATTAAAACAATGTAAGAAGGGTTAGTAAAGGCAAAAGGAAAAGAGAATGTCAAAGAATAACGATTATATACAATTTAAAAGGAGGTATGAGATATCAAGAAATTAAAATTATGGTGGAAAACAGAACAAGAAAGAAATAAACATGGTGCACGGGACTTGCCTACAAACAACTAACTTCATCATCATGATATAACTTAACATAATAATTGGATAGAAATTTTATATTTAATCTAAAAAATGGCTGTGACAATACCTTATTCAGATTCAAAGGGAAAGTTGTGATCAACAACTTCAACAAATTAGCCCTGACTTTTAGGACAGTATTGCACAATACAAACATAGCTTTAGACAATTTGGTCCTTCCAACAAATTTAGGAAATTGTATAATCACTTTTTTTTTATTTTTTAATAACTACAATTACCCCATAATAAAGTTACAAGATTCAGTAATTAATTGATAGTTCAGAATTACACAACAAAGTAATTATAACTAACCTTTGAGGTATTCTTGACAAGTTTCAGAGATGTAGAGTTTTTCAAATCTATTTTTTAATCAAGATACGCGGTGCGTACAAATTATCTTCAAAATACTAAATAGTTTATAATTATATCAATAATAATAATAATAATAATAATAATAATAATAATATTAATAATACAACAATCAATATATAAATTTAAGTACATCAATTTTACCAATAAATTATATAAATAGTGGCTACATGTATACATACAGTCTAGTTGGTCAGGTCCATCAGGTGTTAAAACAGAACAGCAACCACTTTTCTTATATAAGATTAGTATATGTAAATTATATTCTAAATATTTATTCACTCGTTACATAAGTAGCCTGAATAAATGTAAACCTTTTCCCCCTCCATTGAATGCTCAATACTTTCCTTGCAACAGAGACCAACACACCTTGGTGCATTAAAGAGTTAATAACAAAAATTCTGTGAACTGAAATTTCATAAGCTAACTGTAAAATCATTTAGAAAAAATCTGATGTGAAACACGCAAAATCTAAATTAACCTCAATTCGGCTTCAAAATATGGAAAATCACTCTTTCATGCTAAACTAGGCTCTGTAGAGAAAAATGCTTAAATGAAAGTTGTAGATCTTTTGATGTCCTATAAATTTTGATACACACTTTTGTCGTAAAATGCACACTAAGGCTGAAATCTTAAAAAAATTGATTTTTATACACGTTTTCGTGAGAAAAAAACTAAAATTGTTAATTACCGCTAAACTAAGCGTTATACAAAAAAAAATTTTTGAATTAAAAGTTGTAGGATATTAAATTCTCCTTCAACTTTTATTATAGCTATACATTTTTGCGCTAAAATGCATATTAAAGTCGCAATCTTAGGAAAACAATTTTTTTACGAGAAAACAACCTCCCCAAGAATTTCAGCAGAAATGGCGCGTCCCCTTTCTTGTAGAGCATAAAAATTGTAGTAGATGAGGCAATTTTAGAAAAAATCGTAGGAGCCGTTTTTGAGAAAATTGCAAAAATGTGAAACATAACATGAATAAACTACTACTTCCAGTTGACTGATTTTGATGGAAATGTTCGTATTGGTCCGGTAGTAGTATCTAACTAAAGTTTAAAGTCTCAAGTTTGTACAACGTTCCGTTCTTGAGATATTCTGTTCACACACGTGCGCGCGTGCGTGCGCACACACACACACACAGACCAATCGCTAAAAACATGTTTTTGAATTCAGGAGATCTGAAAACGTGTAGATACAGTGAAAACTCGTTTTTTAAAAATTAACATGAAAACAATACTTTCCTTCCTATATATTCATATAGGCAAAAGAAAGTAAAAATATGTAAAGCATATTCCACAAAGCAGTTCTCAACAGCATGAATAAATTTTTTTGATACAAAATTAAAATCAACAACTGTAGGACTTATAAATACGAAAAATTACTAATTGACGCTAAACTAGGCTATGTAGAAAAATAAATGCTTGAAACAAAAGTTGTAGGGTTTTTGATTTTCTAAAACTTTTATTACATACTTTTTTGTCGTAAAATGTATACTAAAGCAGCAATCTTTAAAAATTGTTATTAGTTTAAATTTTCTTAACACAAAGTATTGACAAGTAATATTAGTTAACAATAGATGAAATTTTAAACTGCTTGAAAAGCTGATTTAAGTCACTAATTTTACTGCTAACACCGTTTACAAAAAATAACTGAAAAATGTATTTTAATGAGTTTGTTTTGTAACAAAATATGCACATATTTATTTTCCACAAGTTCCACTTAGCATTTCAATTGAAGGAACCGATTTGAGCTGAAAATGAGGGTTCAAGGTATAACCATTTATTTCAAGCTATTCAGTTCAAAAAATGTAAACTTAATACACCAAAGAATATTTCATTTATTTTCCACAATATTCTGCAAATGTTTGTCCACAGAATTCAATTAATTGAAGCCTCTTCTCTTAATATTAGTCCCTTATTCAACAGATTTCGATAGCTACGACATATTTGATTCAAGCTTTTCGTTCACTTAATAATTACAGGATAACAGAAGAAAAATACATGTGAGAGTTGTAAAAAAAAAATTAAGTAGAAATTCACAATTTTACTTCTGTTCCTGCGGTTACCAATGCAATGCCAAACGTAGCTGTCCGGCAACAACATTTACAGTAAGTCTTGCTTCTAATGTTACATCTAGTATCTTGGTTACAAAATTTTTGTATAACATCCAAGCTATCCTCACAAAAACAAAAAAAAAAACCTTTAAAATATTAACTAAATTTAAAAATAAGTTTTCCCATAAAAAATCACAAAATCAGATGCTTTAATAATAAATTGTTTAGTAAAGTTGGTACTAAAAACAAATCATAAGATTTAAAGATACTTTGAAAATACAATTTTTACCTCTTTAAGTTTTGATTTAGTAAACTTCCAAGTTTATTTAAATTTCCTCACAAACCTAGATCAGTTCATTATGTACTATCAAGATAACAGAAAACTATCCTCATAAAATCAAACCCTTTCACTTGATCCCAACAGACAAAAAAATTCAAACATTCAAAAAATCTATTGAAACAAACCAAATAGATGAACTTCTACCATCTCAAGACTTTTTATACCTTTCTATACTATCCAGTACCTATTTAATTATATAATGGTGAAAATAAGAAAACATCAGAAGAAAACCAGAGAATAAAAATGCCTCCAGTATCATAGTGGCCGTCCGCAATGTGACATCCCAAGGTAAAACTGAAAATATGGTAATATTATTTACTGCATCATGTCTTTTTCTACAATACTCTTCTACAGTCCTGAATAACAAGTGCTTCAAAAATACAGCATGTTTGAAAAAGAACTCCCTAGTTTTATGAATAATTTTAATGTTGAAAACATTTATGGATTACATTCATGTATAAGAATAATTTCAAGTTTTATTTTATGGAATTTGGGAAACAAAATCACCACAGGAGGCCTAACAGCTTCAACAAGACTCTCTCTCTAAAAGTGAATGTTAGGTGGGGTTTAATGACACACTGAATAGTTGTACCTTTTATTTTCGGTGAAACAACAATAAATGGTGATATCTATTGTAGTGACATGCTGGAACTGTATCTCTTTCCCCACATGGATGATATTGAAATAGAAAAAGGACTTGTGCTTTTTCAAGAAGATGGTTCTCCTCCTCATTACAGTAACTGTAGTGTTGGACACTCATTTTCCTTGAAGGTGGTTAGGCTGGGAAGCCCTAATCTCTTGGCCACCACGAAACCCAGACTTTACTCCTCTAGACTAGGGGACTCTAGGAGATACGTAAAAAATGTTGTTTATGCTGAATAGATTCATGATGTCGACCATTTACATGAAAGGATCATTGCTACAGTTAGGACAGTCATACCTGCTATGTTCGTCAATACCTGCCGAGAAGTGGCATATCGTCTCAAAGTCTGAAGAGCAACTAACAGATCCCATGTGGAAGTTTACTAAGACTAATTAAACTTGAAATTATTCTTATTTAGGGTGTGTATTCATAAATGTATTCAACATTAGAATTATTCAAGAAAACAGGGAGTTCTTTTTCAAACACCCAGTATTATAAACAAGTGTAAAAATTTTATAAGATTAAAGTGAATTTTAAACACTTAGTTTCACTGGTTAAATTCAAATGTAAATAAATGTGCACAAATTCTTTGTTTATAAGATCAATTCACACAAGTGTAAAACAAAAAATATCTAGTAATATGTAGAGTATTTGAAAAATCTACTTGTCAAGAAGAACAAAAATTGTTCTACAACAAAGCATCAAATTCTACGTTATCCATAATGTGTCTATTAGTTACTTCCATCTTGAATTCAACTTAATATCTTAAAAGTTATAAGTAATGTGTTACATAATGACATTCAACTGGAATCTTACTGAATAAGGGACATTCAATAATTAATGAGGTAGATTAATTCATCAAAGAAATGGTTTATTCAATAACAAGGAAATTTTTTAAAGGTTAAGTTGGAAACTTCGGAAACACTGTTAATCAGCTGTTCAATCATAATTAATATAAACATAACCACTTTGTTAATTTCAAGATGTAAACTCTGCTTGAAACTAGTATACGCTGGAAGAGCAAAGTTCAATGATTAGATTTTTGCCAAGATGTAAAACCTGTGGAAATTTACTCAAAAATATTGAAACATTACGGTGAAAAGTATTTAAACCGGAGTAACATATATAAGAGGGTGGAATAGTTTAATTTGGGCACAACAAATGTTATCGATCTCCATCACCCATAAAAAAGAAATTCAAAACTTATGAGTTAGCCAGTAAAGTCTTCTGGATTCTGTGAGTCTTCTGGATTTCACAAGACCAAATTTTTGGTAACTATCTAGAAGAACAACATATCATGAATTATGTGCTATTCTAACATGCTCTATAGAAAGTGAGACCCACAATAAGGTGAAAATGTAAGTATATTCTCTCAGAAGGTTTGATTCTTTTGAATAACAATGTGTGCACCCACACTGCTCAAAGAATGAAAGAATTGCTCGAGAAGTTGGGTCGGGAGGAGTTGCCATATCTTCCTGACAGCCTAGACCTCACCCTGTTCAATTTTCATTTGTTCGGCTCACTCAAAGACTTTTTACATAACAAGAATTTCGACAACAATAAAGCAGTACATGAATGGTTTAGACAGCAAGGTAAAGATTTCTATGCTGCACGAATCAGAAAGCTTACAAAACGGTGAGACAAGTGTTTAAATGATGCTGGAGACTAAGTAATTTAAGTTTCATTGTCATTGAATAAAACATTTTTTCACTACATCAATTTGTCTCAATAATTATTGAACATCCCTCATATAAGACACAATATTTTTCCATTATATTATTGTGACTTCAATTATTGATACAATAACATAAGATACACTAATCAACAAACTGACTTTGTTGTCATTTTCAAGAAAAATTTCACATAGAATGATGTCATATAACCATCAAACTATTTTAACAAATTAAAACAAACAGTGGATCCAAAATGGTTGACACAAACTCTTAACATATATTCTGCAGTAATATTATCTTGGATATAAATGACCACAGGTTATTCTCTTCTATAAATCATCAAGAATAAAATATAAACTAACCAATTGCTATGAGAAGAAATCAAGACAATTTGATAACCAGAAAAATACTTTTAAAAACAAATATTTTGATTTAAAAAACCTGCGTTTAATAAATTACTAAAAAAAATTTGTTCAGCAATCAAACCCAATTCAATCATTATTCATATTATGGGCTTTATAAGATTAAATTTATTTTAAATGAGTCATCTGGATGAGCATCATATAAAGTTCTCTTCACTCACAGAAAAAGCACAAAAATATACTAACACTAAACTTACAATACAGGCGTAATGATAACAGTCATAAAAGGCAACCAGCTGACTCTACTATTGTAAAAATCATACCAATGTGAGCTTGAAACCTTGTCAAAAAACAGATTCAGAAAACAGCGAACATACATGTTATCGTATTAAAACCAGATAAAAAAATAACAATTATAAGATAATTAAGTTATGAGTCTAAACAGTGACAATTAGGTGTTCATTAATAGATAATGATATTGTATCAATGGAAAAACAACTTTTCAAACTATAGATTGAGTTTGTAAGTAAAACTCATTGATATTAAAATGACATAAATATTTTGCAATTTAGTGGTCAAACTAAACTTATCTCATTATATAAAGTTTCAAAATATAAGAATTTTTAAATTTTATTAACTTTTTAAGTTTGACCAGTTTTATTTTTTATATATGGGTACACCTGTTATTGATGTATGATGTAATTTTCAGCCATTCTGGATTTTTACTTTTTGTTGGCAGTCCAACAAGTTGCAAGTGTTTTGGTGTGCTTGCATAAAAAATGAAACCTTAACTAAGGAATAAAATGCAGCAATTCTTTGAAATGGTAACTGTTGGTTTTGGTGAACCTACTATATGTAAACCAAGAGTTTAAGCGTTTAAGCTTTTAAGTGTTTAAATTAACTTGAGCATTTAGGTGTTTAAGTGGTATAAGCATTTCAAAGAGGTCATGAAGACGTCGAAGATGACAATTGTTGTGGAGAGCCCTATACGACAATAACATCAAAAAAGTGGAGAAAATGATAATGGACACTCGCAGAATCACTATTAGAGAAATTGCTGATAATGACTGCATATCATTTGGTTCATGCCAATCGATTTTTTCATATGTCCTGAGCCTGAAATGTATGGCAGCAAAGTTTGTCCCAAAACTGCTGATTTTCTATCAAAAAAAATGAAGAGTAGACATTACCCACAAGCTGCTGAATGAAGTAAAAAACTATCCAGAACTACTAAAATGGATCATAATTGGTGATGAAACATGGGTCTATGGATATGACATCGAAATTAATTTTTTGATCAAACCTTTGAACCATTTTTTATGCACATTGCCAAGCACACCAAAACACTGGCAACATGTTCGACTACCAGCAAGAAAGTAAATACCCAAAATGGCTGAAATTACACCATACGTTAATAACAAATTGTACATAGATAACAAAAATAAAATTGTACCGCCCGAACTTAAAAAGCTTGTAAAATTTGAAAATTCTTGTTTTTTAATCTAACTAATATTTTAGTGTTTGATAAATATCATCTTTATTTATTTATTTTTACTGAACATAATTAAAAATTACAAATGATTACAAACATTAGGTGGTTTTAGTAGTACTGATAAGTGAAAGTATCAATGAAAGGAAATTTATAAAACTTTACTTCTTTTACAACAGAATATTTAGTAAGGTGACAATGACGATCGACCAGGGTTGTAATTCAAATGTAAACAACCTTGACAAATCTAATAAATAAGGTACAGTGACAAATCTTGACAGCCCTGCAATTACAGCCAAGCTCTCATTCCTATGATTCTGTTATAACTTATTTACTTATTTATTTACTACTCACCACAGAGTTACATCTCATTGTCGTAATAATGAAATATGATAGTCTGATACACAAAAAAGGAATACATTAAAGATTATTTGTAGTATTTTCTATTGATTCCTCAATTTCGCCATCGGTAACTCAATTTCTTTCTTCCTATACCAAATCCAGTGGTTCATTGGATATGAAAACCCCATGGCAGTAAAATAATTTTAAAACCAAAAATATGACAAATCATAACAAAGAATGTATACAAAATACAAAAGAAATTTAACACCGGTATAAGATATCACTCAATTAAGTTTTAGTTTATCATCATCAAATATTGTGTTAGTATTGAACACGTTTCTATAAAATAAATTTCACTGCTACCGCCCAAAACTATAGATTTCAGAGAAAATGTAATTTTCTTTTAAATGTCTTCGCAAAGGCTTACATTGTTTCAAATATTACGCAAACCAACAAAATACAACTGGTTAACTTGTTGGTGGCAATTTTTAAAATTTGAATTTTTTTTTAAATTTCCTTTGTTCATCCGTCTGCCACAACCAGATGTCAGAAACTACAAAAGATTGCAACAAATGGTTTTCAGATTTGTAATCTACACAAAAAATTAGTGGGGCTAAACTGGGTTTGAAGTTCCGGTTTCGACCAGAAGTGGTCCAAAACTGGAAGTCAATAAATCAGTCAGAAACCACAAGAGATAGCAACAAACAGTTTTTGGATTCGTAATCGACACAAAAAGTTAGTACCCCTGGATTGGGTTTGAAGATCCGGTTTCGACTGGAAGTGACCCCAAACCAGAAGTCACGATCAAAGTCCAAATTAGGAAACAAAAATAGTGTCATTTGATTCCTCTTAAAGAATAGATACAGAAATCATTGGGTTTGAATTTCTGGTTTCAACCAGAAGTGGTCCAAAACCGGAAGTTAAGAAATCAAAGTCTGAATTTGCAAACAGAAATAGTGTCATTCAATTCCTCTTAAGAGTAGCTACAGAAGTCACTGGTTTGAATTCCCGGTTTCAACCAGAAGTGGCCTGAAACCGGAAGTCAAGAAATCAAATTCGAAAACAAAAATAGTGTCATTTGATTCCTCTTAAAGAATAGATACAGAAATCACTAATGGATTTGCTACAGGTCAAAGGTAAGCCTTTTTAAAAATTGCCACCAGCCATGAGATGAGTCGTCTCATGAAAGGCAATTTTTTGATTATGGTATTTGTATTCACAAATTATTTTAGACTATATTTTTCATTTACCTAATATCCTGAAGCTCTCTCTATTAAATCATAACACAAGTTGTTTTAACACAATTTAACATCTACAAGTAAACTTCCCACAAGTATAGTAATTTCTAAACATTAAACTCTTTCGTTACACTTACCAAAATGATCAATAAAACAGATATAATTTGTTGAAGATGAAATTAACGAGGCTGTAATGATGTTTAATGTTCAAATTCTAAATAACATTACACCATGTTATGCAAGAATGCTTAGTTTTAATGATATACCATCTCATTTAACAATTATCCTAACATGTTTAATTTAAATTACCAAAATAATGGTTGAATGTTTAAGTACAAATATTTGTGGAAATAAACATAATTAATTTTACTTAAAATTGTAATTATTATATGTTTATATGATTGGAATCTTTTTTCTTTTTTTTATTCCATTAAGAATACTAAAATTTTTATTAAAACTCATTTTGAAATTTTTTCTGTAGAGATTTAAAACAGTAGTAACACAAGTATAATAGCTGAAATTTAGTATTGCTAATAACTGATTTTTAAAATATTTTAATTTATTTTATATACGTTTCAAGAATAATAAGGAAGAGAAAAAAATTATTTATATAATCAACTAAAGAAACATGAGGTAACAGTCTAATATTTTCGTTAAATATTTGTATAGTTTAACAATCCTGATGTTCTAAAAAAATATTACTTCATCAGTATACAAAGATTGTAATAAATATTATTCTTTTAAAGATAATTATTTTTTTAATAAAAATCTATGATGAGTCCATGATTTCAATTTCTGAAACCATGCCCCAAGAGGTTTAAGGTATAAGACTATAACTGTTAACATATGCATTCTATTTTAAAAGAAATGATAAAAACCGTAGTAGATTGTCGACGAAAGCAGGCAATGGTACAGAATGGTGTGTAAAATTTGTTATCGCTTATTAACAACAATATTTATATACAGTATTCAGTACAACAAACCTGTGGTTATATCTCTTCAACCTCTGCAATCCATATTTTGAATCCATAGAACCCTTAGAAACCGGAAGAGACTCCAAATTCGCCATGAGTAGGTTGATTGAAGACTTCAGTTCATCGATGTACAATGACTCCATCTCTTTCAGTACAAATTTTGGCATTAGTTTTCTGTTCTGAAACAAGTACCAGCAAAACCAAGTTCATAATTTAATATTGTATCAATGAAATGTTGTGCAATACCTTTTAAAGAGAACCTCAAAAATCCCTTTAGGTACGTTTTTTCATACTTTCCTTCAAACTTAGAGATCTTTTGTACAAGTATTGTAATCATTTGTTCTTTAAAAAAATACAAAAATATTTCCCTAAACTAAATCTTGAAACAAGCTTTATTAAAATATAAATATTAAATTATTCAGTAAAGTCTCACAAACTAAACATTCGGAAACTCAAGACTGTATTTTTCGACAGCCACATCAGAATTAGCTTGGCGGAATAGTACAGGTGACATGAAAAAAAAAATTTAAAAAAGTTCATTTGTTGGATGTTATATCCTGGATCATTGATCCCAGAAATAACTAGAATGAACAACTCTTGTTCACTCTTGAAGGAAGCTACTTGATCATTCAGGAAACAATTATTAGTTTTCAAAAACGTAGAGACAGACAGTTCTAAAAAACTCATCGACCTGGTCAAGAGAACTCCAGGATGTGAAGAAGCTGATGATAGGAAAGGTAGAAAAATGATGAATCAAGATGAAGATAGTACACCTCAAAACTACCTCAGGAATAAAATTTAAATGAATTCAATCAAATGAAACAAGTAGATTTCTGGATTTAAACAAATTTAAAAAAATGAAATCCTAAATAAGATACAACTCATAAAATACATTACCTTTTCCATTTCGGAGACCTTCTGCATTCTACCATCTAGTTCTCTCCTAATAGCTGCTGCTTGCTCGTCAGCTGAATCCAACTAAGTGAAAACAAATACACACGCAGTCGTTAATATTGTATCATATTGTATTTGTGAAATACTCAAAATTGTTTTTAAAAAGGAATATTTTTATAAATTAACTTCCAAGATTTCATTTTCTGATGTATATATTTCAGTCACGAGAATTCCTTTTGCATATGGATGGGCTGTGAGGAAGGAAGTGAAAATCTGACAGTACTGCCAACCTCAACAGTGAGACGCTATATTTCACTACCATGCAGTTACTACGTTCATGTTATAAGCTGTGGTTTATTGCTGAAAAAATGTTTTCTTTATAAACCTCATAAGAAAAATTTTACCAGTAATATTGCTTATAGCTTAATTACATGACTAGAAATGTTTGATTTACTGTAATTACCAATTACTTTATTCTATTGGAACAAAATTTTCTAGGGGCCGTCTCAATACTGTAGTGGTAGTGTGCTGGCCTACCACGCAGAGGTCCCGGGTTCAATTCCCGGCTAGGGTCTGGAAATTAATAACAAGTCACAACCCACTGTTAGTCGCTAATGACCAAGCTGTTGATTCGACTTTAAATAAATAAACTAAAAAAAAAAATCTTCTAGGAACGGATCACCTTTGCTATTCACCGTTGTCTTCACTATCAGTCTTACTAGTGTCTATTGAACCTTTTCTTTTTTCCAGGTGTCAACAAAGGCATTCTCGTGACTCAAGTAACTACATAATTCATACGTCCATGTATTTATATTATTGGAATATAGTCACTTTCATCAAAAACTTAAGCTATATGTTCTGTGTATAATATACATAGCTCATAAGTTCTTTTACTCATGTCCACACGAATTAAAATATTTAAAGTTCATTGATTTTAATAACTGATGGGTTTCCTTTACACTCAGAATATTTCAAATAGTATTTGACATGACACACCTGTAATGCATTGAATAATAACTGGTGTTCAAATTTCTTTACACCAAGAATCTGTTGAAACATATCATAAAGTTGCTCTTTTGATAGAATCAGCTCACTGTTCAGAGTCTGTTGCTGAATCCTGGAAGGCCTCTTTGAATCTTCATCACCAACTATTAACAGAAAAACATTGTTAAAAACTAATCTATAAAAATTAAAAAAAGAAACATCTAAATATTTTAATTATACAATTTTTTTTTATGTTTTATTTCAATCTAAAATATCAGAAGAACGCCTCTGTGGCGTAAAGACTAGCGCACTAGCCTACAAAGCGAAAGGTCCTGCATTTGATTTCTGGCTAAGATCTGAAAATTTCAACAAGTTAAAAATCACCGTTACAGTACCTAAACCCACAGTAGTTGCTAACGACACAACTTTATATAAACCCAAAAAATATGCATCAAAATAAGCATTGATGATTTGTCCCTTAACAAACATGGGAATTACATCAGGACATTATATGGATCTTAAATCTCTTGAGTGGAGGTTATTTCTAAAAAAACTTTTATGTTTGATTCAATAGAAATTTATTACTTATTCTTAATTCAGGCTAATCACTCCATTAGGCAGAGCTGAGCACAAGTTTATAAACACATTCATCTAAAATTTGGTAACTTACTTGCAATTTATTTGAAATAAATTACATTTTGCCCCCCAAATAGCCCTTTAGAGAGAGCACACTGAATCAATATTTTAATTACTTCTTCATGTTTTCTTTTCGCCCATAATCTCTTCATTTTTTTGGATCTTTCCTTCTTAAATTGTTCAATGTTGTAGGCTCATGGCTCTTCTTTTCATTCTCAACACTGAAAATCACTCTCTGACTTTTTTTAAATTTCCCTTTTCTGTATGAATTCTGTGTCAATTTAAAATAAATTACAAGAATAAAAAGACTAAGAAGTACAAGAAGAAATAAATTACCTTATTACAATGCTCAACAAATTATTACATTACATAATAGCTTGCAAGTGAGTCGTCAAATTTCAAATTTATTAATTAATTTTGGAATCTCTTCAGGCAATGGAAATCACACATTTTATTAGTTTGTGTTTGAGTTCAATCAGCTGGCGATAGACAAAATACACTCTCAAAAGTTTTTGTTTTTCAAAACTGTCAGCAAGAATAGACACATTTAGAAGTTAACATGAAATAACATGTAGTTATTTAGTTAGGGATGACAATATCAAGAAATGAATTACTCTGTTCATAAACACTTTCACTGCTGAACTATTGAAGCAAAATATAACTCCTGTGCTAAGATTTCTTTCTTTGGTAAGGGTAGAACCTTGCATCACGCACCAGGTTAATGGTCAGCACAGTACAATGAAACAGACAACATACATTACGTGTGTGGTCAGCATTAAAAGTATTAATAATTAAGTAGAGACATTTAAGCCTATTAGAGCCTATTTCAGTAGAGCCAGAAGCTCAATAAACCTTAACTATGATAAATGTTAAACATACTAAACCTTACCTTTAAATATACAGTCAAATTTAGCCATCCAGGATGCAAGAACAGTCTCTTTACTTAATCCATCGATTTCAGGTAACGATCTAGAAAAAACAAAACATAACTTACATTATTTTTCTATTTTGCTTTTGCTTCTGACTGTTACACACATCAAGGCTAATGCAGATGGTGAAGGTTCACAAGTGAAAATGAGTAATGAAAAAATTTCAAACCTGACTGTGAACTGAACCCAAAACCCCTGGTATAGAACCCAGTTGCACTGACCACAACTACACTATCAGTTCGGCCAACTTACATTATACAATTTATATATGATTGAAATGTTACTGATAATACTGAAAATAACTTGGGATAAAATAAATTTTGACAAATCGGCACAAAAATTTCTGGTGGCAACACAGTTCTTTTTGTACAAAAATGAATCCTTTATAAAAACTTTACAATAGAATTCACAACACAAAAAGTAGTCAAATGTATTAAATAGAGATTTTATTTGCCCTTACGTCAGAGTTCTAGCGAACAGATTTAAATAATTTTTTACATATTGTCTGAAAGACTTTTAACAAGATTAGTTTCAATTATTACAAAAGGTTTTCCAATAGGGATGGATAGATTTTGATAGTTCATGGTGGCCATGTTTTATCTGTTGTTAATTTTCACGGTTTTTTTATTTTTCGTACACTAAAGACAGATCAACATGGCAAGTTACAGAATCGAGGAACACGTACAAATGATAGATACTGGGCTCTGGAGCAGTTGGAAGTGGACCCCGATTCCAGCAAAAAAATCATCTTCAGCAACGAGACCCATTTTCGGATGAATGGGTACATCACGCAAAATTGCCGGTTTTGGGATGATGACAATCCACACGAGGTCCCCCAAGTGGCACTGCATCTGCAGAAAGTCACTGTTTGGCGTGGATTTTGGGCCGGCGGCATCATCGGTCCATATTTCTTCGAAAACGATGAAGGCATTGCCATCTCCATCATCGGAGAGCACTACCAATCGATGATAACCAATTTCTTTTGGCCCAAATTGGATGATATGGATGTGAACAACATGTGGTTCCAACAGGACGACACTACATGCCACACAGCTGATGCCACAATAGAAATTCTGCACGAGTGATTTGAGGGCATGGTTATCTCACATAGAGGCAACATGAACTGGCCGCTGAGATCGTGCAATTCAACCCCCTTAGACTTTTACTTGTAGGGTTTCCTTAAAAAGCAAGTCTATGCCAATAAGCTGCAAATGAGCTGTGCCCTCAAAGTCAACATAACCCCTGCCATTGCTCAAATTCACCCTGATCTATGGGCCGAAGTCATGGAAAATTAGACCTCTCGGATGTGTGCCACCCATTTGAATGATGTCATATTCCACACAAAATATCATTGATAAGCCTTTCAAATAAAACAAAAAAATTGTTGATATCTCACACACAACTTGTTTAATTCAATTTTAACATCTGCCCATTCCTATTGGAAAACCCGTTATTTTAAACACTGATGATTATGGATTCACCATGAAACACGTTAAAGAAAATAAATGAAACTAATAGCAACTATAAATGGTTAGTGAAATTTTAAAGTATTTTTACATTAGCGTTATCATATTGAACTAAAATATGTCCAGAATAGTTTCAATATTTGAATAATAATTCAAAGGTCATTAGGCATATGTATTGTTTTTTATATAGTTCTTTCTCTTATGACCTTTAACTCATAGATCTTTCTTCCACTACATTAAACGATTCCAATTGCATCAACCATGATTACAAAGTGATATAGATTGTTATTTATTTGCTATTTAACTCTAATTATAATAAAGTTCCACAAAGTGATATTACAAAATGTTACTGACCTCACACGCTTCTCAATGTTATTTCTAAAAACTTCACGAAAATCGTGTTGCGAGCAGGCACCTGACTGTACCATTTTCATTACTCTTTCCGACTTGAGAAATACTTCAAAATAACTCTGGACAGCATTTTGAAATGCTTCATCAGCCATAATTTGTGTATCACCTTTCAAAAATGCCTGGAATAAAAACAGATTGTTTTCAGTTTCTGCAATTAAGTATATCATTAAAATAAGAATATTAATACTCAATCAAGTATTATAATAATAATATATTTTATTTCATCACCAAACTATACAAGACACATATTACTTACTAATTTCAAAAAAAAAAACTTAAAATAATAATTCATTAATCAATAACACCCATAACAGGCAGGTGGAGTGTTAAATTATTTGCACTTGATCTGCTAGTTCCAGAGCTACAAAAAATAGTTTCTTATAACATGGTCAGCCAATTACATAACTCAACTATTTAAAAACAGAAGAGGTAGAGGTGTAAAAGACACTAGTCAGAGTTATCTCCTCTGAAAGTAATGAATTTCAAAATACAGCCAGATCCGGTGGTGAATGAAGTGAAAGTGTCATTTGCAGGGTGCAAAGTGCTTTTCAGAGGGCCTGGCATGCTGTTAAGCATAGGCTACTTTTTTACTCAGTGAGGTAAACAGTTCCACCCAATTATACATTTTACTATTATTTAAACAGTTTTCAACAACCAGTTTCAACATTCCTGAGTAAATTTCCAGCAATGTTCAAGGCAATGGTAAACCACTTCACTCCTCATTTTACAAAGCAAAACTTCTAGAGGTTCAAACCAGCATTCTGGCTGTTGAACTCAATAATAATAATAATAATAATAATACGATAAAATAACCTTAAAACTGGTGACAAAATTACTTATCATTACGGTTTAGAAAACCAGATTACAGATTACCATCATTAGGTTCAGCTACAATGAATTTTAAAATATTGGATAGAGAAAAAACAATTTATTCAAAAACAATGAAATTTACACTACTTTTCATCATAGTCTCCTGCAACACTTCGACACTTGTTCCACTATTCTGTGAGCTTTCTGATTACTGCACGGTAAGTATTTACATTGCTATTTGAACCATTTACTGTCCACTTTTTTAATTCCATTGTTGTCTAACTTCTTGCCGATGAAAACTCTTTGAGTAAACCAATCAGACTTTCAACTTGTTTGATTTCTCATTTGTTCAGACTGAACAAATAAAAATTGGAAGGACAAGGTCTGGGCTGTAAGGAGAATGCACAAACACCTCCCAACCCAACTTCATGAGCATTTCACTTGTTCTCTGAGTGGTGTGGGGGCACGCATTGGTACACAAGAGAATCACACCTTATTGCAAGAGAGCATCCTTACATTTTCACCTTACTGCAGGTTCCACTATCTGTTTGAGCATGTTAGAATAGTATTCACTGTTTACGTGTATTACAAATATGTAAACAGTATTTGAACTTATTTTTTTGAATCGGTGACATTTTTTCTGCCTAAATTAAACAGTTCCACTCAATTACACATGTTACTATAATTTAAACAGTTTTCAACACCCAGTTTCAACATTCTTGAGTAAATTTCCATCAGGTTTACACCTTCAGATACCGAAAATCTTTTCACATAGTGTTGCTCTTGTAGTGCCCATGTTTGAATCAGAGCTGACATTTTTATATTAACTATGATTAAACAGCTGATTAAATGTGTTTCCAAGATTGGTAACTTGACCCTCAAAAAGTTTCATAGTCGTTGAATGAACCATTTTTTCTCTACATTAGTATTTCTCATTAATTAATAAAAATCCCTTACATTTATCATCCAACAACACCACACAAATGACGAAATAAAGATATCATAAACATTTTTGATTGGAGCAACCGAACAGTCCTCAATATGCAATAAATTGATAATTTTACAAACTGAGCTTACCTGAAATCGTCCTTGTATTACTTCGAGCTGCTGTTTGGTAATTTTTGACTGCCGCCTTGTCATATCAGTCGGTTGTTTTGCATTAAACGGATATGCAATACACCTTGAAATAAAAACATACAATTGAATCCTACGTTTTCTTTCTTCTTCTTCTCTTTCTTGTTTGTCCTGTTTAAACAGAAAAACTGAATTGAAATAATGTATATTACATTTTCAATGTCTAGAAGAAATATTACGGTTATATTTCATGGAAAATGTATCACTATTCTTCTAATGCATTTCTACAATACGGAGAGCAACTTTTCAACGACTTGAGACAAATGAGCACACATTCTACTCCCAAGATCGTAACCTTAAATGCAGTGCTACCACCTTTGTTGAAAACAAATTCCCTTTCATTGTAAGAGACTCATTACTCTTATTTTCTGGATTTACCTTGTAATTAACCCTAGTGCTATTAAAAAGACAATAAGTCAGCTGTTACCTGAAGATCACTCTCAGCTTTTTCACTCACAACTGAGGGACTAGGACTGGTGGGTCTGGGTAAAGAATTTGTCCTTGAAGTAACTCCTCCTCCTCCACCCCCTCCTCCGCCACCACTCAAGTTAGTACCTTCTTGTGACCCAACACTCGCTGGAGATAAAGACCTAAAATTAAATTCAAAAATTATAACACTTATTAAGTTTCCTTCTCAAGTCTTACAAGGTATGTTTAGTATGTAAGGAATACCCATATAGTCTTATACAGTAGTTTTTAAAGTACTTACATGAGAGAAATCACGTGATATATGAAATGGGTGTAAACATTTATTTTTACAGTGAGAGTAAACAGCCAATGATAAAATTAGAACTACAAATAGTTACTCGAGTCACAAGTTTGCCTTGGGTTTCAACGAGGGGTAAAGGGGGAAAAGCATCAGTGTCCATGTGCGGCTGCTTTGGTATCAGTTCGCCAACACAACAACGTAAACTACACTTAGAGGACACGCAGTATATCGCGGAACCTTAGGTTAACTATACAAATATAACTGTTTGTTACCGTAAACAGAAATGTCAGTTTCTCGAAAACATGGTCGAACTGTTCACAATGCTGAACAAAAACTAATATGCAATGCAATAAAATGCTGTGAAGTTGAAGCTAAAAAAAATGCCTTTCCATGCCTCTTAACAAAAGTTGTGAGCAAGCGGTGATGTTACTGTGACATTTCTCTTTCCACAATTCGAAACATAAAAAAAGAAGTTCAAGACAGTAAAGAAGATAATTCATCATCAACAGTTTTTTTTGACACCTAGTGAAAAAAGGAAAGTTATATCAATAAGAAAATGATGTTGTTGGTTTTTAAGCCATCGGCCGAAAGGCTGGTTTGAAAGGCTGGTTTTACTAAGGAAAACGAGGAGTGAGGTGGTTTACCTGTCCCTTCCTCACTAAGTGGAAAAGTACGCTTATCAGCATGCCAAACCCTCTGAAAAGCACATACTTTCCACTCTGCAAATGACACCTTCACTTCATTCACCACAGGATCTGGCTGTATAATGAAATTAAATACTTTCAGAGGAGACAACTCCGATTAGTATCTTTTGCACCTCTACCTCTTCTGTTCTTAAATGATTCAGTCATTTAATTGGCTGACCATGTGACAAGAAACAAAACTATTAATTTTAGCCCTATTTATTTTAAGAATTAATTAAGCCCTATAATTTTAAGAACTATTTTTTTTAAGAAGGTGATGCCAACATGTAAAACATTATTACCGGTTTTGAAAGAAAGGCTAAATTTTAGTTGGAAACTTTGTACGTTAAGAAAGATTTTAAAGGAAATGGAGTTTAAATGGAAAAAGTGTCAGTCACAACGAAGTATATTAATTGAAAGGCAACATGTGGTTAACTAACGGTCCAATTGCAAGGTAGTAAAATATAGTGTCTCACTGTTGAGGTTGGCAGCACTGTCAGAATTCTCTTCCCTTCCTCACAACCCATCCATATGCAAAAGGCATTCTCATGACTCATTATCTATACTTCTGTTTTTTTAACTAATAATTCACTGTCAAAGCAAAAATATTAAGATTGCTTTCATTTCCAGTGTTCAGCATTTTACTCTGTGTGTGTGTGTGTATTTCCTTACAAATCATTGGTAATGTGTTAATTTATATGAGTTAATTTACAAACCATTTTTTAATTACAGAAATAAGAAAATTATTAAAAAATAGGGAAAATAAGTTTTGCTTATCATTTTCGATACATACGATGAAAAGATAATAATAATAATAATAAAAGAATTAATTCACTAACATGGTAGACTATAGTCTATCTACTGTAAGAGTACTCCGCGTGAGGCAAGCGCCTATAGGTTGTAAACGAAAGTTTTACTCTATTTGGCGCGTATCTACCTCTCCGCCTGAAAATTATCTTGCACTACATTCCATCATAATCATAAAAATCTACACCCTACATCCAGCTAAAATAAACATAATCCTATTAGCGTTTTCAATTATACCGTTCTGATTACTTGTAATTATTGTAGTTTCATATAGAGACTCCTTAATTAATTATTTTAACCATTACATGTAACAAAACAATTTTTTTCTACTTTTTAATGGTTGACGCTTTTATGTTTCAAAAACTCAACACATTCACTATCACGCATGTTAATAAAACACAGCTTACAAAACTTTTAAACTTCAGTCTACGAAAAAAATTGAAACGAACTGATACAATACCAAAAGATAACTAATGAAACAAAAAATGAGTTCAACACGGGCAAGTGCAAACAGTTGTATTAAACTATTAACAGATATTAATTTTAATGTTATGAAGTAAACAGTCTGAAATGATAAACAACGAATCACTGGAATTGTTTACTCTCCTGTTATAATTTAAGCGCATTAGGCTTATATCATTACTTGTGACCAAAAATAAAACTGAGTCTTTATTAAAAACCTACTAATCATAAATAATAGTGTAATAATAGTAAATAATGTAACAAAAAAATAACAAGGTAAGAATAACAAAAGTAAAAGTTTTAGTTAGTAATGATAAACTAATTTTCGATTTATAAAATATTTTCTAACAGATGAATTGAACGTGTTTTCATTATAATATTAAGCTTAGAGCGAATTAGTGTTGTATGGAATTTTGTTTTTGATCATGCTGTGGGTATTTTTAATTAATGCGCATGCTCACTTGTGTTGCTGGTTGCCTACGTCGGAGTACTCTTAGCGTAGACAGACTACAAATTAACCCTTTCGCTGTCACCATTATTTTCGTTACATGATTTCATATGCCAATTTATGTTTTACCATTTTTTATTGTATTTACTCTAAATATAAGTACAAAGTGCAAGATTTTTGTGAAAGCAGTGATTTACTAAAAACAAAGAAGAGTAGAATGTTTACTATGTGCCGAGGTCAAAATAGTAATGATAGGTTCACTGCCAGCTTTTAAAAAGAGATACGAGAGTGCGCTAGGCAGACCCGAAGCATATACGGAGCCGGCACAGGGAAAACACACCCGACTCCGAAGGGTGTTCGGACCCGGCAGTGAAAGGGTTAATATAGTGGAGTGTCAGTTATCTGAACCAATTGGGAAAAGAGCAGTTCTAATAATTAAATACGCTAAATACTGAAATTTACACTAAACTGTATCCAGGTTTAATACGATATATGGAGCTGAACACCAAAGCCTGAAAGGCAAACAAGAAATCATTGGTAATGTGTTAATTTATTAGAAGTGATTAGAAGTGAGAGTAGATTAGAAGTGATGGCCACACCAACACTGATGTTTGGAAGTGAAGCTTTGGTGTTTAACAAGAAACAAAAGTCAATGATCCAACCAGCATAAATGAGGTTCCTTAGACATGTTAAAGGATGTACAAAACAAGACCATATCAGGAATAAGGTGATAAGAGAGGAATGAGAAACTCAACCACTAAATGAGCTCATCATGAAATTTAAAGGATAATGGACTGATCATTTATTTAGAAAGTCACCAGACCAACTACCTTTGAGTGTATGGCTTTATGAACCGAGGGGTACAAGAAGAGTGGGGAGACCAAGGGAGAGATGGACGCCAGAACATGCTCAATTACAGCCTAATCCATGATGGACAACAACAACGATGAAATACTGTAATTTGATAAACAGTACCGTAACAATGAAGTATAACCTTAAACGGTAACATTGTAATATAACCTTAAACGGTAACATTGTAATATAACCTAAATGTATAATAGACAGAAACTTTAGTTTAAAAAACACTAATTTGTTCCATTTTATTGAATTTATTGCAAATGTAGAGTACTAAAGATTATACAAACGAATGGTAAAACACAGAATTTTAAAACTGAATAAATTAACAAAATAAAATATTGTAAAATCCTCTATGAAATAATTTTTAACACACTTTTAGGATATTTTGTCAATGATCCTTTAAGGGTAAGGCTCTAAACAGTCTCCTTCTTCACAAGTTGAACAAGGAAACTACTGTAGTATAAATTTTTCATTGACTTGTATGTTTGTATTTTGGTAGTAAATATGTTTTTTTTTCTATCGATAGTGGTTTGGATGACTGATGTTCGGATAACCGACGCTCCTAAGTATTTTAAAAAAATGCGTAAAATTTAAAGAAAAAATGGGTTATTTCATGGTAGACATAATTAATAATTTTATAATTTACAAATAGAATTGTAAAATTAAACAAGTTGTGAACAATTTTTTTCCTTGTAATAAGTGACTCATTGCCATCACATTACTATAATTAGGATAATGTCACCTAATTAAATTATTATCAGTTGCTAGACATGCAATGATGTTGCGCGATTGATGCTATAAAAAAAGTCTGGTATGAACACTCACACGACTTTCTCTAATCAATGTAAAATATAACCTATGTTTAATCATTAATAAATAATGTAAAATGAAAAACATAACCTAATTTTAATCACAAGTGAATGACACAAAATGAAAATCAACCTCTGGTCAACTTAAAGAATACTAAACATCACTTATTGACACTAAACTAAGGTCTGTAGTAAAAATACTTGAAATAAAAGTTGTAGATTTTTTATTTTTCTACGACTTTAATATTATTTGTGTATTATTTGATATACATGCTTATTGAAGTAAGCAATACAGTAATGGTAATAAATTATTGGTAAGTAATGAATTTAACATATGCTAAAATTTAGACTGATGAGATTTATCTTGAAAAATATGCTGTACTCCCTTTTGGAGTCTCCTGGATGTAGTTATAAAAAAACAATACACCGTTGTGTCCTAAAATGCATATTAAGATCACAATCTTAATAAAAAAAATTTTTACCACAAGAGCACATCCTCTCTAAAAATTTCAGCAGACATGGCACTTACACTGTCTTGTAGACCATAAAAAAAATATGTAGTAATGAGGCAATTTTTAAAAAAATTGTAAGAGCCATTTTTAAGAAAATTGCTAAAAAGTGAAAAACTGTACGAATAAACTACTCCTTCCGGCAGACCAAATTTGATGAAAATATTCACATTGCATTCTCTGGTGGTACCTAACTTAAGTTCTAAGTTTCAACTTTGTACAATATTTTGTTCATACATATATGCATGCGCACACGCACGTGCCACACACACATACACACACACACACACACACAAACAGTCTAATCACTAGAAATGTTTTTTGGGGTTTGGAGCCTAAAACGTAAATTTCCAATGAAAACTCAATTTGGAAAAATCGACATGAAAACAATACTTTCCTTTCATATACAGTCGAACTCGGTTTTAGCGTCATTGAAGGGACAGATTAAATTATATCGTTATATCCGAGTGATGTTATAACAAAGTTAACTCTTGTGTTAAGGTAAATCTAACTAAACTAAGAATATTTCGTATACATTACTACTAATTTACGTAACGTGCTAAACGTTTTTTATTTGCGATTTTTAAATCGTAATACCCTAAGAAAACAGATTAATAACCACTCTGTGTAAGTAGGTAGACTTTATTATGTATTAAAATACGGAAACCAAAATACATACGAGTATTTGTAGGTACATAAACTACATAATGGTACGTTATCTACTTTATTGGAAGAAATCAGTGATTTTCTTTTGAACACCTCGTTCTGCAAAATAAATCCTCTCCGTACTGTCTCTCGGTGTCGGTGAAATCTTAACAAAGTTTCAGCCGCTAGCATTGCCTCTTGCAATGTTGGCGTAACGGTGTCCTCTTCATCTTCCTCTTGCTCAGTCGCTTCTTCAGTATTAGAAAATTTTCTTAAATGTGGATAGTCTGTTGTGAAAGTTAGGTACAGTGCTACCTACTAAGTGTCACATGTCACATAGAGGGTCCAGTCCCAAAACTGACCTTGACGTAGATCAATCAGTAGTTATAGACACACATGAACAGCTTAACAAAATCATTTTAATCCCTTCGCACAAGCAAACACTATTCACAAGTAGACTATTGTACTATATAACTGTAGACTATACTGTATTTTTCTTTTTCAAACAATTAACTGATAAATAACGGCAAGTTCACAATCGTTGTACGTGAAGTAAAAAATGATTTCATCGAAAAAATTTTGACGCAACAACCGAGTTAATGACGTTAAAACAGGGGTTTTTCATATAGAAGTTTGACACAATGCCTAAAAAAATGACGTTAAGTCCAAGTTGACGTAAAGTCCGAGGCCGTTAAAACCGGGTTCAACTGTATATTCATATAGGATAAGAGAAAGTAATATAAGCATATTGCTGCTATATTCGATTCATGTACGAGTACTGTTCCCTCACTTAACTTGCTGAGATTAAAAATTTCACATCGCTGCTTGCCTGTTCAATCAGCTACACATAATTTCCCTCTGTTTCATCTGCAGAGATGTTCATGCAAATAATACTCTCTCTTATACTTTTGAAACTTACTGTAGTTTGTTTCAGAGAGCAGTCATACAAGCTCAAGCATCAAAGTTACCAGCTAGATGTAAGAAGCCTCACTGCATGTACAAACACAATGAACAAAATCAAACTGTAAGAATAGTACCACAAAAGTGTGATGACTCAACTCCGTTAAAACTATAATTTCTTCAATATTGTACGCTGTTAATAAAACGATCAGTTATTCATATAAAATAAACCTGTACAATTATTAATTTTGCATTATGCATTATACCTGATACATTTTAAGGCTGAGATAGATATTTTGCCAGAAGGTTGATGGATACCAGTGCTACAAATGTGGTACCTTAATAACTACATGATATACTCATTTATCATCAAGCTCCTTATCACTCTTTCAAGTCTCCTAGGAACAGGCCCAACAGAACTCCTCTCCACCTTTCTCTATCACTGAACCATCTCTCCTCCTTTGCACTCTTGGCATCGCATTTTTTCCAAATCTTCCATAACTGAATCCATTCACTTTACTCATAAGTCTTCTTCCTTTCATCTCCAAGCACAATGTCCTTTTAGGCAATCTTCCCTCCTCCATCCTATTGGTATGATCAAACCATCATAGCTTAGTCTGTACAGTTCTTCTTATCAGGCTGTCTATTGCTAGTTGTCCCAAATTACATCATTTCTTATTCTATCTCTTCTTGTTTTTCCTAGTATACTCTTCTTGAACTTCATTTCTATCATCTATCTTCTTCTCTCTGCCTTCCTTCCACCTGTACATATTTTGCAGCATAAATATACAATTTTTATTTTATTTTTTTAAATCCCTAACGTGTGTACATTGAAATCTGTTCAATTCAGAACAATAAGCAACCCCATGACCCAATGAGATGAGGATGATGTGTACGACATGAAAATGAGGTGTAGTCTTGCACAGGCTCAGGCCGACCATTCCTGAGAGAGTATCGTTAATTGAACCCCAACCATCAAAGTACACCAGTAACCACTGCCTAGCATTCAAATCCGTATAAAAGTAACTACCTTTACAAGGATTTGAACCAGAAACTTTTGTCTCTGAAAATCAGCTGTTAAACAGGTGATTTTGGCGACGACTTTACCTCTAGACCAACCTGGTGGGTCTAAATATACAATAGTGGTAAAAAAAAAAAATGTATCATACTTCATTTTCTTACAATATATAGGAACTTCTTCCTCCCACACTAAATGTCTCACACTTTGAAGAAAAACAAATCACTTGCTTTCTGCACCCATTTACTTAACTCCTTTCCAATTTTCTATTTGATGAAAAAACATTCCCCAAATATGTGAATTCTTTAATTTCCTCCAGCACTCCAGTACTATTTAGCCTTATTCTATGTCCCTACCCTCCCTCCTCCCATTTCTTCTCCACCGGTACTTTTCTCTCAATGAGTTCCAATACGACAGACAAAATCTATTAAAGCATGGATAAAAATTTTATGAAACATCTCACAGAAAACACACAGCAAGTGAAAAGAAAAAGGCTACTGAATAAATAGACTGCCTACTGACCTAGGAAGCGCTGCATTTTGAGGTGGAACATCCAAACTGCCATGACCATGATGGGAAGGTGCAGCATCAGTATGATGGTGATGACGTGACTCATGATGCGGCCTGTGATGTGGTGTATGGTCTGCATGGGGGTGTGCATGAGCATCCCGATGGGAATGAGAATGTGAATGCTCATCGCGCTGGTGGTGGCCATGATGATGGTGTCCTTGCTCTTCTTCACTCTCATCTTCCGATGAGCTCGGGTCAATCATGGTCGCCGCAAATCAATGTCTTGTGGCACTCCACAATCTGAAACAAAGTATATTCATAAATAAGATAAATCAAAGAATGATTGAATAAATGAATGAAACACAACATATACTATTTCATCTAAAAACAGAACCCAATACCCACTGTTTTTTTTTCTTTTTGTCTAACTGTTTTACTAAACAAAAACAGTCATTATTTGTCATAGACTAAGGGATTATGAAAAACGAGACTGTATCTTCAAAAAACCAAGAGAGTATTAAGTAGCTTGATACAGGGCACAAAATGCTGAAAATAATAGTCGCTTCATTATCTTGATATCTCAAAAATCGACTAAGCTAGTTTTCTAATATTTGAGAAAACAGCGTCCAAAGTTTTGTTTTTCTAACAGCACCTTACATGAAAATGATTATTGGTTAGATGATCCTAAAAAATTTGTTATTATTTTCTTCACAAATCTTTTTTTAATCTACTGATATTTATTTTACAACTGTATGGCTCTGGGTGTTCAACATACAAATTAAAACTGAGAAAAGAATAAATAATACAAATCTGTAGGAATAAAGAATGGTAGTTCCTATGATTAAAAAAAATGAACTGCTATTAAAAAAAAATCACCAAACAAATAGGCTAACAAATGCATAACCTTAACATTACTATTTTTTACAAGTTGTTTTTACTATGGTTTTACAAGGTATATGGCTTTTAGACAATCATCATTGTTGTTTAGGTCAACAGCCGAAAGGCTGGTTTGAACCTGTAGAGGTTTTACTAAGTAAAACGAGGAGTGAGGTGGTTTACCATTGCCTTCCTCACTGAGTGGAAAAGTACCCTTAACAGCATGCCGGGCCCTCTGAAAAGCACATATTTTCCACTCTGCAAATGACACCTTCACTTCATTCACCACAGGGTCTGGCTGTATAGTGAAATTTATTACTTTCAGAGAAGATAACTCTGACTAGTGTCTTTTACACCTCTACCTCTTCTGTTCTTAAATGATTCAGTCATTTAATTGGCTGACCATGTGATAAGAAACAGACCTATTTATTTTAGCCCTGCAACAAACAGATTGAGTGTAAATAATTTGACACTCCACCTGTTATGGGCAGACAATCATCATAACATACTTAATAAAAAAAATAATTTTATTAAATTGAACTTTAATCCAAAGAATAGTTGGAACAATACAAAAAAGATATCAGTTAATATTTTTACTTTCTCTTGCCTATATGAATATATAGGAAGGAAAGTATTGTTTTCATGTCGATTTTTAGAAATCGAGTTTTCACCGGATCTATACGTTTTCAGACCCCCTGAACCCAAAAAACATGTTTTTAGCGATTGGTCTGTGTGTCTGTATGTCTGTGTGTGTGTGTATACAAAATATCTCAAGAAAGGAACATCGTACGAACTTGAAACTTAAGTTACATACCACTACCGGACCCGACACGAACATTTTCATCAAAATCGGTCAACCGGAAGTAGTAGTTTATTCATGTAATTTTTCACTTTTTTGCGATTTTCTCAAAAACTGGTCCTACGATTTTTTTTAAAAATCGCGTGGTTTACTCAATTTTTTATTCTCTACAAGATCGAGTAGGCTAGGTCGGTTTAGGTCAACAGGGCCATGTTTGCTGAAATTCTGCGTGAGGCTGTTTTTACGTAAAAACATTTTCTTTTTAAGATTGCGGCTTTAATATGCATTTTAGCGCAAAACGTTATATAATAAAATTTGTAGAAAATTTAAAAACCTACAACTTTTATTTCAAATATTTTTTTGTATGACGCTTAGTTTAGCAGTAAATAGCGATTTTTTGATTTTTTCTCACGAAAACGTGTGAAAAATCAATTTTTTTAAGATTTCAGCCTTAGAATGCATTTTACGACAAAAGTGTATATAATTAAATTTATAGAAAATTAAAAGATCTACAACTTTTATTGAAAGCATTTTTCTCCACGGAGCCTAGTTTAGTGAGAAAGAGTGATTTTCCGTATTTTTAAGTCAAACTGAGGTCGATTTTCATTTTGGGTCTTTCATTCATGATTAAAATTAGGTTATGTTTATTTCCAATGTTTTATTACTAATGTTAGGTTTATTGTTAATTATTTGCATTGGCAAGAGAAAGTTGTGTGAGTGTTTCACACCAGATTTTTTTAATGTTTGAAAACCACTTGTTTTTACTACCCAATAAAAACTACAGCAATAGAAATAGGATTTTAACTTCCGCCATACAAGAAATTCATTACGGAAGATAAGATCCCTTTTTTTCATTACTGTATGGGTTCAGAAGAATCAATTTTTTTAAAAGCTTTTACTGAATAAAACTAAAAGCTATTGATGGTTTTTCCACAGAACTGTATGAGCTACTAGATTAAATTTTAAAAAAAATTTCATATAATTTTATAAATTACATAAATTGACTCCAACAAAGATTTTTGAATGAAGATAAAAACCCTTTTCCCTTTTACATCACATTCAAAATAATATTAACAGAAGCATTGACACTTATTTACCAAAAGTTACTAAAAACACTCATATTATTCTACCGTATCAAAAAACAGTTTCTGTCAAAATAACAGACTTAACAAAAAATGACCTCACTTCAACTTTTTATCAATATATTAAAGAAGTTATTTCATTAAATAACTGATCCTAAGTTAGATCTGACATTTTTTCATCCATCACCCTTCTGCATTAGCATTAATATGCAAAACAGCCAAAAACAAAACAAAAAGAAAAGTTATGACAAGATTTGAAAGAATAATCAATCAAAATTGAATTTAAATCATATTTACCATACAAAGAATATTTTTCTGGAAATGAATATATAAAAATGCAAAAAGCACAGTTTTATAAATAGGTATTTAGTAATAATAATAACAGAACTATTTATTTCCTTTCAGATAAAAATGTTTTATAAAAACTAAAGTACAAAATAAAATTAATTGGATTAAACATTAATACAATAAATCAGTTATAATACATTATTAAATACATTTGATAAAATAAAATAAACTATTTACAACAAGTTGTTGGTTATTTCCCATACAATAAAATCAGTTACCTCGAACTAAGCGGATTACAGAGTATTATTTGCAAAATCCATTGTTAAATAAAATTGAACTTTCTATAAATTTAATGATATTTCAACTTTTAATTACCTACTGGTCTCAATTTAAAATCTATTTATATAGCCGACAAATCCAATACGCTTAAATAAACACACTTTTAAATTAATTCGATTGAATTCATTTCATAATATTATCTATGTAGTTTCTTTAAACTTTTATTTTCTTACAAAGAGCGACAAAAGTGCTATTGCAGACATTTCTGTTACCTGGTCCTCCAAACTGTATAAACTGTTTCCCCAAAATTTTAAAAGTATACAGAGCGTCATAAAAAAAAGAAACGCCCATAACAGGCAGGTGGAGTGTTAAATTATTTGCACTCAATCTGCTAGTTCCAGGGCTATAAAAAATAGTTCTGTTTCTTATCACATGGTCAGCCAATTATATGACTGAAGCATTTAAGAACAGAAAAGGTAAAGGCGTAAAAGACAATAATCAAGAATTATCTCCTCTAAGAGTAATGAAATCCATTATACAGTAGAGGTTTTGTTTCAAAATTCCAACTTTGATTACTTAAATTCTGATTTTGGGCCACTTCCGATTGAAACAAGAACTTTAAACCCAATCCAGGTCCACTAACTTTTTGTGAAGATTTTTTTTGTCATCAGTCTCTTGACTGGTTTGATGCAGTTCTCCAAGCTGTTCTATCTTGCCCAAGTCGTTTCATAACCACATACCTGTAACACCCTACATCTTTTGTAATTTGCTTTATATATTCTAATCTTTGCCTCCCCCTACAATTTACTCCCTCAATATTACCCTCCATTATTGATGGCCCAATACCTGGATGTCTTAAGATATGCCCCACTAGCCTATCCCTTCTTCTGGTAAGATGTTTCCATATACTTCTTTTTTCATCCACTCGCCTAAGAACCTCTAAATTACTTATTTTGTCCACCTACCAAATCTTTAACATTTTCCTATAATACCACATTTTAAAAGCTTCTATCTTCTTCTTTTCTACAGCCCCTATCACTCACGTTTTACTCCCGTATAACGCTACACTCCAAACATAAAGTTTTAAGAAATTTTTCCTGATCTGTAAATCAATGTTTGCAGTCAGTAAGCTGATTTTTATTTCAAAGGCTTTTCTAGCTTGAGCAATTCTGCTTTTGATATCACTTGTGCTTCTACCATCCTTTGTTATTTTACTCCCTAGATAGCAGAATTCCCCAACTTCCTGTATGTTTTCGTTGCCTACTTTTACAATTCCCATCTCTTGTAAACCACTCTTGCTGCTGCATAACACGTTCGTTTTGTTCTTATTAATTTTTATGAAGTAACTCTTTCTCATGATCTCATCTATTCCATTTACGATATCCTCTAGTTCTTTCTTTGTCTCGGCTAATACTACTACATCATCAGCGAATCTCAGCATTTTTATTGTTTCTCCTTGAATTTTTATTCCTGCGTCAAATTTTACCTTCACTTCATTTATAGCCTCTTCTATATACAAGTTAAAAAGTAGTGGTGACAATGAACAACCTTGTTGTACACCTTTTCTTACAGCAGCCTCTTTTTTGTACCCCTTAATTCTCAAAACAGCCGTTTGATTGTTATACATACCGTAGACAACTTTTCTTTCTTTGTATTTAATTCCTAGCCTTTTCAAAGTTTTAAACATTTTACTCCAGTCCAGATTGTGTAATTACGAATTCAAAAACCATCTGTTGGTATCTCTTGTAGTTTCTGACAGCTGGGTGTGATGGATGGACAAAGGAAAACGATAGATGACAATTTCAAAAAATTCCACCAATGAATTTAACATAGAGATAATATTTAGGGTGATCAGTTTTTGTCTTGGCACATCCTACACTCCCTTTTTGAGTATCCTGGATGCAGTTAATAAAAAATAAATTAAATAACAGACCATAGCTGGCTGAAAAGGACCTAATAATAGTAATAAAAAAGCAATTTTATACGTTGTATCAAAGTAATTCAATGAAATGTAAGAATACCATCGCACAGTTATTAATGAGTTCATTGAGACACTTTGTAGGAGTTACATTTCACTCCATTAGTAATAAATTGAATTCCTCTCAGAATTTTAATGAAAGCCCACACACCTTCATTCATCAGATTTGAATGAAAGGTAATCGCATCAAAACGAGTGTTTTATAATTTCAGAAACGTTTTTAGAAATATCAATTTTTATAAAATACAACAGGGCTATTGAAGTAAATAAAAGGAAATATTTCTAACTAGAATATTTAAATCAATATCTTTGAAGGTCATCAAATCATATTTAAATGAACTATTTTTAACTGTTCTAAACAATAATCCGAATAAAACACTAACTAGTCTGCAATAACAAATTGTAATCCCTTTTCAATACATTGAGTAAGCCGATTTTAAAGAGAATAAATATCTTAATATATTATTGATTGCATTTACAAACCAGGCAATTGTTATAACAAGATGAGAATTCTGAAAATCAAAATTTTGAAATGTGAATTCAAAATTCTTTCTTTAACATAATAAACCCTCTTCCTTATTAGATATTTTGGCCGACCTGTTGGCGTAGTGGTTAGCACAACTGGCTACTCTGCCGCGGTCCTGGGTACGAATCCCAATAAATTTTTCATCACTCATCTTCGTCTATCATCCTTCCCATTATCTCCATTAGCAGAAATAGAAAAATAAAATTAGATGTTAAACCAAAAAAAATTATTACACATATCTATTACACAATAGATTAACCGAGATACAAAATTAAAAGTTTTCAATTTTAAATGTGTAGCGGTTGGCAGAACTAATAGTGAAAAAGTACACACAAATACACCAAATCTTTAAAACTTTTTAATTTTAATAATTGAATGATGGTACACCTGCACAAAATATAAAATAAATCTTGAGACAAAAATTTATATGTTAATCTACACTAATATTATAAAGAAGTATTTTATTTTTTATTTCACTATAAATGAAATGATAAAAACCACCAGAAATCATCTAAGAATGAGTAAGAACACTTAACAACTGAAAAGTACTTTCGCGGCTTCACCACATTGTCAACTCATCACAGCAGTTAAATTACACAATTAAAACGTTTATTACACAATAATTGTGTAATTATTTGAGTAATTTTAAGTATTGTGATGAGCTGACGATGTGTTGAAGCCACGAAAGTACTTTTCAATTGGTAAGTGTTGTAACTCATTCTTTGACCATTTCTAGTGGTTTTTAATAATTTTAATTACAATAAAATACAGATGGATCCCAACAGACTCACTAAGAAAGTATTTGATTTCTGCCATAACAGGAAAACAACACAGGCATGGTTCCGAGAAATAGCAAAAGACCTACAACTGAACCACATTACAACACGAGACATCTTAGATAGAAACAAATACAGAAGCCAAATACGAAGCATCAAAGAGTTCCAGGGTGGACACAGACCTCCGAGGACTGGAACAGCATAGTCTCAGGAGAGGAAGAAGAGATTCAGCGAGAGAATGAGGGCAATTTGGGCTGAACGGAGGAAGAACAGAGAGAAATGATTTGAAGTTGTATCGTGATCCCTAGTGGTCCTAACGAAAAAAAAAATACAGATCATTAACTGGTAGATGCATACTATGTTTAAAAAATTAATATAAATTTTTTTTTGTTTTACATCTGAATCTTTTGCAATTTCTGCTAATGCAGACAATGGATAATGATGATAAACAAAAATGAGTGATGAAAAAATACCAGACCTAACTGGAAATCAAGCCCGGGATCCCAACGTAGAAGCCAATTGCGCTAACCACTACACCAACGGGTCGGCCCATAACAGGCAAGTGGAGTGTTAAATTTTTTGCACCCAATCTGCTAGTTCCAGGGCTACAAAAAATAATTCTGTTTCTTATCACATGGTCAGCCAATTATATGACTGAAGCATTTAACAACAGAAGAGGTAGAGGTGTAAAAGACACTAGTCAGAGAGTAAAGAATTTCATTAAACAGCCAGAAGTGAAGGTGTCATTTGCATGGTGAAAAGTACATGCTTTTCAGAGGGCCTGGTATACTGATAAGCATACATTTTCCACTCAGTGAGGAAGGCAATTATAAACCACCTCACTAAAACAAGGAGTAAGTAACAAGGAATAAGTAAAACAAGGAGTGTTCTTGTTTTACTTAGTAAAGCCTCTAGAAAATCAAACCAGCCTTTTAGCTGATAACCTAATTAACATAAAAGGTAACGTTTCTTTGTTCATGTGGTTAATCTCAGGAACTACCCTACCAATATTAAAGATTCTTTCAGATAGAAATCTTAGAGCTTTTTAAATAACATATTCTATAAAGCATTACAAAATTTTTAAATTTTAAAAAACTTCTGATTAGCAAAATGAAGTAATCTATGGTCATTAAAGGAAGATTAGTTTCTATTGTATTATGCAGTCAGATGTAAGGTATGGTACAGTACTTTTTATGTTTTATGGTACAGTACTTTTTATTATTTTCAAAATTTTTGAAAATTTTTTATGGAACAGATATTCAAAATGAAACATGAATTTATGATTGTATAATGGGTGGGGTTCCAATACAAATAAGAAACCACATTTAACCAGTTTTAAATCTAATCAATTTTTGTATTGACGGGTAAGTTGCATTACAGAGACTGTTATGAATAATAACTATTTTAATCTTCAGTTTACAGCTTGTCCAATCTGATTGGCACACATAGCTATAGAGTTGTGATCACACCTCTCTTCATCCCAAGCCTACATGTAGAAGATAACTCACAAACAATGTGACAGAAAATGAGTGAATTAGAAGGATAAAATGATTAAACAATGTGGGGTCCTATGAAACACTCTGTACTTGTTTCGGTTTGGACATACTATACCATTGGCAGCCAAGAATTCCTCTGCGTCTACTTTCTGATGGTTAAATATTTATATATTCACATACATTGCTGGAATTGAAAAATACAATATTCTTTTCCAATAAAGTTAAAGGTCTTGGGTTCGAATCCCATTCAGGCACGGCATATTTTCATTACAAAAATCATTTCATCCTTCACCGTCTGCATTAGCAGTAATTGCAGATCAGTCGGATGTTAAAAAAAAAAAGTTTAAAAAATCCAGAGTCACAAAAGTCTAAAATACCCGTTTTTCTTCTCATACGAAGGGCTACAGACAGTGTACCGATTGCAGCTTTGACGATGTCTTCAGCTTGTCATTTTTTGATATTGTGATTAATTATGAAACGTGTATGAAGACTCAAAGGTCAACAAACCACAATATGCCAAGACCCAATATGCCAAAACTTGGCATATTAAACATCTCTCATTAAATATCTCTCATCTCAAAATGAGAGAAAGCAATCGCTTACTTAATAAGCGATTGCTTTCTCTATGGGATGATAAACCCGCTAATTCAAATTTATTCACGATAGAGTTCTATTTAGGTAATGCTGAAGGATGGAGTTCTCATACTATCTTTTTCAATAAGTAGGAATTGTAAAGTAACGGTGATAAGGAAATGGAAGAACCATGCTTCATTCATTAGGTCATCAATCAATCACATCAGTAAAATGCATTGTTCATGTAAGAAAGAGCCAGAGAACGCAATCAAGTTGTGTAGTAAGCAACATTCCTTCGTTAAGGCACATTGTGCAAACCTAGGAAAGTAATAGTAACTCACCGAGGAAAGATTTAATTACGAGTGTTTTAATCAGGGAAAACGAAGATGCTGTTTGAAAACTTTTAACATTTTTGTTGTCGTTTCTTCTCTGGTTGACTCTGACAATAAGAGTAAGCTTACGTAAAATAAATGAATACAATCTTCATCAATTTAATAACTGTCCTAAAAATTCTAGTAGTTAAAAAACAAAAGATAATATTGATATAAATTATGAATGTAAACAACCATCATAAGGTGAATTAGTGAGATACACACAAAACCAATAAGGAAATTGAATGAGGTTTTATTTTTTGCTCCCAAAGGAAAAATAGAACATGTCAAAAACTTATAACTTTCTTTATACATACTACTTTAATTACACATAAACCAACTACATGTTTACTTAGTTACGTCAATAAGCGTGTCATCTTCTAATATTTACCCAATAATAGATCTACACGGTTTTTCTCACAATTCACTTAAAAGTTTATTTATTTATTTTCTTAAATAAAAAAAGTATTTAGAAAGGAATTCTTGAACACCATAAAATATCTCATCGGCAAGTAATTTTTTAATTGAATGAAAATTAGCACAACTTTTTAAAAATTATTGCTTTTGTTCATACGAATAAGTATTGTGATTAGCAATATAGTAATTGTTTCTGTTTTGTGTGTCTTGTATTGTGTTTATTTCATTATGACATTACAATTCTGCATGAAGGTATTTTACATAACATAAATTATCATCTCAAAAATGTAGAGAGGGAACTATGCAATATAAGCTCCTCAAGTAGTGATTTGCATGAGCTGAGGTAATTAGCATCCACCATACACCTAATAGCTTTCTTTTGTATTTTCAAAACCTATCCGTATTACCCATACTAGAATTACACCACACTAAAATATGCCATTGTTAACACTTTTAATGTTTTTAGAACTGTTTTTCACAATCCAATGGAAAATGCAACAGCAAACACCTAACATGATGACAACTCTAATCTCTCTGCCACTTACTCAGAACTAAACATTTGCCAAGAAGTTAGGTTAGATTAAGTTATAACTTTGTTTATAAAAATATCAAGAGTTATTTAACAATACTCTCCGTCTGAAACTGAGTATCATATAGGCTAAATAATAACTTTTTTTTTGAAATGGGTTTGAACGTGGTGTTAAAATTTATAGCTAATAAGGCGATAGTGTTATTTTATTATACTTTCTTTCATGATGCAATGAAGTGTAATTATATTGTTATAAAATATAATTATATTGTTATATGTACGCAAATTAAAACTACTATTTCTGGTCTAAAAGGCCAAGCCATATGTTTACCAGATTACAACAGATGAAATTGGACAACGTTTTACAGTCCTCAAAATATTACCATGTCAATGGCACCGTTTAAACTTCACCAGCAAGCGACAGGTAAATCCTGACCATCTAAGAAAATTTATTCAGACAATTACAAATGAATGTAGCTAGAATACAAAAACAAAACGTAGCTAAAATAAATTACATAATTATACAACGAAGGGAATTTGTTTACCTTTACTTGTCAGACGAATACATCTCAAGTAAAATCAAGCCAACAAAATCTGTTAGGTATCTCACTTCTTGGGTACGAATAATTAACAGGAATCTTGAAATCAAAGTTCATTGCAAGTTTTTAACTTCTTACTTTCTAATGCAAACTTTGTTTGTAAACAAACGGTAGAGAATATAAACATAAAATGCGGGACTTTTACGAAGTATCATTAATACCAACCTAACGAAGGTACACAAAAATATTATTCTACTGACTACAGATGTTTAGCTAGGTACATTTTGAGATTTCTTTTTTATTAAGTGCCCAATGTTTTAATGTTTGCACGTTAAAATCTGTTAAATTAAGAACAATAAGCAACCTAATGGCCCAATGACATGAGGATGATAAATGTATGAGGTGTTACTATAGTATACGGCCTACCGCGTTATGTTTCGTGAAGTTTGTATATTTTGTTGATGTAGTGGTATCCACTAGTTCTTTTCGCGCGTAAAGATTCATATATTTTACATTAAAGTCATGTCTTAACTACAGTTAAAAAGAATTAACTCAGTATTTTAAGTATCTAAATACAAAAGAATCGTACAAAAACATAGTATGTATGTTGGTATGTTTTATTAAGATTAACACATAACCTTAATAAAATATGTGAATCTTTACCCGCGAAAAGTGCTAGTGGACAGTGCTACCCCATCTACAAATACAAAAACTTCACTAAATATATCGCAGTAGGCCGCATGGTATAGCATTGCACTAATATAATATATAATATATATGCTATATAATTTTAGCACCATGTATGATGTGTAAATTAGGTGTAGTCTTGTACAGGCTCAGGCCGACCATTAGTAGAAATTATGGTTAATTGAACCCCAACCATCAATCAAAGTATACCGGTAACATGTGTCTAGTACTCAAATACCCAAATACGTATAAAATTAAATACTTTTATGAGGATTTGAACCACAGAACCTTTGTCTCCGAAAATCGGCTGTCAAACAACGACTTTACCGTTAGACCAACCCGGTGGGTTATTTGAAAATACAGCTTTAAAATTAATTAGATATTTAAAAAAAAGAGTTCTTTGGTCAGGTTGATTAAAAAGAGATTTTGGTGGGCAATTAAACACTGTGAAAACGACAATAAGAATAGTAGCACTGATTTTGTTGCTGGCTAACTTTTAACAATGCTGAATACATAATATATATACTGACATTTAATATACATACATTTTAGACAAAATGTACGTATTTGACTAGTTAATTTAAATTAACGTAAGGATTGACTAACGAATGCGATATTTCAACAAAAAATACTATCCTTTCCGACATTTCTATTTTCATTTAAGTAAATTTTACAGTAGGCTATTTGCCGTAAGTTTTTAAAATACAAAATAGAATGATTAATGAATGTAACGAAAAATTGACAAAGGAACGATTCGGTTAATATTACTGCTATAAATAATCATTTTTTAAATTCCTAGTATGAATATATAGGCTACACACTTAAAAATACAATCAAGAAATGCTTAAGGTCCTTTGAATTCATTCCCGTTGTTAGATACCTTTTTTTGTTATACCAGAATAATTCTAAATCTAACCCAGTGGTAGCTTACGCGCATGGGCATAGCAAGAATATGTCTACCCAAAAGTTTGATTGTTCAATCTTATAGGTTCTTTTGTGTACTGTTGGCTTATGGTGTTTTTTACCGATTTTAAAAACATGTATCCTAGTGTTGTGAAAATTCTACATATTTTATAATGTTGGTCACCTACATGCGAAACTAGGCAATGGCATGTAGGCCCTACTCGCCTTCTATCAAACAACTAGCTTGTATAACAAAAATCTTGACAATCCAAAATAAAATTCCTGAAGCCACTTCTGTTCTAGTCACTAATAGAATTTATCGTTAAGTACTGGAATTTATCGTTAACCTGTTGGATTCATACAACTCAAGAGTAATGTTTTATTAGTATGGATTAAAATTCTGTTGGTAATCTAAAACGAAGTTTACATTCTTACGTAGGTAGGCCTACGGTAAACTAATATCATTTGATCTTAAACTCCTCATTGTCTATGACGACGAAAGTTATTACTAATTCGGCCTTGGTTGCAGTGATAATTCAGGGACAGTAGGCTATACAAGCTTGTCTGACATTTTCGATTGATTACATTTGTTTTTGCCTTATTTACAGTACAATCATCCGGCGTTTTAACATTACAAAGACAAACAAGCCTATTTAATAACTTATTCTGTTTGTGAGTTCATACAAATACCTACGTTTTTGTAATAAATACATTCTATTCTAACAGTCAATAGCTTTATTAAAAAATGAATTACTGCTAGGTGTTGTAAATCTAACTGAATCGTAAATGACAGAGAATGATAACAATAAATAGGCCTAAAACTTTTTAAATCGGAATCAATACAAAAATTAGTCAGATAACGCGGTTTATAAAACTGTTCAATTTATTACTTTAATTTTATATTTACAGGTGATTCACCTCCAGGAGATTCACCACAATCAATCAGCGGAATTTACCAATCAACTAAAAGTGGAATTTTTTACCACAATCAATTTGGCGGGTAAATTTACAATCAGGAGATTGATACGTTATGTCTCGGCAGCTCATTCTATAACTAAAAATAAGAAAAAAGTTCATATAAACATAGGCCTGAAAACGCTTCGTTAGTGAGTTATACAGGATTAAAAATTTCGCCGAGAATTCTATACCCTCTGTGAAGTGAGATCATATAGACATTTTTAAGGCTGTAATTGACAAATCTGATGGTTTCTTGTGTATTTTTACCTGATAAATCGAATAATATTGGTCCCAGTAATGTTGCTACCTCAGTTTTAAAGATATTTTACGTAAAACACTACAATTGGGGCTAAAATAACTCATTTTTGTCTTTAACATGAAATTACTTTGGTAAATAGTAAAGTAATTATTAGTAATTTTATTATTTATTAGTAATTGTTATTAGTAATTATTAAGTATTATGATAACGAAGGGAACAATTATTCGGATACGGCTATTGGAGAGTGGGGATGTACGTATGTATAGCAAAAGGTCTCTATAGAAATGGATTTTACAGTAGAAACATTTTAAGCTGAAGGTTATGTTGGTAAGAATATGGTTTAAGCATTAATTTACTTTTTATGACGATCCAAGTATTTTAAACAAACTATTTACCCTTGCCGACTGTGATAAGAAAATACTCTTCCTTCGGTTACAAAGAGTAATTCAGAAGTCTGAAAAACCTGAATAACTTTAAAATTGTTAAAGATAGAAAGTTTGAACTTCCTGGATACTTTATATAAGTCAATTACTCTTTAACTGAAGGTTGAATTTTTAACTTCTTTTACGAAGAGGGGATTAGGGGTAGAAACGAGACAATTTCAAATACGTAGTATTTGAATAGCAACGAATACTATCGTTGCGTAATACCTTTTTAACATCCTTTTCAAACAGAAATAAATTTCTACGAAATAACGATTCACAGAATTATGAAGAGTAATTTCAAATTTATTATATTTTAAAAAGTTATTTCATTTTATTCGTCTTATCTATCAGTTAACATTATCAATTATTCTACCATAATCCAAATCGTCTGAAAATTGTTTTATGCAGTTCATAAAATTACTAAATAAATGTTTGAAAATTTCGATAAGTTTTAACTTTAATTGACTACCTACCTTAACTGGAATATTGAAGTAAGATTTTAATTAAATATTTTTCCCATCTTCTAAAATAGTCCTTCAGTAAATCTGTATATAGGCCCTATAAATGGGAAAGCTCTCACGCAGACTGCGTGAGTATCACTCATCACTACTGTCGATTTCTTTGTTATAGATACCCGAGTTTTGAGCCTTCTTTCTTCAAAACCGCTAGTTTAATTTTAATGTACTAAACACCAAAATTTAGCTGATTTCAATCTGCGTTGTTACATGTCAGTTACATATTTTTAGCGTTCATTAATATTCCGTTAGTAGGATAAGAAGAAAAAAGAGCTTGTTTTTTTTGTTGCTGCAACACATTGAATGTATTTAGAGGCTTATAACTCAAACACCGCTCGACCGATTTACTTGAGATTTCGCCGGAACATAAACTAGTATGTTGTTGTACTTACGAAATTTCAGATTTGTAGCATGTTTGAATTTTGAGTTATTAGTACAATTAGGTTAAGCTTCTTTCAACCCCGCAGCATCTACCATTATTTAAATATTTAAAAATTTTACCGAGTAACTGGTCAATCGCTGTTTCATAATATTAATGAATTTGTATTAATTTTTTTATACTGAATATAATGATTTTATGAACTTGCCGAATTAATGAGCGGTTACGGAGTTAACAAGGGTTCAGAATTGTATTAATAACTCAAAATTCAAACATGCTAAAATTCTGAAATTTCGTACTTACAATAGCAACATACTAGCTTATGTTCCGGCGAAATCTCAAATAAATTGGTTTAGTGGTGTTTGAGTTATAAGCCTCTAAATGCATCCAATATGTTGCAGCAACAAAACAGGCTCTTTATTTCTTCTCATCCTGCTAACGGAATATTAATAAACGCTCAAAATATGAAACTGACATGTAACAACGCAGATTGAAATCAGCTAAATTTTGGTGTATAGTACGTTAAAATTGAACTAGCGGTTATGAAGAAAGAAGCTCAAAACTCGGGTATCTATAATAAAGAAATCGACAGTAATTCTCCTACTTGCACAACAGTTAGAAAGCTGAAATCTGAAGGGAATATTCCCTTTAGAATAAATAGAAAACATAAACATAAACAATTTCAAAATTCCATCGTTAATAGGTTGAAAAGGGTGTTCAACCCTTAAATCAATATTTTCTGTTGCTAGATAGCTGAAACTTGGTGGTGATGTTACCAATAGTGCACCTAAAAAAATACCCCATAACGATTATAAAAATGTAATCGTAAGGGTTTAAAACGATGTTCAACACTTATATAAATATTTTTTTCATATATTAAGTTCCGGACAAGGTAGATGGCTGAAACTCGGTGAAGGTGTTCAAACTTATATATCACATTTTCCGAATCAGAAAATTATATTTTTGATTTATTTATAACTCTATTTTAAACATTATTGAAATAAAAGAAAATACCTGGGTGAACTCGGGACGGGCAGCTGATTATTTATGTCGGTTAGTCATTCTGTTTATTAGCAGATTTTCGGGTTTCGCATTATTGAATCTTAACTATTCTGCTTTCAACAAAGCTTCAATTCTAACATTTAAAAAGAACACTTCCTCACCACAATACTGTCTATTTCTTTAGTAAACTGAAAGCCTACGACTGCCTGTATGAATACACAGAAAAATTTAGTAGGTTCTTTCACATTCCAGCCATCATTACCCCTTATATACTTGATGTTGTGGTCCCAGGTTCAATTTTCAGTCTGGTCTAGGAATTTCGTTGGCAGTTTAATAAGAGATTACAAAAAAAAAATCATTTACAAATTCTGATTATTTACGCCTGATAAATAAAATTTTACTTAAATTCAAGCGTCCGTTCAAGGTACATATCATAAACATTGAGTTTATGTGTTTAAGACCAGTTTACACACAGTTTTTTAAATAAATTAAAGTAATATTTCAATTATAAATTTTTTAGTTTTTTTTTAAATCCTTTACCTATTTTTTTAATATGTTACATTATCACTGCATTGTTTCTTTACTTTTACTTTATTTTATTTATTAAACTGCTATTTGTTTATAAATATACTAGCTGTACTTTGCGCGCGCGCTGCTATGCCTACATAAATCGAATTTAAAGATAACTCATTGCAACAAAATTCTGTGCTCATTTTCTTTTTTTTTTAATTGATGTGCTCTTAGATATACAATATTTTTTGCTTTTCCGTCTGGTGTGTACACAGTTTTCTGATGCTTGAGGTGGCCACATACAGCTGTCCATGTGACAAACATGGATTTTCTAAATTTAATCCGTAAACTTGTATCAATAGTCCCTGCGCTCTGTTGACTGTCATATTATAATTATATTACATATAAATAACATTCATAACTGCCCATAACAGACAGGTGGAGTGTCAAATTATTTACACTCAATCTGTTCGTTGCAGGGCTAAAATAAATAGTTCTGTTTCTTATCACATGGTCAGCCAATTAAATGACTGAATCATTTAAGAACAGAAGAGGTAGAGGTGTAAAAGACACTAATCAGAGTTATCTCCTCTGAAAGTAATGAATTTCATTGTACAGCCAGACCCTGTGGTGAATGAAGTGAAGGTGTCATTTACAGAGTGGAAAATATGTGCTTTTCAGAGGGCCCGGCATGCTGATAAGCATACTTTTCCATTCAGTGAGGAAGACAATGGTAAACTACCTCACTCCTCGTTTTACTTAGTAAAACCTCTACAGGTTCAAACCAGTCTTTCGGCTGTTGACCTAAACAACAACAACATTCATAAAACAAAAACGTGTTTTTATTTGTCCTTTGTTTTAAACATCTGTACTTTAAAAGTCAAACATCTGACTTTTTCGAAAGCATAAAAACAACATTTACGTAAGCCCCAACTTTCTTTCCACTAATCAGATCGAGGTTTTCAAAAACTTAAAACTTGCTCCAAAAGCTGAGTAATCAATAGATAAAATTAGATTTAAATCAGTTAAACAGTTAAGGAATGAATAAGGGACAAACAAACATTCATTTTTAAATACAAATTGAGTTGAAAGTTTTGTATTATTCACTAAACCTTTTCCTCCGCCTATCAGTCCACTGATTTGAATTTATTACATAAATTATTATAACATGTTAGGAGAAAATTATAAAGTTTTGAAGGTAACAAAACAAAATTTTCGAAATATATACATTATTTCCATTTTACTTAGTTTATTAATATAATGTTAGTTTTGTAATTATGAATATCATGAAAACTGCAATAAGTTTGTTAACAGTAGGTATTAAGTTTAATAATTTAAACTTTTGTTTATTATACTCGTACTTTTGTTCATTATTTCCTGTATCATTGATAACCTATCTGTATAACATTGTACACTTATAATGGAAATGAAATATTATTATAATTATAATAGTTATTATAATTTAAGAAATTTATTTTCCAACTGGAAATAGTTTTAATTTTTTGGAGAGAGAAATTATAAATTAACATTTTGAAGAGCCCTTAATGAAATCATCTTGTTATAAAAAAGCATATAAACAATATTTTTGTTTAAATTATATAATTACAAATTTTAAAAATTCTATGTAGCCTACTTGTAGGCTATATTATTCTAAACATTTGCTAATGGCTTTCTGTCTCTAAGTTGTGCGCGGATCTCTCTGCACTGGTGTAACTGAATTAATTGATAATTCCATTTGTAACTTATTCACGTCTCATGTTTCTTTCTTAGTTACGGTGGCTGTACAACACTACCTATTTGCGACGGAATATTTGCATGTAAATTTAACTTCTGGAGAAATGAGAGCCTCATTTTTTACATTTTTTATACTCTACAAGATAGGGTAGGTGCCATGTCTGCTGAAATTCTTGGAGAGGCTGTGCTCTCGAAGAAAAATAAATGTTCTTTTTTTCAAGATAGCGGCCTTAAAATGCATTTTAGGGCAAAAATGTATACTTATAATAAAAGTTTCAGACATTTAAAAAATCTGCAACTTTTATTTTAAACACTTTTGTATAACGCTTAGTTTAGCGGTAATTAGTAATTTTCTGTTTTCTTTATGAAAATCTGGAAAAAAATAATTCTACATTTTACAAAAATAAGTATATAATAAAATTTATAGAAAATTCAAATATCTACAACTTTAATTTCACGCATTTTTCTCTACAGAACCTTGTTTAGCGCCGAAAAGTGATTTTCCGTATTATTAAGCCAAACTAAGGTTTGGTTTTCATTTTGCATCATTCATAATGATTAAAATAAGGTTATGTTTTTGAGGTTAATTTTTTTGTTTATTTCTAATGTTTTATTAATTAACTAATATTAATGTTTTAACTAATGTTTTTATTAACTAATATTAGGTTATATTGTTCATTATTTGCATTGGCAACAGAAAGTCGTGTGAGTGTTTCACACCAGATTTTTAAAAGAAGTGATAAGTTATTGGGAGATGAAAAATGATTTAAACTTTTATAGCTAAAGTATACTGATGCACTTTGTTATGAAATGTGAAGAAGTGACTCAATGAAGAGAGAGAAAAGGAAAGTAAACGATGAGGGGACGAACAAAATTGTAAATAGGCCGAATGAAAAGGACAAAAATGGGTAAAAAACTACTGAGTCAAAGCAAAAGGTGGCAAAAGATGGTATTTTGGTGGTAAGACTCACCAAAATAATATATAAGGACGTGACAGTGAAATGAAGTTTACAAGTTAGACGATTGTCAACAATGATTCATCGCACACCGACATGATACAACACGCAGATGATACGTAACAATCATATCTTTTTTTTGTTTCACGTCCGACTGTCTGCAATTACTGCTAATGCAGACGGTGAAGGATGAAATGATTATTTGTAACGTATGAAAATATGCCGTGCCTGAATAGGATTCGAACCCAAGACCCCATGATGAGAGGCGAGCACGTTACCAACTACGCCAATGCGGCTGGAAACAATCATATCAAAGTCATTCAAGTGCAACATGCTCCACTTTTTGATGCGTGTCACTTGTACGGTACCGAGAACTAATTAAATTTTAATACAATTAAATATTTTTAAAAAAATATAAACTTATGTGAATTTTATTTAATTCCAAAAGCAATAATCACATAATATATGAATTTATGATTTTTCAAAAGTATGTACGAAATTTAATGAAAAACTAATTGATCTTAAATGAAAAACAGTCAGATGTAAAACAAACAAAAAATAATAATTAGTTTTGTCAATTATATAATTTAATTATTTGAAATTTTATAAAAGTTATAAACATTTAAAATGTTTTGTGTACTGAAAATTTAGCGAGAGGAACGGGTATTTTTGTAATTTCACGTGTGTTTCACAGCTGTAATTATTTATTTATTTATTTTCCCATTCCTTACAAAAAAATATCATTAAAATATAAATGTTAATTTCCTTAATTATACTTTGAAAATCTAAAACTTTATTTTAGTTCGCGGTAGGAAAATTAATCCACCCAACTATGGTTTCCCATGTTCAAGGGTAGATCAATTCAATGTTTCTTTGTTTACTGTAACTACTACCGTAATCTATTTGTGTGTTAGTAATTACAACTACATATTAGTTACTTAAATAATAATTAAATTGCTAAGAAATTTTTATTAAAAAAGTATGCTATTAGGTCTATATAATTATACACACAAATGAAAAAAACAAACAATAAAATATGCAAAACAAAAGAATTTATTTAAAAATAGAAAACTAATTATCGAAACCGGTAGACGAGCTCACAAAATTATGTTTCCTGGAGTAACCATTGTTTCCATGGCTTCTCTCCCTACTACCAATAGCCAAATGGTTATTGCTTATTTATACCTTACGCATATTTTTAATTTGTAAGGGGAACAGATTGAGCAGTGTGGGCGCTAAATAGCAGAAATGCAGAAATTAGAGTGATTTTGAACCACAATGGCCGGTAGGCCGCAAGCGTGAAATAATCATTTACCACGAAAGCACAACCTCTCAAAGAATTTCAGTAAACAGCTTAACCTATCGTGTAGAGAATAAAAAACAATTTTATAAATGAGGCTATATTTTTTTTAATGTAGGTGCTATTTTTGAGTAAATCGAAAATTGCACGAATGAACAACTACTTCCAATTGACCGACTTTGACGAAAATATTCGTGTAAAGTCCATTTTCCTAAATTACCATTGTACCTAAATTACGTTCCAAGTTTCAACCTCGTACGCAATTTCGTTGTTGAGATATTTCGTTTACACACAGACTGATAGCTGAAAACATGTGTTTAGGTTCAGAGGGTCTGAAAACGCGTATTTCCGGTGAAAACTTGATTTCGGAAAATCGGCTTGAAAACAATATCTTCTTCCGTATATTTTATTTATATAGGGTAAAATAAAGTAAACAATCTGGTGTGAACACTCACAAGGTTTTCTCTAGCCAATGCAAAAAATGAAAAATATAACCCAACATTAGTAATATACCTAATACATTAGAATAAACAAAAAAATTAACCTCAAAAAACATAACCATATTTTAATAATGAGTGAATGATGCAAAATGAAAATCAACCTTAATTTGGCTTAATAGGGTGATTCAAAAAGAGCGCCGGTTTTGATATATCAAATTAAGAGATTTATTTTATTGAAAAACTGAAAATAAATACATCAACAAGTTCATCTTTCCTTCCGATTTTATGTATAAAAAATGATGTCATGCATGTGTCCTCCTCTACTGCGCTGGCACGCATCAACTCTGTCCATGAAATTGGATATTACTGCACGACAAGTTTCGACTTCCATTTGCCCGATAACGCGTCGAATTTCCTCCTTCAAGTCATTGATGTTTCGGGGTTTATTGGCATACACCAATGACTTCAGATGACCCCAAAGAGGAAAGTCACAAGGCGTCAAGTCACACGACCTTGGTAGCCATTGATGGTCGGAATTACGAGAAATGATGCGATCCTGGAACCGTTTACGGAGCAACAACATTGTTTCTCGTGCAGCGTGACAGGTGGCACCATCATGCTGAAACCACAACTCGTCAATGTCCATTCCATCCAAATGACGCCACAAAAACTCCCTAATTTGCTGGGTTAACAGCCACACTGTCACGAACCAACGCAACGTTCTGCTCAGTTTGGCCAGAACGACGACGTCCAGAACTTTTAAGGTCGACTGTTGAACCCGTCTCAAAAAACTTTTTCATGAGCCTGCGAACTGTTGATTCATTCGGTGCTTCATTACGTCCTAGAGTACCGCGAAGTCGCCTGACAGTAGCCGCATAACTCTCTCCACTCTGGTAAAATGTTTTGACGATTAACACTCGTTGCGCAATAGTAAACTTCTCCATGGTTAGACACAGACTGCGAGAGTACTACACTGCGAACAAGAGAAACTACAACTGAATCGTCAATCGGAATGTTCTCCAAAATAGAAATGTGGTCAAACAATGTTGCCAACCGATAAACAAAAATTTACCAGCCGTTTAAAAACCGGCGCTCTTTTTGAATCACCCTTTAGTACGGAAAATCACTCTTTAACGCTAAACTAGGCTCTACAGCGAAAAACGCTTATAAAAAAAGTTGTAGATCTTTTAATTTTCTATCAATTTTATTATATACACTTTTGTCGTAAAATGCATCCTAAGGCCAAAATCTTAAAAAATCCAATTTTTCAGATTTTCATAAAAAAATCACAAATTACCGCTAAACTAAGCGTTTTACAAAGAAATGTTTGAAACAAAAGTTGTAGATTTTTAAATTTTCTACAACTTTTATTATGTATATTTTTGCGCTAAAATGCATATTAAAGTCGCAATCTTTAAAAAAAACAATTTTTTTACGCAAAAACAACCTTCCCAAGAATTTTAGCAGACATGATACCTTCCCTATCTTGTGAGCATAAAAATTTAGTAAATAAGGTGATTTTTAAAAAAATTGTAGGACTTGTTTTTGAAAAAATTGCAAAAAGTGAAAAATTACACGAATAAAAACTACTACTTCCGGTTGACCGGTTTTGATGAAAATGTTGGTGTCAGGTCCTCTAGTGGTATCTCTCTAACTTAAGTTTCAAGTTTCAACCTTGTATAATGTTCCGTTATTGAGATATTTTGTTCACAAAAACACACACAGACCAATTGCTAAAATCATGTTTTTGGGTTCAGGGGGTCTGAAAACGTGTATATCTGGTGAAAACTCGATTTCGAAAAATTGACGTGAAAACAATATTTTCCTTCCTATATATTCATATAGGCAATAGAAAGTAAAAACCGTAACATTTCTATCGTTACGAGTGGCATGTTTTTGTTCGATCACTTCTCGTGTCATTTTAGTGACCGATTGTAGACACCTACAATTCTACCTTAAAAAGTAGAAAACAACAGAAAAAAATGCAAGCGTTAAGGAACTAGGAACCAGTGGCGTTAAAGCAGGTGCAGAAAATTAGTGTAGTTTGAGGACTGACTATGTTTTGTTAAAATTATTGACTATATTTCTTCTATCGCATTCAATTATTGTAAGTTGAAATGTGTAGTGACTCATTTAATTCCGAATAAAGAGACGTTAGTTCATTAACAGGGTGCGAATAAAGTATTATTATCAGTTTTATTAATTATATCAACATAACATGAACGTTACATGGCTGGTCGTTTATTCGTTTTATGAAAATCTGAGAAAAGAGACAAAACCACCATCATCATTATCGTCATCATGAATGTGTACGTAGTAGTCGTACCTTCCATTCACTTTAATGTTCAACAACTTTGTGAAAGTAATTACTTCAGAGCAATATAACCCTCGTACCATAATTCAGTCAATATTCTACTTTATACCACACTTCCTAACTCAATTGACATCCTTACTTGATTTAACAAAGTGCGGACAGACACCACTAAGTAACTGATAACCAATATTCTCTCTCCTTCTCTAGCAACAAAAGTTACCCTCGTTTAACTCACAAACATTTCCTTCGCTCTATTAAACGGCGTACAATCTAGAAACAGACTATGGCCAGACAGTTCTCCTAATTGGCTGTTATGTAACATGTTCCTCTTAAGTTATTCATATATAATATATTTCATATATTATGAAATATATGTTCTTTCATATCACATAAAGCTCAACTCCCCAACTTCTAAACAACTACTAAGTATCATCAATAACTACTTGATATATCATCCGAGAACACGTTTAAGTGAGTAAAAATAAAAACTGAACGTACACAGTATTACAAAACAAAAAAAATCTGGTGTGAAACACTCACACAACTTTCTCTTGCCAATAAAAATAATTAACAATAAAACTAACAATAGTAATAAAACATTAGAAATAAACAAAAACCTAACCTCAATAAACATAACCTTATTTTAATCATGAGTGAAAGGCAAAATAAAAATCAAGCTCAGTTTGGCTTAAAAATACGGAAAATTGCTCATTCACGCTAAACTAGGCTCTGTACAAAAAAATTCTTAAAATAAAAGTTGTAGATCTCTTAATTTCCTAAAAAATTTATTTTATACACTTTTCTCGTAAAATGCATTCTAAGGCCGAAATCTTAAAAAAAATCGATTTTTCACACGTTTTCGTGAGAAAAAACAGAAAATTGCTAATTACCGCTAAACTAAGCGTTATACAAAAAAATGTTTGAAATAAAAGTTGTAGGTTTTTAAATTCTCTACAACTTTTATTATATAACGTTTTGCGCTAAAATGCATATTAAAGCCGTAATCTTAAAAAGAAAATGTTTTTACGTAAAAACAGCCTCACGCAGAATTTCAGCAAACATAGCGCCTACCCTATCTTGTAGAGAGTAAAAAATTGAGTAAATGAGGCGATTTTTAAAAAAATCGTAGGACCAGTTTTTGAGAAAATCGCAAAAAAGTGAAAAATTATACGAATAAACTACTACTTCCGGTTGACCGATTTCGATGAAAATGTTCGTGTCGGGTCCGGCAGTAGTATGTCTCTCATACATTTGACATGTCCTATACTCCCTTTGGAGTCTCCAGGATGCAAGTAGCAAAAAAAAAAAAAAAAAAAAAAAAAAAAAAAAAAAAAAAAAATGTAACTTAAGTTTTAAGTTTGAAGTTCATACGATGTTCCGTTCTTGAGATATTTTGAATACACACACACACACAGACCAATCGCTAAAAACATGTTTTTTGGGTTCAGGGGGTCTGAAAACGTATAGATCCGGTGAAAAATCGATTTCAAAAAATCGACATGAAAACAATACTTTTCTTCCTACATATTCATATAGGCAAGAGAAAGTAAAAATGGAAAGCGAATGAAGAACACTGAGATAGTTTTGAAACAATTCAGTAATTACGCTTACTAAAATGTAATATATTTGAAAACCCACGGTTAAATTAAATGAATATTTTCTATTTCTCAAATGCTGGTGAAATTCCATGGTGGAACAAATGGTGCGCCCAAAACGAATACAGTAATAGGGTAACAATTTTATTAATACCGAATCTAGGTTATCCGAAACGACCGAAAATGAAAAAATGAAAAATAATGTGAACATTTATTTGTACGTACTCAAGTATACTTCACTCTTCGCTAGCTGTTCTGTAACGTCTAAGTTGAAATACGTTACTGTGGGTTTTTGTTTCATATCTGGCGCTGCATTTCAGTTTGTATTAATACTTAACTCTGTTCACCGTAAGCTGACGCTATCTGTCTTTTTTCCATTGTACTATTCTAGCCTGTGTCGAATTTTCTAGTAAATTTAATTTATGTACGTTTTTTCCTTGTTCGTGTACACTCTTGGTTGTATTGTGATACTGAACGGTCGCTTACATTAATATGTTTCGCCGAATTTATACTTTTATTCTTTTAGTAAAAGAATGTTGTTTTTATTTTAAAATGTTGCATATTTATTATTGCAAATGTGAAATTATGATTCGTCTTTTATCTGCAGTTTTTTTAATAACTTTTTTATGATGTTACGTAATTTGTAATAGTGTTTACCGGGTTCGTGTTTAACCATTTTGCTTATGTAATTTTCTTGGTTTCATCGAATAAATTTATTTCGTGTTCTATTCTGGGACTGTTCTTCGGCTATTGGAGATTTCAACTGGTTTCATTTCGGTTCTGGAATATTTTCCGTTCTAATAATTTGGAGGCTTGAAGTTTGGACAGCTGTGCCACTCACCTCAACTTGCAATTTGGTTCCGGAGGATGACAGTCCCGGGTTCGATTCCCGAATCCCGAAAATTTGGCAGTTAATCGATTCTACTGTTTAATTTGGTCGAAGATCATCAATTCTGTCCTGGAAGGTTTGATTTCTGCAAACCGGTATGTCTGGTTATAATTTTTTTTTTGGGGAAAATCTCTGTTGTTTCTACTTGAACATTTCTGCGCTCGTCAGGAATGTTTGCCTGTACTGTGCATGTCATGTACGGAAAATATTGGTGAACGAACTTGCCTATTACTTAACTTAAAATTATTTAAAATCAGAACTATGTCATGTTTTGCTCTTTCATAATGAATATTCTTTATTTATAATTTTGGCGTTTATTATTACAAATTTTATATTTTTTATATATTTTGTTTTTATTATTGTCTTTAATAATTATGTAAAAGCTGCCATGGTACGCAATGCATTTCTAAAAACAACTATTATGATATTATACTATTAACAGACTATGATTTGATTTGATGCAAAATTAATTCTTATATTTAAAAGTTTTTTTACTATAGTAAATTCAAAAATTATAAATCAGTATAATTCTGGTAAAATTGTATCTGTTACAATGAAAACTTAAAATATCTAACTGAATCTTAGTATTCTTTAAATTTTGCTGTTTAAATTCATTTGTGATATTCTCTTAAAAATTTTCCTGAAGTTATTTATTCAGGGACTTAATTTTGATATATCTATATTGTGTTCATATTACTATTTTTTTTTGCTTTTATTTTAAAAGAAACAACTTGGATTTGTTAATAATTAATTAATATTATTATATTTCTTTTTTGTGATTTTTTTTTAATGCAATTATAATCATATGCCACAACTCTTTTATTTTTTTTTGGCTTCCTTGTGTTTTGTCAACCCCTGGGCCAACCTATCGATGTGGATTGAGGGGGTGGTGACAGTTCCTTTCATAGTGTACAGTTCCTAGACCTTAAACGTGTGTGTTTTGTTTCTTTTAGGCAGAATTTTTTATAAAATTAACGCATTGTTTTGACTTTTTATAAAAAAAGGAAAGGATAGAAAAGGGTGAATTGTTATGCACTGTTGTTGCGGATCTTAGGGTTGGTGTTTCATCCACATCAGACAGGCAGAAAAAAATAACACCATAGAGTTAAGACATGAAACAGAAAAATAATGAAACCGTCCGAATACCAAAAATTAAATGAAGTTCAAAAGAAAATTTCCGTTAAAAAAATACAGTAAAAATAATTTGGTTTTTTATTTAGTATAATATTGTATTACTATGAAAATTTATAAATCACATATCAGAGTGCGTAGTTTTTGTCGGTTTAAAACCCGATGTTCGTAATAAATAAACCCTTTAAAGGTCAATAAAAAGGTAAGAATAATAATGAAGTAAGAATGTGGTGTGTGTGTGTGTGTGTGTGTGTGTGTGTGTGTGTGTGTGTATGAACAGAATATTTCTACAGTTGAGCCGTCCTTAGTTTTCTCCTACTGTCAACAAACAAAAGCCACCTACTACAGGGTGGACGCTAGAGTCCCCGACTTTACGGATGTCGTATTCCTATTAAGTTAACTATTTTTTAAATTATAAGTACTTAAAAGTACTAAAAACATCAGTCACGATATGATGTAGGCCTAACAATTTCATTTAGAAAAATACTTTTAAAAGTATTTTGTATTTGAATACTTTTGAAAGTATTTTGTTGTTACTTTTTAATCAGCGTGTACACATTTTGATGTAATGCGCATGCTCAGTGACGTCATTATTTGTTTACATTAGGAGCAAACTAAGAGAGGCTGGACTATAGAACGGCATATCGTACGAAGTTGAAACTTGAAACTTGTTAGATACTAATCTAACTACCGGACCCGACACGAACATTTTCATCAAAAATCGGTCAACCGGAAGTAGTAGTTTATACGTGTCATTTTTCTTTGTTTTGCGATTTTCTCAAAAACGGCTCATTTACTACATTTTTTATGCTGTACAAAATAGGGTGGGCGCCATGTCTGCTGAAATTCTTGGGGAATGTGGTAATAGAGAGAATGTGTGTATACAAATTAATATAATATGTAAGTCATAAATTGTATTTTTTATAAATTATTATAGTTATTATTATTATTAAAATAGTTGTAAAGTTTTTACTTTCTCTTGCCTATATGAATATATACGAAGGAAAGTATTGTTTTCATGTCGATTTTTCGAAATCGAGTTTTCACCGGATCTACACGTTTTCAGACCCCCTGAACTCAAAAAACATTTTTTTAGTAATTGGTCTGTGTGTCTGTGCGTGCGTGCGTGCGTGTGTGTGTGTGTGTGTGTGCGTGTGTGTGTGTGTGTGTGTGCGTGTGTGTGTGTGTGTGCGTGCGTGCGTGCGTGCGTGCGTGCGTGCGTGCGTGTGTGTGTGTGTGTGTGAACAGAATATCTCAAGAACGGAACATCGTATAAACTTGAAACTTAAAACTTAAAAGTTCCTAAAAAAACAATCACAAAAAGTTTTAAAAAAATTTAAGCTAACCAACAAACGAATTGATCAGAAAGATTTTAATGTAAACATCGCAACAATTAAATTAGTGGTTACCGAGATATCTGTTCTCAAACTCGACCCCACATAATTAAAAATCCAATAGTAAGTTATTTTTTATAAATAATATTATTAGAGAGAGACAGATGGGGAGACAGAGTTATTGCCAAAGTCAAAAGTTTATTTTGAAAATTTCTCAGAACATCCTTTTCCAGTCAAAAGTCATCGTAAAAAATCTGATAGGAATTAAATACTTTTTCTTGTAATACACAACAAAAAGTGATAAGTAATACCAGGAAAATACAAAGTTGCAATTCTATTTTTTACTTCAATTGAAAGAACGAGTAGACAAAGTTTCTCAGGATAAAAGAAACTGAAAAGTTACTTGAAAGTTCTTCCAGCGTGTAACAAATACTTATCGGATGAACTTGTATTTATAAAAGAAATAGAACATCAAATAATACAAGAAAGTGTAGGTAGCCCTATTAGGTAAGCCGTATAATTAACTTTTTTCCATAGAATTATACGATACTTACTGATCAACGTACAGTGGACTTTTCTAATTAAATTTTAAAAATTACTTCTTCACAAGAACAAAAATTAACATCCATATTTCTTTTAGAATGAGCAATCCGATAATAAAAGCCCGAAATTTAAGAGAAAATAAGTTCAGAAAATTAACTTAAAAATTTTTCTTGTATTTTTCCCGCATATGACCAATTTTAGACCACTTGAGGTTACTTTAGATATTTTTGGAACCTCTTTCAGGAGCCCCAATTCTCAACGCTCGTTCACTGTAGGTTTTCTTTTCTTCTTCTCTCCACTCTTTGTTCTGTTTTTGCGTTTCATGGATACCCTTAAAATCCGTAATTAGTTGTCTGAATTTGGTTTGGTTCATTAAGTTTTCTCATTTCGGTTTTCTCAATAACCTTTATGACTTTTTAACCATCCGACATCTTAGGTCTCTGCCCATAACAGACAGGTGGAGTATCAAATTATTTACACTCGATCTGTTAGTTGCAGAGCTAAAATAAATAGTTCTGTTTCTTATCACATGGTCAGCCAATTAAATGACTGAATCATTTAAGAATAGAAGAGGTAGAGGTGTAAAAGACACTAATCAGAGTTATCTCCTCTGAAAGTAATGAATTTCATTATACAGCCAGACCCTGTGGTGAATGAAGTGAAGGTGTCATTTGCAGAGTGGAAAATATGTGCTTTTCAGAGGTCTCGGCATGCTGATAAGCGTACTTTTCCACTCAGTGAGGAAGGCAATGGTAAACCACCTCACTCCTCGTTTTACTTAGTAAAACCTCTAGAGGTTCAAACCAGCCTTTTGGCTGATGACCTAAACAACAACAACATCTTAGGTCTATTGTTTAGTGGCTTAAAAATTTGTTTTGTCAACCGGTTGTCACCCATTCTATAAAATGGAATTTTAGTTTTTTTTTCTAATCGGTTCCATTAATCGTTCATTTTCCTTGTACAGTTCTTTTTAACCTCGTAAACTATATTGTCCGTTTACTATCTTCGGACCCATTATCTTGCGGAGGATTTTCTCTCAAATTTCTCTGCTTCTCTTAGACCAGCCTTCCCAGTCATTCTAAAGCACTTACTCACATACAGACACACAGGTTTTATCACAGTATTTTAGTGTCTAATCTTGGCTTTTTTGAGAGTGCTTTCTTCTTGTGCTTTGGTGAGTTCCTCGAAGTGCGCCGGCTATCTTTCCTCGTATGTTGTTGTACACTTCCTTTTCACTGGTCTTAGACCAGTCTTATAATTATCTTCCCGATATTCTTGAAGCTATCAACTTTCCCAATTTTTCCATATTGTGTCTTCAAGTGACGCAGGGTTGTTTTGCTGTTCGTTATGTATTCAATTTTTTGAAGAAATTCTGTAGTCTAGCTTTTTCTTCTTGTTTTTTAACACGATTATTTGTTTTGTTGCTGTGTCCGTGTTCCTAGAAACGATTGCTATGTCGTTTGCAAAAGCAAGACAATTTATCTTTACGCCGTTCTTTGATCCTTGAATATGTACTTAGTTTAACAATCCTTTATTGGCACGTCCGTTTCCCATCCCTGAATAACCTTCTCCAGCATACAGTTAAAAAGAACAGGTGACAGTCCATCGCCCTCCTTTCAGAAACGCCAGTTTCAATTTTATACTCTTTGGAAATTTCTCCTAGGAATTTTTCTTCGGATCGTGTCCGTGTTAATGTTTTTCTTGTATTTTATTTTCTTGTATATTATATGTTTTATGTGTTATATATTGTATATATATGTTTACCTTGTATATTATTTTAAAACAAAAAGCCGATCTGATAAACATAGCATTTTAAGCTATATTTGTAAAGTCAGTGTACAGGTTGTGTCATTGTCACAACTTTGTGCGTAATATAACAGCAAGATAACAAAGGAATGAAGACTTGTAAATGCTTTATTATTGTTCAAATTTCCTATTAAAATGTTTATGAAATTATGTTCAGTAAGCGCTCTCTTAATTTGACGTGGCCCGTTAAAAAGCGGTTACAATCTCAAACTGAATTTTAACACTAATTAAAATTATTTAACACAATTTACTTACATGTGCGAAAAACGTAATAATCCTAATTATAAATAACACATTTATCATTTTACCGATTATCTTTTGTCAAAACATTCTAGAGCATTATTAGTCTAAATTTTAAGCGTTTTAAGTACCTAATTAAATAAAAAACTTTACAAAATTTTCAGAGATATTAAATTTTAAAGCGTTTTGAGTTTTTGCACAGTACTTACAAATACACAATCCTTTCTTTGGTACTTATGTTCGCATCGTAAGAGAAAACTCATTAAATTACTTAGAAACAAACGACACAAGTACTCATTTTTAAAATCGATTAAAAGTTGGATTGAAGATACATAAGAGATCTTACGTGGTCATTTAGAATGACAATTAAAAAACTGGTGTATGGATCAGTTTTCCAATACCACTGATGAGACACATCAGTTTTTATTACACCATAAAAGCTGGTAATTTAAGAGAAAATGTACAGAAAAAACTGAGTTTTTCTTGTATTACAATATATTATTTTAAAATAAAATGTTTTATGGGTATCATTACCCATATGGGCATCTCTTGCTCAGAAAGTACTTGTTCTGGGTAGGAAGTTGCTTCAAATTGTTGTGAGCCTGTTACTTGGGCTGTCACCTTAAGAAACATCTTTATAAATGTTTCCTAAGGTGACTAAAGATCCCAATGTTATCATCGGGATCTTTAGTGGTGAATCGGTGTGTAGAATGTGTAGAGAAAAATCTGTCTCCCGTATTATCTTTGAATGCAAAGCATTAACCTTAATGTTTGCCTAGAGATAAACTATTCTTTAGAGATACACAGTAGTGGTGTTTAGACAGACAGTAAATATTGTGAGCAATCGTAATTTCTAAAAACATTACCCATATGGGCATCTCTTGCTCAGGAAGTACTTGAACCAGTTACTTGAGTTGTCACCTGTTAGTCAGTCTGTGTACGAAATATGCTTTTCATTAACTTCAATAGTCTTTTCAGTAATTTTCAAAATTTCAACATTTATAAATCTATCTCTTAATATTAAATGCTTCAGTAGGCTACTGTTTTTATATTTCTGGTTTCAAAAATCTTTTCGAAGCCCACATTATCAGTATTCCTTCACCGCAAGATTTTTCACTTCCTCACTACATCCGGTATTCTGCTGTTTGTAACTACGATTACTTAAAAAGAAGATCTTTATTTCTTAAAATAATACAGTCTACAATTTTAAATTATCCACCACATGACTTGAACTTGAAATATTATCAACATATTTTAATTACACTAGTTTGCGAAAAGGTTTTGTATACCCTCGTCAAAGAGATATTGCGTAAACGGATCACCATCATATTAATTTTTAAGGATTATCTTTTTCGAATAATTTTCCAAAGCACTGTCAATTTATTTATAATTTCACTATCATATTTATTATGCTATATCATAATTAAAACAAAAATATACTTATTAAATCTAAAACATCAATGTTTCATTATTCTCAATATTTTTTTTTCTTAATTTGTGTACGTTGCAATCTGTTCAATTTAGAACAATAAGCAACCCCATGACCCAATGAGATGAGGATGATGTGTATGACGTGTAAATGATTCTCAATATTTAATGAGTCACTTTTGACCATTTTATTACAAGTTTTTGGAATTCAACTCTTTTTACTTCCTCTTGCCTGTGTGAATATATAGGAAGTAAAGTGTTGTTTTCATGTCGATTTTTTCGAAATTGAGTTTTCACAGGAGGTACACGTTTCAGACCTCCTTAACCAAAAAACATGTTTTTAGCGATTGATCTGTGCGTGTGAACAAAATATCTCAAGAACGGAACATCGTACGAACTTGAAACTTGAAACTTAAGTTAGGTACTACAACTTGACCCGACATAAATATTTTTATTAAAATCAGTCCACCGGAAGTAGTAGTTTATTCGTGTAATTTTTCACTTTTTTGCGATTTTCTCAAAAAGGGCTTTTACGATTTTTTCAAAAATTTTATCATTTTTTATGCTCTACAAGATAGGGTAGGAGCCATGTCTACTGAAATTCTTAGGGAAGCTGTGATCTCGTAGAAAAAAATTGTGTTTCAAGATTGCGGCTTTAATATGCATTTTAGCGAAAAATGTATATAATAAAATTGTAAAAAATTTTAAAAATTACAACTTTTATTTTAAATATTATTTTGAATAACGCTCAGTTTAGCGATAATTAGCGATATTCTGGTTTTTTCACGAAGATTTGTAACATGATCGATTTTTTAAATTTCAGCATTTTACAACAAAAGCATATATTCAAATTTATAGGACATTAAAAGATCTACCACTTTTATTTAGCGCATTTTTTTCTACAGAGCTTAATTTAGCACGAAAGAATGATTTTCTGTATTTGTAAGCCAAACTGAGGTTAATTTTCATTTTGCATCATTCACTCATGATTAAAATGAAGTTTGGTTTTTTGAAATTAATTTTTTTTATATTTCTAATGTACCTATTATTACTAATATTAGGTTATATTGTTCATTATTTTCATTGGCAAGAGAAAGTTGTGTGAGTGTTTCACACCAGATTTTTTAATAAATTTTGGTAAGAGATTAAACATTTTTCGTGCTTAGAAAACCTAAAATCCCGAAATAACTCAAAACGTGTTTGTTGTAAAATATTCATAATTTTCTATTAGATTTGCGTTCAACATAAATGAAAGATTTGAATTTTTTTTTAGATATAATGACGTTAATAATTGATGAGGTTAAAAATTGAACAGTATTTTGTAAGGTATGCACCAAATAGTTAATTAATTTACGGCAAAACTAAATATTTCCTACTGATATTAGTGTGTGGAATTCGGGATTAAATGCAAAGGTCTCCCTCTTGTGATTTCCCCCCTTCTGTGAGGAGCAAAAGTGAACTCGCCCATTGACCAATCAGATATTTCTATTTTAGTTCAGTTCCACTATTGCCTATTAATAATACCCCATCGTGAAACCTGATAATCCTAGCTAGTGTTGTATAATACGTATTTGTTATATTTGGTCAGTGTCTATTCAACCAAAATGTATATGCAAAATAACATCAGTATTTTATGGCGCATTAAAATACACAAAAATTTTACTAGATTTGAATATTTTTATTAAAGACTGAACTTTGGAAAATTGGGATGCTCCTACTAATGGCAATAAATTATAACTTCATTCTGTTTCCAGTAAAATATAAATACTTTCCACCAGATAAATATTCTGGTAATAACAATCTGATAAAAACAATCTAAGCCAAAACAGGCTTAGTAGAAAATGAAGTTCACAAAAGATAAATATTGTTCAACTATACTATTAACCACGAAATTGCGAGCTTCCTAGTAAACCAAGCAGTCGTGTACCTCTACCCGTCCTGCCTTACAGTGTAGCCACTTCACCCGCCCTACCAGTGACATTGGAATTGCTTCAATCTGTCAGTTTAATGCAAGCGTGACTTACATAATGTTTTGTAACGTTCGTGGGCTGTTTTTTTTACGTTCTCTTGTCTATATGAATATATAGGAAGAAAGTTGTTGTTTTCATTTCGGTTTTTCGATATCGAGTTTTCAACAGTCTACACGTTTTCAGACCCCCTGAACCCAAAAAACATGTTTTTAGCGATTGGTCTGTGTGTGTGTGTGTGTGTGTGTGTGTGTGTGCGTGTGTGTGTGCGTGCGTGCGTGTGTGTGTGTGTGTGCGTGTGTGTGTGTGTGTGTGTAAGTAACAAAATATCTCAAGAATGAAACATCATACAAAGTTGAAACTTGAAAATTAAGTTGGTATTACTAGGGGACCCAACACGAATATTTCATCAAAATTGGTCAACCAGAAGTAGTAGTTTATTCGTGTAATTTTTCACTTTTTTGCGATTTTCTCAAAAAGGGCTCCAACGATTTTTTTCAAAAATTTTCTCATTTTATATGCTCTACAAGATAGGGTAGGGGCCATGTCAACTGAAATTTTTGGGGAAGTTTTGCTCTAGTAAAAAAAATGGGTTTTTTACGGTTGCGGCTTTAATATGCATTTTAGTGCAAAAATGTATATAATAAAAGTTGTAGACAATTTAAAAACCTACTTTTATTTAAACATTTTAGTATAACGCTTAGTTTAGCGGGAATTAGCGATTTTCTGTTGTTTTTTCATGAAAATCTGTAAAAAAGGGATTTTTTTAAGATTTTACCTAAGTATGCATTTTACGACAAAAGTGTATATCATCAGATTTATAGGAACTTAACAAATCTACAACTTTTATTTTGAACATTTTTCTCTACAGAGCCTTGTTTAGTGTCAAAGAGTGATTTTCCGTGTTATTAAGCCAAAGTAAGGTTGATTTTCATTTTGCGTCTTGCACTCATGATTAAAATTAGGTTATGTTTTTGAGGTTAGTTTTTTTGTTTTCTTCTAATGTTTTATTACTAATATTCGGTTATATTGGTTAAGCCGTGTGAGGGTTTCACACCAGATGGTTTTAAGTAATTGTCGTTTTAAAAATTTGTTTATTTTATAGGCCTACTGTTTAATTGTTTAATACAGTCTTTCGTTAATGAGGTTTTAAAATTTTATTAGTTATTTTTCAGTGTATTAAATGTATTTTTAGTTGTAAATATGATACAGGTAAAGTTGATTCAAATTTATTGGAACATTTAAAATTAATTCATGGTGTTAGTTCTATTATAAGGGCAATCAACTTCATCTCAACAATCATAAATATACGACCAAAAAGAAATTTTAAAAAGAAAAAGAATTTGTTCAAATTCAGTAATTTTGACGAACATTTTGGTAAATCGACCCGAACAGCAACCGTCGTTATCGAAAGAAAGACCTTATAAAACAAAGTAAAGAAATAATCAGTAATAATTATAAATTTTTTTCAAAATTTGGCTAACAATCCTGAAGCAAGAACAAAATTTAATTTTTAATTTTTACCGTAATAAGATAATAATACAAGATAAAAAGTTCGTTCGCACTCTGCCAAATACGGCAACACTGCATTACTGTTCGACTACATCCAGGCTCGCAATTTTATGGTTAATGCCCTTAAAGCCTGAAATTGTTATGATATTCCCCCCCCCCCATATTTTCTCGATTTGTTCGAATTTTTTTAAAATATTTTCTGACTTCTTTAACGTCGAAATATTATTCGTAGTTTCAACATCCGGTTTGCCGGCCTTCAGTAAGTTATGCATAAAGTGCCAACGTTTAAATAACCGAACATTTACAAAAAAAACTTTTAAACAAAAATAATGGAATAATGTATTTTGAAATCACCTCCGTGGCGTAGTGACTAGCGCGCTAGCCTGCAAAGCGTAAGGTCCCGGGTTCGATTCCCGGCTAGGGTCTAGAAATATTAACACGTTAAAACCACCGGTACCAAAACCCACAGTAGTTGCTAATGTGGCCATTAGCAACAAAGCCATGAAGCGTATTTCATTTCGATGCGACTTTAAATAAACTAAAAAAAACTATTTTGAATATTTTAAGTGTTAGAACGATTTCTCTTTTTTTATGAACGTTACAGGGTTGGTAGGCCCCCCCAGATGGGGGGGGCCTACCAACCCTGTACATATGAATGTACATATGTATTACACCTTCAAGTATTCGAAATAAGGGTTGGCACTTTTTGTACACCCTTATTCAAATTAAATGGCTCTAGATCAAACTTTTAAATATAGTTTCGGCACTGAAAGGGTTAAACCGACTAACCTGTCCAATATCAGTTTTTTCCAAATCAGGAAATCTTATTTTTGAATTATTTATAACCCTAATTTAAAAATTATAGAAATATTTAAAAAATTAAACCAGGGTAAGCCGGGACGGGCAGCTACTTTAATATAACTTTCAAATATTTCATTTATTTATACATGGTTTAGTTGAAAATGAGCATGTAACTTTTGAAATACTACTATCTAATCTACTTACAAAATAAGTTTAAAAGTAATTTAACTGAGTTATGCAATAATTCTTAATCTCAGTAACCCATCAACGACAGGCAAACAATTAAATCTCCTTATAAGTCCTTAATTTTATAATAAAGAACGAAGTTCATCGGGAATTACTTAAGTAATTCAATAATCTAGTCCGTATAGCCTCTTGGTAAATAATCAGATAATAAAAACTCTTATTAGAGAGGAATCATAAATATACTATCAAGGAAAACGGAGCAGTATTTACTTAAATAGAATTGCAGCTGAATTATTAAATTTTAAGTTGTTTGGTAAACGTTAGTCGAGGACTAATTAAAACCAATTTTAGGATTGTACGAATAACAAATCCTTTAAAGTTTGTATACTATTTTATTAACTTATTCTCCAACTGTCGTCCAACCCTGTGTGTCCCGTAAATCCTAACTAGTTTCAAATAAAGTGTTATACTTTTAGAGCATTAAAATTTTAACACTACGCAATAATAAATCATAACCATAAGGCACTTTATATCCTATAATAGTAAGTTAGAAAATAACCCTCTTCAAAAAGAAAACAGTATCTCAAAGATTTTAAAAGGAACAATACTTAAGTTATAAACTACTCACAAAAGTTAAGAATAGATTTTCTTTTAAAATTAAAAACAGAAAGTGTAACAAACAAACAGCACAAAAATATTAGAAAGTATTTCACTACTGCATTCTTTAAGTTTTCCAAGCTGCTTCGTTTATGTTTACTTCTGAAAGACTTGCCCTACTCTACTCTTAGTAATTCAAATAAATCTATTTTTGATCTTGTATTTTTAGGATGTTAATTTTCCAGAATTCTGAAACGTATTTTTGAAAAATAAAAAATTCGATCATGTGTAGACTATAGATGTGTAAAATAAAAGAAAAATTTTAACATTTTATTATGACAATTGAAAACGTTAATATTTTAAAGTTAAGAAAGGTTACAACTTTTGAAAATTTAGAGATACAGTGATAATTTTGATACCAAATTTGTATCTTTACCTAATGCACTGTAACAATTTAATTTTTGTTTCTTTAATAGTTACGGAGAAAAATGTACATATGTACACAAAAATCAAATTTCCGGTAAACGGCATTCACAGAGAAGATGGAGATTTTTCTTACCTACGATGAAAATATACTTACAAACAATAAAATAACATCGATTATACAATATCCATCACTGCAACCACTTCATAAACAGGGAAATTTAATTAATTTTTTTATGCAAAAGGCTACAACAAATTTGAGGGAATGGTTATGGTTTCTTCTGGAATCATGGACTTTTCAGGGGCTGGTTGTTCTTTTGTACCTGTATTTAATTATGTTTCTTTAAGGTCAGGTTACCTCAAAATGTTCGTTTCTTAGTAATCTTTTGAGACACAGGCATCGTAAAAGTTCATTTTGAAGAGTAAGAAAAAACCGTGCCTATAACAGACAGGTGGAGAGTCAAATCATTTATACTCAATCTGTTCGTTGCAGGGCTAAAATAAATAGTTCTGTTTCTTATCACATGGTCAGCCAATTAAATGACTGAACCATTTAAGAACAGAAAAGGCAGCGGTGTAAAAGACACTAATCAGAGTTATCTCCTCTGATAGTAATGAATTTAATTATACAGCCAGACCCTGTGGTGAATGAAGTGAAGGTGTCATTTGCAGAGTGGAAAGTATGTGCTTTTCAGAGGGCCCGGCATGCTGATAAGCGTACTTTTCCATTCAGTGAGGAAGGTAACGGTAAACCACCTCACTCCTCATTTTACTTAGTAAAACCTTTACAGGTTCAAACCAGCCTTTCGGCTGATGACCTAAACAACAACAAGAAAAAACCTGCAAACAAAATAAAATGCGTTCAAAAATCAAACACAAACTTTGTGAAAACTACCAAAACAACGAGTTAACCTAAAACTCAACAAAAACAAGAACAACAGCCGTAACACGATAAATATAACAATATTGTCAACGTAAGTTTTGGAAATCGTGTATAAAAATACATAAAAGAAGACAAAACTAGGAATAATTGTGAAAATATCAAGAAATAGTGAGTCAACAATCGTTCATAAAAAACTCATATTTTCCATAATTATTACAGTATTTTCGAAATATTTGCGTGTAATTGCACAGAAATAATTGAAAAATCAAATGACGCCAATATTAAAAATTTGATTTTTTTGTTTTTAATTTTAGGTGGTGGTGTCTACCACAAGTTTTGTTATTTTGTTTTCAAAAGCTTATCTCTATGTAAAAAACAATAAATGGTAAAAAGAAATAAAAAAAATAATATGCTACGAATAATTGACAGTCAACAGACTCTCATTAAGTATTAGATAATAATTTCACAAAAATAGCTTTTTCAATTTCAAGACATTAAAATAGCTCAAAAATGTAGCTAATTTAGAATAGGTGAGATGCATTTAACCTGAAAATGCACAGTGATGATACCTCTATAAAATAGACTAGATACCTCCAAGGAACTACATCCGTTTCAGAAAACAGCATAAGATAAGACAAGCAAACCTTACTGATAGGTATTTATTCTCTTGTTCCCGTATTAATAAAAATATAGGTCAGTGAATCATTGACAGCCGATAGATAAACCACAACGTCTACTATCATTAAGAACAGGGGAAGAGGTTCTCTAAAACTTAAAATCTCTTTCTATAATGTATACTATCCTTAAAACAGATATTAATAAATCTTTACTCTAATAATCTTTCATTTTTTCACAAAGTTGAAGGACAGACATAAATTAGGTCCCTGTCAGGTTATATTAAAGCTTACAATGTATAATCGCACTATTCACGTTTTTAAATGTTTTAAAAATTCCAACGTTGATAATATCCCGATTACATACTCATATTAAAATAAAAAAAATCTTGTATTTTTCATAATTATTGATTAACTACTCTAAGCAATAATATATTAATTTAAGGAGATTACTGCGCAGTACACAATGCAATTATTATTTAAACTCTAATTGAAAAACGAGTTTTTTTCCAATAATTTGTAAAAACGCAATATCTTGTATATTACCGCGCAGATAATATTTGAAAACCCCAATGTTATTAAGCATTCGCGTGGTCAAAGTAGATCGACAAAGACCACCATTGCACGATTTTCTCCACGAGCTCCTGTATTTTACAGCAGGTCTCCAAAGACGCCTATTTTTCATATATAATAAAAGATTCGTAAAAAGATCTACCAGAGCTGCAGATCTGATATTTTTCAAAAGCAGTTTTCATTCACTATTTGATATCTATTGGAAAATTATGAAATTCGCCACTTTTCAACCACCAACCTGCGATCCGCCATTTTTAACATTTTCTAACCAGTATTACGCCGGCCGGTTACAAAGAAAATGGCTGAGCTCAAATAAGGTCATCTTAAACACCTCCTGACACAAAGGAACCATGAAAATTGGAAAAATATTTACCTTACGGCACCATCTTAAACATTTTGACTCCCTATTGTTTACTGACCGATTTCAATGATTTTCATCCGGTACGCTACTTCCAATAGAAACAAACTAAGTACCAGGGAACGTTTCTCTGAAAACTCCACCGTATTCATAACCAGCAAGTAGGTTGGTTCAAATTCGGTGTGCCTATAGTTCTTGAGATAGAGAATTTTAAAATTGCATAATGGCGTCAGTAGAAGTCCTTGGGGTCGAAAACGGTATTTAAAAATTTTAAATCGATTTATATATATTCGGGGCTGTATGTTCGGCGACTTCATTTTTGGATAAACGTTTTAAGTCGGTGCTAAACGTCTACGCAATTGCTCGTGTTAATTTACGAACACTCATCACTGAAATTTTTTGAGGTAACTCCATAAATATTTATTTTTAATTAACATTATTGGTCAGTAACTGTCATGGTCATTAGCCCATTCCATGAATCTTATTCAACCAAAACTTCACAATTGTTTCTACCTTTAAATGTATAATTTTTAAAACTGTTTACTTAACAAGTTTTATAAAGAATTTTTAGAAGCTTGTTTGTCCGGCTAAAAAAACACTGAGTTTTATTTTCTCCACACATACCCAGTATGCAAAAAATTGGTACATTAAAATTAACACAATGATTATAGATTTATCCCTGAAAATTTAAGGAAAAAAATCTTAAATAGTAACTGAGGATAACCATACCTAAAGTTTAGAAAAATAGCTTTTTGAAAAAGAGCGTTCGAGTTTAGTTGAGAAAATATAGATCAAATACTTTATAATAAGGCTGAAATGTTAGCTCCAATTTTGAATGAAATATTATTTCCAAGTTTTTCATTATAAAGCATGGAAACCTATTCACCAACATGAGTAGAAGAACAGAAGACAAATGTACAAATGGAAAAATATAGGGTACATACAAATTCATCATGTTACGCCTAAAAACAAGCTAAATATTTTATACTTAGATTGTCAGATGTTCGCAAGTTTACCACCATTTTAAAGAGGAAATTTCCCACTACGTTAGTGCTTAAACTAAAAATTCATATTTTCTTCATTTTTTTATACATTGGTTCCCTTAAAGACAAACACACAAAGTAACATTAAAAGAATTATAAAAAAAATAACAACAGCAAACAATTCAGGTCCTACACCTGATAATCTATTTAAAATTTATACTTAATTGAACTTAAAAAAATCCCTTTATGAAATTATTGCATTTTTATAAATAGGCTATAATATAAAAAAACTACTATAAAACCTTAAATCGGCTTTGCGTGCGATGAGAAAGATTATTTCTACAGCCTTCCATATCCGTTCATGTAAGTACCTTCAACAAACTGACGATGTTTTTTTAAACTAAATACATTATTTACAAGTAGATATTAATAAATTTTTGTTTAGGGATGGAATAAGTTCCTTTCTCATCTTGTTTGATAATATTTGTCAGCGACCACAAAGGAATAGACATCGTCATAATAGTGACCAGTGGTCCCCAAAACCCCTAATAAACATTTTTGTGCAGGGTTTAAACAATCATTTTATCCATAAAAAGAGGTCGAATGAAGTGACTATGAAAAACTATTGGGTAAACTATTATTGGTAAACTTGTTAACTAAATTGAATAAAAGGAGGTTAGAGTATTATGACCATCTGATGAGATTGCGTGACAAAGAGAATGAGACCTATAAACTAATTAAATACCAAGAGCAACTAAAAACAAGAGATAAATGGATCAAAGAAATCGAAGCAGACCTAGAAATTACGAACATTTCAAGAGAAAGCATTGAGTTAAAGACTTTTATAGAAACAAATTAAAATCATTTGTAAACTTTCCGGTTACGAAGGTGCAGAGAGTTGGGCAGCCTGAACTGAAGAACGAAAACAGGCTTTTAGTGTTAAAATTAAGGAATTTCATGCCCAAAGAAAGCAGCTCAGGAATCCAAATAAAAAGCGAAGAAGTTAATTACGTAACTAGTGCGCTCTTCAATGGGCTAGTAAAATTTTTAAAAAAATTCATAAAACGTATTCATGTTAGCTTATATGATTCGATACTATCAAATTCGTTAACAGAGATTCAGGTATTATAAATTACCTTATTTAATTTTAGTAGAAATGCATATATTTTTATAATCTGCATAAAACTTAACAAATATGCCTTTCTAAACAGGTCACGTAATTTTCTTATTCGTAATCGCCGACTCCAAAAATCCCTTAAAAGAAATGTTTGAGGTATATAAATGGTAAATTTTAATTGATTATAAAAGTGCATGTAAAAACATGCACGCAAGGAAGTTCTGTGTTTGTGTGTGTATGCGTTCATGTGTTTTTTACGTTCTGAATGCGTTTTTAAAATTTGAACTGATAACGGCCACATTACATTTTTTCAACACATATAAGATTTATAAAGCTGTTACAACTCAATACAGTATCTGTAATACCAAAAAAATTTGTAACTTTTCCCAAAAACTACGTAATTTTCCTTGACTATTTTTACCAATTTTATACTCGTATATACTCAATGACATGTTTAGTTGAAATGTTCAAATCTATTGTTCAAATGGACATAAGCAGAATTATTACTAACTGTTCTTAACACATTGCATTGAAATTTTCAGGGCAATTATCTTCTTCCTCACTCTCTTTCCTTATCTTTTATACTTTTCTATTGATGTTATAACTTTTATCGCTCGGTTTAAAAATAGTATGACATAATGTTCTGAATTAAGACATATTCTATTATTAATTGAATTATTATTATAATTAATTATACTCCACTTATCTGTTAAATAATATTCGCAATAACATTGCTGGTTAGTTTCCGCTGGTGTATTGTATAGATTATGGTTTAACAATATAATCACGAAATAAGTAAAGTAAATAAAATATACACAATTTACTTGTGTTTGCAAAGGCATAGCTAAATGTTTTCATCATGAATAGTAGTTCCAAACTCCCATAAGAAATGCATGACCAATACTACTCAATAGTCTTAACTACGTCATCAAGTATACAAACGTACAAACTTTATTACTAGCCATGAGAGAAATCCTTTGTATTTTAAGAACTCTTTTTCAAAAACTACAGAACGGAAATTTTTGAATGTTACATTAATTGAAAGCTTATCCTTTCCTGCGTGGATTCGTTTGACTGATTTTTTTTAATTAAAAAATTAGTAGGATGTATGGGAGTCTGCACATAAAAACCACCCCGTTTTTAGTTGATTTTCCATTCATTAACAGAACGCCGTTCCGTTAGTTATGCTATAGTAACTAAAACATAATAGTTTTAAGAGTTACAAACTGGCCCCTTCCGTGGTGTAGTAACTAGCGCGCTAGTCTACTCACCGGAAGGTCCCGACTACATTCTGGAAATTTTAACCCGTTAAAACTCACTTTTACAGTACCATAGTAGTTGCTAATGACCAAGCTTTCAATACGACCTTAAATAAACTAAAAAAGGAAAACTTACGAACTTCTTACAATACTATGGCTTATAATATTAGTGCGGCAATATTAGTTAATATTATTATTATTATTATTATTATTATTATTATTACTATTAGCGTATTCTCCCTTAAAGGAAGGCGATAAGCAAACTGAATCATTTTTTCTTCTTGTTGTTCTTTTTGTCCACCCAGTACTCTCGCATCCGTTTTGAGAAAGCCTGTTTCCTTTCTTCTGACCACTTTGGCCTGTGCTGCTTCTGCTTTGGCTGCTCTGGCTCTATCTCCCACTTGTCCACCTTGTTCCTAAATATTTTCCTATCTGCGATGTCTTGTTTTATTATTATTATTTGATTATTATTATTATTATTATTATATTAGTGAGGCACTTTGTGTTAAGTACTAACTTAAAAATGACTACGACAGAATCAAAGTTAATTTGTCTAAATATCTTGGCACCATTTTTATATTCTATTTACACTTCCAATGTACCGTCCCAACCACATACACTCCTTGCTTCGTACGCGGATAATACTGTGATATTGTACTCTGCCGATTACCCCGCTCAAGAATCGTATGTCCCTCAACAGCATATTTCTCGCCTAGAAACATGGCTTACCAAATGGCGGATCAAAGTTAACACTACAAAAACGTGTCACGTTATATTTACCCTGCGTAAACGAGTTTGTCCTCCTTTGTATCTTTATGACACTCAACTTCATACTTCTGAATCTATCCGTTATCTAGGTTTATATCTCGATAAGAGGCTCACGTGGAATGTACATGTGGATAAAACGAGAAAGACACTCCAGGACAGGTTCAAACAGTTTTACAGACTTCTTTCACGCAAATCCAAGTTACTAACTACATCTAAATTAACTATTTACAGCTCCTACCTTCGACCAGTATGAAGCTATGCCAGTCAGCTTTACTGCTGTGCAAAACCATTGGTATTAGCAAAAATTCAGCGTTTCCAATCAAAGCTTTTACGGAGGATAGTTAACGCCCCCTATTATATAACAAATAAAACGCTACACTCAGACCTAAACGTACACCTAAACCCTTACACCTAAACTAATGTAGACCTAAACGTGGTTAAATGACGTTTTCTTAAAACTCTATACAAAATTTAAGAAAAAACTCGTGAACCACCATAACCCATTGATCTCAAATCTGGCTACGCAGACTCTCCCAAACAAAGCAATAAGAAGTCTAAAACGTCGATAGAGCTGGGACCTCATCAATTAACGTAGTACTGTAATTGACTATTCATTACAGTGTTCTAAATGCTGGACTTAATGCTACACTTATCTATTCACGTCGGATTTCTGTCACTGGACTGTCTCTTTTTTTTGTTTTAACGTCCGACTGTTTTGCAAATTTCTGCTAATGCAGACGGTGAAGGATGAAATGAATTTTTTGTAACGTATGAAAAAATGCCATGCCCGAGTGGGATTCGAACCCAAGACCGCGTGATGAGAGGCGAGCACGTTACCAACATCGCCAACGCAGCCGGCACTGAGTCTCCACTCACGTTTATCTATCATGTTATTTTTCCAAATTTTGTGTTATCACATTCACTGATTGTTTTCAACACATTGTGAATTTCCTAAATAGAGAGAAAAAAAATTTGCCTAATTATAAAATTAATGTACTAAAAGTATTATGCATGATAGCTTAAAAGCTCTTGTTTAGAATAAAGTGTTCTTTAGAAGTTGCTTTACTTTGATATCAAATTTTTTTACATTTATAGTTTCAACGCTACTTGGAAATTTATTAAAAGATCGTTCAGAATTGTAAAAAATGCTTTTTGAGAACGTAGGCCCCTGTTATATATTTATATATTTTACATGTTATATATTTTACCATTCTGAACTCTTCGTTTTGATGAATTCCGTAAGTATGAATGTAATAATGTTTTGTTACCAACCCTGAATTTCTTTTGGAAAATTTTAAACTTCAAATAAATGTAGAGCTTAAGAGACGAAAAAGGAAATTATGTTAAACTCGGTAAAATATTTTTTGTACGCGTAGATTACTGTTTGAGGATATCCGCAATTATTATCACTGCGCGTTTTTGAACACGAAAAACCTTTAAACGGTCCGTGTAATTACATCGCTCAACAACTCCGTACCTGTATGTAGAGTTAAATAATGTATAGTATGTCATTATAAAATCTTTTTGGAGGTTAAAAAAAGGTTGAAAAATGTATATTCACTTCTTTTTACTCTTTAGTGCCGTCTTATTTGAGGTTGGAGACTAATTTTGCAAACTTCTTTCTACTGTCGACCTGATTAATATTAACCTTCTCTATTTGTGCGGGTACAATCTTTGATGTTCCATAATCATAATTTTTCCTCATAGTAAGCAGGTGGAGTGTTAAATTAATTATTTGCACTCGATCTGCAAGTTCCAGGGCTACAAAAAAAGTTCTGTTTCTTATCACGTAATCAGCCAATTATATGCCTGAACTATTTAAGAACAGAAGAGATAGAGGTAGAAGAGATAGAAGAGATAGTAGAGATAGAAGAGATAGTGTAAAAGACACTAGTCAGAGTTATCTCATCTGAAAGTTATGAATTTCATTATACAGCCAGACCCTGTGGTGAATGAAGTGAAGGTGTCATTTGCAGGGTGGAAAGTAGATACTTTTCAGAGGGCCTGCTATGCTGATAAACGTACTTTTCTACTTAGTGAGGTAAGCAATTATAAACCACCTCACTCCTCGTTTTACTAAGTAAAACCTCTCGAGGTTCAAACCAGCCTTTCGGCTGTTAACTTAAACAACAACAGAAACAACGAAACGCTATGTAAACGATAATATAACAAAAATTTCATAAAAATAGTATTTTCAGAAAAACTTGAAATAAATTTTTAACGTATTCATATACCTAAAAATTTCACGACAAAAATATACGCCTCCATTTTTTCTAATATATTAGACCAATTTCAATACATTTTATGAATTAAAAAAGACAAAGTTTTTTGAAATGGTAGTATACACTCAGTTTTGCGCCTCTCCGCTAACTCTCTTCTTTCCACGGACAAGCAATAGCTTTTGGGTGCTTTCTTATAAGAGGTCTACCTTATAAATACAAAAACAATAAGACAATTTTTTTGTCAGTGTTAGATTTTTGTGTTTAAAATTTTGTTTTTTCATAAGTAAATGTTCGTGTGTGATAAAATTGAAATCAAGGTATCTTTTATTTAATCTGGCAAACGAAATAAGTGTAAAATTTTTACGTGATTGGTTTTGTAGAATAATTATAAAATATTATTCTAATGATTAATATACAGCAGAGAAAGAGGGTTGATGCACTTAAGTAGAAAACCAATGAAAGCTTGTTCATTTCACGCTTTATTTAATTTAATAAGTATAAATACGCTGATTATGTCATTATAATAATCCGATAATGTGTTTAAAATGAATATATGGCAAAACCATACATTTTTTCTTACTAGATTTGATTTTTTATTAACGTACTAAAATCAGAAAAATGGTGTTAAACACTCACACAACTTTTTTTGTCAATTTATATAATAAACCATTATAACTAATTTTTTTTATGTTAGGTCTACCGGTTGTGAGTTCGAATCCCTCACACAATTTGAAAATGTTTTCTTTTTTTTTATTTGCTAAATAATTTATTAAAAATATTACATAATTTGTTAAATTAATTAAATAAAAACCATTTATGAATTAAAAATTACAATTATAATTTCAAATGTTTTTCGTTATTTATTTAACACATTCAATGCTGAGAAATTATGAGGTATCTCTCCCGCTGGGCTGATTTCTTGTGCGGCGTGTTCTCTGCTTCCTTTATTAACGACTGTATGTTACTTACATTTTTTTATAGAATTTTTTTTATTTCCAACTAAACATGAATTTATCTTTGCTAATAACATAAAAGTAAACAATTCAATGGTTTTTTTTAGATTTTTATCCAGATTTATTTTCGTTTGTTATAATAAATGTATTTCTTGATAAATATAAATGTATTTCCTGAACCCAAAAAACATGTTTTTAGCGATTGGTCTGTGTGTGTGTCTGTGTGTGTGTCTGTGTGTGTGTCTGTGTGTCTGTGTGTGTGTGTGTGTGTCTGTGTGTCTGTGTGTGAACAGAATATCTCAAGAACGGAACATCGTACGAACTTGAAACTTGAAACTTAAGTTACATACCACTACCGGACGCGACACGAACATTTTCATCAAAATCGGTCAACCGGAAGTAGTAGTTTATTCGTATAATTTTTCAGTTTTTTGCAATTTTCTCAAAAACTGGTCCTACGATTTTTTTTAAAATCGCCTATTTTACTCAATTTTTTATTCTCTACAAGATAGGGTAGGCGCCATGTTTGCTGAAATTCTCGGTGAGGCTGTTTTCACGTAAAAACGTTGTTTTTTTAAGATTACGGCTTAAATATAAATTTTAGCGCAAAAACTTGTATAATAAAAGTTGTAGAGAATTTAAAGACCTACAACTTCTGTTTCAAACATTTTTTTGTATAACGCTTAGTTTAGCGGTAATTTGCGATTTTCTGTTTTTTTTCTCACGAAAACGTGAGAAAAATCGATTTTTTTAACATTTCGGTCTTAGTATGCATTTTACGATATAAGTGTATATAATTAAATTTATAGAAAATTAAAAGATCTACAACTTTTGTTTAGAGCATTTTCTCTACAAAGCCTAGTTTAGCGTGAAAGCGTGATTTTCCGTATTTTTAAGCCAAACTGAGTTCGATTGTCATTTTGCGTCATTCACTCATGATTAAAATAAGGTTATGTTTTTGAGGTTAGTTTTTGTTCATTTCTAATGTTTTAATACTAATGTTAGGTTTATTGTTAATTATTTGCATTGGCAAGAGAAAGTTGTGTGAGTGTTTCACACCAGATTTTTTACTTTCTATTGCCTATATGAATATATAGGAAGGAAAGTATTGTTTTCATGTCGATTTTAAGAAATCGAGTTTTCACCGGATCTATAAGTTTTCAGACCCCCTGAACCCAAAAAACATGTTTTTAGCGATTGGTCTGTGTGTGTGTGTGTGTGAGTGCGAGTGTGTGTGTGTGTGTGCGCGCGCGCGCGTGCGTGTGTGTGTGTGTGTGTGTGTGTGTGTGTGTGTGTGTGTGTGTGAACAGAATATCTCAAGAACGGAACATCGTACGAACTTGAAACTTGAAACTTAAGTTAAGTACCACTACCGGACTCGACACGAACATTTTCATCAAAATCGGTCAACCGGAAGTGGTAGTTTATTCGTGTAATTTTTCACTTTTTTGCGATTTTCTCTAAAACTGGTCCTACGATTTTTTTTAAAATCGCCTGGTTTACTCAATTTTTTATTCTCTACAAGATAGGGTAGGCGTCATGTTTGCTGAAATTCTGGGTGAGGCTGTTTTCACGTAAAAACGTTGTTTTTTTAAGATTACAGCTTTAATATGCATTTTAGCGCAAAACTTTATATAATAAAAGTTGTAGAGAATTAAAAATTCTACAACTTTTATTTCTAACAATTTTTTGTATAACGCTTAGTTTAGCGGTAATTTGTGATTTTCTGTTTTTTTTTCTCACGAAAATGTGTGAAAAATTGATTTTTTAAGATTTCGGTCTTAGTATGCATTTTACGACAAAAGTGTATATAATTTAATTTATAGAAAATTAAAAGATCTACAACTTTTATTTAAAGCATTTTTCTCTACAGAGCCTAGTTTAGAGAGAAAGAGTGATTTTCCGTATTTCTAAGCCAAACTGAGGTTGATTTTCATTTTGCATCATTCACTCATGATTAAAATAAGGTTATGTTTTTGAGGTTAGTTTTTTGTTTATTTCTAATATTTTATTATTAATGTTAGGTTTATTGTTAATTATTTGCATTGGCAAGAGAAAGTTGTGTGAGTGTTTCACACCAGATTTTTTTAAGACGTAAAACAAAACAAATCCAGAATTTCTTATTATGTAAACAAAAGAGAACCTGCTAGGCGAGACGGCAGCCTGGCGGTAACACCTATCCACGACCCGCTAGGTGAGTCTCTAGCAATAAATGTGTTAATTAATAATAGCCAATGATCATTTAACAAAAAAAAAATAAGTAAAAAAGTTTTCATCAGTGTGGGATTCAAACTCACAATTCTCGTATGGTTATATCAAAAATAAAGTATCAACTGACCACTGGACGGTCGTGGTTATTGTTCAAAAAATACCGACCGCATTGGCGTAGTTGGTAACGTGCTCGCCTCGCATCATGTGGTCTTGGGTTCGAATCCCATTTAGGCACGGCATATTTTCATACGTTACAAAATATCATTTCATCCTTCACCGTCTGCATTAGCAGTAATTGCAAAACAGTCGGACGTTAAACAAAAAAAAAAAAAAATATTGTTCCAAAAGCAAATAATTCGAATTGTTTTTCTTATGTAAATATCGCAGTATACCGAAATTGAATTATACAGGGTGATTCATGAAGTTCTCCCCCCACTTCTACAGCACATTGTACTAGTAAAAATAATGAAAAAATGTTATATAAACATAGGTCCGAAAACGCTTCGTTAGCGAGTTACAGCTAGCGAAAGTTTCGCCTGGATTTCAGTTCACCAGGTGAAATGAGGTCTTCCTGGAATTGTGGTAAGGTAGATTAAGGGGCGAATTCAATCATTTCTTATGGTTTTTGATCTGATAAATTGAATAAAACAGGTCCCAGAACTGTAAGTTAAATAGTTTTTGAGAAAACCAGTGTCAAATGCAAAAAATGGAGTGAAAATAACATTTTTTCATCTTTGGGCAAGAATAACTTTGTTATTTCACCAAGAAACAGTTAAAATTTTTCAATAAAAAATGTAGAAAATTTTATTCTGAACAAACCGGTGTAAATAAAGTACACAGAAAGCGAATAGTTTTTGAGAAAACCAGTGTCAAATGCAAAAAAATGGAGTGAAAAAAACACATTTTTTCATTTTAGTTTTTCCGGTTAATTTTACTTTGTACTCTTATGAATAAAAACTCATTTAATCAAACATCTATTCGCTTTCTGTGTACTTAATTTACACCGGTTTGTTCAGAATAAAATTTTCTACATGTTTTATTGAAAAATTTTAACTGTTTCTTGGTGAAATAACACAGTTATCCTTGCCCAAAGATGAAAAAATAAGTTTTTCACTCCATTTTTTGCATTTGACACTGGTTTTCTTAAAAACTATTTAACTTACAGATCTGGGACCTGTTTTATTCAATTTATCAGATCAAAAACCATAAGAAATGATTGAATTTGCCCCTTAATCTACCTTACCACAATTCCAGGAAGACCTCATTTCACCTGGTGAACTGAAATCCAGGCGAAACTTTCGCTAGCTGTAACTCGCTAACGAAGCGTTTTCGGACCTATGTTTATATAACATTTTTTCATTATTTTTACTAGTACAATGTGCTGTAGAAGTGGGGGGAGAACTTCATGAATCACCCTGTATTTTGTCTTTATTTATTAATAATTTTAAATTATTAGCTGTTAAAATCTTTTGGAGACTAATTTTTATTCTGTTTTCAAACGACTGGAGTAATAAAAGTAAGATTACACTCTTATAACAAGATTAATTATGCCCATAACAGGCAGGTGGAGTGTTAAATTATTTGCACTCGATCTGCTAGATCCAGTGCTACCAAAAATAGTTGTTTCTTAAGACATGGTCAGCCAATTAAATGACTGAATCATTTGTTACCGGATGGCGACATTAAGTGACAAAACTTATTTGTTTGGTGGCCCTGAAAAGGGCCGTTTAAGCGGTGGTCGTCTTGGAGAGGCGTCGGTCATAGTCGTCGTGGCGGTCGAGGAGCTGGGCGACACGGCGTGTCGTCGTCCAGCGGAGACATCATCTTCTTCCCTCGCAGTAGTGCGTCGATGGCTGCTTTGTCGGGTCCGGTGGGCGTAAGGCTCGGTCGAGGGACCGCTGTGGGCATCGCTCGCGTCAGCGGGCGATGACGGTCCGGTCGACGGCTTACGGTGACGGGTCGGCGAGCTGAAGCATCATCTTCTCCCTTGCGGGGTCGTCGATTAGTCTTCGTTGGAGTCTGGCAGCCGTGTGCCGTGGTGGACGTCTTGTCGATGCTGTAAACTGGTGGAAGTGAAACTCTCAGTCTTGATTGGAATAGAATCGCTCGGCTCAGTGCAGCGCTCTTTATATAGTCGCCGAGAGCGCTATGGTAGAGAGCGGCTACTGGCTTGGCCTTGATGACAAAGGCCTCTGTCGGTGCGAAGCCGAAAGGTTTATCGGTGCGCCGCTAAAGGGCCCACCGCGCCGACAAAGGCCGGAAGAAGTATTGAAGGCCGGCAACACAGTAAATGATTAATTAGAAGGGGTGGCGGTGACACATTTAACAACAGAAGAGGTAGTGGTGTAAAAGACAATAGTCAGAGTTATCTCCTCTGAGAGTAATGAATTTCACTATACAGCCAGACTCTATGGTGAATGATGTGAAGGTTTTATTCGCAGGGTGGAAAGTATGTGCTTTTTGGAGGGCCTGGCGTGCTGATAAGCAAACTCTTTCAACTCAGTGAGGAAGGCAATTGCCTTTCGGCTGTTAACCTAAACAACAAATAAGATTAATGTTGACTATACATTGTCAAATGTTAATTTCCCTTTACGTAAAATTTTCAGGGAAGCACGTTATGTTCATACAAGGCAAGTGAAAGTGATAAATTTACAAAATATTAGGTAATAATAACGCATCTCCATAAAATCCAAATCATTTATTGTAGTGAATTGTAAAGTCGAGAGGGATTAGAAATCGTACATTAGGCTAAACGATTAGTTGAGTGGGTTTATTATCATTGATTGGTTCGTAAACGGAACTCAATGAAATTTTGTTGCAGCTCTAAAATTAACTTACTTTCACTATTTTGTTTTCATATTACGCTTTCATAATAATTAAAATACGAATAATAGGAATTATCTTTTTTGGAAAACTCATAAAAAACATCTGGTGTGAAACACTCACACTACTTTCTCTTGCCAAAACAAATAATGAAAAACATAACCTAACATTAGTAATAAAACATTAGAAATAAACAAAAAAACAAAACCTAATTTTAAACATGATTGAATGACGCAAAATTAAAACCAACCTTAGTTTGGCTTAATAACACGGAAAATCACACTTTGACGCTAAACAAGGCTTTGTAGAGAAAAATGTCAAAAATAAATATTGTCGATCTTTTAATGTCCTATAAATTTAATGATATATACACTTTTGTCGTAAAATGCATACTAAGGCCGAAATCTTACAAAAATCCATTTTTTCAGATTTTCATTTAAAAAAAACACAAAAAATTACTAATCACCGCAAAACTAAGCGTTTTACAAGGATATATTTTGAAATAAAATTGTAGGTTTTTAAATTTTTTACAACTTTAATTACCGTACCTATATAAACTTTTTCCCTAAAATGTATATTAAGGCCGCAATCTTAAAAAAAAAAAATTTTTTTTCTGCGAGAGCATAGCCTTCCCAAGAATTTCAGTAGACATGGTCCTACCCTATCTTGTAGAGCATAAAAAATGTAGTAAACGAGGCGATTTAAAAAAAAAAAATTTATAAGCCGTTTTGGAGAAAATAGCAAAAAAGAAAAAAATACACTAATAAAGTAGATTATTAGTGTTATTTTTTCTTTTTCGGAAGTAGTAGAACTTCGATTGACCGACTTTGATGAAAATGTTTGTGTCGAAACCTCTAGTAATACCTAACTTAAGTTTCAACTTCGTACAATGTTCCATTCTTAAAATATTTTGTTCACGCGCGCACGCGCACACACACACACACGCACACACGCGCGCGCGCACACACACACACACACACACACACTCACACACATACACACTCACTCACTCACACGCGCGCGCGCGCACGCGCACACACACACACACACACACACACACACACATTTACAGAGAGAGAGAGAGAGAAAGAGAGAGAGAGCAATCGCTAAAAATATGTTTTTCGTGTTCAAGGGGCCTGAAAACGTGTATATCTGGTGAAAACTTGATTCCGAAAAATCGACATGGAAACAATAATTTCCTTCACTATAATTATATTCAAATAAGGCAAGAAAAATTAAAAATCAGTATTAGCAAAACATACGCAGATAACTTCCTTACTCTGAAATCATTCACTCGACTTTAATGATTTTCTAAATTGTTCGATTTTTTTTTTGGGGGGGGGGGTTTAACGTCCGACTGTTCTGCAATTACTGCTAATGCAGGCGGTGAAGGATGAAATGATGTTTTGTAATGTATGAAAATATGCCGTGCCTGAATGGGATTCGAACCCAAGACCGATATTTTGTGTCGGTTATAAGGCGTATTAGTATTGTCACCGATATCAGCTGTAATAATTTTGTTAATTGTTTATAAATGATTTATGTGTTGTACATAACCTAATTTTAATAAAAATGTAGTAAATAATATTAATAATAAAGGCAATTAATAATAAAGGTAAATAATAATAGAATAAAAATATATTAATCATAATAATATCTTAAGGTTCTGTTTCTTATCACATGGTCAGTCAATTAAATGACTGAATCATTTAAGAACAGAAGAGGTAGAGGTGTAAAAGACACTAATCAGAGTTATCTTCTCTGAAAGTAATGAATTTCATTGTACAGCCAGACCCTGTGGTGAATGAAGTGAAGTTGTCATTTACAGAGTGGAAAATTGTGCTTTTCAGAGGGCCCGGCATGCTGATAAGCGTACTTTTCCACTCAGTGAGGAAGGCAATTGTAAACCACCTCACTCCTCGTTTTACTTAGTAAAACCTCTAGAGGTTCAAACCAGCCTTTCGGCTGATGACCTAAACAACAACAATATCTTAAAGGCAGCAATATTAAACAATTAAAAACGTAAAATGCTCTGACTAGTATTACAGAGACTATCTAGCACTCCATTTACTTGTATAAACTTTTATTTATTTTTTTTTCAGAAAATACCGGTTAAAAATACCTAAGAAACATTTTCTCAAATACTGCTAAGTTAATTATTATCCTGATATTTTTACACAATAATTAACTGATAAGTTCCACATGCTGAGTTTTTACTGTGATAAAAACTACATATTAAAAGGTTTTATAAAATATTTCATTCAAAATATTTGTACCTTCAAACGTGCAAATAAAAATTAAAAATATTTTTGAAACGTATCAGACCAAAATAAATTTCAACTTAACATAAAATAACCAATAAAACCACTGTCACCGCCACCCCTTCTAATTAATCATTTACTGTGTTGCCGGCTTCAATAATTCTTCCGGCCTTTGACGGCATAGCGACAAGGCTTTCGGCTCCCCACCGCAAAGCCCTGTAGCGGCGCCCGACAAACCTTCCGGCTGCCTTTGTCATCAAGGCCAAACCAGTAGCCGCTCTCTACAACAGCAGCTATATAAAGAGCGCTGCACTGAGCCAGAATCAATTACCAATCAAGACACCGAGACCTTCACTTCGATCCAGACAACGACGAGACGTCCACCACCGCACACGGCTGCCGGACTCCAGCGAGAACTAATCGACGACCCCGCAAGAGAGAAGATGATGCTTCCGCTCGCCGTCCCGTCACCGTAGGCCGTCGACCGGACCGTCATCGCCCGCTGACGCGAGCGATGCCCACAGCGGTCCCTCGATCGAGCCCTACGCCCACCGGACCCGACGAAGCAGCCATCGACGCACTACTGCGAGGGAAGAAGATGACGTCTCCGCTGGACGACGACACGCCGCGTCGCCCAGCCTCCGACCGCCACGACGACTACGACAGACGACCACCGCTTAAACGGCCCTTTTCAGGGCCACCAAATTAATAAGGTTGCCACTTAACGTCGCCATCCGGTGACAAGTGGCGCCCAACGTGGGGCAAGGATATGGAAAGGATTTTTCATACCGGACCAGCACCTGAGATGACAGAAGATATGGCGCCCAACACAACACAACTGCCTGCAGCTGGACGAGGCTGGACTGCTTCGTTCTTGCCTGCAGCCTTCGAATTTCACCCGGCAGCACAGTTCTTAGTGGGGGGGAATTGTCACCGCCACCCCTTCTAATTAATCATTTACTGTGTTGCCGGCTTCAATAATTCTTCCGGCCTTTGACGGCATAGCGACAAGGCTTTCGGCTCCCCACCGCAAAGCCCTGTAGCGGCGCCCGACAAACCTTCCGGCTGCCTTTGTCATCAAGGCCAAACCAGTAGCCGCTCTCTACAACAGCAGCTATATAAAGAGCGCTGCACTGAGCCAGAATCAATTACCAATCAAGACACCGAGACCTTCACTTCGATCCAGACAACGACGAGACGTCCACCACCGCACACGGCTGCCGGACTCCAGCGAGAACTAATCGACGACCCCGCAAGAGAGAAGATGATGCTTCCGCTCGCCGTCCCGTCACCGTAGGCCGTCGACCGGACCGTCATCGCCCGCTGACGCGAGCGATGCCCACAGCGGTCCCTCGATCGAGCCCTACGCCCACCGGACCCGACGAAGCAGCCATCGACGCACTACTGCGAGGGAAGAAGATGACGTCTCCGCTGGACGACGACACGCCGCGTCGCCCAGCCTCCGACCGCCACGACGACTACGACAGACGACCACCGCTTAAACGGCCCTTTTCAGGGCCACCAAATTAATAAGGTTGCCACTTAACGTCGCCATCCGGTGACACCACTGTAAAAATTAAAGATATTTGTTTAGTAGTTTTTGAAAAAAATACTCTATGTTAACATGGAATAAAGTAGGGATTTTGTGTTACTTAATTTTGAGTAAGCACGTGGTCGTAGATATTGTCGATAGGTTATTAAATAGATAATGGTGTAAAATTATTTTAAAGTCATTTATTTGTTTATATTTGAGTTAAATAATTGGAATCAATGTATGTTTTATGCTTTATAAATTTGACAAAGTAAAAAACTTTACTATTTCTGATTTATAAATTTTATAATTTAAAAATAGGTTAAAAGATGATATTTTTATTGGTATCAAACTGTACTCAAGAAAATAATATTTTATTTGTAGAGTTTACGATGAAAAAGTTTTTAATTTTATACCAAAGAAACCTTCAAAAATCGATGCGGTCGTAGAAAATAGCGTTAAATTTACGTAGAGGGTAAGGTCGATGAGTAAGTGCAAGTAGCCGAGTATCAAGGACAACCCGAATGCGGCGGGGAGGCCTGGCCGGTTGGCCTATATCAGTTATCTGCACTGACAACAGAGGAGAGAAATTAGGCCAAGCTGAAAACACCGGCCGAACAGCGGCGAAAACTCGTTGGTTAGTCGTCGTGACCTCTCCTTGCCGCACGGTCTGAGCGATCGATAGGATACAACTGTTGCCCGTATCGGGCGCAAGCCCGGTCGGTCTGTGTCAGCAGCCGCATACCCGTAACCTATTTTTAACGGTGGCGTTCGATCGTGGCGGTGTCACATCGATATCGACAAGAGGCAGGCATAGGCAGCCTATTTATGTTCGACACAATGCCTATGTCGCCGCCACTGCTTTTCTAGTCATTATGAGAAGATATCTGCCCCCGCCGCCGCTGCCGCCGCGTTATCTACTTAACATACTCATACTTAAGCCTGGTGGCTGATAGTCTGCCGCCTGCGCACTCACTGTGACGTACAATCCCCTCCCACGTACCACTCACTTTAACCTATTTTTGATTGAAACCGTATATTTCATTCATATTTACACCGAACTGGAAACAAACGAATCGAACAAAATTTTTGATTCAAAAATGCGTTTTAATTCATTGCCCAGCATCAACGAGTGTTTATATCTCCAAAACCGAAATTAAAAACACGATTTACAAACCGTAGATCTGTAGATCAACCAATATTATAAAATTTTGGAATTCGACTTGATAAAACGAAAAGAAAAAATATCAATCTGAATATGATAATTTATCATTAAAATTACGTCCGAATCAGGTTATGATAAAGCGCTTTTTGATAACAACATCAAAATTTTCTTAATTCGCTATAGCGAATAATCATATAAACGTTGTGACAAAAATCAGTTGACGAAAACGTCATCTGGAAAGTTTTACTACATTTTTATTTGTTTTACGTCCGGCTGTTATAGAAATATTGGCTAATGCATACGGTGAAGAGTAATAGATTACACTAAGTGATGAAAAAATGCAAGACCGATCGGTAATCGAATCCGGAACCTTTGGTATAGAAGAAGATCCAATGAGCCGGCCGTGTTACTACATGGAAGTGACATATGGTCATAGGGAAAACAGAAAAAAAACAAGATAAAAAGCGGTAGATCTACGAGTATGGAAATAAATGCAAAATATCAGCTGTGCAGAAGAGGTTAAGTAATTAAGTATTGCAGGAATTGTATAAAAGAGAGAACTCAATCACAAGCCTCAACAAAACTAAGGACACATTTTTGGGTGCATTGTGAAACTCAATGATTGTATAGTGAATATTTTTGATGTTAAGACGCTGGGTGAGAGAGGAAAATTATGGCCTATTTTTGTTTAACGTCCGACTATTTTGCAATTACTGCTAATGCAGACGGTGAGAAGGGTGATAGATGAAAATGAGTGATGAAAAAAATGCCAGACCTGACTGGGAATCGAACCCGGGACCCCGGCGTAGAAGCCAGTCGAAAATTATTGCCGTGGAACCAAAATTTAGGAGGGTTAATAAAAGATATGAAGTTCAATAAGTTTGTAGATATGAAAAGAATGGCTTCTGAAAGGAACTCATGGTTGCAGCGAAACAGCGAAACCTTTAGAATATGAATAAAAGAATGTATGAAAGATGTACAATTTTACGAAAAGAAACACTAAATTTAAAAACTTAACAATTTAGAAGTTATATAAATATGACACTTTTATAAGTGTTTCTAACGGTTTAACTTATAAAATTCAGTAGAATTATCTGTTTACAGTATGTTTCAATGACGACATGTGTGTTTTATCTGTAATTTGATATACGATAAGTCATATGTTCGACGGAAACAAAAATAATAAACGAGTTTGAAAAAATCACTGATATTTTCGTATTACGTTATTCAATAGAAGTTTGTAAATGAGAACGTGTTGTGACGCGGAGTCTATATTTTTACTTAGCGTAGTTGTAGTGCTCAAACTTCCATATGAAACACTCGTACATTATGGACTTCCCGTACTGCATTCTGAATAGTCTTATTCAACTAGAATGTCTTTTATGTATAAACTATTACGCAAATTCTCGTAAATTTAACGTTTGAAAGTTAACGTTCATTTTTCTGAGTACCCACAAAATAAAGAAGGCTGAAATTTTAATGGATCATACAGCTTACCTTAAATTAAACGTGTGGTTTTAAAAAAATATTAATATAAAATGTAGAATATTATTTTTTTTCACCTAAAATCACCTTTATTTTACAAAAAATGAAAATCGAAATGCTTGACCAAAAGAAAAGTTACACGTTCAAAAGTTGTATCAGAGAGTGAACGTTATTTTAAAAATCTGGTGTGAAACACTCACACAACTTTCTCTTGCCAATGCAAATAATTTACAATATAATTTAACATTAGTAATAAAACATTAGAAATGAACAAAAACTAACCTCAAAAACATAACCTTATTTTAATCATGAGTGAATGACGCAAAATGACAATCGAACTCAGTTTGGCTTAAAAATACGGAAAATCACGCTTTCACGCTAAACTAGGCTCTGTAGAGAAAAATGCTCTAAACAAAAGTTGTAGATCTTTTAATTTTCTATAAATTTAATTATATACACTTTTGTCGTAAAATGCATACTAAGACCGAAATGTTAAAAAATCGATTTTTCTCACGTTTTCGTGAGAAAAAAAACAGAAAATCGCAAATTACCGCTAAACTAAGCGTTATACAAAAAAATGTTTGAAACAGAAGTTGTAGGTTTTTTAAATTCTCTACAACTTTTATTATATAAGTTTTTGCGCTAAAATTTATATTAAAGCCGTAATCTTAAAAAAACAACGTTTTTACGTGAAAACAGCCTCACCGAGAATTTCAGCAAACATGGCGCCTACCCTATCTTGTAGAGAATAAAAAATTGAGTAAAATAGGCGATTTTAAAAAAAATCGTAGAACCAGTTTTTGAGAAAATCGCAAAAAACTGAAAAATTATACGAATAAACTACTACTTCCGGTTGACCGATTTTGATGAAAATATTCGTGTCGCGTCCGGTAGTGGTATGTAACTTAAGTTTCAAGTTTCAAGTTCGTACGATGTTCCGTTTTTGAGATATTCTGTTCACACACAGACACACACACACACACACACACACACAGACACACACACAGACCAATCGCTAAAAACATGTTTGATAATATCGATGGTACTTCTTGGAAGAAAAAAATTTCATAATTTGATATACAAAGTTTAATAATTCACAGTAAACATTCTCTAATTAGAAAATAGAAGATAAAATGATGTATTTAAGTACATAAAGTAGAATTAAGTATTTAAGTTAGCAACACATTTAAGTAGAATAACAATGAATAACCAATGATACTTGTCTAATTAATCTTTCTCGTAAGAAGACTGAAGCGTTGCCGTAGTTTCATATTTTTAAATCAGCACATTAAAATATTTCTCAGAGTTTTGAGTTTTCCGAGTAAGCTTACATTTAATTCATTAACTTCTTTACAGATTAACTTGGCATTTCAGATTCATCATTATTTAAGGTGATTATCGTTGTACAAAACAAGTAATTATTTTTTATCTTTAAGTTGTTGTTTGAAGCCCGCTGGTCTAGCGGTAGAGTAGTTGCAATTCAGCTGTTTAAGAGCCGATTTTCAGAGAGGTTCCGTAGTTCAAATACTAGTTAAATAAATAACTTATATACATTATATGATTACTTTTTGATGTTTGGAGTACAATTGACCAAGCATCTCAGGAATGGTCAAACTGAGTCTGTATAACGCTACATCACATTTACACTTAGCATCATCCTTATCTCATTGGATCATTGGGTTGCTTATTGTTCTTAATTTAAAAAATTGCAATGTACACACAGAATAGGAATTAAGAAAAAAAAAATTGTTATTTCCTTCCGAATATTTCTGGTTGTTATAAAATAGATTCTTTTTCGATCTTCTACAAAATTGGATATACCATTGGTGGAAATTTAAGGGTATAAGTAATCGGATAATGGATCATAAATATCACATACCTAAAAATTTAACAAAATAATTGTAGTAATCTATGGTACACAATACAATTATGCATTTTATAATAGAAAACCTTAGCGAATGAAGGTGTTATGTTACAAAATTATAGTTTTGAGGAAAATACGATCAAAAATTTAAGGTTCCAAACTTTTTGTGAGTTTGTTGAGATTTTATTTTGGTACCCACTTATTGTCCCTTCACGAAAAATTATAAATGAATTCAAAAATTCTTCAAATTTTACTTTTCAACATTATTCTTTTGTATCAGTTTTCTTACAACTTTCCTCTGCATATAATTCCTTTATCCACAAAAATTCTGTTCCCTTTGAGAATGGATGAACAGTACGCTATTTCAATAATACAAGACAAAGTTTTTTATTAGAGAATCTTTTAAAGAAATTCTTAATAACATCTTTTATTGATGACGTTTAATATTTATTACTAGAGGTAACTGTTACTGATAATGTGTAAAATAATGATGTCTTCTATTCTAGAGGAGCAGGGTGATCTTTACCCCTCTATTCAATACAAAACACAAAATTATATGGTAACATACCCCTTGATCCTCTAGTATTTCCTTAAGGACACCACTACCCGTCATATAATTCAATGTTAAAATCTTTTAACTTTATGACCCATTTTCTAAAAAAGTACAAGAGCTACAAACATGAAATTTTGAGAGGCTCTTCAGCTTATTATGTGAAAATAGTACCACTACAATCATTAAAATGTACTGAAAGGAAAATAAAATATTAATTTTTTTATATATGTAAAACAAATTTGCTTGAAAAACACCTTTATATAAGCCATAATTATTTTATTTTTTAGCAAATACCAATAATTCTAGTGGTGTAACTCTACCTTATTGACAATAATTACCACAAAAAATTTGAAGCAGATCGGTCAAATAGTTTTTGAGAAAACGGGTTTTTTATAAGAAAAATCATGATTTTCGGAAAAATGCAAATAAAGACAAGAATAACGTTTAGTACCAAGTTTGTCATATGCTACCTGCTTAAAACAGCCCTACTCCATAATCTGGGTTGGAATCCTTTTATGTTTCATCTTTTAATTTCTTCTTCACATGTCTGTTCTTTCGGCAAACTTTTTTTCATATCCTCACACATTTTTTTCTGCTCTGCGAATTCAACATGAATCAATTTTACTCAAAATTGATACAATATTTGCTACTGGGTTTATTCCTAATTGTTTTATAACGTCACACTTACTTATATTACCATCATTATAGGTTGAAATGGCATCATGAATACCTAATGTCATGGTTTTAATGCCAACAAATACAGATTTGGGGATTCTACTCCAGATGATATGGTTGAATGACTCGCTTATATTTTGAGTGTTGCCATGAAGGCATTTTTGTAATAAATCAATTCGAGACAAATCAGCTAAGACAGGTTTGATAATTTCTAGTAGTACAGCAGTAGGCAGTGAATGCTTATGTGAGTATTTTTTGTTTTCCTTGATGGCCTTTTGATAAAAAAAAGGCAACTAGCTACGCAAAATGTTTCCTCAACAACTCAAAAGGGACAATTTTCGTCATGCAGTACTATTTTAAAAAAATTCGTAAATAAATTAAAATTGGGAATAAAAACATACATTTGGTATCAAAATGCTCAGAAATTACCAAATATTTATATAAAAATATAAAAACAAAATTGATTTTTTTTTTTTGGGTAGTGGTTACCTTAAACTGTTGAAATAGAGCATTCTATGCCACCTAAATAACTAAATATGCATGTAATATTCATCAATCATGAAAACTACTTTTACAAAATGACACATAACACTTTCATCCACTCAGCTTGTCAATTATTACTTACTCGCGAAGAATTTCGTTAGGTAGGATTATCTGGTTTACCCTCCAGAGATCTGGTTGTACAATAAAAATTGCAGTAATGGAAATCTGATGTCCTTTAAAAAGTACATTACTTTTTGACTTTGAATCCTGAAAGTGTTTCATTGAGTATTTTTGCAGAATTACTTTTATTCATTTAGTATACCTTTAAATAATTTGTGGAAAAATGATAAAAAATTAAAATTACTGGAAGTCTGGGTTTTAACAAAAACATAAAAGTAGAAAACATTTAATGTATAGGTTTATATTAATAAAGTTTAGGGAATTTTCGGAATCTGACATGTAAAAGGCCACTAGGTCTCTATGACTACTAAAATGTTCATTAACTTTCAGGTTCCAACGCAGTCAAAATTTTGGTACTTTTAAAAGGATTTTTTTAGTAGGTATCAGGAGGCTACAGATGCGCGAAATCTCTAATTGGAGGTGATTATTTTCAGTACGAAAGGCAATGTGGCGCATGCGCAGAGTCAGAGGGTACTCTATTTCCAGGTGATGAAAAAGTGAAAGGGGTGATGACGTCAGGGGGCCCTGCAGCCGGCTGAATCAAGTGTGTCATGGGTTTATCGCGGTCGTGTTAGTTAATATTTATATTTAGATCAGAACGATGACACCAAATTGTTGTGTACCGGGATGTAATATTACATACAAATCTGACAAGAGAATTGCTGGTTGTGTGTTAGTTTTTAAGTTTCCGTAGGAAGCAGACCTCGGAGAGAAATTAAATAGATTAATCCCTCAGCAGAATTTAGTAATTACTTTAAATTACTGCTGTTTGTATAAAACATTTTAAGGAAAACTGTATTTTAACCAGTTATTTATATCGAAACAGTTCTGATAAACAGTAACATTTTATTGTAATAGACCAAAGTTAAAGTACGCTCTTGCCCAACTATGTGTTCCAATCTCCCTAGATAGTTAAGTAGGCCACAAATAGTAAAAAGAAAAACAACTGATCCGCGTAATTTACAAGCGACCGAGTTAAAGAAACGGAAGCAAACGCTACAAATATCAAGGAAGATACGATTTCCAATTGTATACCTTACGACAATGTGAATACGCTGCTTATAAACTGATAAAAATCACCAAGTCACTGATCAAACCTCCAACAGACCGATCCCACAACGTAATCTTGCTCTTCAAATTACGAGTATTAAAAAATGGGTACTACTATCAGAAAATGTATATTTTGATTTAAATTTTCTGGAACGACCTTCTTGAAAATAAAAAACTTCATCGTTAAAAAAACTTCATTAAACTCAACCCCTATTTCTTGGTTTCTTTTCGTCCTTTGTCTTCTTCTTGATTCGGTTTCATGTATTATTATTATAATTATTATTAGTAAAAAATAATGGTTATGAATGAATGAACTCGACAGCCAGAGCCTCGCTTTTGCTAGCTTCTGGTTCCCTCGCTTCTGGTTGCCCATGATGCACCGTTTATTAATGTGTTATATCATTGTATGAATATGTTATATCAAGTATATATCATTGTATGAATAAATAAATAAATAAATAAATGATTTTAAGTTAAATTTAGATTTTTAAATTAAGTATTCAAGAAGATTAAAAAAATAGATTATTTAAATTTTTAGTGAAACGTGTACTTGTGGTTCTGAAAAATGTTAGTTTTTTTTAAAAGTAATTAATGAACACGTTTTTCAACCCCTTAACTCTGGAATATCGAAATGGTTTAGTTTAATGTTTTTACATACCCTAAAGGAAATATTCCCTCCAAATTTCAGATTTCTAGATATTGTTCAAGTAGGAGAAATAGTAATGAATGAGTTAGTCAGTCAGTGAGCTCTTTCCCATTTATATAAACATAGAAGGAGCTTAGTGGTTTTTCATTGTATCACCTAGGACAAGTGTACACCATAGTATTTCAGCAAAGCACATATTTTTGGTGAAAGTCGTGCTTAACATTTATGATGAATGTTAGTTATTTCAGACGATACTGATGTAGGCTTTTTCGATAGAAACAGCAAGAAACGTGTCAAGACAAGAGTGCAACTACGCGTTAACTTACCTGCACTTCTAAGAATTCTTTTTATCGATACACTACACATATCTACTGTACCTGAAACTTCAAATTATGATAGATATAATTCACCCTTTCAAAATCCTGTTATCGGGAGAAAAATCAACCCAGTGCAAGGATTTTCAACGAAAATATCATGGTAAACTGTTAGTCTAATCTTTTCAATTCTAAGTCATCCGGCATATTATAGTTTGTCTAGGTGCAGAACTTGTGATTTTTTTAAGCAGTTTTCATCTTTGCAAGTTATTATTTTAAATTCTTTGTTAATTTATTCAACATGTGTACCTTTTAAAAAAACGTCGCGACAAAGAGTGTCTTTGCCATTTTACAATATTTGTATTTTTTTTAGGAAACCAAATTTTACGAAAAATATAACCTCACGCATAACAATCATCGTGAAGCAGTAGGTGCATTAATGATTTCTCAAACGACACTATTTTAACCCATACAATTTAATAAATAAAGTCAAAGAAACGTTTAGATTAAATTAAAACCTGATTAGAAACGGGTTTATTTTCATTTCTCTATTAAATTAATTATGTATTCTAATAACCCTGATAAAAAAGATCTAGTCATAGTGCAGTATTTTTTATTTCATGTTGTTAAAAAATTTATTCAGGTATATTACAGTTTTTTTATAGTTAAATTTGGACTCTGTCGGACGCCACTGAATAGAAGATTCTTTTGAAATAGTTGTATCGACGTATTTTGAGAATCTGTTGGATTGATCACAACATTCATGAAGAAATTCTTCACAAAATGGTATGTCAGCCTGAGCTTTTTGATGGCTGAACACCGCTAGTTGGTGTACCACGGACACAACGACACAATGACACGAGGTCGAGTACAGACTCCTACGAATCCCTATTCTGGGTAAGATTGAGAACCTGGTAAAAGAATGATATTCTAGCTCGTTAACCTGAGGAAGCAGTTTGGTGTTAACCTCGGAGGAACTCTTCCGAGCGGCAGTAGAGAACGTTTTTTTAACACCCTTTTTGAACGTTTTTAGAGCAGCTGAAGAAGATTTCAAATAAATGACATCAGAGTTTGACACTTCTTAAAAAAGTCTAATCACTTCAAAGAAAATCGAATCAGCCCGTTGATTGAATCAAAATATTCTGGTTTACAAACCTGATTATAATAACTTGAACTTTTCCGGCATTTGGCAGGAGAAACGAAAGAAAAAGCATTACCAGAATAGAAACATAAAAAAATGAAAGAAAAACGATTTGATAAAAAAAATAATCACAGGATCCTTTCTTAAGAATTTAAATCTTCTATTATAGTTCAAATAAAATAAATGTAAAAAACAATAAGGGGGAAAATCTCCATGCATATGGATTAAGAAATTACAACAGTTACTTACCGGAAACCACTCTGATTCATGGTCAAACAAAAAGAAAATAATTGAAACAAATATCTTTTATAAGATATTTCACAAGTGAAAAAGTAATATTGATTAAACAGTTATCATCAGAAATTCACAAACACATGAAAACAATTACAGACAAGTTCAGAAGAAGAAAAGAAGCAATATTTTATGGACACATAAAATATTGTCATAGTATAGACAAAAACAGAATTACCCAACAAATCTACAACATCGTAAACATCAACAACAATAAGTCAAAATGGATAACTGAAACAGAAGGCCTTGAATAATCAACGATCACATAAAGCGACATGAACAATCGGGGAAAAAATCAGAAACACATATGGTAACTAAAAATTACATTGAGGAGGGAAGCAAATGATCATAGGAACAAATAAGGGAACACTGTAAACGTATGAAGAGAATTTGAGAGAAACGTCCAAGTGAAACAGAAGGAAAACATGAAAGCATTCAAGTTTTTACTCTCTCTTAAAAAGGAAATAAACCAATTAAAGGGCATTTTATGTGTTATTAGTATTCTGTGTTTTCTCCATTAGAAAATTATTTTTCCTTTTCTGTTAACTTGCCTTAAAAGCTGTGCAGATCTCATTGTTATAATATTCGTATTAATTACAATTATGGTGACCTGACGACTTATTCACTTTAAATTAGAGAAAGAGGGATGATAAGAATTGGAGGTTAGTAGTAGCAGTCGACGGAGTTAATTATTATCTTTCACTTAACGCACACCCACATTACATTTCTTAAATAATTTTTACCTGTCCTAGAAGCACAAACAACCTACCTTTGTACTTAAGAATGTTATATAATGTAACGATATAGAATTTAACGTTAGAAATAAATGACAGACAAAATGAAATTGAAATTTTGAAGAAATATTATAATATTATTATAATAAATATATAATAATATATAAAAATAACATAATTATATATAATATGGTAATAGAGAAAAATTAATGAACAGAATGTTGAATATGACAGCCAACTGATTAAGTTGGCAAAACTGTTTCAGATAAAAGAATCGACTAATCCTTACCTTTCATGGTAGGAGTAGGAAGTTTTAAATTTTTATGCGACACAATTTTTAATTACTGAAGATGTGTACAAGATACACGAAAGCGCTCTAACATTCGTGTTTACTTTTAAACCCCGTATTCTGGTGGTTTAGAAATATATATTTCAATTTTAAATAATACACCCACCGGGTTGGTCTAGAGGTAAAGTCGTCGCCAGGAGTCAGCTGTTTAACAGCTTATTTTCGGAGACAAAGGTCCCTGGTTCAAATCCTAGTAAAGGTAGTTATTTTATACGGATTTGAATATTAGACAGTGGTTACCGGTGTACTTTGATGGTTGGAGTTTAATTAACTATACTCTCCCAGGAATGATCGGCCTGGGTCTGTACGTGACTATACCTCATTTACGGGTCATACACATCATCCTCATCTCATTGGGTCACGGGGTTGCTTATTGTTCTGAATTGAACTGATTGCAACGCACACAAATTAGGGGAAAAAAATTTGCAAAAAAGGGGAAAAAAAGAAATTTGCAAAACAGTCAAACGTCAAAAAAAAAATAATATGGCTGTTGATAATCCTTTATAGGATGTTTGATAAAATAATAATTATAACGTTATAATAATGATATTTTTAAAATATTTAAGAGAATAAAATTGTTTATTGTAAGAAACTAAGTGTATTGTAACAAGGATTATGGTTGGCCGATGAATGAAATGTGTTTGGAAGGAGTTCTTGGGAAAGCGATAGAAACTACTGTAACATACACATAACGGGTATATTTTATGCCTGCTACTGGTCATTTCTACTATGTTTTGGATTGTTATGGTAAAGCGTAAAGGGATCTCCATGGTGTTTGCATTATGTATACAAAAACTGTGCCTTTCTCAAAACTACCACCGCCACAGGTATTTAAAGACGGTAGCCCTTTATCGGCCAGTTCAATTTAAGTTTCCGAACGGTTATCAGTGATTGAGTATCGTTAGGAGGTGTTAATATACAGTGTAATAAGTACGTTAAGAAAAGGGTCTCCGTACTTTGAGCATTGTAAAATTGTTTGTAGCTAAAATGCAGTTATTAAGAGCAAAATAATATTTTTTATTTGTTAAGTTACTTTAGACTTTACGTTTTTGTCATTAAAAAATTTAGGTCGCCTCCACAGTAGTAGCCTACAACTCGGAAATCCTGGGTTCGATTCCCGGCTAGCGTCTGGAAGTTTTAACCACCGTTACAGTACCAAACTCCAATGTGATCGCTAATAACCAAGCCGTTGATGTGACTTCAAAGAAACTAAAAGAATAATTAACTGTAATTCGTTATCAGTCTTATGCATAAAAATTAATTATAATTTATAATCTTCTAAATAAATAATTGTTATAAATTTAAAGAAAGTTATTTATTATACCAAGATCCTGAACGAACCTAGGCTGAGGTGTTAATTAAAGTATTTTTGTATAAATTTTATTGTGTGTTTTTATTATTCGGACCTTTTCTGTTAATTTACAACCACCATATTTTTGGTTTCCCGTTTGTTGAGTACCACTCCTGATACGGGTACTATTGTTTAAACACTTCTACATACGTCCTGACATGCAGTTTTGTTTGTCAATGATTTTTGGACTTTGGAAAATTCTGGTTTATCTTGTCGTTTACTGATAACAGACATCTGGCTTATTTCAAATGTACTGTTTATTCATTTAAAACCAAACATGAGTAACTATTGCAAAGGATGTAATAGTAAAGGCCTGTTCCCACGACACGAGTATAGTCACTTGAGTCACGAGTTTGCCTTTGTTTGCAACGAGGTGTAAAGGGGGAACAGCATCAGTGCGCATGCGCGACTGCTTTTATTTCAGTACATAAATATAACAACTTTTACTATACCCAGAGCATAGCCTACACAGTATATCCTTTTATAGGTTTTAGTATATCCTTTTGTAGGTTAACGGTACGAATATAACTATTTGTTACCGTAAATAAAAATGTTAGTTTCTCAAAAATGTGGGCAGACTATTCACAGTGCTGAACGAAACGTAATATGCAGTGTAATAAAATGCTGAGAAGTTCAAACTAAACAAAAATACTTTCAATGCCTCTTAACAAAAGCCATGAGCAAGTGGCTAACTATTGTGATGTTTCTTTTTCCACAATTCGAAAAATAAAGAAGGAAATTAAAGACATGAAGAAGCTATTCTTCAACATTTTTGTTGACACCTTGTAAAAAAAGTAAGCGGTTAGGTAGACTAGTGAGACTGATAGCGAAGACGCCGGTGACAGCGATCGTGAAGAAGGCAATTCATTCGTAGAAAATTTGTTCTAATGGAATAAGGTAGCTAGCTGGTAATTACAGTAAATCAAACATTTCTAGCCGTGTAATTAAGCTATAGGCAGTATTACAGGACATATTTATTTCTTATAAGGTTTATGAAGAAAATTTTCTCGGATTAAACCACAGCTTACAAAATGTATGTAGAAACTGCACGGTAGTGAAATTACGAGTAGTGTCGCACTGTTGTGGTTGGCAGCACTGTCATATTTTCACTTCCCTTCCTCATCGCCCATCCATACGCAAAAGGCAATCTCGTGACTTCAGTATCTATACTAGCTGCTAGTTTACTAGCAGCTTGAAAATATATAATCTGATTTCTTAGGATATATTAGTTAATAGGACATATCAGGGCAGGAAAAGGTTGTTTATTGAAAAATTATTAGAAATTCCATGCAGAAATATTTTTTTCAACTATTGATCAACTTCCTTTCATATGACGTATTAAATTAATAATATTAATATTTAATAACTTTTGATATTCTGTAATAATAATTCTCTTTTATTGAATCAGTGTATAAATTATTAAATTTTTATGTTTCAGTTCAAATGAAGTTGTATACAATAATTTATAATAATTTTATGTTCTATTATTTGTATTTGGCTGAATGAGAGTAATTTCTATTTTGTTTTCTTTATTTTTATTGTATTTTCCTTCAGAACTTTTGAAGTAAGCACAAAATAAATTACTGTATTTTTGTTTGTTTTGTTTTTTTTCACTTATTGTCATTTTTTTCTCGTTTCGTTGTTATGTTTATAATTAAGTTATAGTAACCTGCGAGACAGAATTAACTTTTGGAGGTACCTAATTTCCATTCTATGTTAACCCTTTCAGTGTTGATGTCCAGTTTTCCGGACGTTTACAATATCTGCCAAAGTGCTGACGTCCTTAAAATAGGACGTATTTTGTACATGCACAAAGTGCTAATCTCCGGCTTTCAGAACGTCGAATTTACAGAGTTTTAAAGACACAGTATGAATAGGTTTAGCATGAAACGATATCAGAATAAACCGACCTGTTTTTTAATATATTTAAATTTTTTTCATACTCAAAATTTGTGAAAAAAACTTAAGGTACAAATTATTTTTAACTGTTTATTATTTTTTTAGTATTTTATAGTATAGAAATTTGAATTATACAAATTTTTAGAGTATACATTTTGAAACAAAACGATGAAAAAATCTAGAAATTTAGTTGAAAAATAAAAAAGTTCTAAATATTTTTCTGGGTTACTGAGATCTGACCAGTGTTGGCTTCATTGAATATTTTTCCAAAAAATTGCATAACACTGAAAGAGTCAAGGATAACGTGTATTTTATTTTATGTACTCGTTACAAATTGTTAAACACTATGGTTTTTTTGAATTGTTTAATTTTTCTGTTTTATTATGTTACAAAATGTATTGTACTTATGTTTGAATGGAAATAAATTATTTTTATTAAAATAGCGTAATGGAAACGAACAGCTAGCAGCTAGTTTAGTTAAAGCGCTAGTATTCACTAGCGCGCTAGTGAATACTAGCGCGCTTTTCTTTGAACATGTTTGATTTTACTCGTGCTAGTAGGGGAAAAAGGGTTACGCGATTGACTAGCGCTAGTAAACTAGCTGGGTGTGAACGTTTGGAAACGTTTCCAGTTGCTAGTAAGCTGTACTTTGTACAATAATACACACCATGGTACAACTCACGTACTTATGTCTTCAGATCACTGACATTAACCAACTAGCTCCGCGGGAACTGTTATCTACGCACTTGTAGGTACTAGTCACCCTCATCCGGTAATGAGCAGTCAGTAAACGAGCATCGTGTGAATAGGCCTTAAGGAACTGGCTGTGAAAAGCGAATGGACAACTTGAAAAATACGTTCAACTGTTAAAATTTGTAGCAGTGTAAAAGTGGGTTTATATATTAGTATATCAGTTTGAATACAGCTTTCACTTAACGTTTTCCTTGTTAGGGTGACTAAATCGTCCCCGAAATTTTGCGGGACACTACAAACCTACCGAGGGGGTAAGGTGATAATATCCGCTATGGCAGCGGGGTTCTGGATTTTAAAATTTCAGGGTTTAAAAGTGAATTTTAAAGCGTTAAAAATTTGAAATACAGCGTTATTTTTAAAGGAGTTTTGTTATTTGATAAAATTGTATAAATAAAAATTTATCCGATATATTTTTAAGGAATATGACATAAAACTGCTTTATTATTTACACAATAATCTGTTACTCGTTAAATTATAATACGAAACAATATAAGATTTGTTGTTTAGGTCATTAGCCGAAAGGCTGGTTTGAACCTCTAGAGGCTTTAATAAGTAAAACGAGGTGAGGTGGTTTACCATTGTCTTCCTCATTGAGTGGAAAAGTATGCTTAACAGCACACCAGGCGCTCTGAAAAAGCATCTACTTTCCGCCCTGTAAATAAAACTTTCACTTCACTTACCATAGGGTCTGGCTGTATAATGAAATTCATTACACTCAGAGGAGATAACTCTGAATAGTGTCTTTTACACTTCTACCTCTTCTGCTCTTAAATGTATCAGTCATATAATTGACTGACCATGTGAAAAGACACAAAACTATTTTTTGTAGCCCAGGAACTAGCAGCAGATCGAGTGCAAATATTTTAACACTCCACCTGGCTGTTATGGGCAGAATACAAGACTAACAAGTTTCATAACAACTTAGCAAGCGATACTGACAGTCTGCTCGGCGTGATTGATCCAAATTTATTTTAAAAAATATATAAATTTCTTAAAATATATTTTTAAAACTAAATTTCGGGACTACATAAGCGTCAGTTATAAACAGTTATTCGGGACGCCATTAATAATAGTGAAAAAACGGGACAATCCAGATATCCGGGACTTTTAGTCACCCTATTCCTTGTTCATCATATTGTTGGGTTACATTACCGTATATATTAGCAGTAATGCGCAAAATAGTCAAAGTAAAACAAAAAAAAACAGTCAGGTTACGTTAAGTCAGGCTACAAAATTTATAAAACAATTATTTTGTTCAATTCATGGTTAATGGTAACCATATGACAAATAATACAGAATTAATAAAATTATGCCCGAAAAATACGGTGATAGTGATGTAAAGAAAAGGATCATAATTATAATTCTAGCAGGAGAAAAATAAATAAAAATTGAATTTTCATTTTGTAATTGTTACATAAAAAACTGTTATAAATAAAATTAATAAAATAATAAAATCTTTTATTTATATTACGAGATAATTCTCGTGCTCTGTGTGCAACCTAATAATAAAAATTCATTATCCCCATATATCTGGGCTCAGAAAATTTCCAGAATATGCAGAATAACGAAAAAATATTTTTTTAAAAAATTATTTCAGAGAAAACAATGGATTTAACCGGAAAACAAATCCTGATTTCGTTTAATTAGTTTAACTTCAGACAACAAAAAAACATAAACTGATAAGGACGTGAATAAATCTAATAGGTACCTGAATAAATTCAAGGGAGAAAATTGTTCAAAAAATAATAAGTATGTGACCTGTGCAAATAAATTCATATAATGAATTCCTGAGTGATCGTCGTTATCCCTAGAAGAGATTTTTCCTGTGATACGGTGGGCGGTACCATCAAATTTATGAAAATGTACTCAAAATTTTGTTCAGTCAAAAAATTTTAAACTTGAATTATTGGTTAACAAAAATGGTATGCCAACATATGGCAGTCGTCGGTCGTAAAGAGGGGTGGCCGCTCACGAGGGTATAATACTTGGGTCTCACGCAAATAAAATTGGGTTTTTTTTTAAATTACTAGTAGTGAATATAGGTGACTGCTGAATGAAGATAGTCATCAAGTGACTTAAACTTTATTTGTAGAAAATTTGAAAAAACCGCCCAGATTAACGGTACTTTTAACACTTTTTTGGTAAAAATAGTGCAGTATAAAGATCCTTTCACTGCAAGAGTTGTAAAAATCTACTGGTTAGAACTCCAAAAATAATCATATGTTGAAATTCCTTAGACATTTAATATAGTTTGATTTGTTTTTGATTTTCACTGTTTAAAACTTCGTTTAGTTTTTAGCAATTTTTATTTTCAGATTTTTTTGCAGAATTCTAAAAGTAGCCTCTTTATAGCCATTGTTGTAGTTTAAGTCATCAGTCGAAAGGCTAATTTGAACCTCTAGAGGCTTTAATAAGTAAAACGAGAAGTGAGGTGGTTTTCCATGCCTTTCTCGCTGAGTGGAAAAGTATGCGTATCAGCACGCCAGACCTTCCGAAAAACATCTACGTTCCACCCTGCAAATGACACTTCAATCACCACAGGGTCTGGCTTTATAATGAAATTCATTACTCTCAGAGGAGATAACTCTGACTAGTGTCTTTTACACCTCTGCCTCTTCTGTTCTTAAATGCTTCAGTTATATAATTGACTGATCATGTGTTAAGAAACAGAACTAATTTTTGTACCCTTGGAACTAGCAGATCGAGTGCAAATAGTTTAACACCCCACCTGCCTGTTATGGGCAATTCATAGCTTTATAAAAACTATTTAAATCCGTTAAGTAGAACTATATATTTAAGGGAAAACAAAATCTCCATTTAAAATACATTGGTCATCAGTTTGCTGTTTAAATATATAATTTTATTTCCTAAAAATTTTACATATGCATAGCCCATCAAATAACTTACACTACATTAAATTTACTTTCTGTACTTTCAAACTAATATACGAGGTGAGAAAATTTAGTGCCACTTCTTCTAAGTCTAGGTCTTCCAGATACAAAATTTCAGCTTATGAACAAACGTATTAAAAGGTGTAATAATTTCTTTCGTGTTCTGCCTGCCGAAGCTAGGTGATTCAAAATTCAATGGCAATATCTCAGATCCTGATTATATAGCTAAAGATAAGAAAAAAAGTCAATAAAATCCCTTTCATGAGTCAGCGCCATCTCATGGCTGGTGTCAATTTTAAAAAGGCTCACCATTGACGTATGGCAAAAACCATTCATGATTTTTGTATCTACTCTTTAAGATGAATAGAATGACACTAATTTTTGTTTCCAAATTCCGACTTTGATTTCTTGACTTCCAGTTTTGGCCCATTTCTGGTCAAAACCGGAACTTCAAACCTAATTCAGGCCCACTAACTTTTTGTGTAGATTACGAATCCGAAAACCGTTTGTTGCTATCTTTAATAGTTTCTAAATTTGATTTATTTACTTACGGTTTTGGGTCACTTCCGGTCAAAACCGGAATTTTAAACCCTATTTAGGCTCACTAACGTTTTGTGTAGGTTACGAATCCGAAAACCGTTTGTTGCTATCTCTTGTAGTTTTGATATATGGGTGAAACGGTCGGACAAAGGAAAATTATTGTTGACAATTTTGAAAATTGCCGCCAATAATTTAACTAAAATATATCGCATCATACATTTAAGTAGTTCGCACGTGTGAATTTTTACTACATATAAGTACGACATTGAACGATTCCTATATAAGAATAGGGCCTACTAAAGATTAAAATTTCAGAACAGAGGTTTTGTTCTTATAACTGTGCTTTGAGTTCAACATCGTGAATTTGACACAGGTGTGAAATTCTAAACATCAAAACCAAGTGAGCGTGAAATCATAATAAGAAATTCATAAAAAAACACGTTTAGAAAAGTCTTTCAACGAATTTCTATACATATTTTTCAAATATATCATCTGAGAAAAGTACGCAATATCGGATTTATTATGTAGAGTTCCACATTTATTTTTAATAGGCTCTCTCTCTATTCATGTATTTTTATATTATAAAGTTTTTATAGCAATAACGCCAATTTTTTTTCTTTATACGTACTTTTAAATTTGAGAACTTGATTCATTCTTTGAAAGCATTTTCTAAGAAAGCAATGACTTAGCGTTGAATGATCGAAGGTACGACAACTTTTAAAAAGAAAATAAACCTTAAAATGCATTCACTAAAAATGAAAATTTTCAGTATAGCTGAAACTAGATCGTAGAAACTAAAATAACTATTTTCTAAAAAACCTTTATCTTATTGCACCAAAATTTATAATTTAATTCATTTGAAAATTAAAGAAAGTACTTTAGTGTTTTTTTGTAATTTTAAAAAGTGATTAAATATTTGATTAATGTCAGATTCTTACGTTAACATTATGTAACTCCATAACGTAGTGGGAATTTTATCATTTGCGTGTTTTAAGAAAAAACATTAAATCTGAATTTTAGAATAATAAAAATAATAAGCTATATTTACTATTGCTAGAGTATGCGTCATAACATTGAGAGCTTGAAGTTCGATGAAGTGAACCACAGTATTGCCGGATTGCATTTTTTACATGCTACTTGTACAATTACCTCACTCACACGACCACATTAAGATAACCGTATTATTTACAAATTAGACAAATTACTGAAGTATTACTTTTTTTATTTTCAGTCCATTGTTTATTTTGTATTTTTGTGTGACATAACCTTACTTTATTCTTATTTATCTTCATACTCGGCAACAGTGGAATACGAAGGAAAAATTGGAGTTATTAGTTATGCTAAACATAGAAGCTACCAATGATATGATGCACACATTAGTAGATATAATGTGCCTGTGTTCTGTAATTCTATGGAAGTAACTTTAAATTGAATTTTTTATACAAAAGTGATATTGATAATTGTCAAACACAGGTATCTGTGAGTACTCCGTGTTACATGATTTGATGAATTCAAAAATATAACGGTTTTAGGTTTAACGATAAAAGCTTTGTCTTTTAATAAAATAATAAAAAATACAGTTGATATTTTAAGGGGAGCACGGATCCCTATCTTACTTAATGTCAACGTTTGCCCCATTTTCTCTGTAACTATCAGAGATAAAGCAATGTTCACACAATGTTTTAATTATTTTTCAGGTTATTTTCATCAAATTTGAATAAATAATATGAACCACAGTGTATTAGTAAAAAAAATACAGTTGATATTTTAAGGATAGCACGGATCCCTATCTTACTTAATGTCAACGTTTGCCCCATTTTCTCTGTAACTATCAGAGATAAAGACTTGATTTTTGTTTTGTATGAAAATTCGCACTATTCTAAGACTTTTACGCGTAGGACTTTTTCTTATGTTTACAGATTTAATTTTTAGATTTTTTAAATTACGTTTTTTGGCGTAAAAATTTAACCCAAATTTTTTTTTCCGTTTTATTTTAAAAAATTTTCAAAAACTGAACGCCTAAAAGTTACATCTGTTTGGTTTACAACCCACAAAAATTTCAGCACTGTAGCTTTGATAGAAGCTAAGGAAACGGGTCATTTGTGTTAAAAATTAATACTTGCAAGAAATCGCATTTAAAATAAGACAATAAACACTTTCAATATGTTTTATTACATTACATTCTTTACAACTCACTGTAAACAGCAAACAAACCAACAAAATGCAATGCAGTAAACTTTATTCTATTAAAAAAAAGACAGCTGATAAACATGACCAACCCGTGAATAATAAAGGATTAAAATTTATCGATAAAAATAAATGTCAATATCTTACTGAACTTTCATTAAAAAACATGTTTTTTCTAGATGTGCAGTCCTAAAGTAAAATTAAAACAAAAATATTTCTAGTTGTTGTAGAAACAATAATACACAATTATAAAGCGAGAAATTCATACTACATTATAGAACAAAAAACCAAAGATAGTTTTCAATTGTCTCGATCCGTGCTCCCCTTAAAGTATAATTTAAAATTTTGAAAAATTATATTTTACAGTCAATATCGTATAATTTTATAACATACTCCATTAATTTTTAAAACTATGAAAAGTAACCGCTTACTCTGACCACGAGGACAACATGTATATTTTAATGATTCGGGGAACACGATTAAAAATATTTTCTGAAAATTTCTGAACCAAAGAAAGTTAAATTTTAAAGTAAACCATTTAAGAGTAAATAAGTAAAATGCATTAATATCTCTGAAGGCACTGAGAGCTCTACGAAGTACATTGTCAATAAAGAAAGAAAGGTAGCCTACTGTTAAAAGATATCTTAAAAAATACTTTCGACCTTGGACGTTTATATCTGAAGAAATAACATCGTTTTTCTAAATGAATTACAGTTTATTTGAGACAAGCCTTTGTAGAAAAATTATGTGTAATGCATGAAGCCTATTAGAAATTCTCAAGGGGCTAAACTATAGAACATTTGGAAAAATCATTCTTCTAATTGGATTAAAATAACCGAATTTGTTTCTTTATATTTTTCCTTTCTTATAATAATGTTTTGTAAATGTTTCATTAGTAAATATAGCTCAGTTTAATGCCTAAAATTAATTAGGGCAAGCGTAAATGGTGTGTAGGGTGGTTTTGTCCACAAACCTTAATACCTTGTAGGCGTTGGAGGTAGTTTTTAATACCCGTGACGTCACAAATAATAAGATTAAATCTATTGAGTTAATTGAGCAAAATTCTCAGAACAAACCTAAATAGATACTGTAATACCCAATTAACACGGTGCTGCTGTTTTTATTATAAATAACCACAATGCAATACAAAATCAATGAGACAAATTAATACTGTAATGCTGAACAACAAATACATTTACTCGTGCGTTGTTGATTACATAATTAAGTAGTAATGTACGCGTACTTTTCCAGTTAATTAGGAAATAAAATAAATTTAATTATATTACTTCCTCTTACAATATATGAAATACTTGCGAATCTGTACTCGCTTCGCTTCATCAACTAAAAATGTTGTACTACTTACAATAAAAGCGAAACTAAATTAACAGCGGATCTCCCACTCGGCTTCGCACGGATGATAGGCTATTAAAAATTTTATTAAGTGACTTTGTCTCTGCTGAAAACATTATTTTTCCCAATTGAAAGCCCCATAATAAAGCCCCATCGGTTAAAATGCCAACAATATATTTTATAATACCTCCTCACACACAACATTCTTTATCTTGTTTCCACCCGTTATTAAAATATCGATTGCGAGAACTTCTAGTTCTTGGCAGACTCACATATAACTATCTATGCTAAAAACATTCGCGCAAATTTAACCGAACGAATTTAAATCTTTGCCCTTGAGATTTATTAATTATTATAATGAAGGATAGCTGAATAGGGTACTGAATGTTTTTAAATGAAAAGGGCATAGTCCCTCGAGACAAATGAACGTAACGGCATAATGGCCGGCAGTCTTTCTTCGTTCAGTTTTGTAAAAAAAAATTATTTTTAACTTCAAGAAGTGTGCGCTGACGTACGGTTTGAAACTACATTAATTACTGTTTGAAAATTAAATTCTTTAGTTTTCTAGTTCTAGGAATTCACTGGGAAGGTTGCCATTCGATAACTTTAACGGTTATAGAGATACCTTTTTTAACTTTCCGGTAGAATTTTCTGAGACAAACAAATATTTGGGAATTTTTAGCAAATCTATATGGCAATAGCTTTCATACGACACCAAAATCATTAAAATCGGGCCGGTACAACTCCAGAAATAGCTATCTTAACAAAAAGATTTACCATTTTATGTGGTAGTATAAGATAGATAAGGAAAGTTATGTTTTCACGAAGATTTTTTGAAATCGAATTTTCACCGGAAAGACACGTGTTTTGTACCCCACAGCCGAAAAATATGTTTTTACTGATTAGTGCCTGCGTGGGAAAAAAATAACTCAAGAACAGACTCATACGAGATTAAAACTTGGAACTTAAATTATGTATCTGAGGAAACCCGACACGAACATTTTAATCAAAATCAATTTAACCAGAAGTAGCATCTATCTAATTCGTACGATTTTTCACTTTTTTGCAATTTTCTCAAAAAAGGCTCTTATGATTTTGTTTAAAATCGCCTCATTTACTAAACTTTTGTGTTCTACAAAATGGAGTAAGCGGAATGTCTGCTAAAATTCGTCCGGAATTGTGCTCTCATGATTTTTTTTTTAATATTGGGACCTAATATACATTTTACAGCAAAATTGTACATAATCAAAGTTATGTAAAAAGAAACTACACCTTTTATTTCAAGTAATATTTTCTGCAGAGCTTAGTTTAGCATCAATTAGTGATTTTCCTAATGATCTTGCTTATCAAAATCAATCTAACAGAGTCATCAACTGATGATTAAATTTATGTTATGTTTTGCATTATTTACAATGGAATGAGAAAGTCCGTTTAGTGTTCCACACTAAATTTTTCATATTGATTGAATTAAAGTTTACGAATTGAATGAGTAAACCTGAAAGTGACATCAATGCAAACGTTAATAGAACTGAATTTAATTAATGTAAGTAAAATAATAATACTTCAGTAAGTACACACCGTCCCATATATTTCGAAATAAACATTTTCAAACTTGTCAAGCTAACAACAGGAAAGCAAATATTAAAACGAGATTTATTTGACGAAAGTTATAAAATTGCGAGTGATTTTCCAGAAATGTTATTAATTATTTAGTTACCAATCATCGTCATATCTACAACTCTATAGAGTTTAATTTTTCTATAGCTCTATAGCTCTTGATGGTCTTTGGATTCCTCTAAAATCCTCCTTCAATTTCTCTATTCGTTGTTAGTAATCTCTATCCTCTCACACATCCATCAAATTTGTTCAAATCGATCGTGACACCATCGACCAACTCTTCTTTGGACGGCCCTTCCTTCTCTTGTTCAGTTTAACATCTCATATTACTTTAACCATCGTCATTGTCTCCATTCTCTCAATATGGCCTATCCATCACAATCTTTGGACTTAAATAAAACGGACTGTGTCTCTACCTTCAAAGAGAGTATTTAGTTCCTCATTTTTACGTACTCGAATAATATAATATAATAGAATAGAATAATATAATAATATTTACAATATATGTGTCCCAGATCTTTATTGAAGCAAATTTATTTTGCTCTTGTACACTCACGGTTGTCGTATGGAATTGCATGTTGGGGTAGTACATACATTACTCACATTAAATCTGTGATTAATCTACAAAAATCTTTTCTTTACACTATTAATGGTTACAAAAAGTGCGATCGTATGAGCCTGTTCCAGGAATTTGGAGTTCTTCCTTTAAGGCATTTATTTGTTTTCAAGGTTCTGATACAATTCTTTTGGGCTTGTGTTAACCGTGAAGTAAAATAATTGATCCCAATAAAACCAATTATGGTACTAGGAACGCTGGAAAAATTAAGACTAGAAAACCAAATAGTACATTTTTTCAGAAGTCATTTCTCTATCTTGAGAGGCGATTCGTTAAAGTACTTCCACCCCATATACACAGTATTATGTCACCACATCTATTAAAACATAAACTAAAATATCATATAATATCGATCTGTGAGCAAGAACTTGAGAAACTTTTCCAGATCTTAAAATAACTGTTTTATTAGTTTTTAATTTTCTCTTTGCGACAGTTTAACTGTCTCTTTATGCTCATTTATTGAATTAATTTCGTATAAAGTTAAAATATTTAAGTTGTGTTAGTTAAAATATATTATTGTAAAGTAGTTATAGTTATAAAATAAAAATTATAATATCGCTATTATAATATAGCTACCAGTGGTAATTTAACTTAGTAATTTTATAGTAGTTATAAGTATTTAAGTGAATTAATGTTTTTGTTCTGTATACTCCTATGCGCGGACAGAACTCTTTGCGAAAAAGAGTTTTTGCGTATAAGTATATTTAGTTTAAAATATTGTACATAGCTTAGTATAGTCATAAATTGTAATTTTAATGTGTTTTAATGTATATTTTACTAAATAAATAAATAAAATAAAAAATATAAAAGCTACAGAAACTTTTAAGAATACTCCTGCTATTTTTATTCACACTAGAAAAGAATGAATTCATCGAGCAAAACGTACGAGCAATAATTCAATGCCCTTTTTATGTCACAAACTTAATGTTACACATAATTTACAAATCCCGTATGTAACTGACGTCGCGAAACAACTATACAAGACACTGCACGAAAAATTTGAATTACATGACGACCCTCTCATACAAAACATGTACACTAGGGCTATACCGGGTACTCATAATACAGACGTTTAAAACGCCTCTGGCCAAGGGATCTTCTTGGCCAATTGTAGGGCTGTAGTGATGATTGTAAGCTTCAACAGTTAATTCAAGTTTTGGAACTTTAGCGTCATATTTAGAAATTGTTATTTAGAAATTTGGACAGGAAGATAATACGGAAGATAATGGGGGGCAGGATGACCACGGAGGGATGGAGACTGCAGCACAACCAAGACGTGTATAAATTCTCAGAGAGCATCGTCTAACGGATGAGGAAGCGCAGACTAGCATTCTTTGGGCATCTCAGCAGGATGAGTAGCAATAGATTGGTCAAACCGGTATTCGACTTTGTAAACCGGGGAAAGAGGAACATGGGCCAAAGAAACTAAACTGGATCTGGAACAGATAGGATTAACACCGCGGGACACACAGGACAGAGAGCACTATAGAGCAGTGATAAGGGAATCTGGGGCGATCGAGAGCAGGAGGATGCGCCGGGGCAATGGCGGCGAATGGTCAGAGGAGAGGAGACAGCAACAAAGAGCGAGAATGAAGGCGTTATGGGCCAAACGCAAGGGAAGCTGGCAAATACAGTAGGCCAGAGGAACAACTTGGTAACGTGATCCATAGCAGGTCAATTCGTGAACAAAAAAAAAACAAATACTAAATTTTCAATAAAAATTGTGTCAAAAAAAGAATTGAATTATACAGTTGATTAGCTGTTACTGCCAACCTATGAAAAAATTATTTCATTCTTATGAAAAACAGTTATTTGTGTACTAATTTAATCTGGTTTTGTTATTTACAAAATTTAAATTTCTTTACCTTATTTTAATGGTTTACTTACTTAATTTACATTACTTAGAATTTAAATTTCTACTTGTTGAATTAGAAAAATCAATGAATAATTGAAAGCATTTAATAAAGTAATTTTACGTAAAACTTAAAAAAAGTATACTTTCGCCCTTTAAGTTAAGTTTATAGCGAATATTTCTAGAGCTAAAGGATATACACTTCGGGACCATGTTTTATTCAACTTTTCAAGTTAAAAATCTAAAGATTGAAAGATTTTAATCACCAGATATGAGGTTATTATTCAACAGGGAAAAATACTATTGTTATACTTTACAAAATGAAATAGAGTTCTAAAAACTAAGCATGTATAAAAGTATCGTATTCTATTACAGCGTCAGTTATCCGAACTAATTGGGACCAGAGCGGTTCTGATAATCAAAAAGTTCGTATAATCAAATATGTTAAATACTGTAGTTTTATACACCGCACCGTGTCAATGTAAGGATACAACCTAAATGTCTAATAGGTTAATAAAGGCTAACATAAACTATAGTTAAAAAAACAATAATTTATTGTATGTATTGCAGATGTACAGTACTAAAGATTTTAAAAACAAAAGGAAAATACAAAATTTTAAAACTGAATAAATTAACGAAATAAAAACGATAAAATCCTTTATGGTATACCCTATTTTTAACGCACTTGTACATACTACACAGTAATTTAAAATAAAGTCTTAAATTTTCTTTTCAACTAAAACTGAACTTCTTTTGGTAGCAGCAACATTTCTCATTCTTTTAAGTAACATTGCTTCAGCAGCACTAAATTCAGACTATTGTTTCCACCAAAGCATTGCAGTTTTTAGGGTAGAAAAGGCCTCTGAGTAAGTAAATATGTATATTTCCATTGATGATAGTTTAGATAATTGACGGTTGGGATGACTGAAGTTCGGATAATCGACGTTTTTATGTATTATTGTTAATCAATCAATTTTAACGCACCCTCTCCGAGGGTATGAATACACCCGCCCGCGCGACCCATAAGGATCGATATTTTGCGTTTATGTACAACAGATGAGATAAAAACTCATTCTAAAAAAAATCATTGCCTTTTTGTAATTTTCATAGATTTTAAAATAGCTTAAAAACTTATCACCTCCTAGAAGAGACAATAATTTAGCCTTCATCAAAATCGTAACTTAATCTCATAATTATCTCACATAATCAAATAAAGAAGTTACGTAAACTAACCCCAAACCCAGATATCTGCAACTAGGACAATTCCAGGCTGTCATATTTTATTTATTTATTTATTCATTCATTCATTCATAAACAATACTCCTCCAAAAGAGTATAACTCGCGCTTGAAGGAGGAGTAGATTACATAACAAAATACAAAAACTATTTTATAATACCCCAATAAAAAATAAAAATACTAAAAGGTTGCTCATTAGCGCAGTACGACCAAAAATGATTATACTCGTTTAGTTTGATACAATGATAATTTCAATACTAGTATCAAAAATAATAATACGTAACGATAATACGGATTAGAATAAAAATGTTCTATTAATAATAAAAATAATAACAATTAAAAAAGTTGTGAAGTGATGGTGAAAATTCTGATAATTCCAAAACATTTAATCTACAATACTACATAATAAATATCATATAAACAATATAAAAACCTTTTTAAAACAATTCTAAAATAACAATAGAAATTAAAATTCATTTAAAACGGAACTTAAAGGTATAAATACTAATTTTATTGAGCTAATAAAATATAAGATAACTTTATATGCTTAAAGAATTTACTCTAATTAGCTACATGAAAAATGATTCCACTTTAGATAGATGTTGAGTCACGAGAATACCTTTTGCGTACGGATTATGTGAGGAAGGGAAAAAATCTGACAGTAATGCCAACCTTAACAGCGAGACACTATATTTTCTACCGTGCAATTGCACCGTTAGTTAACTACGTGTTGCCTTTCAATTAATATACTTCGTTGTTACTGACACTTTTTCCATTAAAATAAAATCAATTCCTTTAAAATTCCCATTTCCTTTAACATTTTTCTTAACGTACAAAGTTTCCAACTAAAATTTTGCCTTTCTTTCAAAACCGGTAATAACGTTTCACATATCGGCATCACTTTCTTATTGATATAACCGTTTTCTTTTTTTACCAGGTGTCAAAAAACTGTTGACGAAGAATTATCTTCTTCACTGTCTTTAACTTCTTTCTTTATACTTCGAATCGTGGAAAGAGAAACATCACATTATTTCCCGCTCACTCACGCTTTAGTTAAGAGTCACGGAAAGTTATTTTTGTTTAGCTTCAACTTAATAGTATTTTATTACATTGTATATTAGATTTATTTTAACACTGTGAACAGATGTACCGCGTTTTCGAGAAACCAACATTTCCGTTTACGGTAAAAAGTTATATTCGCCCAGCTAACCTAGAAAAGGTTCCGCAATATACTGTATGTTCTCTAAGTATAGTTTACGTTGTTGTGGTGGCGAACTGACGGCAAAGCAGTCGCACATGCGTACTGATGCCTTCCCCCTTTACCCCTCGATAAACCAAAGGCAAACTCTTTTTTTCTTTTTTTTGGTTTAACGTCCGACTGTTCTGCAATTACTGCTAATGCAGACGGTGAAGGATGAAATGATTTTTGTAATGTATGAAAATACGCCGTGCCTGAATGCGATTCGAAACCAAGACCGCATGATGAGAGGCGACCACGTAGTTCGAATAACTATAACTTCGTAATTTTCATACCTTCTCTCTAGTCAATACATTTTATTTCAGCTTACACATATTTCTTCACTGAAGTGATTATGAAGTTATTTATATTTAATATAACATATTATTGTGACATGCACCAACTGGACAATTGTGTTTTTACTAGGCATCGGTTGTGTGTGATTGGCCTCCACGTTTACACACTGTAATTAATTGAAGTCTGGCACTGCTAATCTACAGTCCAGTCTCTCTTAGTTTGCTCCTAATGTAAACAAATAATGACGACATTGAGCATGCGCATTATATCAAAATGTGTACACACTGATTAAAAAGTAACAACAAAATACTTTCAAAAGTATTCAAATACTAAATACTTTTATAAGTATTTTTATAAATGAAATTAATAGGCCTACATCATATCATGACTGATGTTTTTAGTACTTTAAGTGCTTATAATTTAAAAAATAGTTAACTTAATAGAAATACGGCATCCGTAAAGTCGCAGACTCTAGCGTGCACCCTGTAGTAGCTGGTTTTGGTTTGTTGACAGTAGGAGCAAACTTAGAGCGGCTGAACTATAAACCCTCACTCGCAGGGCCGTAGCTAGGCGGTGGCAAGATATGCCCTCGCCAAGGGCGCAAATTAACCATGAAAAATCCCTCTTTTTTTAGACTGGTGCAATTTATCAAACAATAAAAATTCCATGTTAATGGAAGAAATCTTTCAGGTTATTAAAAATTACTGCAAAGTGAACTAATAAAAGTTGTAGATTGTCTGTCTATAACTTAATGGCCTCCGGGAGAAAGGAGCAATATGCGGATTGTAAAACAATAACAGAAAACACAACTAATTTTTTTAAGTACCTGAAACTTGTCGGAAATGACGTACTTTTATTAAACAAAGTATTCCACATGTTTTTTGTTCTACAAAATCATTTCTAAAAACACTCGCTTAATGAGATAATGTATAATTTAGTAAAAGTTTTGTTTTCTTTTAAGAAAAAAGCGTTTTCAAATACATCGTCATTGTTCAACTATATTAAATAATTCTTTCACTAAAAATTCATTTAAAATTTTACCTTTATTTCGTTTCCTAAATTTTTACAATTACCTTTAAAGAACGAAAATTTTCTTACATGCTGTCTTTTTATGACGTGTTTCGTGATTTTACAAAATTTATTTATGAAAATACCTCGTAACTTAAAAAGTAATGATTTTCTATTAAAGTTTATTACATCATTGTTTTCCATAAATATTACAGAACAAACCGGCTACATATTGTGTTAATCCGTGAAATAGTTGTTGAACAATGACAATGTATTTGAAAAAAGACGCTTATTTCTTAAAAAACAAAACTTTTACTACATTATACATTTTTTCATTAAGCGTGTATTTTTCGAAATAATTCTATAGAACGAAAAACATGCAAAAAACTTTGTTTTATAAAAAAACTACGCATTTCTGACAAGTTTCAGTTACTTAAAAAAATAGATATGATTTCTGAAATGGTTTTACAGTCCGCATATGCTCCTCTCTGCCGTAGGCCATCAAGTTATAGGCAGACAGTATCTGTAATCTGTAATATCATCCCTATTGTCTACAAACAAAAAGCAGCCATGTCAGAAATCTAGCGTAACTGCAATGTACCTTGCCCTACGGATGGGCGATGAGTCGAGCCAGTGCCAAACACAAAGCGACAAACCTTTACCTTCCACCCTTTCCTCCCCATCCCATTCGAGTTGACAACACCAAAATAATGCAATGCGATCGCCGATAAAGTGCCTCAGGCTTATTATGTCTTTTACTTTTGATAGATATTATGATTTAATTATGTTTTAAGTAGTTCAATCGTCTGCAAATTTGGTTTTATAACTTCTTAAAATTACAACACTTAAGTTCATTTTCAAATTGAGGTTTAAATTTTCTTTGATTATAACAGTGTTATTATATTAAAATAATAAACAATTTTACATAAATTCTAACATAAAAAGGACCGTGGCAAAAATAAAAAACTTGGCTCAAAAAGCACAAAATTGAACCGTTTTACACCTTAATTTAAAAAAAATTCCTAGGAGCACCTCGGACCCCCCCCCCCCCTTACTACCGGTATTAGAGGGTGCACATTTGTCAAACTCGCCAAGGACGCAGAAGGACCTTGCTACGGCGCTGCTCACTCGTTGTGTCTAGTATAAAATAGAACGTTGTATGGTTTATCTCTCTAGATTGCACTTTGGTCTTTATCCTTCGAGAAAGTTCGATTATTATTTTATATAAAACCGGTGCTCTTTTTATACTTAGTGTTGTTAAAATAGTGGTGAAGTGAGTTTGTTTAAGAATGGTTTGTAAATAACACATCGCGTATTGAAGCAGTTTCTATGTGATGGGCGGTTATTTAAAATTTTTTATAGGATTGAAGTTAAAAATAAATTAGATATACAGTATAATTGTAAATAACCATATTTATTTTTAATTAAATTTTGTTGTCTTGGTTAAATTCTAGAACATTTTGTATTATTTATTTTTTTACTTTATTTAAGAAAAATAAACTATGTACAACTGTGTAACAATTTAACACAACCAGCAGTTATAATTTCAATGTATTAAATTTAGCATAAACAATTAGTAAATACTTAATATTTCATTAATTTAAGTAGTTTAGAGTAATTTATTAGTTACTGTAACAATTAATTTAAGTAATGAATTTATAAATAAATATTTGTTATAAATTTAAAGGATTTTGTTATTTAAATTCAGATTCTGAAAAAACCTGGAATAAATGTCACTGTATTTGTATTAAATACGTTCTCTAAAAATTCTTGGTGTGAAATTTATCCAAAACTGCTGATTTTGAAGATAAAGCAGAAGTTTTAAACTAAGAAGTAAACTTCAATACAATAACAGGAACTGACATCACATTTCAAATACAGAGAAGAGTCAGTGCAATAAACCCAACACCTAATAAACTTATTATCGAACGTTTCTAACATATAAACTTAACTATTAAGTATAAGAACTAGAAAAGTTTTATGAATAGATTTTTATCAGCAAACTAACTAAAATTTAGTTAGATGAAAAATACAGTTGCACATTAATGGCTGAAAAGTAAAGGATCTAAAATTTAATAATGAGAGATTTTCTTATTTATTGTTGACATCTTTTTAGGGATTCATCTCGTTTAGTGTAAACTCCTTTAAAAATTAATTAATTTTACGTTATTTAAAGTTTATTTAATATGCTATAGCATAAGAATTACGCGTGACGATTGTGTAAGGGTTTTGGTGTGTGAATAACTTTCTATTTTATGAAACGTCTATTGTATTCCTTTACGTTCTATTATATGCTTATGTGAATTTATTTATCTGAAATCTTTTTTGTGTTGTTTATCTTTCGGAAAATTTCTATGGTGATTATTATTAAAACGGCTTGTCTTTGCTTAGAGAATCATGCTGATTGAATTAGTGTTCATTGTGAAGTTATTGTTAAATTAATTGAGTTGTTAAAACCAGTTACGTAAAACGTTGCGTAATGAAACATTTTTTTACGTAAAAGGCAGTGAGTGTACAATTATTTTGATTCGTGAGTAAGAGTTAATCATTTATTTTATGGGAAATGGTCAGGGTAGTAAGTTTAGTTTGTATTGGTGAAGTTTTAAAACATTTTTTAATATATTTATCCTGTAATTGTCAAACAGTTTGTTGTAATTTTATTTGTTATAGACTAACTGTTATTGAAGCGATAATTTTTAGCGGTTTCCATCGCCTGATACTCCATGGTATGTAAGAACCTATAATAAACAATTATTCCTGTTTTAAAGAATGGATGGTTATCACCGATTTTTTACAAATATCAATTTCAACTCTTACAACTTGCCTACTATAACAGAAATCACAGGAATAAGAAAGATATACACTGTTAATGTTAATAGATTTCCTGCGATTGCGGTATTGTCAGATTTGTCACTTTACCTATTTATATTTGTAAAGGTTGTTTAACCGAACTGAAATACAACTCTGGTCAACTATCGTTGCTGCTTCTTTAAGGGGAGACTGTACTTTGTATCCCGCCAATATTAAATTTGTTCTTTTTTGGTACATTTTTCATAGGATTGGTAAAAGATAGGAAAATAGTTTCCGTGTTTCTCTAGCTACTGACATTTTTTCAATTTAATTTTTTGGATCAACATTTTAAAAAGAAATAACGTATAACATAAAGTTGTTACAAATTTTTTCTACGTTTTTGCGTAATACTAATCATTTTTGGAGCACCTGAAGAAGGATCATAAAAATGTCGGTATGTGTGCATGTGCAAGGTGAATAACTGGTGAAAATTTCAGCCTAGTAGGTTTCATGGTTTCTGGGGAAAATGTACCTAAGTGTTAAAAATTTAAATTTACGGGAGAAGGCAAAAAGCAAAATTCACACAAACAAGGACATTTCCCATCAACAGTTGGTTAGAAAGCTGAACCAGCAGCTGAGCAATATTAAAAACAGTGATACAGATATTTTAAAAAACTAAAATTCCCTTTTTACTTAAACGAGCAGTAGGCTATAAAATCATGAAAAATATTCGTTTTTGGGACCATGATAATTTTTCTGGGTAAACTTGACAAAAACTTAATTTTTTATAAAAATTATTTTTTGACGTAATTTAATGTTCTTTTTCTGGTAGATCTAGGCCTAAACTATTGGAAAACATAAAAACCCAAAAATCGAAATTTTCAGCTGAAACCATCGTCCAATCTTCCCTTAATTATCAGAACATGTTTACAGGAAGTCTAATTTTATGAGTTCCAGTTCGTTAATCTTTTTCTTCGCAGTACCAGTAGAACCACATTTTGTTTGTTGTACTTCTAGCAATTTTTAATTAGGAACGTATTCAGTTTTGACTGTTTTAAATAGATATCATACATATCAAAAATAAAATGAAATACGATGCGATACGTTTAATGTTACAAAAACTTATTTAAATATTATTTTAATCTATTATATTATTTTTTAGTGTTCGTCACATCATTGTGAGTTTCAATGTCTATCATTACCTGACAGCTCCACCTCGCTTCTCGTCTTCCAGCGTTGCCGTGTACGTATTTCAGTAAATACAATGTAAGATTATGTCATACAATAAGTAAACAAAACCAACTATGTAATGACATGAAAATTTTAAAAAATCTGATGTGAAACACACACGACTTTCTCTTGCCAATGCAAATAAATAGCAATAATCCTAACATTAGTAATAAACAAAACTAACCTCAATAAACATAACCTAATTTTAATCATGAGTGAAAATTAACCTCAGTTTTGCTTAAAAATACGGAAATTCGCTGTTTCACGCTAAACTAGGTAGGCTCTGTAAAGAAAAATGCTTTAATTAAAAGTTGTACATCTTTTAATTTCCTATAAATTTGATTATATACACTTTTGTCGTAAAATGCATACTAAGGCCGACATCTTAAAAAAATTAATTTTTCACACGTTTTCGTGAGAAAAAAAACAGAAAATCGCTAATTACCGCTAAACTAAGCGTTATAAAAAAATGTTTGGAATAAAAGTTGTATGATTTTAAATTGTCTACAACTTTTATCATATACTACGTTTTTGCGCTAAAATGCATATTAAAGCCGCAATCTTAAAAAACAATTTTTTACGTGAAAACAGCCTCTCCAAGAGTTTCAGCAGACATAACGCCTACCCTATCTTGTAGAGCATAAATATTTAGTAAACCAGGTGATTTTTAAAAATATCGTAGGACCCGTTTTTGAGAAAATCGCTAAAAAGTTAAAAATTACACGAATAAACTACTACTTCCGGTTGACCGATTTTGATGAAAATGTTTGTGTCGGGTCCGGTAGTGGTATGTAACTTAAGTTTCAAGTTTCAAGTTTGTACAATGTTCCGTTCTTGAGATATTCTGTTTACACACACACACGCACACACACACACACACACGCACGCGCGCGCGCGCACACACACACACACACACACACACACACAGACAGACACACTCACAGAAGCACACAGACCAATCGCTAAAAACATGTTTTTTTGGATTCAGGTGGTCTGAAAACTTGTATATCTGGTGAAAACTCGATTTTAATAAAATCAACATAAAAACAATACTTTCCTTCCTATAAAAATTCATATAGGTAAGAGAAAGTAATAGACCCGTAATTACATCAGTATCGTATTTACAGATAAATACTGTTGATTTAATGTGATTGATTGCTTGTGTGAGTAAGATAACTGTATAAGTAGCGTATGGAAAAAGGGGAAAAAGCAATCCAGTAATATTATGGCTGACTCCATCAACCTTGAAGTTCACAATGGCATGGCACATAGTTTAGTAATAAAATCACTGCTTAACAAATAATAAGTACAAAAAAGTAAACAAATAGAAACATACTTAATCTTTATACACCACGACAACCAAATCACTCTAATAATCACTTTTAAATTATGAAACAAAACTAAATCTATAAGCAGGAATTTATAATGTACAATAAAAGAGGAACAATGATATCGGTGAGGTAATATTTTAATCGTTTAACCTCCTTCAAAGCAATCATAATACATATACACTGCTACCGAAAGTGTGGCAACATCGGCTATTACTGCAAGCTCACATTACTATGATTTTTGTTACAGTTTCACAGAAAAATTAGCTAACTATAGTGCGGTTCCAAGCTCCATGTAGTTGCGGGGTTAAAGGTATAGGTGAGGTATAATGAATGAGTGACGCATACTGAAAGAACGATTGTTGTATTACTCTGATACAAAACATTTTTGTTTTCAAACTTTCCGTATTTAACATATTTGTTTGTATTTATTACACATATTTATTTACATACATTGATATAAATTGGTAAGTTAAATATAATAAATCCGACCAAGTTAATAACCCGGTAGGTATTTGTTAAATGAATGCGCCGGATGAAGAAACGTTTTTTAGTCTAGTTCAGTCATGTCAAAGATACGGCCCGCGGGCCGCAACTGGCCCCCGGGCCGTATCAATACGGCCCGCGATCGCAATGTGACACAGAAAGAAGAATCATGTTTTTTTTAGAGCTTTAAGACTTCACTCGATTCCTCTACGGAAGTTTAAAATGCGCACACTACATTATTTTATAAGTAATTTTAAGGGCAGCGCGTGCCTAGACAAGCGAGAGAGATAGACAGTAACGCCATCTCTACCTGACATCAATGAGCTTGTCAAAAACTCTTGTTTGTGACAAGCAAGAAGTCAGGTATCTGGATCCTCGAGCTCAAAATAATTACCATCTTTTATAACTTTGATATGATTTTTAACAACCGTATATTATATACTATACAATTAAATAAATAAAATGTTATAAAAATTCACTACATTTTTTGTTATTTGAATCTGGCCCGCCTACACATTCTAAATTTAATATATGGCCCTCTTCAAAATTGAGTTTGACACCACTGGTCTAGTTAGAACACGCTACCACTACAAATGCATCAGCTGTGAAGCACTACTAACTCATTCATTCTCCCACTACTATAACAATGAACTGCATTCCACAACAACTACACGCAGCTGGGACTCAAGCAATACACACACACTAAAATTACCTAATATAACGGTTAGCGTTAACCACGCACGTACTTAATAATTCGTAATTTGAGTATGGTATCTCGTTGGTTCTAAATAGAGTTGCCGGTGTCGTATGCGGAGTTTAGTATCTATGTTGAGTTTAGTATAGCGTTTCATATATAAGGGTGGCCTTAAAGCATGTACAGTTTAGTATGTTTAAATCAGTAGGCGTTGAGGCGAGATGCAATGGTTTCCCGTTGACGACGTCACTACTATACTATTATAACTATTATATACTATTATACTATACTGCTTTTCATTTAGTGTATCCTCATTTACTAATGAGTAGAATTACCTTATGTTTCTCGTTTTATATTGTTTACTCATGATTTAACATAGGTTATATTCTTCGACTACTTTATAAAATTCAAAAATGTGTGTGTGTTCACCTATTTCTGTAATTTGACATGGTGAATAATTTGCAGACAAATGTTATGCACTACCATCTGTACGGTTCAATTGCTTATAGTTTTTTTGTACATTTTTAAGTGATAATGAATGCAAAATAATCTTCGTAAAGAATTTCAATATCCACAATAACACAAAAAACAGAATGGATTACGATGTTGCTAACCACAACACTCGATTTCATGAACCAAAACCTACTTATGCAGGTAGAAAATACATCACTAAATTACCACAGCCTTTAAAAATTCTTTAAACATTTTACGCACAGGTAAATTGAATGGTCTATTATTTGGAAAAATTATTTGGAGAAAGCAGACCAATACGCTTGTTGAAGCAAGTAAGAAGTAGCAATAAATGGATTGGCAAGTAATGAACTTAACACATTTCAGTTTTTCCGTGCATTGCATTAACAGAAAATGTCCTATGATACGTTAAATTCAGACACTGTTAACAAAAGATTAGCTTCTACAATTAGAAACCACTTTCAAATAAAACTTACCTCAAACAAGTTTATAGTACTAGGCCTAATGAAACACAAATACAAAAACCTCCATAAACATTAGAATACCATAAATACAGCAAGAATCAAACGAAATTTGTCTCGTAGCCAACAAGCTCAAGTCTACACAGCTCGGCATGGAGAAAAAACTAAAAGAACTTGAGTTTTGGGGTAGAATAAAGTTCAAAATATAAGAAATCAATCAAACAATAAACAAACAAATTTGCAAAACCTAACCCGCAGAAAGGAGACAGTCTACACGAAACCCCAGTCGATTCATTGCACCGATGTGTCAAATTCACTGGAAAGCAGGGTTGGCCTTTTGAGTTATATATATGGTTTGAAAAGAAGATGTAGGGTAACACTGCCACCCTACTAGCTACTAAATTATCCAAATAACTTTAAAATGATCCTAAATGTCAAAATATGAGTGTGAAACCTTGAAAAATGTTCGTTGTTTAGGTCATCAGCCGATAGGCTGGTATCAACCTCTAGAGGCTTTATTAAGTAAAACGAGGATTGAGGTGCTTTACCACTGCTTTTCTTACTGAGTGGAAAACTATACTTACCAGAATACCAGGCCCTCTGAAAAGCATCTACTTACCACCCTGCAAATGACACCTTCACTTCATTCACCACAGGGTCTGGCTGTAAAATGAAATTACTCTCAAAGGAGATAACTCTGACTAGTGCCGTTTACATGTCTACCTTTTCTATTGTTAAATGTTTCAGTCATGTAATTGGGCGACCATGCGATAAGAGAACTATTTTTTGTAGCCCTAAAACTAGCAGATCGAGTGCAAATAATTTAACACTCCCCTTGCCTGTTGTGGGCATATAAAAAGTTTACAGAAAGGAAAATGTGTTAAAAGAATATTATTTATAGCAGATAAATAGTAATAATAATTCATAAGTTTCAAAACGAAGTAAATATATTATCTAAAATTCTAACAAAAACCGAATTTTTCTTTTAACGTGTACTTATTTTTGCAGTACGCTCAAAAATGACCGTATTTTACAAACTAATTAAGCTAATAAAATAAAACAAATTAGGTATCATTTCTTATTAACCATGCGTGTAAAAATCCAGTTAGATTTTCCTTTCTTGGATCCCTTAACAATATTCTCATTAAAGATTGTACGGTAGGTATGTGAATTTAAGAAAAATATAGGTAATCATAAAATATTTGCACCGTAGTACACAGACTATATGGTGTAATAATTCCTCTTAATTTATTAAAGTAAATACGCGAGAATATTAAACTGTGTTGCAGTATTTCTATTTTAGTATATTACTTTATACACGGACCTATACGCATGCATTGCGCTGTTTAACTTGTGAAGTACTAGAATAAAAATAGTGAAATTAAAATTACTATTAGGGAAGAGGCGCAGTAAATGTAATTTCCGTACAAGAAATGAGGCCTATGGCATGGTTTCCCGTAGTGCGTGTACAGGAAACCATTGCATCTCCACGCCACGCGCATGCTACAAGGTCAGACGGTCTATGTAGTAAGTCCTGTACTAAACTCAACATGGATACTAAAAATAAAATACTACACCGGCGTTCGCTGATACGGTGAAATCAGAAATTCGGCATCACGCTAGCCTTGAACTTGGCAAATTAGCGTTCGTCTACCGTACTAAGTCTATAATGTAACATTCTTATTTACCCGTATTCTTAATTAATATCATTTAAAATTCTTTAAACTTATATTTTTATGAGAATGACTGTGTAGGGCCGCCCGATATTAAATTGTGTGCAGATGTATTAAGCCCTCAGTAAAGGATCGATTAATAATTCAATTAAAATTCTGGTTGTTGTGGAACTCCATTAAAAGGTGCCGTAGTGATGCCAATTTAAGTCGAGGGAACATAATAGCATTTGTTAATATCTTCAAACATCTCTCCTTTAAGTACTAGATAAATTAATAAGGCATTATGTTCCAGATAAATTGTTTTCATAAACTGAAAAATTAATTTTCTTAATATTCGTTACAAGATAAAAGGCCAAATTACGTAATTTTTTCAGTTTATATTAATAAAACTTCAATTGAATGTAATTATTTTTGTAATATATGTTATTATTAGTTTTAAATAATTTAGATAGTTTTTATTAAAATTCGAATAATTTAGATGAAAAATTTAACATTCACTTTCTGAAATATGATGATCGTTATTGTTCAAATATCATTTTAACTAAACAAAACTCCGTCAACCAACCAACGTGAAATAAAATAATACATTTCTGTACATCATACTATACTCAGAAAAATTACTATTTACATTCGTGGTATTTTTTCGTTTATTTATTATTAGCTGATTAATTTTCAATAACTTTTTTAACATGTAGGTGTTTTTTGTTTTAATAACTTCCTAATAGTGTTTATTGTGAAATTTATCATCATGTAGTTCTAACAAAAACGTAGCCAACCAGCAGAAACTGTTGGAAAATTATCATTAACCAAAAAAAAAAAAAAATAGAAAACTAGTTGTACAGTAAACTCTCAATTATCCCGACAGGTTTCAGAGAAACTGAAAATTTACATAAATATGGTAATGTAAAAATATAATTGTGATAAAAATAAAATTTGAAAACCCCTGATGGAAAACATACTTCTAAAAATACCGTTACGGTGACTCGTATAAAGTAAATCTTCTACTCTCTCTTTCTCTCTCTTTACATCATAAACGAAAAACATGCCAGATTTTATCAGTTGTCTAAAGGTTTTTAGAGTTTTAAAGAACAGATATGAAGCCTGCGAGTCAGTTGTCTCGTGTTTCTGACATGGCTAATTTAGTAAGATCAACTCCGAAAGAAGATATGAATTAAAATAGACTTCAGTGACATTGGAAAACAAACCAATATTTGAGCACTTGACTGATGAACAAATCATTAATAGAACGGTTGTAGATGATGAATACAGCGAAGAAGAAGACTCGACAGCAGAAGATGACACGCAAAACAGCATTCTTACACGAAGTACTGCTGGAGTATTCAAAACAGCTAGATCGTCGCTGGCCGACAAACTAATCCTACGTAAAGTAAAGTTTAAAATAAGAGCATCATTTAAACTGGAAATAACAAATTCAATCACAGGATTATTAAAAGAAGATTAAAAAAAGGTATCTTTTGTTTATACATCTAATTTTTGTTTTTATATGAAATTTACTCATTTAATTTTATATTCACTCTTTTTAGTTCTATAATGTTTTATTGAAATAAAAACTGAATAAAATTCTATTATAAATGAAACAAGGTGTTTTTATGAAGAATAAACCTTTTCATTGAGACTTTCCTTCAATGTTAGCGGATTATCCGTGAATACTGCACCAGTCATTACCGTGGGTAATCGAAAGTTTTCTGTATTTAACGTTTTTGCTGTCGTTTGATGCTTAAACGTTTAACAATTTATTCTTATATTTAAAAACCAATGTTACGTCTTCGGAATCTTAATTTATAAGCTGATGGCGTATTAAGGATGCAAAATTGGGCTGCTGAAGTAATTTTGGGAGAAAAATAATGTGATTATTGTAAACCCTTTTATAAAACGAATTAAATACACTTACGTGTCCATGCATTTACCTTTAAAAACATGCATTATTAATTAAATGAAAAGATATTCCTACCCGACATTTATAAAAATTATTTTAAAACCGATCAACATAGAATAAACAGATACGATAAAATACATCAAACTTTCTTTTGTAAAAATTTATAACTTACAAAATCATCTGCAAGATCTAACAATAAACAATTTTTAAAATAAACTCAGTTTCTTCTAGAAAAATAATATTATAAATTCTTTAATACCCGCTAAAATAAATTTCTGCAAAATTGTTTTCACTATCTCATTCAATAGTAGCATGCCCAGTGAGTAAGTTTGTAGTAACGAAATATTTTCCATCCAAAGTAATTAAAAAAGTTACTTATACCTTTGTTATTTTCTTAATATTATTTTTAAATTAATGTTTAAATTTATATTCAAAAAATATGTATCATATTATGTTCAAATTTTTGTTTTGATGGGTTGCTTTTAATAATAATAAAAATCCCTTTCATGAGACGACATCTAATGGCTGGTGGCAATTTTTAAAAAGGCTTACCTTTGACCTATCGCAAAAGCCATTAGTGATTGCTGTATCTACACTTTAAGAGAAATCGAATGACACTATTTTTTTTGTTTCCAAATTCCGATTTTGTTCCTTGACTTCCGGTTTTGGGTCAATTCCGGTCGAAACCGGAACTTCAAACCCAAAGATTTCTGTTCTACTGTTTAAGAGGAATTGAATGACACTATTTTTACATTGCCTATATGAATATATAGAAAGGACAGTATTGCTTTCATGTCGATTTTTTGAAATCGAGTTTTCATCGGATCTTCACGTTTTCAGACCCCCTGAACCCAAAAAACATGGTTTTAGCGATTGGTCTGTGTATGTGTGTGTGTGTGTGTGTGTGTGTGTGCGCGCGTGTGTGTGTGTGTGCGAACAAAGTATCTCAAGAACGGAACATCTTACAAACTTTAAACTTAAAACTTAAGTTAGGTACCACTAGAAAACCTGACACGAACATTTTCATCAAAATCGGTCAACCGGAAGTAGTAGTTTATTCGTGTCATTGTTCACTTTTTTCGATTTTCTCAAAAATGGCTCCTACGATTTTTAAAAAAATCGCCTCATTTACTACATTTTTTATGCTACAAGATAGATCAGGCGCCATGTCTGCTGAAATTCTTAAGGAGGCTGTTTTCTCGTAACAAATTTGTTTTTTTAAGATTGCGGCTTTAATATGCATTTTAGCGCAAAAATTTATAATAAAAGTTGTAGAGAATTTAAAATCCTACAACTTTTATTTCAAACTTTTTTTTATTTAACGCTTAGTTCAGCGTTAATTAGTGGTTTTCTGGTTTTTTTTTCATGAAAATCTGTAACAAATAGATTTTTTAAGATTTTAGCCGTAGTCTGCATTTTTCGAAAAAAGTGTATAAATTGAATTTATTTGAGCATTTTTCTCTACAGAGCTTAGTTTAGCGTGAAAGAGTGATTTTCCGTATTATTAAAGCCAAACTGATTTTATTTCAATTACTGCTAATGCAGACGGTGAGGGATGAAGTGATTTTTTGTAACGTATGAAAATATGCCGTGCCTGAATGGGATTCGAACCTAAGGTCGCATGATGAGAGGCGAGCACGTTACCAACTACGCAAATGCGGCCGACTAAGCCAAACTGAGGTTGGTTTTCATTTTACTTCATTCAGTCATGAATAAAATAAGGTTATGTTTTTTCAGGTTACTTTTTTTGTTTATTTCTTATGTTTTGTTACTAATGTTAGGTTATATTGTTCAGTATCTGCACTGGCAAGAGAAAGTCGTGTGAGTGTATCACACCAGATTTTTTTTTTTTTTTTTAAATAAACTTCAATTACCACACCTTTTTAAATCTTGTTGTAATTTATTGATGTATTTTCTACTAGCATAAGTAGGTTTTAGTTCAAACAAAGTGTTGTGATTAGCAACATAGTAATCAATTCTGTTTCTTGTGTAGTGGTTGTGAATATTTAAATTCTGTAAGAAGGTATTTTGCTTTACGTGCATTATCGTTTTAAGATGTATAAAGAAGGAACTGTAAGCAATTAAAGCTCCTTAAATAATGGTCTGCATAAGATTAATTGGTTGACTCCCTCCATTCACCTAATAGCTTCTTTCTGAATTTTAAAAACTCTTTCCACGTTTCTGTAATGAATTATCCCACAATAATATGGTATACCGAATGTGAGATAAAATAAAACCATGGTAAGCTGCTACTATCAATTTTTTATCATTTATATTATTATTTTTGGAAATAGCAGTTGATCAACTTATAATTAATTTTTGAAATAGTGAAAAATGAAATTAAATGAATGAAGTTGTGGCTCGTTACCTAAACATTTACTCTACATTGTCCCCGTTTTGTTTAATGCATAATTTCCATGCCGCTTTCTCTTTTACAGCTTCCACAGACTCAAATCTTGTCCCTTTTAATCCAGATTTCACCTTAGGGAACAGGTAGAAGTCGCATGGTGCAAGATCTGGTGAATAAGGTGGATGTTCTAACACTGAGATGCTGTACTTGGCTAGGAACCTCTTGACAGATAACGCGGAATGAGCTGGCGCATTGTCTTGGTGAACCCATGATTTGTTCTTCCACATTTCGGGGCGTTTTTCCTTACCATTTGACGTAGTTTAGAAAGTACCTTCACTGGGTTCCTGAAGGTCAAACAATTAATCAATATTACTACCTTGAGGTACTTTCTAAAGTACGTCAAAGAGTAAGGAAAAAACGCCCCGAAATGAGGAAGGACAAATCATGAGTTCTCCACCAAGACAATGCGCCAGCTCATTCCGCGTTATCTGTCGAGAGGTTCCTAGCCAAGTACAGCATCTCAGTGTTAGAACATCCACCTTATTCACCAGATCTTGCACCGTGTGACTTCTACCTGCTCCCTAAGGTAAAATCTGCATTAAAAGGGACACGATTTGAGTCTGTGGAAGCTGTAAAAGAGAAAGCGGCACGTTTCCTGAAGGAGCTGACAGAAGATGACTTCCAGCACTGTTTCCAACAATGGAAAATTTGTATGGAGCACTGTAGGGATAGAGAAGGAGTGTATATTGAAGGTGACAATAAGTGATTATGTATAATTAAAATAATTTTTTTTACAACGTTAGTCTCGTTTTTTAATAGCCACACCTCGTATTTCGGTGACATCCAGTTTTTTTTTAAATTACAGTTTAAAAGATACTGTAAGCTAAAACTTAAACATATACTGCCAACTTTGGATAATTCGAACATATATAATACGAAATGTTCTGTAGGTACAATGCGAACGGGTTTTTCCGGTACCTAGAATTCTTCATTAACACGATGATAAAAAATCGTAGATGATTTGAATTTTATTTTGTATAATTTAAATTTATCGTACGAATATTCTAATAATATTACGGTAGAAATCGGTTATGAGGCTTTTCAGCTGGAAATATCCTCGTCGAAGATTTTGGCATTAGGAATCTCAATATTCTTCTTGCTTCACAAATGTTAAAGCAGATAGGAGACAAGTTTACCGAGATAACTACTATGTGATTTTTAACTGCATTCAGAAGACACAAAAAAGGGAATGAAATTAAACTTAAATTTCTTCCGTTTACACTTATAAGGTTATATTATAAGTAAATTATATTATATTATATTATAAAATAGAATTATAAAATAAAAGCATTTTTTCAATGAAAGGACGAATATGTAGACACTTTTGTGATCAAAAGCAAGCTACTCACTCGAATAAGTGCTAACTCGCGCTTGTAGTTCTGTTACACCCGCCTATGAAGATTTTAGCAATAATTTTTTGTTGCTTAAGGAATATTATAAAAGTTTATATGAATAAAAAATAAGCTTCTCAATAAATATTCCAATACAAAATTTAATATAAGCAAATAAAATAAAGTATTTGTAAATGAGAAGAAAGTAGAAATTGGTAGTTTAAATGGTAAAATATCTACAATTAAAATTTCAATAAGAGTATTTAAAATTCAATATCGAATGAAAATGTAACTGAAAATACATTGTATTCAAGTGAAGGATTAGAACAGTTATAGAATACAATAAACACAATAAATAATAGTTAAACAAATAAAACAATGGCTTTTGTTGTGAAATCGCAATCGAAAAAGCCACAGAAAGCTTATCACCGGAAACCCATAGCATTACCACAACAGACTCAGGACACATTCAGTGTACTTACACCACTGCAAATCCTGTCTGTACTCAACCGTACATTGAATAGGTATTTAGAGGTAATATAATTTTCACTGAAAATTTTATAAAAATTTTTCCTCACAATCATTTTTACTTTCACGCGTACTTCCTGTATTATAGATTTTTAGGTTTAATCTTCTATTATAATTACTTAAAAACGTGGTATTGAACTTGGTTGTATTACTTTCTTTCGTTCTATCGAAATATAAAGAAGAAAGTATTGTTTTCACGTCAATTTTTCGAATTCGAGTTGTCACCGGAAATACACGTTTTCAGGTACCCTAAGCCTAAAAGACACAAATTTACCAATTAATTAGGTATTAACTTATGTGTGTAAACAAAATAACTCAAAAAATTGAAAATCGTACGAAGTTATAAGTTGGAACTTAAGTTTAGATACCATCAGACGGCCCGATACGAACATATTCATCAAAATCGGTAAACAAGAAACTATTAGTTTATTCGTGCAATTCTGCCCTTTTTGCGATCTCAAAAACATCTACGATTTCGTTAAAATCGCTTAATTTACTACATTTTTTGAGCTCTATCAGAAATAATAAGCGGCATCTCTGCTAAAATTCGTGGGGCGGTGCTCTCATGGTAACGTTTTTTTAAGATTACGGCCTTAATATTCATTTTTGGGTAAAAGCGTACTTTTTTGAGCTCTATAAGATATGATAAGCGGCATCTCTGCTAAAATTCGTGGGGCGGTGCTCTCGTGGTAACATTTTTTTAAAGATTACGGCCTTTATACATTTTTGGGCTAAAGCGTATGTAATCAAATTTGTAGAAAATTTAAAAACCTACAAAGCTATTGTTTCTGCAGCGCTTAGTTTAGCGTCAATTAGTGATTTTCCTCATATCCAAGTGTAACACAGGTTGATTATCACATAACTCATGGTCAAAATTAGGTTACGTTTTTCATTTTACATTTTTTACTCATGATAAAACATAGGTTATATTTTAAATAATTTTTATTGGCAAAAGAAAGTTGTGATATTGTTTCTCACCAGATTATTTTAGTTACGAACTTTCTCGAATATACCGTTCACATGACTTTCGAAGGTAATTTCAGAAAAAATTAAAACTGTCAAAAATTAAATGAAAACTTACCAATTTAATTGTTCACAACGAAAAATCTTCATAACTTTGATAACTTACTAGACTAGCGAGAATAGGTACATTCTCATTGTGCGTATGACAAAATTGTGCGTAAACTAAAACAACTGTTGAACTATAAAAAAAATACTTTCAAATAAAAAGAACGAAATTGAAACGAAGAAATAAAATTAACAATAAAAAGTTACTCTCTATCGTCGGTATCGTCATTACCATCGCTTTCAGACCCGCATCTGGAGTTTTGTCCCCAAGTGTGTCGTCTTCTGAGTCATTGAGCCCATTAGAAATGCCATATTTCATAACGTCTTTTGAAACCTACTCTGGTGAAATTTGTGCCCATCCAGTTTTAATCCACTCGCAGATCGTCTCATATTCAGGCCTTACTACGGTTCCTTAATACGGTTAACCTTTATGCGTTTCCTTAATAGCAACCTTGAATGGCTTGTTTATGCAAATGTCCAAAAATTATAAATTATTATTTTATTTTTTATTATTATTTTTTAATTGTAATTATATTTTTAATAAAAAAATCTGGTGTGAAACACTCACACAACTTTTTCTTGCCAGTACAAATAATTAACAATATAACCTAAAATTAGTAATAAAACATTAGAAATAAACAAAAACTAACTTCAAAAAAACATAACCTCATTTTAATCATGAGTGAATGATGCAAAATGAATATCAACCTCAGCTGGCTTAAAAATACGGAAAATCATTCATTCACGCTAAACTAGGCTCTGTAGAGAAAAATGTCCCAAATAAAAGTCGTAGATCTTTTAATTTCCTATAAATTTAATTAAACACTTTTGTCGTAAAATGCATACTAAGGCTGAAATCTTTAAAAAAATAAATTTTTTACACGTTTTCGTGAGAAAAAAATCAGAAAATCGCTAATTAGCCTACCGCTAAATTGAGCGTTATGCATAAAAAATGTTTGAAATAAAAGTTTTAGGATTTTAAATTTTCTACAAACTTTTATAGTATACATTTTATTGATATACATATTAAAGCCGCAATCTTAAAAAAACAATTGTTTTACGAGAAAACAGCCTTCCCAAGAATTTCAGCAGACATGGCGCCTGCCCTATCTTGTAGAGCAAAAAAATTTAGTAAATGAGCCGATTTTTAAAAAAATCGTAGGAGCAGTTTTTGAGAAAATCAGAAAAAAGTGAAAAATTACACGAATAAACTACTACTTCCGGTTGACCGATTTTGATGAAAATGTTCGTGTCGGGTCCTATAGTAGTACCTAACTTAAGTTTCAAGTTCGTACGATGTTCCGTTCTTGAGATATTCTGTTCACTCACACACACACACACACACACACATACACACACACACACACACACGCATGCACGCGCGCACGCACACGCACGCACACGCACGCACGCGCGCACACACACACACACACACACACACACACAGACCAATCGCTAAAAAAATGTTTTTAGGGTTCAGGAAGGTCTGAAAACGTGTAGATCCAGTGAAAACTCGATTTCGAAAAATCGACATGAAAACAATACTTTTCTTTCTTTATATTCATATAGGCAAGTGTAAGTAAAAAGTAATTACAACTAATATTGTATATTTGATACAATATTAATTAAAATTTAAAAATCCGATAAAACCAGAAATACATGTTTTCAGGTACTCTAAGCCACATTTAAGACACATTTTTAGGTTTCACAGTTTCACATTTATTTAGCTTTAATAAATTAAATACTTTTTTATTGTCAAAAGGTTGTGTAAACCCTCTCGGTATGATCAATAAATCCGTTTTCCGGCGCTGCAAAGATTTTTTTCACATCATCTGTCATGTGTCCCGGAAAACTGTCAAGGACCAGCACGTTTCTTTTTTCCAGCAATACTTCATTTCGATAAAAGAATAGCGTGCTACATAATGACAAATAAGTTTTTTTACAATCGTAATCGTTCATCTTATCGGCAACATTTATTACGGTCTCTAAACAACCGGTACATTACTGTTAAAAGGCCATTTATTTTTATTTTTTCGAATATAACGCGCACACCCATTTTATCGGATTGATTTCGTTCTAAAAAAAGGGTTCACGGTATATTCGAGTAAATACAGTATTATGTTGTATTGTTAATTAAATTTAATTAAAACCATCGACTTATCGCACGCAGATTAGTAGTATTAGTAGTACTGTTATCAACTACTACCGTTTAAAGTAACTGTAAACTTCACGAAAACCATCGTTTTATGATTCTAAAGCTAAAAGTAAAAAAATACTTCATATAAACATACCCCCGAAAATGCTTCTTTATCGAGTTACAGCAACCCAGAATCTGATATTCATCCAGATTTCAGCTACCCCGAGGAAATGAAACTATACTGACATTACACACAGAGTAATGTTATGGGCGAGAATTGCTCTTTTCCAGCGTCATTTTGAGTAATTGGCACCCAAAATATGTAACCTGCTCCCGTTAAATTTAAAAAATCTAACGGGTTTAAAATTTTATAAAGAACTAAAAAATGGATAGCTACAATAGGTAGAGAGAAAATACCAAAAATGGTCAGCAATATTCAAATGTAGATGGAACTAAAGAGACAGGAGGAAAATAAAATAGCATATTTATTTACTTTTTTATTGTTTTTTTATTTTTTATTTTTAAATTAATAATAAATTTTAGGTTGTATTAAATTATCTTTGTTTTTATTAGAAATAGTGTAAGTTTAATAATTATTAAAATGTAATGTATCATAATTGATACAATCGTAATCTTAGTAAATAGCAAAGTATTGGTTAAGTTAGTGTAGTAAGTAAATATAGTAAATATAGTATTGAATGCTATAGCTAATAGTTAATACTTTAGTTTTTGATATTTATTTAAAAGTTTCCAACCCATCCTATTACACGGTTTTGTCCATAGTTGGATGGGATAATTTCCACCACCTCTACCCTAATAGGATAGTTTACTGTAAGAAATTTTGTATTATCGTAATTTATTTTTCATTTAATGTGTAATATCATGGGAATAAATAAATAAATTATTATTGTTATTATTATTATTATTACAGCTATAATTCTTGGGTGAATTTATGGTTTTATGGTTTAATTATGGTTGAATAATGGTTTTGTATGGTGTTCCGACCTGATAAAACGAATGAAATATGTCCCAGAACTGTATGTCCTGATCGTTTTTGAAAAAAAAACAACAAAATAATGGAAGTCCAAAAACACACTTTTTTTATTTTTACACACAATAACTTTATTGAATTGACAATAAACAATTTTTTATCTAATAAGTAGAGAATTTAATTATGAGAAAATTTATCAAAATATAAATAATCAAAAAGAATAATCATTTTACGAAATTTAAATCTTGTTGAATGAAAATTAGAACAAGAATTTTTATTAAATTATGTTTTATGTAGGTATTATTACTTTAAAAATAATTATTTAATGTGACCACCATTCAGTTTCACGCAGAATTTTCACGATAAATACTAGATTTTTGAACCGTTTTAAGGTGTGAAGACTACTTTTGATAGTTTCTGCAGCTTCCATAATACGACCCCTCAGTTCTTCTAGAGTTAAAATGTGTGTATAACAAACCAGACCTCAACGAGCTCCAAAGTAAAAGTGCTATAGCGTATTCATGGATTACCGTACAAATTATTTAATGTGGGTTTTCATACAAAAACCACATCACCATTCTATTCGCTAGCTAGAGAAACTTCTTCAAAATATTTTTTCAGATTTGTTTGTAAAAATTATATATGGGTACCCTTCTCCATTGAGACTTGGAGGAAAAAAAAGCACCAATTAAATTGTCACCGATAAGTCTACACCACACATTAAATGAAAATGTGTATTGGAAACACATTTGAGAATTTCTTTTGGATTTTTCTCTACTCAGATGTGGGTGTTTTGAAAATGTATAATTATTTTCCTCGCGAAGCAAGATTTATCTTGACTAAAATTCGGCGAACGAAACTGCGATCAAGTTGAAATTTTGTCAATAAATAATTAGACAATCATCCATTATAAAACCTCTTTTCATTAATCGTAATATTGCGGAAGTAAATCTTGAATTCAAATAGGCAATAAATAATTCATTAGCTGTTTGATTGTTTTTCTTTTTAGTTAAGATATGTTAAGTCTTGAATATGTTTTACATTTTTTTAATCAATTTAGTATGTTATTGAAACTGAGTAGTTTATTGTAATTTAATAGTAGTTTCAACTGTGATAATTAATGTAATTAATAAATTTAAAATAAATCTGTATTATTTTAAAGGAAGTATTGTTATTTTATAAAATATTCAAATCCTTGAAAGAACCCGAAATAAATGTCACCATATAAAGTTACAGAGTGGAGTCTTTTCCTTTTGATTATTATCTTTAATAACGTTATAAAGGAAGGTTTTATAAAAATAAAGTTAATTTTTTATGATACTTTTTATATGTGTATTTTCAAACTTACCACCGTACTCTTTCACCTTTGTTCAATAAAAATAATTTTGAATTGAAAAATATAGTGCTTTTTCTTTGTATATAATCCCAGTTTTTTACATAACGAACATAAAAATAGCCCCGCGTCACTTGAAGACACATTACGGAAATCTGGGAAAGTTGATAGCTTCAAGTACCTCTTGGGGAGATAATACAACCTAAAACCAAAAAAGAAGCGAATAACAACAGGCGAGGAAAGAGCCGGTGCACTCCGAGGAACTCACCGCTTGTATAAGAAGAAAGTACTCTCAAGACAAGCCAGGATTAGACATTATAATACTGTGATGAAACCTGTGCATCTGTACGCAAGTGAGTGCCTTAGGATAACCGTGAAGACTGGTCTAAGAGAAGCAGAGATTTTGAGAGAAAGATCCTCCGCAAGATAATGGATCCGAAAATAGTAGATGGATAGTATAGGTTACGTGGTCGAGAAGAACTGTCCAAAGAAAATGAACGATAAATGGAAACGATTAAAAAAAGTTTACAATTTTACGGACATCTATATGTAGAATGGATGACAACCGGTTGACAAAACTAATTTTTAAGATAGACCTAAGGTGTCAGACAAATGGTTTAAAAAAGTCAGAAAGGATACTGCAAAAACCGAAATAAATCGAGAAAACTTAATGAATCGAACCAAATTCAGACAACTAATGACTGACTTTAAGGGCTTCCATGAAGACCAAAAACAGAACTTCCGGTGGACAGAAGAAAGGAGAAAAGCTTACAGTGAGCAAATTCTGAGAATGTGGGCTGCAAAAAGAGCTTCTAGAAACGTCTAAAGTCAACTCACATAGTCTAAAATTGCGCGAGAAAAAATCACAATTTGTAAATAATTGTTGGAAATTATTGACAATGAATGAGTTAAATATGAGAAAATCAAACAGTTTTCAGAGAAGTGTATAGTATGAAAATATTGCTGGCGGGTGTAGATTTTTCCACAGTTTCCTTTTTCATTATAGTCTCAGTAGTCGTTTTGTCTTTTCTGTTCCACTTTCCTGATAGCCACTTGCCTTTGCCTATTATTTATTTAACTGGTCATACAAACAAAGTTTTCTATTCGTATACGATATTTCATGTACAACAAAACTTTATCCGATAAACATCTAGATTCCGCTTTAACATCTTACCGCTAAACTAACCGTTATACAAAGAAATGTTTGAATTGAAAATGTCGATTTTTAAATTGTTTACAACTTTTATACACTCTTTTGCCCTAAAATGCATATTAAGGCCACAGTCTTAAAATACCATTTTTCCTACGAGAAAACAGCCTTTCTATGTATTTCAGCAGACATGGCGCCTACCCATCTAGTAGAGCACAAAAAATGTTGTAAATAAGGCGATTTTTAAACAAGAGCAGTTTTTTAGAAAATCGCAAAAGTGAAAAAAGAAACTACTACTTCCGGTTGACCGATTTGATGAAAATGTTTGTTGTTGGGTTCTTTTGTGGTATATAACTTAAATTTCAAGTTTCAACTTCGTACAATCTCGTTCTAGAGATATTCTGTTCTCACACAGACCAATCGCTAAAAACATGTTTTTTCGTTTCCCGGGGTCTGAAAACGTATATATTCAGTGAAAACTTTATTTCAAAAAATCGACATTAAGCAATACTTTCCTTCTTCCTATACATTCATACAGGCAAGAGAAAGCAAAAATCTGTTCATAGATAGTGATGTTACTCAGAACTCATAGGACGAATTTATTCGCAAGGGCTAGTGTATTTTACATGACTATAAAGTTGAATTACTTTTTATGCTCTCTAAAACAAATTATTTTTTGGAGAAGTTAACATCTCTGAACGGAGAAATAAAAGTACAAAATTGTTCAAAGATACTATTACATTTAAATAAGTACACAAATTAAATTTATATTTTGATAAGATGTTGAATCAAATTTGACGAAAATCGTTCTTCCCACTGAAAATTACATGGTTATTAACATGCCAAGTTAGCTAACGTATAACGAGAAAACGTTACCAAACATCAAAGGTTAAGTATTTTATTATTCAAGCTGTGTTGTAAGAATAAGTTTCATGAATTAAAAACTAAGGTAATAAAAGAATAAATAAGTCTACTGACAACTGACATTCGCCAATGAAATTACACAGATATGTCAAACAACCGTTCATATTATGATTATTGTTTTATTTAACAATCATTTAAAATTGTGTTGATATTTATTGGACACATAAGAAAAGGGCAAGGTATATTAGTACAGTATTCGTTTGTTGACCGCAAATCATCAAGTTAAAAGACTGAATACCTAAATATTTCATAAAAAGAACAAACGAGAATTCATTTTAATTGTTCCGGATTTTTCACATTAAAATACAGTCAATATTTAATTTATTGAATTAAATGGGTACTTTGTCCGTTATTACGAAAGTCCGTTGAATTGAACCATTTAAGGCAGTGATAGGAAAATGTTTGAGTTGTTGTGTAATACTTAATAATAATTCTTAATACAAAAATATTCATAAGTATACAAAAACTTTGATTGTCTCGTATTGATTTTGATGAAAATTAACACAAACACAGAAAGTTGTAGAGGAATGAAACAATGTTAGTTAGATAAGAAACCTAAGATGAGTGAACTGGAATAAACAGTTTGAATTTTTAATTGTAAAATAGAACTGATGTTGTTTCTTAACAAGTTCCTTAAACCCTCTAAAATATTTAAAATATTGTTAAAACATTTTGTTCCTTTGATACGACAATAAACAAAATCATCAAATCCACAGTCTTTCGAGCTTTGAAAACTTTGGTTTGTTTACAAGTTCTTTTATCTTTTTTTTATAAAAAAAAGTATCTTTCCTAACAATTTCTGTGATTTCCAACTTGTTTTGTTTGTTTAGAAGCTATTACGTTAAATCGAGTACTGATTGTACTACAAAAGTATAGTAAAATTGTAAGAATAACCTCGAAGTTTGTTTCTTTACGTTGAAAAACCGAGGTGGACATCATCACCTGTTAAAGTTTGTAAACTAAGTTCCTTATCAGTAGGTCTAGGTTTCCTTTACTAAAAGCATTACGCTGAAAAGACATATACTGTCATCCTTAGCGCAAAACTTGAACAAACAACCGCTAATTTTACGACTATTATAAAAATTGCAATACCTTTCTATTAATTTTTCTTTTAATTGTTTAATTAAATCTTGAAAAAATTGTATGCAAATATCGTTTGAAAAAACAGAAATGATATGAGTCAATGAAAATTAACAAAATATGGTGATATATAATGCATAACCGATTAGGCTTTTGCAAAAGTGCAATGGAGGAAATATTTTAAAAAAATCGAATGTTTTCCAAGTGAAACACCATTTCAAAAAAGAAGCATTTCTATAAAATACTAAATTAAGTTATTAGTTAATTGTTCTGAAATTATTGTTTATATGGGATTGAACCACCAAAGCCAAAGGACGTGAAATAGAAAAATATTTACATTTTTGAAAGAAGGAAAGGGTTCTAAAACAATCTACGGTTTCAAAAAAAAGATTGAAAACTAGGCATATCAATCAAAGTCAAATAAGGAAATTCATAGTAATATTCAAAAAGCTCGAATATTCAATGCACGAAAGACAGTTAAAATTTATGGTCACATGATTAGAATGAGTGAAGAAAGATTATGTAAAAATATTTCAAGAATTAACGCGATCTAACATTAGGAGCTTACATGAGATTCTCAAACGACAAGAAGTCAAAAATAATATCCTTGGAATAAAAGAGTCTGATTGATTTGATAAAGAAATCTACAGAAAAGGAATATTGATGAGTTAAGTGATTTCAAAGTAAATCAAACGATTAAAATAAGTAACTTTTTCAGGGGAAACTACGAAAAAATATCTGATGCAGCAAAAAAATAAATAAAATGAGGGAAAATATCAGAATTTTGCTTTCAAGAAAAGTAAGAAAAAAGAAAAGTGAATTGTGTGAATATGATTTGATCGACTGATAAAAAATAAATTAAGTTTGGAACTTCAAAAAGTGCTTTTCTACTCCAAATAAAAGAAAAACTTTTGTGCTTGAAATATAAACTATTTAAATAGTAAAGGGTTAGGCTACTACTATCTTGACTAAAAAAATATAATGTTTTTAAAAAAAATATGATAATTTTTTTTTATATAAATAATATTGTAAAAATTCAAATTAAAGATGAAGAACAGATGTTTCAAATCTAAACAAACATCATGTCTTATTGTTCTGATTTTGGAGCAAAATTTAAGGATGTTAACATTGAATAAGACATAGTGAATCAAGCTCCAAAAGTCAGAATATTGATTGATGTTTTTAAGGTGGTGCTTTCAAGGGTTTCATTTTGAGACGCTCGATTAATTATTTTGACCCTACAGATATTTTCATTAGTAAATACCAAAGCCTCCATTTTTCACGGTGTTTTTAAAAAACAGTATCTTTCTGCGAATTGGCGGTATTTTGATGATGGATTTTTTTTTTTGTATTTATTTTTTTGCTTTGTGGGTTTCTCTTGGTCAATTTGTAATTATATCACTGATTTATATCCAAAGCATAATTTCCAAAATTACGAAACCTAGAATGTGTAATAGTAGGATATTATTTCAAGAAACCCATTTCCTTTCCAAAAAAAAGATTAAATAATGAAGAAATCGTTTAGTATTTTCATTAAAAATCTTAAACATTTTTCACATAAACTAAAAATTTTTGATATTCAATCAAAATAATAAAAATTGTACTTAACAAAGTACAAAAACTTAATTTTTTTGTGAATGATGGGCTAATTTTACTCTTAATGGGCCAAAATAACCCATATTTACAGTAGGTCTTTTCAATATAGTATTTAAATAACCGAAAAGATTTTCTGAAATTTTGAAATCGAGTATGGATAGTACAAATAGTTTAATTTTATTGAATTTTACAATGAATAATTTTTTCAATGTTACGCTTAAGTTAAAAATCTGGTGTGTAACACCAAAGTTTTTCTCTTGCCAATGTAAATAATGATCAATATAGCCTATTTTTAATCATGGGTAAACAGTGCAATATAAGGAACATAACCTAATTTTAATCATGAGTGAACGACGCTAAATTAAAATTAACCTCTCTATAACTTAAAAATACGGTAAATTGACTCTAAACTAAGCTCTCTAGAAAAAAATACTTGAAATAAAAGTTTTAGGGTTTTTAATTTTATATTACTTTAATTGTATATTTTTGTTTTAAAATGCATAGTAAGGCCGAAATCTTAAAAAATTATATTTTCTGACCGATCTTGATGAGCAAAATACAGAAAATCTAATTGACTAAGCGGTGTAGAAAAAATGCGTGAATTAAAATTTGTAAATTTTTTTATTTTCTACATCTTTATATAAAATTTTTGCCCTAAAATGTGTATCAGGCTGCAATCTTAAAAAAACTCCATTTTTTATCACGATAGCCTTCCCAAGAACTTCTTCAGATATGTTGCTTATCTTATCTTGTAGAGAATAAAAATTATAGTAAAAAAGACGATTTAAAAGAAAATCGTTCCTTCTTAGGAAATATTACGTATTCACACAAAAGAAGTGAATTTTCTTTTATTATGATAATGGAACACGTTTTTCAGAAGAAAATTTTCTGTTTTAAATCAAGATCTTTTTTAATAATAAATGATTGTTTAAACCTTTTGCGTACAGAAATTCGTTAACTATTCAAACATTTTTAATAAGATTACTTTGGATTACATAACCTATTTTAAGTAATATTGAACTTGTAACAAAAAGGGTACTTTTATAAGTCCCTAAAAGTTTAACGAATAGCGGCTTTTATTCCTTTGGAGACTCCTTTCTAGAATATTGAACGAGATTCTTAATGTATATTTGATATACTTTTTTAACTTCATTTCTTTAAATTCATAGACTGTACTAATTTTTTTCACAATCAGCGAATGTGTTAATATTACACGAAATTTTGTCATGAAAAATATTTGTGCGGAGAACTCTCTCCATTAATAGGATCCCGGTAGGGAATAATACGATTTTTACTTTCTCTTGCCCTATATGAAATAGAGGTAAGGAAGAGTTGTCATGACGATTTTTCGAAATTGAGTTTTCAACAGAAATACACGTTTTCAGATCCCCTGAGTCGAAAAGATGTGATTTGACCAATTGGTCTAGTGTGTGTGGGGGGGGGGTGAACAAATTAACTCAAAACCGGAAAATCGTACAAAGTTGAAACTTGAAACATAAGTAAGATACCATGAAAAAATCTAACATGAACAATTTCATCAAAATAGTTCAACCAGATGTAGCAGTTTATTCGTTAAAATTTTCTCTTTTTTGTAATTTTCTCAAAAAATATTTTGTTTAAAATCGCCACATTTACTACATTTTTGTGCTGTATGGTAAGCAGCATGTCTGCTTAAACTTGTGAATGGGCTATGATCTCTGATAGAAAATGGCGAAAAGGAAGAAAACACCAGCATACGAGGAAAGATAGTTGGATGGTGCGGTCACCACCAGTATGATAAGAAAAAAATCTCAAAACAAGCAAGAATCAGACGTTACAAAACTGACAAAACCTGAAAGTCTATACCCGAGTAAGTGCTGATAAAAGAAGCAGATAAATTCGTGAGAAAGATCTTCCGCAAGATAAACTGTCCAAAGATAATTGACGGATAGTCAACTTACGAGAACAACGAGGACTTACGAGGACAAGAACAACTGTACAAAGAAAAGGAACTATTCATGAAAACGATTAGCAAAAAAAGACTAAAATTTCATGATGTATAACTTATTGGATGAAAAACGGTCAGCAGAAAACATTTTTAGAATCTAAACAATATACTTAAGGTATCGGATAAGTTGTTTAAAGAAGTTTAAAGAAGAAATATTGAGAAAACTGGAATAAACCAAGAAAACATATCGATCGAATCAAATTCAGACAACTGATTACTAACTTTAAGGGCTTCGATGAAAAGCAAAAACAGAACACTAGGTAGACGGAAGAAAGGAGAAAATCCTACTGTGAACGAGTACATCTGTACTCGTTACACACATTATCTAATGTGAGCTGCAAATAAAGCTTCCAAAAAAGTCTAAAGTAACTTCACGAGATCTAAAATTGACCCTATACGAAAAAAAATAAAATTACAAAATAAGAAATGTTAATTTTTTGTAATTTATATGTAAATGTTAATATACAAGAACAACACCGTTTGTGGCGTCTATGATAACCTTATCTCTCCCACTGCGTGTAGTAGCTTTTATCCATATTGAATTGTTAAGTTTCACATATTCACTACTTATATTACTGGAATACACGTACAATTTATAAAATTACAAAGAAATTATCATCAGAAAAAACCCCTAAGTGGCGTCGGTGTTTTTAACGTTAAAAAACAATAAGCGAGGTTAGTTTCATGTAATTATGTCACTGCACTCAATCAATACACTAAGTTACACGCACATTTTTATTAAGCCTACCTACCTGTAATTGTTTTATTTTTTTGTAGTAACAAAGGATGTTTTAGCCACGCAAAAAAAACAGGAGTGAATGATTTCCATTCGTTTCATCGCACGTTACCTTTCGATCGATACATTTTACATTTCACTCTCTCTATTTCTAAGCAAACACACGACCGGTGCAACAGTGCATGAATGTATATATTCCACCGCCTAGTTCTCATACTGTTGTTGTAAGCAAAACAGATGTCGTGTCAACCAACTGTGTGTTCGCTTGTAGGCTTACTGATATCTGATACGAATAGAGAAGGGAGAATTATTTCAGTCCAATTTTTCCTCGCAAACGTTATAGATTTCATTTCTACAAAACCTAATCCGACGTCCACAAAGTTCATGTATTTCGTTTACATCGATTTTATTTTTATATATACTATAAATAATATTACAATAATTAATTTACATTTTTAAAAACTATGTGCAACACCTTGGAGCTGATCCTACGGCTAAAAATATATAAAATATTTAGACATATTCCGCTTGACGAAGCACAAACGCTTCGTTGGCGAGTTAAGGCTGGCGACAGATTTTTCCGTGATTTCTCCTCTTCCAGTAAAATGGAACCGTATTGAAATGCTGCGAGCATAAATTATGGGTTAACTTTTATTTATACTAATACAATAGGTTCTCGATTTACTGTGCTAAAGTCTGATCGGACGCCGACGTTAAATCCGAATCTTCAAAAAAGGGGTGGGGTAATTTATGTATTCGTATAATATGTACAGTGATACTATCTACTTCATTATGGTTAACAATACAGTAATCCCTCAGTATCCGCTAGGGTTACGTTCCGAAGGGTTACCACGGTTCGTAAAACCGCGGATAATTATACCTTATATGAACGAAAATATGGGGGTTAGGTTCTGAAGGAAAAGTCCTGCAGTCGTTTTAATATCTAATAGTTTTAGGAACATTTTACCGTTATTATAACTTATGAATAATTAATAAATATAGTACTGTACGCATAAAAAATGCAAGTTGCTTTAAAATAGTTAGTTATGGCTGTTTGCTTCTTCTTTTCAAACTCCTTGCGGATTTCTTCGTATGGTATCATCAGCTCCTGGAGTCCTTTTTTGAATTGAAGGAGCATGACGGCATCAGCGAACTGCGTTGCCATGCTGAGGATCTCGTTGATGGTTTGTGAAGAAATGCTTGGCTTCGTTTCAGGATCGTCAAACAAACAAAGAATCAAGTTTGATTCTTTTATTTCTTTATCTTTATATTTCTTTTAATTTCAAACAAGAATTAAAATAGGGTGACATATTTTCGGAATTGTATGACTTTCCCACCTCCCGCCAAGTACGGTGTACACAAGGTGAGATTACGTACGTATTTTAAGGTTTTAGACCCACGGACAAAGTCCGTGGATAACCGAAACCCGCGGATGCTAAACCCGCGGATACCAAGAAATTACTGTAATCATAATATAGACAAGGTAGGTACTGAATAAAGACGAAAATATTATCTATAACCCATTGTCCATTATTAATGAATTTAATTCATATTTTACGGAATATTTTGCCCTTTTCTAATAGAATAGGGCCGTCAATAGGTGTTCCTACGGCTCGCTTTTGACTTAAAACTGGACCATGGCTTTATCCAAACTTTCAAAGTCGATTGTTTTCATTGAATTTTAATTTTTTAAATTCTGAGTTGAATCTAAATAACTTGCGAAAAATAAAATAGTGATCTTCAATATATCAAGAACTGTAGTTATCCCGATACTATATTGATTTGACAGCGTATTAGCTCCTTTATCCCGTTGTCCAATTATATTATGAAGTATGTACTCGTGGTAATTTGTTTACGTTTATTTATTACTTTGTTATCCATAGTCTCAGGAGAATAATAACTACTTGACCAAAAGAAATGACCGAAGTGAATAATTATGTAACAGCACGTTGCCGTATTAATGCATTAACGTTGGAGTAAATTATCTAATCAAAATTCATGATAAAAACCTGAAAGGCAAAGCAAGGAAGGATACATACATTAAATGTTACAGGCGATGGCCACACCGATGCTATTGTATGGAAAAGAAGCTTTGGTGCTTAACAAGAAATAAAAGTTAATGATCAAAGCAGCAGAAAAGGGGTTTATTAGGGATGTTAAAGGATGTACGAAACAAGATCACATCAGGAATGAGGTGATAAGAGAGGAGTATAGAATTCAACCACTAACTACGAGTACATGAGCTCACCATGAAATATAAAGGACAATGGACACATCATTTATTTAGAATGTCACAGGACCGACTTACCTTTGAGTATATGGATTTTATGAACCGAAGGGTACAAGAGGAGTGATTGAGGAGTGACCAAGGAAGAGATTGACCCCAGAACAGGCTCAATTATTACAGCGTAATCCATTATGGACGACGAAAACTCACAAGAAAGTGATGTAAGGGGAAAGGCGAAATTTTTCTTTTCTTAAATGAGTGACGTTTAATCCAGTGCGAGACCGGTAAATCAAGGACCTACTGTATTACGAAAAAATAACATTTGTTAATTTGTTTGATTGTTTGTATTTGTACGAAGTAATTTTACAAACCTTAAGATTTTTAAAAATATTTCACTGTTGAAAAGCTCCGCGCTTATTTTATTTATTTAGTATATGTCGGGAATTTTTAAACTAAATTTGTAAGTGTCTGTTCGGACATAGTACGTATATTAACTGAAAAGCTGAGTAGATCAAGGTGCTATGTACATTTTTTTCAAAAACTTACATTTTGTGACTGATGAAGGTGTTAATGCACGTACTTATTGTAGATGGCACACAATGTTGTCTATACAGTTTATGAAAATGCTAGTGGTGTTTTAAAGAGGCTATGTACAGCTTAATTTTAGATTTTGTAGTGAACTTAAGAGTTAAGATCACTTGACACCTTTTCCCACCAGCTAGCAAGACTATCTTTTTATAACAATAACAGGTAACTGTGGTAATAAACATTATCTTCATCAGCAAAAAAGTTATTAAGTATTTCTTTAAAAGATTATCTTTAAAAGACGTTGTCTTAAGTTATTGATATATCGTTTATCCATGATGGAGTTTCTCAGATTATGGAGTGCACAATACAGAACTTGACATGTCCTATACTCCCTTTGGAGTCTCCTGGATGCAAAAAAAAGAAGATTTTTAGTAGATCAACGTGTTATATCCATCAGAAAATTTTAAGAAAAAGGATATTGATGATGAGTAGTATTGATGAAAAAACGTTCAGAAAGTTTAATCGCGTAATATTAATTTTGATGAAGGGGTAATTTGCTGGTGTTGTAGTTTAGGTCATCAGCCGAAAGGCTGGTTTGAACCTCTACAGGCTTTACTAAGTAAAACGAGGGGTGATATGGTTTACAATTGCCTTCCTCACTGAGTGAAAAAGTATGTTAATCAGCATGCCAGACCCTCTGAAAAGCATCAACTTTTCACCGTGCATATGACACCTTCACTTCATTCACCACAAGGTCTGACTGTGTGATGAAATTCATTACTCTCAGAAAAGATAACTATGACTAGTGTCTTTTATATCAGCACCTCTTCTGTTCTTGAATACTTCAGTCATATCTGACTAATCATGTGATAAGAAACATAACTATTTTTGTAGCCCTTGAACTAGCAGATCGAGTGCAAATAGTTTAACACTTCACCTGCCCGTTATGGGCAATTAACTGCTAATTTTCTGGTACCAATATTAAATAAATCGGACAATTCACAAAAAAATTAGCCTTAGAACTTCAATCGAACTTTTCTCAAAACTGTACTTCTATTACATATCACCTTCATCCACTAAATCTTCAATTATAAATCGTAATTATGGATACAATTTTCAGATATAAAATTCGTAGATAACTAGAAAACAAACGGAAAAATATAGGATTATAAATTTAGTTTGTAAATCCCTGGTAAATCAACAAACAGATCCTATTTTTTTACTGCAATACCGAATCGGTATTACAGTGCTACGGCGATTCTTGACTCCTCGCGTTAAGTTAACAAATAAAATAAATCAAAAAACACGTTGAAGTGAACAAAATGTCCACGGGCTTCTACGAAGATTAAAATAAGTAGTGATGGTTGTAAGAAGAAAATAAAATTCTACTGTCGTGAATGAATTCAGAGAATGAAAGCTAAAAAAACTTTCAGAAAAGTGTAGCATAACTTTGTAATCTACACAAGAAAGAGAATAAAGGTATAAATTTTTCCTAGACAACTTTATATGGTAGTACGTTGTGTGTAGCACTTTATTAGTTCGTCAAGGTGTAAAAATATGGTAAAACGCGCTGAGAGCTTCAATTATGTAGTAGTAACAAAAAAAACGTATACTGCTTTAAATTCGTCCGCATATTTTTTTATTTTCTAACAGTATTAAGAAAGAACTGCATGCAAACAGTGATTTGTTTTCTAGTAACTAAATACAGTCAAACTTCTGAAAAAATGACATTCGCGGGACCAAAAAATTTGTCCGCTATTAAGAAGTGTCCGCTAATGAAAAATATGTGTACCGTACAATTTTTTGTATTTACATCATGTATTGCGTAATGTAACGTATTTAACAAGAATATATAAAAAACACTATTTACGTTTACGCAATGAAAAAAATTTATTTAATACAAAAGTATGTAGTATATAGTAGGTACATGTATATAAAATTACCAAAAAAGAAACGTATTATCTAATATGTAATATAAAAAATATCCATGCATGTACAGTACTTATACGTAATCCAACATCCTTATGTTTGTATTCCAGGATTATAAATAAATTGATTACACAATTTACACAATACCTTTAGTAATAAATTCATTTTTTTTTTCAAACGTATGCTAATTATAAATTTAACCTCTTATGCACTCAATATTTTTAAACACATTCTTTTCATTTTATTTGGAACACATGCTGTAAATTCTAACTTATCAAACGTATTTCATTTTGTACGTAAAAATCGGTAATTTTTTCTTTATTTTTTCCTTTCGTTTAAGATCTGAGATTCGACATGTTCTTGCAGTTCAGACATCATTTTCAAACCTTCAGCATCGGCTTTAAGTATGAAATATTTTTTTAGTTTTCCAATAGCAACTAAAGAGTCAGCATTATTACATACATTTTACTAACATTTTTTATTGACAAGTTTTGTCTGCTTTATAGAAATTGAATTTTCAAAACCATACAAATTAACTGTCCGTGTCCGTTATGTGGAATATCTTAGGAATATCAAGAAATTGATAGGGTCCGTTATCAGGAAATATTTTAGTATTGTGTCTTACGGGAAAATGCCGGTACTTTTAAAATTGTCCACTATTAGGAAATATCCGCAATTCAGAAGTGTCCGTTAGTAGAAGTTTGACTGTAATCTATTTTGACATTAATATAAGGCTACACAAGTATTTATATCAGTTTAATTGAGCCCTACATTAAAACAACCAAACGACCTCTCTCCAAACTACCTCTTCAAACTACCTCTCCAACCAAATGAGGAGTTACGGCAAAATATACTGAATATACAAAAAATAGAGCGCGCGAAACTATAAGCTTAACGTATAAGTTGTACAGAATTTATAAAAAAAGGACTTTCAAAAATTAATTTTCAACATTTGTTGGTTAAAGGGGGAGTCTAGCTTCAAAAAATAATTTTATTTTTAAAGAAGAGATTTGCTATTTTTGTAGAGTAAATAATTCTAAAGACAATGATATATTTATTTTATTAATCTATATATTTAAAAATTAAAATGTGACCCAATGTATTTTAAATAAAAATTCAGTTTGGCCTTAAATACAGATTTCTACCGAACGAATTTAAATAAATTTTACATGGTAGTAAAAGTGAAGGCTTTCGGGATTCTGCAAAAATTTCAAAAGTAAAAATTGGTATTAGCCATAACAATATTTTGCAAAGTAAATGACAAAATAACTGAGTTAAAGTTTTTTACTGCACTTCTGGCGGCATCGCGAAGTTCGTATGTTCACGATTAAATAGTTACAGCTACACGTTAGAGATTTTAAGAAGTAAAGATTTACTAGCGTAGTGAACCCGTGCGAATAAACTCGCACAATGTTCTTGAATTTTAAACCCCAATCATTAAATAAATGATTTAAGTTAATAAAACTTACCGTTATTTTAAGAACGGTGAATAACGACTAAAGCACAGAAGTACGATAGTTTCATCCTAAAAGAACGGTTTTAAACTAAAACTTTAAATAAAACAACGTTAACACAATGACTAATACCGACTGAGTGTGTTGCGAGATGAGAAGGGGGATGATGCATATCCTGTATGCTTATAGAATAAGGCTAGGGAGGGGGTAAATACGGGAACCGCATTACATTACGCTGTATTGTCGCTACGTTGTAAACGAAATTTACTCTTTTTCATTTCGTAAATGAAGCTCATATTACCATGAATTTAAAGTTTAGAACTTTTGGGCAAATCAGGAAAGAATACCAGCCTATGGTCTTTAAAACCAGGCAAAAATTATAAAAATCTGTTTGGTAGAACTCTTTATTTAGGAGTTAATAGAATTCCTGTTTAAAACACTTAAGAAACGATTTTGCGTTTTAAATATGTACATAAATTAAACTATTCTATATAAATAAATATCGATATAAACAATGTTAACACACACATATTTTCGGAATTCTAACCTGTGAATTTTTACAATTTTTACGGAGATAGGATACTTACAGTGGGCTTATTTGCCAAAAAAGTTAAATAACAGTAAATCTTGGCGGCTTATTAATTTTTTTAAAATCAAAATTTAAATAATTGCATTACAGAGTAGAGATTTGATTATGTTGCTGCTCTTGCGTCAACATTGCAAAGTTCGCCTTGTCACATAACCTGTTACCCATTCCTGCTAAACACCCTACATTTAATCTAATTACAGTCAAACCTTTCCTTTATCAAGCGATTAACCCTATTTACAGCCAACTTTTTGAAGAACCAATTTTACTTTACGAGAAGCCCACGTATTTTTAACCCTCTTAGGAGACCACCCACCTTCAAAACCAACGACCGTGGACGTTTTACTTTTTCCACCATGGAATATTTAAAGTTTAAATTTTTTGACCGAGCAAAATTTTGGGATAAATTAGATTAAAAACCCATCAAGTTTATCAAAACAAAAATTTGTTCCAGGATATTCTAGGAATTCTAGGATGCCACTCAGGATTCACTTTAAGAATTTATTTAACCGGGCCAGCTACTACGATTTATTTTACATCAACTTATAATTAAAAACGAAAACAATGTCATAGGAAATTCAACACCTTTTTGTAAAAATTTTAAATTCTAACCATCAATATCTCATTCATTAATTGACATACACTGCATTTTTTCAGAAGTTATAACTTTTGACCTCAACTGATTCCTAAGATTTTTTTTAGATAACTCAGAATTTAATTCTGTAGGGGCCCATATAGTATGCAAAAGATAATTTTATGTATTAAACGTTCTTAACTCACCGGGTTGGTCCAGAGCAGTGGTGGTCTGCGGACCACTCAGCCTGAAAGTGAACTACCTCGGACCACCCATTACATTATTGCATATATCTTATCAGTTGTAGCCAAATTAAAAGGTGATTAAATAAAACAAATTTTCAGAAACAAACTATTATTATTATTTATTAAGAAACTATTATTACAAACATATAATTGTTATTTTCAGAAAGTATGGTACATTGTACATCACAAAAAGTAAAAATATTTTAATTGTAAATTGTCTTTTAATAAAATAAGGAATACAGAATTTACTTAGTCGAAAATAACAATGAAAATTAAAATTTGAATTAAAAATTAAAAGAAAATTTCAATGCGACTTTTGTGCACGAATCTTTCTGACTAGCTGAGGAATTTTAGGTTTTAGGCTCTGGCTAAGAGCTACTCTCAAATCACTGCTTACACTTAGCCGATTTCGTTGTTTGTTTTTAATTAACAATAAACTAGCGAATCCCTGCTCACACAAATAAATGGTTGAAAAAATCAACCGCAAAGCTACTTGCCGAATCTTGGGGAAGCCCAGGGCTTTCTTACACCACAACTTTTCTACCTTTACTTAATCTGAATCTTGAATGTATTTACTTAATCTTGTTCAATGAAAATCGTAACTTTGATTTAATCACGGGAAAATATTACTTTTATACAAGTAGTCACCGGACTCTCACGGACCACCCCGAAGGCTTTCACGGACCACCGGTTGGGAAACACTGGTCTAGAGGTAAAGTCGACGCCACGAATCAGCTGTTTAACCGCTGATTTTTGGAGACGAAGATTGTTGGTTCAAATCCTATTTAAGGCAGTTACTTTTACACGGATTTAAATACTAGACTGTGGTTACCGGTGTACTTTAACGCTTGGGGTTCAATTAACCATACTTTATCAGGAACGGTCGGCCTGGGTCTGTACAAGACTACACCTCATTTACACGTCATACACACCATCCTCATCTCATTGGGTAAAGGGGTTGCTTATTGTTCTGAGCTGAACAGATTGCAACGTACACACATTAAGCATAAAAAAGTATATTTAAAAAACCGTTTTCAAAATTATTTTATTTCGTTATGGATCAAAATGTTTGCTGCTGTTAGAGAAATCCTTTAAAAAATTATTTTAAAAGAAGGAATACTGCAACTGAGCATGGTTTTGATAAATATCTTGCCTTACATTTGACACTATTTTCATTTAAATTAGTCAAAGTGCACCCAAGTTATGATTTCTGAAACCAGTGGCTACTTTAGCCCTCAATTTGATTTTGTGGATAAGGGTAAAATGTTGAAATAATATTTATTCAAAATTTAATAAAAATAAAAACTGAATTTCAGGGACATAAAAAGTGTTCCACTAATTAACAGCTTAAAACCATTTTTTCAGGTAAATTTCATCCTTAAATAACAATTATATAGCTTCAAAAAGATAAAGTTAATCGTATAATGAACAGATTAGATATTTATTTTGTCATCAAATAATTCAAGTAGAAATAATAATTGGGAATTTTTATCACGCTGAAAAAATTATACTCGTTTAATTAAATTAGTTCATAAAAGTTTATGAACAGAAAAGTTGAAAAGTATGCTTCTTTTTTTCTAGCAATGGAAGTTAAACCTCTACTATGTTAGTGAAAGTGAAATATTTATTTTATAATATAAATATGAATCAATATTCATTAGTGAAAGTTGACAAAAATATTGAAAGTTACCTTCGCCGCAAAAGCCTATTAAAAGTTTAAAATTAAAAAAGCATCTGTAAGAACGTTATGAAACTTTAAATTATGCTACTGTTATAGTGAAATAGTTTATATAGTATTTTATAATATTCTAAGGTCATATTAAGTTGTACACTCGAATTTTTTCAATTAAACTAATAGAAAATCTCGAATTACTTCAGCGCATTCATAATTTTAATAATTGAAATCATAATTTTATTAGAACATTACATACCGTTAATTATAAAATGGCCGGCCCGTTGGCGTAGTGATTAGCGCAATTGGTTTCTACGCCGGGGTCCCGGGTTCGATTCCCGGTCAGGTCTGGCATTTTTTCATCACTCATTTTCATTATTATCACTATACACCATCTACATTAGCAGAAATTGTAGAACAGTCAGACGTAAAACAAACAAAAAATAGCTATAAAATATTCATTTCATAGTATTTTTTTATTTGTTCGCGTTTTTTCATAAGCTACGAATAATTTCGCTCCTAAAACTACAGCACAGTCTCTCATGAAAAAGGGCCTTATTCTCTTTGTCAATTTTGATTATTTGCCTCAGGATTTAAAAGAATCAGTGTTTCTAAAATTAGATTAAATTCATAAATACTAATCAAACAATATTATTCAGTAAAAGATTACTGAGAAGAATCATTTGAAAATTCTGATTTTGTACAACTAATAAATTAAATGTTACAGTTCAGGAATCCATTTAAAGAACACATCACCATTGAGGTCATATAGTTATTTAAGGCGCGTTTGTTTTAAATAGTTAAAGTATTAAAAAATTTGATTTTTTTAATACTTTTCCTATTTAAGAAATAGTTATTTTCTATTTGAAAATAGTTATAACTTTATTGGAAAAATAAATTAAAAATCAACATTTTTAAGATCTTGTGAATCTCGTTCCTGACACATTTGTCTCTAACACCCCGCAACATATTCTTACACAAACTTTCTTTTGAACAGTCATCATCTCTTCTTAGTGGTTCTACAACTGGATTCGGTAGGTTAGGTTCAGCTCAGGATATCCACTGGAGCTGCCATCAATAATTTGTTCAGGTTCTATTTCAGATCACAAAAGATCTCCACATTCTTCTTAACAAAATGCCGTGATATTTTTGAATAGACATTCGTTTCCTAGTGTTATATGATGAGTAATTTCATTTAAAATCCAACAAGGTTAATTAAAACTGAATTTCGATATATCAATCCTAATAATCCATTATAATTATACTTTACTTTTCCGACAAGAGGTCTATTTCGCATTCTGTCCCACATTTCATGAAATGGTACGAAAAGTGGTTTTCAGTAGGACGTGTATGCGAAAACCCGCATCACAAATTGGTCTAGTCTAATAGGATAAATGCAGATTACCAGAAGTTAAAAAGAATTTACAACCCTAAAATGCTTCTAGTAATAAATATTTTAAAACCAACGCTTGGCAAATTAAAATATGCTGTTAAAGAAACCGCATTAAAATTGGTCCATTCCATATTAAATCGTTCCACACTATTGACTGCATACGACTATTATAGCTGTCAAAGTTACAGCGACAAAATCGGAAATAAAAAAGTAAAATATTGAAACTACTTGATTACTAGTGAAAAACATTTGCCGTGACATTTTTTTTAATTTTATCAAAAGAGCAAGTCTGAAAGTAAGTTAGTAAAAAAACTAATATAAAACGCTTTAAAAGTAAACCTTCGTAAGCAATCCAATACAGTAAACGGAGAGAAAATAATTTGTATTTCAAAATGTACCAGAACGGACTTATATAACATTATTATAACGGGCTTATAACAAAGAAAAGCTTATATAATAATATCCAATATTATTGGTGTATGTGTTTGGAGCGTGTATTTGCCATGTTATCACCCTCGGCTGTGAAACGTGACTTACGACGACTGTGGTATGTCAGAAACAGATCGCGAGATGCTGAAAAGATTCGAAAGAATGATTTTAAGATAAATTTTTGGACCGGTAATAGAAGGAGATGAGTATAGATTACGTAAAAGAAACTGAATACTCTCATAGAAGTCAGAAACATACCGTTTTATTAAGGCCAAAATGTTGAGATGATTGGAACACATTGAGAGAATGGATCAGATTACAAAATGCTGAAAAGTTCGAAAGAAAGATTTTAAGATAAATATTTGTACCGGTAATGGAAGGAGATGAATGTAGGTAACGTAAAAATGAAGAACTGAATACTACCATAGAAGGCAAAGACGTAGTCCGTTTTATAGAGGCCCATAGATTGAGATGGTTAGAACACAGTGAGAGAATGGATCAGATTGGAAGATGCTGAAAAGGTTCTAAAGAAATAATTTAAGATAAATTTTTGTACCGGTAATAGAAGGAAATGATTGTAGGTTACGTAAAAGTGAAGAACTCAATACTCTCATAGAAGGCAAAGACATAGTCCGTTTTATAGAGACCAAAAGGTTGAGATGGTTGGAACACATTGAGAGAATGGAGTCAATGAGAATGATTAAATTTATATGAAAGGAAAGACTGTTTAAGAGTAGATGGCCGCTCTAGGAAGAGCTGGATGGACGATATGAATGATTTGATTTTTATGGGTGTGAAAGAATGCAACTAGGTGAGGAATCCAAAGCCTACCAATGTATTTAGCGCGATAGAATGACTATGAATAATAACCAAATCTTGTGATAAATCGATCACGCACTTGGAAAAAGTGAATTGCGAATAGACGGTCAGACTCTCATATTTAGAAGCACTTATTTGTCAAATTAGTTCAGTAAATTAATAACAAAAATACAATCGAACTAAGAAGTAAATTTTACAAGTTTCAGAAACATCTGATTTAGAAATTAGAAATTTTAAATATTATAAATTACTTTACAGTTAAAATATATAACTTTTTCAGCAATTTTCTGCTTTTAAGTAAGATTACCCTGAGTGAGAAATAAACAATAGATTTCATATGAGTTCATTTGTTCTAATTTAATTGTTGGACAACTATTTATAAATTGTAATACAAGGAAAAGTTACTTATTAATTTTTGGCGGCAAAAATTTAAAATACTAACAAAATAATTAATTACAGTGTTAGAATATTTTCAGTATTTTCTTTAACTTTGTTTGGATTTTTTGTAAAATTCTGATTCGGGATAACCGTTCAAAAACCGTAAAATTTTAAATCTGAGTTAGAAATTGATTACAAGTGTCGCTATTGTTTAAAACTTGACGATTCATCTGTAAAATCTGATATTTTTTCGAGTTTCATAAAAAATAGTATTAAATTGAATAAAGAGTAATTAATCTTACCTCGAGTTACACGAGAATATTTAACGACAAAAAACCAGAAGAAAAAATATTCGACTTATACTTTTTGGCGAAATTATGATAATTTTTAACCAGAGAACTTTTATTTTGGCGATTGAAGTAACTGTACTTCTAAGAATATTTTCTGTAACAAATTAATTTTTCGCTTTAGCTTAAAATGTTTTATAATATTGTTCGTGTCTGTATTTTTTCATAGCAATATTAGTTAGGGCTGGATCCGTAAGTAGATTAATTTTTATTAAATGTTGCACTAAATTTTATAATATCACCTTTATGTCTACAATGTGTAAAACTAAAATTACATAATTTTTAAAATTTAAGTCCTCAGTATTATATTTTATTAAAAATGTGATGATAAACCTAAAGATGGGGTGGGGGTTGTGTATAATAAAAATTAGGAATTTAGTTGTATATTAATAAAAACATAAAACAGTTAATTTTTTATAATTAGATAATACTAGAAAATATAAAAATTTGTAATAGTAAGGTTATTCGGTTGATTTTTAAATTATTTTTAGAAGCTGGGTTGTTAAATGAAAGTCAAAAGTTGAATTCACGTTGTAGATCGAAGTTAAAAAAAGTGCTGTAATATTATTAAATTAATAATTTCAATTTTTCTCTTAGATATGATAACAAAATCTAGTTTGCCAAGAAGATAGTTACTTAAATTAAAACTTCTCAACCAAGTTTCTTGAAAATTTTATTAAAGGAATCCTTCGCTCTTAATTCCTGTCGTAAATTATTAATTTAGTTACTACGTTTAACTTTAATCTAAGATCGTTTTCGAGCTGGTTGATTTCAAGGTTTTAAGTGTAAGTAAATATAATAATTACTGATTGTAGGAAAAGTCAAACGGAATTTTAATTTGACCCAATTTTTCAGAAATAGGCCTACTTCATATTTTCATTCATCAATGAATGATTACAATGGGAGAGTGACAGCAGAGTTTTAATTCATAATAATAGAGTAAGTAGCTTATATGCGGTATCAATAAGTTACCAGTTATTTAATCACGTTATTGGTTATTGTTTAAGAAGCCAGTATGTGATACATGATTCGGTAAAACAGGGTAGGGAAAGTTAAAGACTTGATCCGATGACTGACTTAAGTCACTTAACGAAATTGTCACGTGAGAAAAAGTGACATCGTTCAAAATTTTTGAAGAATATATTTTACTACACGAGTGACAGGATATTGTAGTCAGTATACAGTTAATTTTACTACGAGAGATAAGTTGTATGAAACAAGAGTAAGAAACACTTACCGTACTCTGTGTTTGAAACTATCGACCGATAAGTAAGAGGTCTAGCCGTCTTCCTTCTTTGTTCTGTAATAGAGAACCGAAAAAAAGTGTGTGTTGAAAAATGAAAACCAAACACGCCGCGGTACACAACCTGTGCCTGCCACTTTTATTATAATCGAACGATATTAAATTTCATTGTTTTTATGGAGCAAGCGACTTCCATCGTGAACCCAGAGCGAAGCAGCGCAGTAGGGAACAGCAGCCGCGATACTTCACGGAGCGACCATTTTGCCACACTGTGCGCAACCGACTCTTTTCTCCGGCGTAAACTGCGCATCAATCAATTTTCAACCCTTACGACTTACGACACACACGGCGGCAACTCGGCCGACTGACTACTCGTTCTAAACCGCCGGCAGGTGCTCGATTTAAAAACACTTTCACTAGTCGTGTTAAAATTATAAAATATTATAAAAACACATTTTCATAAGTTGTGAAAACTGTGATGACGTATGCAATGCGGGTTTACAAGATTTTGCATTATCACACGGCATTCGCATCCGAGCGTATAGCGAATAGAAACATCGATCGACCTTCACAAAACTAAACGACCTTCAAATCACATTAAGCGAAAAATATTTTCACAGAAACACCGAAGTATACTGAAATTTAATAAATCATCCCAAAATTTGACTTTGAAAATTCATATGAAATTCTATTTCAAGAATATCTGAGTAGGTGTAACATTTCCACCGTAATCTATCCCATTCCGTCTGTTTTGAACAAGGGTATTTGGATTTATTTACATAGAAATATTGTGACATTTATTTCAGGTTCTTTTGGAACTGGTTACTTATCAATTAATGAAAGTTACATTCAAATTTAAAAGTATTTATTTACAAATTAATTACTTACGGTTATAACTACTAAAAAATTACAATTAAAAAACTTAACAATAAACTAAATTGATCACAGGATGTTTTTTAAACCTAAACTAAAAATAAAATGTGGTAACTTTCAAACAAATAAATAATTGATTCCTTACTTACAGTTGAAGACAAATATAACATTTGCCTGTCATGAAGAATACAAATGTCAATATGCGACAAATCGGTTCTCATCCACTATACTTCATTTAACACAAACTGACTTCACAATGGTTCACATTTCACAACTACCTCTTAAAGTAGTAGCGGTTTTTATAGAAAAATAGATCTTTAGAATGAAAGATAAATAAAAACAGAATAATAGGACATACAGAATAAAGTATAATAATGGCCGGCCCGTGGTATAGTTGTCAACGCAATGGCTTCTATCCCCGAGTCCCCAGTTTGATTCCCGATCAGGCCTAGAATTTCTTCAACTGTATGTCAACTCATATTATTACCTACGCACAAGCCGAGGCATCATCACTCAATAAAATAAATTAATAAACTATCAAATAAATAACAATAAACATAATAACCTAATTGGATAGGCCTACAATAAATACAAACTCTCCACTTTTGGCCGGCCCGTTGGCGTAGCTGTTAGTAGCGGTTAGCGCAACTGGCATCTACGCAGGGGTGCCGGGTTCGATTCCCGATCAGGTCTGGTATTTTTTCATCACTCATCTTCATGTATCATCCTTCTTACCGTCTGCATTAGCAGCAATTGCAAAACAGTCAGATGTAAAACAAAAAAAAATCCACTTTTACTAGCAGGTCAATTAATGAATGTAGGTTGGCGACCGGACAGGAATAAATCACACTTGTCAAACAAAAAACCACAATTGTCCTATTACACTACTGTTGAGCCGATGTATATCACAATATGAAGGAATATTCTGTGTTATAAAATACGGAAAAAAAATCTCATTTCCGATGTTACGTGTTAATTAAAACAAAGTATCAGAAGTAGCATAATCGCCTTTCTCAAGTTAAGTTCAATCATTCGTATTCTTTCTAACGGCTGCGACTATCAATTCTTGTCAGTAACCATTCTTTTCATGTCTACGTACTTATTAAATTTCTTTTTTTATTTACCATTCTAACCTCTGGATCCTCATCCCTCCCTTTTCTCTCTTACACAGCATTTTAACATCGAAAATATTAACAATAATATCGTTGTCAAGTACATTTCCCCACCCTTATAGATTAAATGTTCTTTTTGTTTTAACCAGGATTTAAGTTAAACGTTTCGTTAAATTGAAACGGTGGCGTAACATCGTGGAAAACAAAAAATTGGCAGCTTAAGACCACAAGATGGTTTTAACAAAAAAAAAAATCATATTTCTCAAGAAGTTGTGAACCCGAATAAACTTGGAAGAAGAATAAAGAAGATTACAATTATGATTACTCTTGAAAGTGAGTAGGCGTAGGGCTAAAAACAGTACACATCTTAAATTGTAAATTATAGACAACAAAGTGATGAAATCTTTACTACATTTTAATTTTCATTTATCACATTTTGGTGTTGTTTAGGTCAACAGCCGAAAGGCTGGTTTGAACCCGTAGATGTTTTACTAAGTAAACCGAGGAGTGAGGTGATTTACAATTACTTCCTCACTGAGCACAATGCTTATCAGCATGCCAGGCCCTCCGAAAAGCATCTACTCTGCACCCTGCAAATGACACGTTCACTTCATTCACCACAGGGTCTGGTTGTATAATGAAATTCATTACTTTCATAGGAGATAACTCTAATTAGGGTATTTTACATCTCTATCTCTTCTGTTCTTAAATAGTTCAGTCATATAACTGGCTGACCAAGTGATAAGAAACAGAACTATTTTTGATAGCCCTGGAACTAGCAGATCGAGTGAAAATATTTTACACTCCACCTGCCTGTTATGGGCGATATCACATTTTAGTGTACGCTATTTCTTCTTATAATTTATTGAGTGAGATCATTACTCTAAAATCAAAATATGCACGTTTTGATGGTACTACCAACATCTCTCTAAATATTAGCATTTAAGCATTAGTTTAAACATTAGTATTTAAGTTAATAACGTATAGTTTTAATTACAAACACACTATGCAGTAACGTAGTAGTTGAAGTAGTAGCAAAATTAAAACAGAAACACTAAATTATCTACCTTTGAACAAGAAACCCATAGCAAGGTAGATTAATTTTCCCGCCCCAAAGATAATACAGGTATCTAGATTTTTAAGTTGTAGATTAGGTATGTATGTATTGTAATGATTTTTTAAAAGAAATTGGAAATTAAGTAAATAAAATTACTCAAAAATATGTACAGAATCAGTGGAAAATATTATTAGTCGTCGCGGCGGATTGCGATATTTTAAACAGAGAAACCGGCTCATTAAAAGTGATCTAAATGTTTAATTTCCTAAATATGTTTACAAAGAAGTGGAAATGGCTCTATGAAGCTATTTTCCAGAGGGAAAATACGTTTGTATACCTTAACAAAGATATTGCTTACATTTCGAGAAATATATTTTAAGTAAAAACAATAATAATAACAATAATTTTTAATGATATCTCTTTTTCATGACCCACATTTCCTATAGTGGCCCCTACCCTGGATGCACCTCTTCCCAGATCCAAATAAAAAATAGAAAGAGGCAATGTCAAAAATATTGAATAAGTTTTAATTCCAAACTTCTAATTTAATTTTTTTACGATTTCAAAATAAATCTTCTAGGCCAGCCCAATAAGTGGGAAATTATTAAGTCGCTCTAAATTATTAAGTTACAATATGAGAAAACTGGTATGGTCACAAGATGAATACAATCTCTAAAAAAAATACCATGGGCATCTATCTTAAAATACATACCAAAAGAATTCACCAAAGAGTAGAAGTCAGATTGGGTGGTTGTTTACAATGAAATTGAAAATTGACGGTTGATTTGTTGGTAACTAAAAAAGATCAATTGATTTAATTTAAAGTATATTTTACTGGACAATTTTATTATTCTAGCTGTTCATTTTCTTTCGTTTTTAAATTTATAATATAATATAATCCTCTTCTCTTCGGTTAAGTACTATTGTTTCCAGGTGCTGATTCTCTCATCTATATCCCTTTCACCGTCCTCATTTCAACATCTCTGCTACCGAGCATTATTAAGCACGCAAAAGCTCTAGCTGTCTCAACCATTTTATATTTCATTTCACACCATTTATTGTCTTTCATTTATCTTTCTGTCATTTATGCCCATTTCAGACTACGTAAAAGTAACTTTAGACATTTTTTTTAAAGTTATTTCTGCGGTCTAAACTCTCAGAATTCTTTCACAATATTTTTTTTACCTTTCTTCCATTCATCCAGTGTTCTCGTCTTGTTCTTCGTGAAAGCCTTTAGGTCAGTAATTAGTTCTAAATTTGGTTCGATCCAATATGTTTTCAATTTACTTCATTTTTTCAATACGTGTTCCGACTTCTTGGAACCAATTATCCAACACCTTGGATCCATTGTTTATTGTCTTAAAAATTTGTTGCTTTAACGATTATATAGTATGTGTCCGTAGAATTCAAACCTTAATTTTTTTATCGTGTATTTTTCTGATCTTTTAAAGTGTTTTTCTGCCCATAACAGACAGGTGGAGTGTCAAATTATTCACACTTAATCTGTTCGTTGCAGGGCTAAAATAAATAGTTCTGTTTCTTATGACATGGTCAGCTAATTAAATGACTGAATCATTTAAGAACAGAAGAGGTAGAGATGTAAAAGACACTAACCAGAGATATCTCCTCTGAAAGTTATGAATTTCATTATACAGCCAGACCCTGTAGTGAATGAAGTGAAGGTGTCATTTGCAGAGTGGAAAATATGTGCTTTTCAGAGGGCCCGGCATGCTAATAAGCGTACTTTTTCCACTCAGTGAGGAAGGCAATTTTAAACCACCTCACTCCTTGTTTTACTTAGTAAAACCTCTACAGGTTCAAACCAGCCTTTCGGCTGATGATCTAAACAACAAAGTTTTTTATTTCTCGTAACGTGTACTGTGTTCGTCCACTATCTCGGATCTTTTTCTCAGATTTCACCCGGTAATTTTAAGGCATTCGCTCCCGTACAGATAGACAGGTTTCATTATAGTATTATGTGTGATCTTGGCTTGCTTCGAGAGTAATTTCTTCATGACAAGTTTTGACAGCTTCGTCATGCAGTGATAATTTTTCCTCGTCTGCTTTTTTTTGTTTCTTTATCGTTGATCTCCTTTTATTAACTGCCCGAGGTACTTGACGCTTTTGACTTCTCCAATTTTTCCTTATTTTGTCTTCAAGTTTTATGTTATTTTGGTAAGTTTTGATGTTAGTCATTTATTTTGTTTTTTCTTTCAATAAATATTCTGTAACTCCACTTTTCTGCTTTTCCTTTTAGCATATTGAATTGTTTTGTCACCGTTTCCGTACTCCTAGAAACGATTGTCAGACTATTTATAAAAGTAAGGCAGTTGATCTTGACGTTATTCTTGATTCACCAATGTGTATTGGGTATAACAATCCTTTCTGTGAAAGTTCCTTTCCCTAAAATTACCTCTTTCAGCATACGGTATAACCTCTATCACCATAATCTGAATAGGTGATAATCAAATGCCCTGTCGAACTCCAAAATATAATTTCAAATTGTTTGGAGACATAGGAAATTTGAGCGAAAAGTTCGAGCGTATCTGAATTAAATTTTTCTTAAAGATTATTGTTCTTATAATGTCTTTTCCGAGTTCTTCTTACATGTTTAGTAGCTTTTTCAGTCATCTGAATCATAGGCTTTCTTAAAATTAATTAATAATGTTATAGATCCCTTGAAATGTAATTTTCCAGTACACATTTTAAGATTTCCGGATCGGTTCTACTCCAGATTCTCTTCTAATGAACCCGGCTTGAATTTGACCGGCCCGATGGCGTAGTGATTAGCTCAACTGGATTCTATGCCGGGGTCCTGGGTTCAATTTCCGGTCCTGTCTGGTATTTTTCCATCTGTATATCAACTCATATCATTACTTATTCATAAGCTAAGACTTCATAACTCAATATAAAAAATATATTCATCTTAATCATTATGATTGTTCTTCTAGTCTTGTCAAAATTACTTTGTAGAGTAAATTTCTTTCCTTATGCAAAGGATGTATTTGTGCCGCTTTCCATTCACTATAGATCTTTTCAGTTCCCCCTAATCTTTTCCATTTTAGGCGAAGCGCTTGGATAGAGACTTTCCTACCATTTGTAACTATTCTTCAAGTTATTCTGAATTTGGTGGAGTCGAGTAGTTGTTTTTTCGTTTTCAAACTTTTCTTCATTTTTTTTAAATTGTTCAGTAAGAAGATTTGAAGGCCGTTTCTTTCTTATGGGCTGCCTGGTCACAGTCTTCGGTCCACCATCGGTGTTTAAGCTAATGGGGCTAATTCTTGGTCAATGTCAATCACATTCCTGCAGATTCCTTGCTAAGTTTTTATTTTCCTCTTTTTTTGTTTTAAGGCCAAAACCGAAGCGGTTTTCTCTAATGGACTAGCCATTCATATTGCGATTCGTTTCGCTTTTCGGGTAGATCCTAATACTATGCCTACTTTCTTTTGATGCAGTCGTTACTTCTTAAGTGGGAGAGGCCTAAATTTTATATGGGTAAAAATTTAGTCCTAGTCGAGATTGGCACTTTTCCGCACATCTCCTTTCATAATTTGTTTTGTGTTCTGTCTCGAGATTGCAACATCTACTTGGAACTCATTAAGTTTCTCTCGTGGGATCACCGCGTTTTCTATTTTTTAAGATGTTTTTTAAATTAGTGAACATAAGTGAAATTTTAAACACAATTCGATTTTTATTTTAACTTTTCTATTACTTCGTTTGTGTGAAGAGTAGTCGCCGACAATCTTCCGGAATGGTTCTTCTTTTCCGACTTGTGCATTGAAATTACTTATTAAAATTCTGCACTGTGTTTTTAATGTTTTGTGTAATTCATCCTCTATTGGGCCCATATTGTATTTTGGAACTGTGGTATTGTCTCAAATATTTATAATATGGACTTAAAGCAGTTTAATACAATATTTAAAAATTATTATGTCTTCCCATTTAGTGGAACATGGATTGTTGATGATTTTAATACATTCGATACCTAATTTTAGTAATTAATAATTACAATATTTTTTTAATATTATGTTCTATAACTAATTTAAGAGATAGATAAAGTGGAAGTGTATTTATATTGAAAGATAGAAGATTGACTAGTTCACTTTTTATTTTATTTTTAATAAACACCCACAGGATGTCTCTGCATTTTCAACTTACTGTCGTTTTCGGAAAGAATTGCGTAGTTTCATTGATCGAATTGGCGATCCATGATGACTTTTCAAAGGAAAAATTAATAACTTTTTATAACTTTATAAACTACTGGTGAGTTTTTTCTTTTTCTTTTTAATTTTGTAATTACTTTTGTAACTTTTTTTTAACTTTGTAAAGAAATCGATGTCTGTGTAAATGTGTCAATTAAAGTTACAGTCAGTTTTATAGTTATTCATTATGTTCACTTAATGAGATGAGAAGTCAATCATCCTTAAACACAAGCTAGACCTAAAGAGGAATACAATTAATTAAAATTATTGTTATTATATTGACTAAAACTTAACGGCATAATAAGTTATAATCAGAAGCGGAGGGTGTATCCACCACATAACGGGTAATGTTTCTCATAAAATTATCCCCTTATTAATTTTACGAACAGGAGCCTCTGTTCACAACATATAAATGTGAAATGTTGAATACTAAATAATTTATTTCATTAATTAAGTAGAATATTAAGGTTAATGTGAAATGTAAAATTTATTTAACTTAAATAAGCTGGTTTCTCCCCACGAAAAAATTTAGAAAATGGATGTGGAAAAATACAGTAGTGTCAAAAATCGAACGTCAATAATTCGAACCGTCAAAAATCTGAACGGCCCTATTTTCATATAATATATGAAAATAGGGCCGTTCAAATTTTATATGCATATATTGTTAACTTGGATATTTTTAAGACATTCGGAACGATAATTAAGATAAATAAAATAAATTAAGCTAAAATAAATAGTTCTGTTTCTTATTACATGGTCAGCTAATTAAATGACTGAATCATTTAAGAACGGAAGAGGTAGAGGTGTAAAAGACACTAATCAGAGTTGTCTCCTCTGAGAGTAATGAATTTCATTATACAGCCAGACCCTGTGGTAAATGAAGTGAAGGTGTCATTTGCAGAGTGGAAAATATGTGTTTTTTTGAGGGCCCGGCATGCTGATAAGCGTACTTTTCTATTCAGTGAGGAACGCAATGGTAAACCACCTCATTCCTCGTTTTACTTAGTAAAACCTCTACAGGTACAAACCAGCCTTTTAGCTGATGACCTAAACAGCAATTAAGATAAGGATGAGAGTGACTCAGAAAAGGACAATTACGTCCTGCACAGGCTGAAGTATTTACTGTTCTAAAGACTGACATGTCATGGTTAGAAAAACAGCCAAAAAGTACGCAGATATAGTACCCAGATATAAGTACCCTTCTCCTTCTTAAAATGATTAAGAATTAATAGAAACGGAATTAAGAAAAAGAGAACTTTCAAGCTTATTCAACCTTAAATTAGTATTATTTTCAAGTTAATTTTAAAAGCTGTTAGATTAAACCACTTTGTTGTTAACTTGTAATTTTCAGTAGCTATAGTATTCATTTTATCTTGTGGTTCACTGTTAGGTTTTTTAGTGAACAGATCTCTCAATTTTAAAGACTTTTAACAAAAGTGCACTTTTATTTCCATTTTTCATACAGTATACATTTTTGGTGGCAATTTTTTAAATTGTCATCTATAATTTTCCTTTGGCCATCCGTCACACCCAGATGTTAGAAACTACGAGAGATAGCAACAAACGGTTTTCGGAATCGTAATCTACAGAAAAAGGCAGTGGGACCTAAATTGGATTTGAAGTTTTGGTATCGACGGCCAGAGGTCAAGAAATAAAGGCGGAATTTGGAAACAGAAATAGTGTCATTCGATTCCTTTTAAGGGTACCCGGAACAAAAGAAATTGAAAATGTTCCCATTTCCGGTTTCTTGCATCCAACGATAGAGGTATAATTTGTTGGGGGTTTTGTAGTTTTTTTTTTAATTAAAAATATGTTGAATCCTTACGTTATTTTTTAAACGTTACCCATTTGTATAACATCTCTATTTTTTTTAATGACAACAGATAAATTTCATAATTTCTTTATTTTGTGCGATATTTTTTTATTTTAAAACTTTAAGTTAGTACCAGACCACCTGTGAATGTAATATATTAACCTCTGAACTGTAAAAATAACATATTGAATTATTTAACGTATAATGTGTGCTCTTAGTTTACTTGTTTCCCGTAAATAGCAATTTTTGACGCATTAGGAACATTTTCTCAGCCAGCTGAGAATGGATTTTAATGAAATTTTTACACAGCCTTTAATACCATAATTTCAATGTACTGAGTTAATATAATAGTAAAATAATGTGTTTAAATATTTATTTTCTACTTCAATAGGCAAAAAGTTATGATTTTCAAAAGTGGTGATTTCAAAAAAAAATTCTTGTATTCCTAACAATATATCAAAATTCTACTAAATCAGTGCGTGTAGAATAGCCTGAAAAGTAACCACAAGGAAATTGGACAGGATAACTCTACTACTTTTAGAGAAAATGTTCCTTACATTAACATTACGGAGATAGGCATTCCGGGTCCCCTTAAAGAGTAGATACAGAAATCACAAACGGTTTTTGTCATAAGTCAAAGGTAAGCCTTTTTAAAAATTGCCACAGCCATGAGACGCGTCGTCTCATGAAAGGGTTAGTTTTATTTGCACTCCTTCTTTCAGTATATGTGAAATGGCAATACATAATTATTAAGAGGTCGTCCGAATATACGAACCGCAGAAATAACCGCAGTTATTTCGGATTTTTGACGTTCTATTGTATTAAAAACCATTATGCCAAAACACAGACACGTGAATAACACGTAATACGCAGCACAACTTAACGCACACGTGCTTCCGACTTGTTCTTGGATTTTGAATTCCAGAGATGATCTTCAGCATAAGCATGCGCAAAACCGATTTTAACTTAACAGCTGAGTGCAGAGTTAGTTCTTTACTGCACTCACATGCGCCACATCGTACTAGAAAGACTTACGTCTTACGTCTAAAGGTAACCCGCATCTGTACCCTAATGTTCATCCTACGTGATGAAATTCTCCGCAAGTAAATGATTATAAAACGCAGTGTTGGCCACCTTCGTATGGTAGTGGTAGCGCGCTAGCCTACTACGCGGAGGTCCCAGGTTCGATTCCCGGCTAGGGTCTGGAAATTATAACAAGTCAAAACCCACCGTAACAGTTATTTGTACATAACTCACCGTAGTCGCTAATAACCAAGCTGTTTGCGACTTTAAATACAGTAGAATCTTAGTAGTCCGGCCTGTTCGGGACCGAGAGGGTTCCGGATTACTGAAAATGCCGGATTACTGGATGTGTTGGAATTTCGAAACTATAAATTATAAATTTAAACAAAAAATAAATATGCATTGATTTCAATGTGATTTTAAATTAACTAATTAAAAAAGGTTTGCTGAGTACTTCTGTAGTCATTGTACTAAACATAATTATCGGCTATTGACATCGCCTAGTGCGGTGTGAGGGTGCTTGTGTTCTGAGAATTAAGTTTCGTTGTCAATTCAGTATGAAGTAAAGAGCATTACCCAGTTCTGGGATTTGGATAAAAGGCCAAAAATTATTCCATTTAACAATAATTAAGGTCTGCTTATTCATTTCTTTAATCAAACCCTAAACATAGATGTTATATTAAATCCGCCGTAATTAGGTCGAGTTGATTTCCCTAATTCAATTTAAATCTTTTACCAAAATCTGTCCTGGGTGAGGTTTCATACTTTTAGGCCTAATATTTTAAGGGCCGGAATACTGGAGGTGCAGGACTACTGCACGGCCGAACTACCAAGATTCTACTGTAAACTAAAAATAAAATGTTTTATGTTATGTACCAATAAATGTTACATTCATTAAGTAAAATTTTTAGGTATGAAATATTTATGGTCCATCTCAGGTTACCTAGATCCTCTTGGATATCCTCCAGTGTGCACATAAATTATATTGATAAAAACGTAACGATGTAACTTAATTTCTTATAATGCATAGAAGACAAAAGTTCTTTAGTACATATAAATACATATGTGCTGCATGTAAAGGAAGGAAAATGTGTACGTTTTGGTTGATAAGAAAGTTATTGTAGTAAGTCTATACAGACTTTTGATAAACAAACGTACATCCCCATTCTCCGCTAGCCGAATGTGAATTGTTCCCCTCCGATGGCAGCTGGCACACAAACACACGCAATTACATTTTAAGGAACATTCTAAAAATACCTCTGTATAGTATGCTTTAAATAAATAATGACTCATTAAAAATATTTTGTTTTGGAATAAATTATAAACGATTTACTCAATAAAAAACGACGCGATTTAATATATATATATATATATATATATATACGAGGTGTGGCTATTAAATAACGAAACTGACGTAAAAAAATTTATTTTTATTTTATACATAATCACTTATTGTCACTTCAATATACACTCCTTCTCTATCCCTACAACGCTCCATGCGAATTTTCCATTGTTGGAAACAGTGCTGGAAGTCATCTTCTCTCAGCTCCTTCAGGACACGTGCCGCTCAAAAATCTTTGAAATGAAGCTCGCAAAAATGTTTGTACTGACACTTTGTACGCGATTGAAAATGACCTAAATTTTTTAGAATCGATAATAACATGTGATGAAACGTGGTTTTTTACTTTTGATCCGGAAACGAAGCGCCGCCAATCCATGCACTGGAAGAGCCGAACTTCACCAAGAGCCAAAAAAGCTCAAATGAGCAAGTCAAAATTTAAAGCAAGATGATTATTTTTTTTTTTATATCCATTGGATTGTGTACCTAAACTGGGTTACTGAAGGTCAAACAATTAATCAATATTACTACCTTGAGATACTTTCTAAACTACGTCAAAGAGTAAGGAAAAAATGCCCCGAAATTTGGAAGGACAAATCATGGGTTCTCCACCAAGACAACGAGCCAGCTCATTCCGCGTTATCTGTCAAGAGATTCCTAGCCAAGTACAGCATCTTAGTGTTAGAACATCCACCTTAATCACCAGATCTTGCACCATGTGACTTTTACCAGTTCCCTAAGGTAAAATCTGCATTAAAAGGGACAAGATTTGAGTCTGTGGAAGCTGTAAAAGAGAAAGCGGCACGTGTCCTGAAAGAGCTGACAGAAGATGACTTCCAGCACTGTTTCCAACAAAGGAAAACTTGCATGGAGCGTTATAGGGATAGAGAAAGAGTGTATTTTGAAGGTGACAATAAGTGATTACGTATAAAATAAAAATATAATTTTTACAACGTCAGTCTCATTATTTAATAGCCACACCTCGTATATCAATGCATGGTTCTGCGAATATGTATTACTTTTCATATTTGCGCGTTAAGGAGAGGTAAATAATCATCTACTGTAACTGATGTGGTAGTATGGGTGAGACAAAGTAGTGATACAATTAATAGACGCTACAAAAGTATATTCAGTTGGTTCTTGATGAAGGGAACTCCAGAGAGTTCTAGTAAAATATAAATTTTTTTATCATGTGTGTGTGTGTGTGTGTGTGCGCGCGCGCGCGTGCGTGTGCGCGCGCGTGTGTGTGTGTGTGTGATAAGAGGAGCGATACAGCGTGCATGTAATAGTGGGGAGAGCGTATTGTAAAAATCTATTATGTTCTATTTAGTTCTGGATTTTCTATTAAATAATAGATGACAGATTGTTCTAGGAAATAAGAATTGTATTTAAGCAGTTTGATGTAAATCTTTTTAAGTTAGTTAGTTGTAAGTTGATATAAGTTGGTTTGATGTTGTTTGTAGTACTTGTACTTGTTATTTCTGCCCATAACAGACAGGTGGATTGTCAAATTAATTAGACTCAATCCGTTAGTTGCAGGGCTAAAATAAATAGTTCTGTTTCTTGTCACATGGTCAGCCAATTAAATGACTGAATCATTTAAGAGCAGAAGAGATAGAGGTGTAAAAGACGCTAATCAGGGTTATCTCCTCTGAAAGTAAAGAATTTAATTATACAGCCAGACCCTGTGGTGAATGAAGTGAAGGTGTCATTTGCAGAGTGGAAAATATGTGCTTTTCAGAGGGCCCGGCATGCTGATAAGCGTACTATTCCCACTCAGTGAGGAAGGCAATGGTAAACCACCTCACTCCTTCTTTTATTTACTAAAACCTCTACAGTTCAAACCAGCCTTTCGGCTGATGACCTAAACCTCAAAAACTTGTTATTAAGACTTTTTGTTAACGCACGTTTACTTATTTCCACTTTGTGTTTTTATTGATTCATTCATCTTTTTTACCATATCCTTAACAATTTTGATTATAGTTTATTATTACTGTTCAGAGTTAGTGACTTTCCTCTTTCTGGATGTGAAAACCAACAAGGTTTTTTTAAATTGATAGCAAGAGTAGTTTACTTTCATCCAGGTAATGTCATATTACCTGCTGTGGTTGAAATATTTCATAAAAAAAAACTGGTGTGAACACACACACGACTTTCTCTTGCCATCGTAAATAATTAAACATATAACCTATGTTTAATCTTGAGTAGACAATGTAATATGAGAAACATAACCTAATTTTAATAATGAGTGAATCAAGCTAAATGAAAATATACCTCTGAAACTTAAAAATACCAAAAATCACTGATTGACGTTAAACTAGGTTCTGCAGAAAAAATGCTTGAAATGACAGTTGTAGGTTTTTTACTTTCTCTTGCCTATATGAATATATAGGAAGGAAAGTATTGTTTTCTATGTCGATTTTTCGAAATCGAGTTTTCACCGGATCTATACGTTTTCAGACCCCCTGAACCCAAAAAACATGTTTTTAGCGATATGGTCTGTGTGTGTGTGTGTGTGTGTGTGTGTGTGTGTGTGTGTGTGTGTGTGTGTGTGTGTGTGTGCGTGCGTGTGTGTGTGTGTGTGCGCGTACGCGTGTGTGTGTGTGTGAGCGTGGTGTGTGTGTGTGTATGTGTGTGTGTGTGTGTGTGTTTGTGTGTGTGTGTGTGTGTTTGTGTGAACAGAATATCTCAAGAACGGAACAACGTACGAACTTCAAACTTGAAACTTAAGTTACATACCACTACTGGACCCCGACACGAACATTTTCATCAAAATCGGTCAACCGGAAGTAGTAGTTTAATTCGTGTAATTTTTCACTTTTTTACGATTTTCTCAAAAACTGGTCCTAACGATTTTTTAAAAATCGCCTGGTTTACTCAATTTTTTAGTGCTCTACAAGATAGGGTATGCGCCATGTTTGCTTAAATTCTTGGTGAGGCCGTTTTCACGTAAAAACAAAGGTTTTTTTAAGATTACGGCTTTAATATGCAATTTAGAGCAAAAATTTATATAATAAAAGTTGATAGAGAATTTAAAAACCTACAACTTTTATTTCAAACATTTTTTTTTAACGCTTAGTTTAGCAGTAATTAGCAATTTTCTGTTTTTTTCTCACGAAAACGTGGAAAAATCGATTTTTTTAAGATTTCCGGCCTTAGTATGCATTTTATAATAAAAGTGTATATAATCGAATTATAGAAAATTAAAAGATTTGCAACTTTTATTTAGAACATTTTTCTCTACAGAGCCTAGTTTAGCGTGAAAGAGTGATTTTCCGTATTTTTAAGCCAAACTGAGTTCGATTTTATTTTGCGTCTTTCACTCATGATTAAAATAAGGTTATTTTTTATTGAGGTTAGTTTTTTGTTTATTTCTAATGTTTTATTACTAATATTAGGTTTATTGTTAATTATTTATATTGGCAAGAGAAAGTTGTGTGAGTGTTTCACACCAGATTTTGTAGGCTACTTTCCTATTACTTTGGATTGTATAAACTTTTGCCGTAAAATTCATACTAAGGCCGTACGTAATCTTTTAAAAATCCCTTTTTTTACAGATTTTGATAAGCAAAATACAGAAAATTACTAATTGACACTTAACTGAGCTCGCTTTAGATAAAAATGTCTGAAATAAAAGTTGTAGCTTTTTTAATTTTCTACAACTCTGATTATATTCTTTTGCTACACAATTCATATTAAAGCAGCACATGTGGCACTTACCCTATCATAAAAATTTAGTAAATGAGGGGTTTTGTTTTAATAATCGTAGCAGTTTTTTGAGAAAATTGCAAAAGGTGAAAAACTGCACTTTTAAACTATTACTTCCGGATGACCGATTATGATGAGAAAGGTTTGTGTCGGTTCCCTTTGTAGTACCTAAGATAAGTTCCAAGTTTCAACTTCTTAGACAATTCCATTCTTAAGATATTTCATTGACACACAGACCAATCACTAAAAACTTTTTTTTTTTTTGGGTTCAGGAGGCCTGAAAATGGTGTTTCCATAGAAAACTCGATTTTAAAAAATCATCTTGAAAACAATACTTTCCTTCCCTATATATTCATACAGGGCAAGAGAAAGTAATAATTTGGTGTGAAACACTCACACAACTTTCTCTTGCCGATGCCAATATTACCTATGCCAATGCTAATGCCACCTATGCCAATAACCTAACATTAGTCATAAAACCATGAAATAAGCAAAAAAACTAACCTCACAAAACATAATCTTATTTTAATCGTGAGTGAATGATGCAAAATGAAAACCAACCTTAGTTCAGCTTAATAATACGGAAAAATCACACTTTGATGCTAAACTAGGTTCTGTAGAGAAAAATGTCTGAAATAGAAGTTGTAGATCTTGTAATTTCCTATAAATTTGATTATGTACAGTTTTGTCGTAAAATGCATAAGGCCAAAATCTTTAAAAAATCCAATTTTTTTAATTTTCATGAAAAAAAAACAGAAAATCACTAATTACCGCTAAACTAAGCATTGTACAAAGAAATGTTTGAAATAAAAGTTTAAAAGACTGTTAAATTTTTCTACAACTTTGATTGTGTACTCTTTTGCCCTAAAATGCATATTAAGGCCACAATCTTAAAAAAAAATTTTTTTCTTGAGAGCACAGTATCTCTAAGAATTTCAGCAGATATGGCGCCTACCCTATCTTCTAGAACACAAAAAATGTAGTAAATGAGGTGATTTAAAACAAAAATCGCAAAAAAGTGAAAATTACATGAACCTTCCAGTTGACCGATTTTGATGAAAATGTTTGTGTTGGGTCCTCTAGTGGTACCTAACTTAAAGTTTCAAGTTTCAACTTCATACGATGTTCCATCCTTGAGATATTTTGATCACACACACACACACGCACGCACACACGTACCCCCCCCCACACACACACACACAGACCAATTGCTTAAACATGTTTTTTTGGTACAGGGGGTCTGAAAACGTGTATTTCGGTGAAAATTTGATTTCGAAAAATCAACATGAAAACAATACTTTCCTTCTTATAAATTCATATAAGCAAGAGAAAGTAAAAATAGCGACCACCACCTGTTGAACAAATCATACTCACAATTAAAAAAATCCATGACATCAACACAAATCTTTCAGAAGAGTACAAGAGTATTAGTAATGTCATTTCATTTAGAACAATTTATTTCAACCAGGAATAAATAAATAAATACACTTCTTTAACAGTAAAACTTTTATTGCATTTCATAATTCAGTATTTTAAAAATATTGTACAATCAACAGGTGAATATATGAACACAATATGGAGAAAAAAACATAAAAACTGAAAAAGTTGTAAGTTAGAATATAAAAGTGTAACTACATTATATTTAGGCAACTACAAAAAGCAAGTAACAAAAGGCACTAATATCATTCACGATTATCATTGGAACAGTATTCAACATTTATTTTTCAAATTGAATAACAGGTTATTCTAATGGTTATTATCAATAACCCCTTAAGTGTTGCAGACGATATATCTTAACACACCATTTGTATTTTTAGGTCCTTTTGATAATGAGTTACCTCATCTCACGTAGGCCTCAATTTAAGCAGCCGTAAAACAAATGACAAAAAATTGTTTCACAAATTGACCGGTAGGAGTGTTAAAATGAATAATAATCAAAGGATTTCTATATCGATGTCAATATTTTTAATCTAGGCCACCTCCATAGCGTAGTGGTAGTGCACTGGCCTACCACTCAGAGGTCTCAGGTTTGATTACCAGCTAGGGTCTGGAAAGTATAACAAGTCACAACCCAATGTTCCATAAGCCACTGTAGTCGCTAATGACCAAGCTGTAGATGCGACTTTAAATTAACAAAAAAAAAATATACATATATATATTGAAATACATATTTTTAACCACCAAAATACGATAACATTACACACTTACCAATATTTATAGCGCTTTCGTGTCTTGTGCACATCTGCAGTAAATTAAATTTTTTTTAAATATTTTTACATCATAATTTAAAACTTCCTACTCCTAACATGGTACATAAGGAATCATTCCTTCTCTACTCCTTATCTACTATGGTAGGAGTAGGAAGTTTCAAATTATGATTTGAAAATATTTAAAAAAAATTTAATTTACTGAAGATGTGTACAAGATACACGAAAGCGCTATAAACATTGTTAAGTGTTTACTGTTACCGTATTCCGGTGGTTAGAAATATATATCTCAATTTTAAATAATGCGGCTATTGATCATCCTACCTAGGATGCTTGATAAAATAATATATATATTTTTTTTCAATCTCTTTGTATTAGGAAACAATGTTTACGTGGTCGTGAATTTCATCCACTTACGTGTTTACCAAGTCGGTATTGGGAATGCAGGTGTATTAACTTAATTTGAATAATGATACTTTACTTGGTAACAAAGAATTTTCACGATGATTCCTATTAAACTAGTAATTATAATTCATGTGAAAGTAAAATTAATGAGGATGAATTACTTGGTGTTGATACATGGAATGTTACTGTTGATATAACAGATAAAACAAGTAATATAGGTTGGATTGACTATTTTCATGTTCCTATTTCACAATTTTAATTTACATGAAGGAGAGGAATTTATATTTTAATTATTGAATTTTTAAAAAAAATATACTTTGTAGTTTTCAAGATATAATTAAAACGTTGGGGGTGTAACTATATGTAAAAAATTCTTAAGGGGTTAATGAGATATCAGTTAAAAGAAAAAAAATCAATCAAATTTTCAACCATTAATCGTTTTATTTCATAACGAGAACAAAAATAGTATTTTAATTCTTAATATACATGTTTAATACAACGTAACACATTGTAGATATTATGTTTTTGTGAGTATAATCTTCAAATTTCCAATCAAAAAACTTGAAAAATAAATGATGAAGTAAAAATTCCAATAGCTTTAAAATATGCTAAATATAATAATAAACTGATACAATCATTAAATTGACATAACTAAATGAACTACTTACTCAAAGAGTAAACAATATCATAAAACAACAATAAAATCTTACTTATAAAAAGATATTTATAACAATGATCTATATAATTTGATCACAATCCGTGGCAGTTACAGAAAAAAACTAATAAAAATTTGTGTACAAAGGAAAGAATTAAGCTACGAATACTACACTAGATGAAATAAGATGAGCATTGGTTTCCTGAGATCGTATAGGAATAGATCATTTTTGAAAAAAACAACAGAAAAACTGATTTTGTTATACGACTTATACTTAGAAATCAATCTTGAATTTTATAGAACATCTATAAAATTCAAAAATAATAAAAAAATTTCCAAATTATTCATCAGATCTTGCAAATTATTATTGATTTTGAGTACAAAAAACCTCTCTAATTTGTCATGTTCACGACCATACAAGTGATGAAATAAAGGAAATGATCAATTTTGGTCCATAAAAAATACAGTAGTCCCATAAAAAAATTACAATATGTGAAGCAGAATCCAAAAAAGATCTTTTGTTGAAAGAGCAAAATTTTCAGTACAGGGAAAATGAGTTCTTTGGGTCAATATAACGATACTCATTTTTTTAATCGATTACAACAGTTTACTTTATTTTATTGAATTTAAAATGAAATTATTTTTTAGGTACAACGCAAAGATTTATCATCACTCAGAGAAACATGTAACCAATAACCTAGATACATGTTAAAATGGAACCTCCTTATGACACATCTTCTCAAAAACTGTTGGGAGTTAGCTAACTGACACTTTGCAGGCCTATAAAACCAATAATACTTCATAAGTGTGGTAGTAAAATCATTTTTGTTACATAGTATTTGAGACATACAAAAGATGGAATACAAAGTTGTTTTGTAACATTTTTTTAATAATTGTACTACAGTAATTTCAAATAGGTGTACATACTACTCACCCAAAATTTTAGCTTGATACCTTCAATAGTTTTTGAGATAATGGATCATTTATATGAAAAAAATGAATTTACAGATACCTTGCATAAGAGTTTGAAACCTTAACAAAAATCACTATAAAAATTCAAGGTTATCTCAATATTTGGTTATAAACAAAACAAACACTGTTGAAAAACACAACGAGAACAATATTGGATAAAAATTCCCTTCAAAACTAATAAAAAAATTATTTAATATATTTTATACAATAATAATAATAATAAATAATATATTTCATAACAATAATTTTTATTTAAAAAAAATTGTGAAAATTAAATTTTTTATGTATTTTTTCAGATATATACTTAAAATTATGCAATGTTACAACTTTAAAAATCTATAAAAAAAATTAAAAATAAATGTAAAATAAATAATACACCATTCTACACAGAAGTGTAAAATATTTTAGGTTAAAAAATAAAAATTTGATTTTCTTTTTTAATTTCTGGTTACAGATTCTCTTAAAGGTGATGCCTTAGACATTCAACTAAGGAGAGTTTTTTGAGAAAGAAATCTACCACGTATAGAAAACAACAAACAAAATCTAAGGAGAAAAATCATTTGAATACCATTGGCTGTCATTTAAAAAGATATCAATGTATGAAAAAGTAGCCTTAAGAGTAGAACGGTGGGTGTCCTTCAGGAAGAAATTGATCATGGATGACTATAATGCCCCAATTAGACCAAACAAGGCGTAAAAAAAAAAACCACTTAAATGGGCGACGAATTAAATAAGGTGATTAATTAAAGAGTGACAAATTAGAAAGACTTTGCTGTATTTATATTTAATAAAATGTGTGCAATTAGAAGAGAAATAATTATAAAACTGATGCGCAAGATGTCAGTAAAAAATACAAATTTCTAGTAACACAATTTATGTTGATATTAAAAAAAATAAATAAATTTTTAGATTTAGTTAACCCTTTCCATGGTGGAACACAGCATTGACAAAAGAAAACTATAATTTGTGCACTCTGATTTAATTATCAGCCTAATAACAAGCCATGTAACTTTAAACATATTTCTCACTTTTTCAGGATAACAAAAAACTGGTTTATTTTTAAAATAAAAAGAGTTTATCTTTTTTCAGTAAAGATGCATGAACTGTAAGATAATTAAAAGATACATTAATTATTATTTTCTAAACAATTTCATAATTAAACGGAGTTGTGAGGTTTTATACACCTCAGAGAGGAGAGGAGAGAAGAGCACAGGAGTTACATGTTACGGCTATAAGAGATAAGGTTTGTAAAACGCAGATTTTGAGTGAAGTGATCTGATTATCATAATTGAATGTTATTTTATTAAATATTATATTACAAATAAAGTAGATAAGTACATGCATAATGTTTTTCCACCTCATATTTTACCCTTACAACATCTGAATGCCCCATCTCATAAGTACACTTAATAATAATTTACATTACAGACTTGGAAATTTAACTTTGATAAAAACAAAACATGAATTCCATAATAACTGAAACTTTACCTAAACAGTTTTCATTTTAAAAAAACACACTTAACGCCTATATTCTTTCCAGATACCATTTTTCATCTTAAATTGTAAATTCATGGTTAGAGTTTTTATGCAAAAATATCAATAATTGTATTAAATTTAAACAAGTAAAAGAATATAATAATTTATCCAAAAATTGAAGGACTGTTAAACATTAAGAATTGGAAACACTGTTGTATGAAAACCAGATCCCACTAATGAAAGAAACTTGGTTAGAAAAAACAAAATTCTTTCCTAAAATTATGTGGTTTTCTTTGGCAAATCTTATCAGAGTTACATGGCTTCACAGGTTTCTACAAGGACCATTAATCAAGAAAATCGAACGAAAATTTCAAAATTTGTATTTTTTTTTTTTGAGTTTATTAATTGGGTAGATGTATTGTACTAATAATCTACCATTGATTTGAGTAATGAATAAAAATTAATTTTAATATTGTCAACAGTAGTCTATTAATTTTTAAAGCTAAATTTTAGTAGTCGTATAACAAGATCAAAACTTAAAAATTACAAGTGGTACAGAACAAGGTAACGATAGTAATCTCTATATTATTTACGCAGGTAATAACAGTAACAAAGTTTTGTTAACATTAACACGGTTCATAAAATTATTATAATTTGGTAAAAGATAAAGTACACATAAAATGGTAAATCATTGTAATTGACTGATTCAGTCATAGTTTGTAGCACCATACGATACAGCAGAAACCCATAAAACTGGATTTTAAAGAACTGGATTTTCACGAACCACATCGCAAAAGACAATCTTTAATAATAATGAAAATAACAATGAGATTTTCAATTAACATAACAATCAAAAACTGAAAGAGAATTATTATTTTGTTTTTCAAAATAACAATGAGATTTGAAAGCCATAAAACACATTGAAAATAATAGCACAGCTAACATATTATTTAAAACCATTTCTAAAAGAAACTTATACTTTTATTTTGTACCTTTTTACAAGAAAAAACCATGTCAATTTTTTAGAAAAATTGATTTAGTTACATTGTAAATTTCAAAATTTTTCTACCTTTCTAATGTAGTAACAACTAATTCCACTTGACTGTTACAAAAGATTTATTGTTTCAAAAATTATGGAGAAAAAATTCACCCCGAATGTTTTGCAGTAATTTTCATTCACTCGTAGCTCAAAAATATGTATTTTTACATTAATTTATTGCACTTAAGTACAGTAAATTAAGACTTGATAATAAATTTAATATTTTTTTTAAAATTAGTAACAAATGAGTACTTAGAAATGCAGTAATACATCATTTATTGATAATATAAAAGAGCATAAAGTAAAATTCACTACTTATTGTTTTACAACAAATATCATTACACATAGAATTTACTTTGTGGTACCAAAACTTTCTTTTGTCATTTTACGAGATAGATAAAAATCAAATACAGAAATCAGTAAAGTAATGCTTTTATTATGGTTTTAAAATAAAATATTTCGAATTGACAGAAGTAACTTTTGTCTGTTAATCTACAAACACTAACGGTGGGAGAATGAGGTTTCTACTGTAATGTAGGCTACCAATATCTATCTAAACTACGAACAATATTTTTCTTATAACAAAACAAATAAACTATTTTATACAAAATATACTGCAGAGTATTATCCCAAATAGAAGTTGACTTCTAATTTACATTCATGCTTCATGCTTTTTAATTAAATCCAGATAGTGAAAATTACACAGGTCTGCGTTGGTAAAATTGTTTGGAATTTATCTAGTGATTTTAATCGATTTTTTGATACTGAAATACCTCGCCCCTAACAGACAGGTGGAGTGTCAAATTATTTACATTCAATCTGTTCGTTGCAGGGCTAAAATAAATAGTTATGTTTCTTATCACATGGTCAGCCAATTAAATGACTGAATCATTTAAGAGCAGTAGAGGCAGAGATGTAAAAGACACTAATCAGAGTTATCTCCTCTGAAAGTAATTATTCAAAAATAAATCTTTATAATGCATCCTGCAGTTTGAAATATTTCTATTTCATATAATGAATTAATATAATAATTTCACTAACCTTCTTTTTTAACTGCGTCACCTTTATTTTATTCCTACTTACACGTGTTTCGGTGGATCCACCATCATCAGAGTAAATGAAAAATTGAAACTAAAAATTTTTTTCATTTATTTAAAATTTACATCTTCTGTAAATTTTAAATAAATGAAAAAAATTTTTAGTTTCAATTTTTCATTTACTCTGATGATGGTGGATCCACCGAAACACGTGTAAGTAAGTAGGAATAAAATGAAAGTAATTAATTTAATTATACAGCCAGACCCTGTAGTGAATGAAGTGAAGGTGTCATTTGTAGAGTGGAAAATGTGCTTTTCAGAGGGCCCGGCATGCTGATAAGCGTACGTTTCCACTCAGTGAGGAAGGCAATGGTAAACCACCTCACTCCTCGTTTTACTTAGTAAAACCTCTACAGGTTCAAACCAGCCTTTCGGCTGATGACCTAAACAACAACAAACGATACTGAAAATGGGAAAAATATTTAAAAAATGTTCATCATGTAAGATTTTTCATAACTTGTAAATCTTCGTTCTATCTATAGGTGTAAAGCCTATTGTAAAGGATCATTTTTAAAAACTGTTGTTTAAATAAACTATTAAATGTTTTTAGTTGTATTCTGAATAAAAATAGTGTTACAAAAATTTTAAGCTGCATTCCATTAAATTTTGTAATAAGGGTCAAAGTTGGATAATTTGTGGCGATTTTAATGTAATTTTTTTTTTTTACTTGGCCAAAAAGTTGATCATACCAAATATCCTTGTTTTTTTTTAAGTGAGAAAGTTGTGATAGAAAGCAACATTATTATAGAAATTGTGACCATTCAGATAAATGGTGCTCATATTTGGATTCAGTACCCAAAAATACATAAGAATTAGCCATCAAACTGAAAAATTAAAAATTTGAAAATCAGTTTTTAAAGTTTTTCATGTGTTATTGAACATTTGAAGCCAAAAATAGGTCCTATCTCAAATTTAAAATTGCTCTTTCACTTCAAAGAGAAATAATTTTTAAATTCAGAGTTCTTTAATTTGTTTGTAAACCAGTTAAATATGTTATAAAGTAGGAAGAAAAAAGTTAAATTATAAGCAATTAAACTTCAATTTTTTATAAACAGTAAAATTCGGTTATAACGAGGTCTGCTGTAACGAAAATCCGGTAATATCATATGAAAATTAAAAATTTGGTTGGTTGTATACGTTATTAACACATAGTAAAGTTTGATATAACAAACATGGAATCTAGTTATATGAGCTAATCACATTCCTTGAAATAATAATAGACAAAAATATTCCCTGTGAAATAAGAAACTAACATATTTGCGATATGTATTTTTTGTTTAATTTTAGGAATCACTTCATTATGGATTTTTGGTAAGTACTGTGCACACTTAGAATATTTTTTTAAGTTGCATCAACATCTGCAGTCATTAGCGACTACTTCGTGTTTTTCTCTACATTGGTGCGCTGATGAGTTATGGGTAAATTGCAATATTATCTGATTGCCTCAGCCCAGAACTACCGGGAATCGAACCTGCTATCATTTTTATACGTAGAACAGCTGATGACTAAACGTCGCTAACCATTCAGCCGCGGAGATGGTGTAAAAGATATTTATTCACGATTTCTTACTTAAATTAAATATTTAGACTAATATTCATTATTCTGGTAATTGGTTGGGCACGTTAGATAATAGATATTGCAGCATATAGGCCCATTTGGTTATAACAAACATCTGGATATAATGAACAAATAATGCTGGTCCCTTGAATTTGTTATAACCAAATTTTACTTTATTATTTAAAGAAAAACAAGGTAGGCTGGTGTTAGAAATAAGAGTGTACAAGACAAGCTTTTGATAAGAAGATGGATGTAAACTAATGGACAGGACAGATTAAAATGGATTTGTTATGTTAGTATAATTATGGAGGAAAGAATAACAAATTTGTATGTTTAGTATTGAAAAATAGAAGAAACAAAAAGTAAATCAAAGAAAATGGAGGCCAGATTTATAATAAAAAATTTTAAATACACAGAAGGATAGAAGAATAAAAAGGGTGTTTCTTGATCAAAACCAAGAGGGGACTGTTTATTGAGGAAGAATCAACAATTTTTACCACACTACTTACAACTGCAAATATTGAGTAAATATTTCATCTTCAGAAGAAGGAACAATTGTGAAAGCAAACAACTTGTCTAACTATAAAGAGCACTTGAAAAATATTGTAGATAAATTTCTGACAACAACTAAATGTACCGTCGTCTATTTGTTAAGTGCACAATCATACACCGACCCATTTAAGCCAAATGTTACGGAATCATTATGTATCTGATAGTAATTGCTACCAAAAACACAAAATAAAGTTACTATTTGAAGTCTCAATGAGAATAGTGTAGACTTGAAGAAAAAAGTAGTATAGCACCAAGTAAAACATGTATTATACTTATATCTATTGGGTATTTAACGGTTAACTTATAAACAACAATAGTACAAAACATTATAAAACCTTGTATAACAACAAGAGTACCACCAAATCTTTAATTAAATGCATTTTAATAAGAAAGTTCACCTTATATTTGGGATTACATTATAACAATTATAAATAACTAATCAGTCGAAAATAGGAATAGCAATTACTTAAGGCTGGCAACTGCCAATGAAGCTGCTTGTTCTAAATCAGAGGCAAACTTTAAGGCGAGTCCGGATTTTTCCAGCAGTTCTCTTCCTTCTTTTACATTGGTTCCTGTAAACAAATTCAAAAAATTTATATGCAATGAAACAATGCCAGGAAGAAACCATCAAATTCAATCTCAATAAAAAGAAAATATGGAAAACATAAAGCAAATCCCTTTCAAGAAGCGACACGTCTCATGGCTGGTGGTAATTTTTAAAAAGGCTTACCTTTGACCAACGGCAAAAATCATTAGTAATTTCTGTATTTACTCTTTAAGAGGAATTGAATGACACTATTTTTGTTTCCAAATTACAACATTGATTTCTTGACTTCCGGTTTTGAGCCACTTCCGATCAAAACCGGAACTTCAAACCCACTAATCCAGACACACTAATTTTTGTGTACTTTACAAAACCAAAAATTGTTTGTTGCTATTTCTTGTAGTTTCTGACTCTAATTTCTTGACAAGGGCAGTCTGGCACTAACAGCAAGCTGATACAGTCATGTATTGATTATTTGTGAAAAAATAATTGATCCCGCCGAGTGAGAGATTCGTAATATGCTTTTTGACTGCTAAGGGAGTGCGACCTATCAAAATTTACAGATAAATAACAGAGATTTATGGTAATGTAATGAACAAAGCTTCAGTTCGAAAATGGCGCATTAAGTTTATTGGTAGACGGACGAACGTTCACAATTAAGAGCGCTTAGGCTGACCTTCAGCTGTGACTGACAAACTGTAATCCAGGACTGAGGAAAAAATTTCACAAGACAGACATTTCACGATAGATGGCTAATTTCTTTCTTTCTTGAAATTTCCATCTGTTTCCCAAACTGAAAGGACTTTTAGGGCAGAAACCGCTATGGAAGTGACGATGAACTGAAAGAGGGTGTTAGTGGGTGGTCAAACATATTTTTTTTTTTTTTTTGTTTAACGTCCAACTGTTCTGCTTGGCAACAACTGAGTATGCAAAGGGCTTAGCAAAATTGGCGAAACGGTACGACAAGTGTTTAAATTTGTATGGCGATTACATAGAAAAATAGTTTAAGTATCAGATATGTTGTAAAAAAAGTTTTGTTAGGCTATAATACAAAATTTCAAAATAAAGAAAACGTTCTTTACTTTCCAAATGTCCTTTGTATAACACGAGTGTTCAATGGATGTACAAAATGAGTCATATGAAAAACCAAAACTACTAAGTCACTTACTCAACAATCCTCCAAGAATCAAGTATCAAGGATTTACCAAATTTATAAGATCACCTTTGACTAAATTACTGAAGTATTTACCCATGAACATTAAGCTCAAAAAACACTTCTTTTTAATCCATAAAGTGTGTACGTTACAATTTGTACAATTTAAGAACATTAAGATGGACTAAAAAGATGATGATGATATGTATGACATGTATATGATGTGCAGTCATGAGCTGACTCAGGCCAACCATTCCTGAAAGAGTATTATTAATTGACCCCAACCATCAAAGTACATCTGTAATCACTGTCTAGTATTCAAATCTGTATAAAAGTAACGCCCTTTACTAGGGTTTGAACCTCGGAACCGTTGTAACCTAAAATCAGTTGATAAACAACTGACTCACAGCAACGACTTTACCACTAGACTAAACCAGTGGGTTTCAAGGCATACTAATATGGAATATGAATAAATAATAAGAAAAACACAAGGACTTACCCTCCAAACGTACAGTCAAAGGTACAGACATTTTTATTTTCTTAGTGGCACTGATAATACCTTTTGCTATAACACCACAATTCACAATACCACCAAAAACATTCACTAATATAGACTTCACATTTTTATCTGAAATATCAAGGAAAAAACATTTCATCTAATTTGTTTTAGGTTAACATACAAAATCAACCGAAAAGTTTTTCGTAGATTTTTACTGGAAAAACTACTTCATAATTAAATTTAAATCTGAAAGAGTGGTTTTACAATGTCTCAAAATAAGCATTGAGTGAAAATTTGATTAAGTTTGGTATTCATAAATTTCAAATTCACATAATATTTTTGAAATCATAAAATATTTTTTAAAAGTAAAAAATATACAAACAGTTTACTTTGAACCTTAAAACCACTAATTTAATTGAGAATGTTCAAAAGATTTTCTTAGAAATAATTATTTTTAAGGACACTTACAATGTAGGCTACTGTCATTCAAAACAAAATCACAAAACACGATTAACTGTAAAATTGTCAGTCTTAAGTTATTTACTCAAACAAATAAAATATGGTGCTTCATTCGTTTAGGACCTTTTTAGGCAACAATAAATAACTTTAAACATTACTGGACACTCTTTTTGGAAATCATATTCTCAGCATTCTTCCTTTGTAGGCTTTTTTCTTCTTTATTACACGCATCAACTGTTCTAGTTTAGCTTTTCATAAGAGCTTCTAAAGACAATAAAATCTGAAATTTATAATTGGTTTGACCCAAGTTTCCAAAGTTTATTCTAATTTTTTTATTGTCATTTCTGATTACATTATAACAGTTCATTCATTATTTAATGCCCTAAAAATTGATTTCATTATGCTAAAATAGATATATTCAAACAAAATTAATATTACAGTGGAATATGGGACACCCGTTTAACAGGAGACAAATCTTTTGGAATGAAAACAAAACATAGGGGAATATGAAAATGAACTTCGGTTACACAGAACACAAGACCCGCTTATTTAGGATCGGCAACTGCCTTATGGATAAAGAAAATGAGACTCATCCTTTTCCATGTGTGGTACTTTGGCAAAGTAAATCGTTTCACTCTTATAGCTACTGAAGTCACGAGATTGCCTTTTACATATGGATGGGCTGTGAGGAAGGTAAGTGAAAATTTAACAGTGCTGCCAACCTCAACAGTGAGGCACTACTCGTACATTTCACTACCGTGCAGTTTCTACATACATTTTGTAAGCAGTGGTTTATTCTGAGAAAATGTTTTCTTCATAAACCTTATAAAGAATAAATGTGACCTGTAATATTGCCTATAGCTTAATTCCATGACTAGAAATGTTTGATTTACTGTAATTACCTACCTTATTCCATTAGAACAAAATTTTCTACAAATGAATCACCTTCTTTACTATCACTGTCACCGGCGTCTTCACTATCAGTCTCACTAGTATCTACCTAACCGTTTCCTTTTTTTTACCTGGTGTCAACAAAACTATTAAAGAATAGCTTCTTCAGGTCTTTAATTTTTGAATTGTGGAAATAGAAACATCACAGTAGTTAGCCACTCGCTCATGGCTTTTGTTAAGAGGCAGGGAAAGGAATTTTTGTTTAGCTTCAACTTCACAGAATTTTATTACAATGCATATTTGATTTCGTTCATCACTGTGAATAGTCTACCCACGTTTTCAAGGAACTAACATTTCTGTTTACGGTAACAGTTATATTCGTACAGTTAACTTACAAAAGGCTCCACGATATACTGTAAATGCTCTGGGTATTGTATAATTTCTTGTGTTTATTGTACAGAAATTAAAGCAGTTGCGCGTGCACACTGATGCTTATCCCCCTTTACCCCTTGTTACAAACAAAGGCAAACTCGTGACTCGAGTCTCTATCCAATTGTATGAGAATTGCATGACAATTGGCTTAATGTTGTCAACATTATTGTCTAGTAGCACGCATTATTTTTGATAGTTTACATGTAAAAACTCTTTCCTTTCATTTCTTTACAGGGCTGTACATAACCATTAGTTTACAAAACTACAATAACTAAAAATTAATTTTAAAAAACTTCTAAAAGTAATTTGTTTGAAAATTATACAACTCTATAAAATTTTACAAATAATGTTAGTTTTTACTGACCAGAAGTAAGGATATTAAATGCTTGCAACACTTGATCCTCATTAACACTACCACCGACATCCAAAAAATTTGCAGGCTCACCACCATGAAGTTTAATAATATCCATAGTTGCCATTGCAAGTCCAGCACCATTAACTGTACAAGAAAAAAAAATTGAGCATCATAAAACAACATATCTGTCAAAATAAACTCTTTATAAAATTCTCCAGGAACATTTTTTTGAATGTCTTATACGATTGGCATAAGGTCATCAAACAGAAAACAGTCTACATACTTTACAATACAAAACAACTTGTTCCTGTGTTTTTTAACTAGTCTGAACATAAAAACAATAATTTACAATAATAAAATAGATTTTTTGTTCACATATTTCATTAACAAAGATACGCAACTAAAAAAAATAGATTTTTGAAAAAAAAAGCCAACTCTATGGCATTGTAGTATCATGTCTGACTACAAAATGCGATCCTGAGTTTGAATCCTAGCTGACAGTTTGAAGAATAATTGGTTTAAATACCAACTGTGGTCACCAATCACTAGAATGGTAATGCAGGAATTCAAAATAATCAGAAAAGAAATTAAAAATTATTTAAAGCGAAGTAAAACATTTCAGCTACCTGAATGCTTATTACTTAATAAATCAAAAACAAAATAGGGCATGCCTGTGGCCCAAGTGGTTAGTATACTAAACTGTAAAGTGGAGATTCAGGTTCTACTCCTGGCTAAGGTCTGGAAAATTATTAGACAATCAAACCCACCGTTTCTTAACTCAAACTAATCGCAAATGACCATAATGTCGACACAACTTTAAACTAAAAAAAAATATTTAGTTTATGTTTCCTTGTAATTTTGTTTGTATCAATAACATTCAAGACAACACACACACAAATTAACAGAACATTTTCCTCCAGCAGAAGACAATTGACATCTTTCCTCAAAAATAGTGTTTTAACCCATTTCAATCCTGAAGTCCGGTTATACGGAAGTCGCGGATATCTGCTAAAAATTTTAGAGTCCAGTTATACAGATGTTGAGGGTATTTGCCAAAAACCCCAACATTCGTTTACATGGACTTTTAGAATATCTTTATTTAAGGACTTTATTTAAACATGAATATTGTTTTATAAATAAATTTAGTTAACTGGAAAGAAGCGTTCTTTTGAATGATGTAATCGCCTCCGCTTTTTATAGTATAAATATTTGGTATGACAAAGATGATTTAGTAGCTTTGGAAACTCATGATGTTCATTTACACAGCTGCGTAGTGCGCGTCTGTTGATCAATTTTATGAACTTTTTTTTATTCCTTATGAGCACACGTTGCAACTGTTCAATTTAGAATAATAAGCAACCCCACGACCCAATGAGATGAGGACATGTAAATGAGGTGTAGTCTTGTACAGACTCAGGCCAACCATTCCTGAGAAAGTATAGTTAATTGAACCCCAACCATAAAAGTACTCCAGTAACCACTGTCTAGTATTCAAATATGTATAAATGTAACTACCTTTACTAGGATTTAAACCACGGAATCTTTGTCACCAAAAATCAGGTTAAAAAGCTGACTAGCAGCAACGACTTTACTCCTAGATCAACCCTATGGGTACAAATATATTGCTATGAAATTTATGTGCTTGTTTATGTAAATGTGTAGTTTTAGAAAAAAATAATAAACTAGTCCTACAAAACTTTTTGAGTACATTCAAAGTTAAAATTTTGGAAAAATGTTTTTTTTGGTTAGTTAAATTTTTTGTAATTTTTTTTGCAGTATGAATATGAAATTTTAGTAAATACTATGTTTTAGACTAATTCTTTAGAAACACAATTTTTAAAAAATCATAAAATCCATCAATAAATAACAGAAATACACAATTTTTAGACAAACACTGAAATTTTTCTGCATTACGGCTGGGATTTTGTGCAAGTACCTAATCAAACAAGTTAGGATGTTTGGCAAGTACCTTATACAATTTTCTGGGATTGAAAGGGTTAAACAGTATTTGGGATTTTAGTTCAAAAACACAAAAGGATCCTTAAAACACTTGCTTTACAAAACAGCTGCTAGTTAATGTGAATGAAAAATTACACTCGACAATTAAGAAGTTTTGTATAATACTTATTTTAAAAAGTTTGATACATTTACTGAAAAGAATGTTGTAAAGAACATATTCTGCACACTTACATCTATGTACACTAAATCTGCTTACCTAAGCATCCAATATTTCCCTCTAATGCAATATAATTTAAGTTATGTTCTAGAGCTTTTAATTCTCTAGGATCCAATTCACTTGTATCATTTAATTTAAATATGTCTTCGTGTCGGAATGCTGCATTATCATCAAACTGAATTTTAGCATCAACAGATATTACTTTCTCATCAGATGTTTCAACAAATGGATTAATTTCTACTTGAATCGCATCAACACCTAAAAATAGTTTCCATAACGATAGAATCTCTTTAACAGCCTGAAAATTAGAAAAACAATTTCATTCAGTAAGTGCTCTTTCTATTCCATACTCAAATACTAAATATTAATATTTTCTATCAAAAAAATTCATCAGTTTCACAATATGCAACCTCCCAGATGATAATTTCTATATTCTTAATTCAAATCCTAAAGAATTGTAACGAAGTTTGCTTCTAAAATCATTTTTGAGAACAATAGGTAATGTTTTCAGTAAGCTCAGGTTAAGAAAATACAAATTCACTTTAAACAACAGATATCCATCTTTTAGCAATAACAGAATAATAAATATTTTTATTATTATTGGAATGTACGTTGCAACATGGAAACAAAAGGTTCAAGCATTACCAAATCTAGGGACTAAGAAACTATTACTTGTGCATAAGAATTTTGTCAGCTACACCAGCATGCTACAATCAAGAAATCCTTTATCTTTGACAACTAGACACCACCTGATTTCTTGTTGCCCTCTGATTCAAGATCCCATCTGAACTGAATTTTAACTGGACACAGAAAATGTGTCAGTACTAAACGTACTGAATATGAAATGTAGTGGATGTGGCTCTCATTTCCAGGCTGTGATCGTGAACCCTTCTCTCAAACTACACAGCATATTTTTGAGTCTTATAGCATAGCAGAGGACAAAGCCAAGGAATAATGACTGATGAATGAGAAACTGAAAATTTCATTTTACATCAGTGAAAAATTAATGTCCCTTTTTATAACCTAATATTATTTCATTTATATTAGAGTTGACTTCATGATTCATTGATATCAAAAACTTGCATGACCTGTAAAGAGGGAAAAATTGAAGTAGTAAACCATTACATGTACTTGGGACGCATGCTGATTGAGGATTGCAGAAGTGAAACTGAATTGAAAACAAGAATAAGAATCCCAAAAGGATTTAATATAAAGAAATACTTACTACATAGCAAGAAGGATTTAAACCCAAGGAAATATTTAATAAAATATTATATTTGGAGTGCAATGCTTTACAGATGTGAAATGTGAACATCAAGGAAAAAAGAAAGACAAAGAAGAGATGCTTGTAAAACATAGGTATGAAGCCAATAACAAAATATTCAAATGGCCAGACAGATTGAGGAGCGTAGAAGTATTACAATGAGCGGACGAAAAGAGAAATTTTATGGTAACTGTTCAATGGAGAAAAGCTAATTTTTCTAAAAAGTTAAGACACAAATCAGAGACAACTGTGGTGCAAGGGACCTGCTGCATGGCAGACCATTTCATTATTATCATTTATTAAAAAATGTGGGAGGTGGTTGTGGGGAAATTATGGGAAGCTGTGAGATGTCTTTTTGCATACCCTCCTATTTACAGATAACCAAGTTATTATGGCATCTAACAAATATGATGTAGAGAATATAGTTATAAATTGACAGAGGATTTTTAAAAATGTAGCCTGAAGATTAATTATGAGAAAAAACAAAATACTTGGTAACTGGAGCAGATGTGATGGATTTGGATAAACGAGTAAGAACAATCAAGGGGTGCAATGAGTGTTAAGTACCTGGGTTACGTTTTCTTAAAGAAGGAGATAGTGTGAGTGATATAAATCACAGAATAATACAGAGTAAGGTGACTGTGGAAAAGGTGAACTCTCTGTGATAGTCAGAAAATCTGAACAAGGAAACAAAATACCAACTTTACAGCAGGGTTATAAGAAGTATATTGTTGTATGGATCTGAGACATGGGAAATGAAAAAGATAGAAGAGGAATGACTTCTGACTATGGAGAAAGATGTGCTGTACAGAAACTGTAAAACTTCTAGAATGGAAAACATGAAAAATGAAGAAATAAGAAGAATGCTACAAGGACTGTGATGATGATATGTTGGGAATGAGACTGAAGTGGTACAGCCTTGTTAGGAGAATGGAGTAGTGTAAATGACCTAGAAAGAAAACTAGTCCGACATCACCACAAATAAAAAAACCATGAACGGCCACTAGGAGAATGGAGGCTTGGATGATGATGGTTGGTATGTCAGGAGACTGTAGAGTTTAGGATGTGAGAGAAAGCATGTTTAAGCTGTTGAAAACTCGCTTGTATATAGATATATTCAAAATTATTAAACCTCCAGACTGTGTGATTTACACCAATTTTTATACCACATTCTGTCTCTTACTTGTTTGTGAAAATTTCCTTTAAACTCTAGGAATGCTGCAATTTCTTCAGCTGTACTTTCTTTCATTCCTTCTATTATATCAATTGGGAAAGTTTTAATAAGATGTGGTGTTTTCTTAGCAACTTCCTCAATGTCAGTACCTCCAGCCGGAGATGCTATTACAACTGGTCCATTATGTGCTCTGAAACACGTCATTACTTTTTTAAAAACTCTACCAAAATTAAAGTGAAATCTTGTTAATAAGGATACAAATAGAGGGTAAACAATACTGAAGATGTGTGGATAACACAAAAATGCTAAATAAAAAACATTGGTGACTGTTCACCAAATTACAGAGTGGTTTATAAAATAATACTACACAACTTGCTACTATTAAACTAAGCTATTTTTGGACTTTTTCTTGTTACTAAGTACATTTTTTCAGATAATCAGAACAGGTCCCCATCAGTATTAGCTCATACTTGAGGGGTTGTTGTATATTAATGATACGTTCATAATACAGTGGATAAAAGTACATAAGATGTTTGATAGAACAAACAATGTGTTGTTTAAGTCATCAGCCGAAAGGCTGGTCTGAATACCTCTAGAGGCTTTACTAGGTAAAACAAGGATGAAGTGGTTTTTGCATTCCTCACTGAGTGGAAAAGTATGCTTATCAGCATGCCTGACCCTCTGATAAGCCCTACTTTCCAACCTGCAAATGACAACTTCACTTCATTCACCACAGTGTTGGCTATATAATGATGAAATTCTTTACTCTCAGAGGAGATTACTCTGACTAGTGCCTTTTAAACCTCTACCTCTTCTATTCTTAAATGCTATATTGTACAAAATGCTACATTGTTCTTAAATGCTTATAGATAAAGTGCAAATAACATGTATAAATACTAAACTTCATGCTTTCAAAATTTAAAAATATTGACTTTCTTTTTCAATACACTGTTCCAGAATATGATTGACAATATATGTATGATATTAATAAATACATGGTTTTCTATGTGATAATACATATTATCAATTGTCAGTGTTACCTAAGTCTAATATATATAGTCACAAAGCTTACTGGTCGTGAAATAGGCAAACAGCTCATTAGCGCTCCAGGAGCCAGGCAAGCTCCTTTATAGGAATTAGTACATCTCTGACTTAGAGTAAATGAGGCGATTGGTAAATGAGGGGAAAAAATTTATCCTGCTACTGACCTGTCCAAAAGAATGCAAAAGTAGGTTTCCCTTTTAATATCAACAGAATCAGCAATCATTATTTTCCTGACAAGGATTCCATTTTTTGGAGTTTGTTTTGTGATCAGCTTATGGCCTAACATTTTTGATATGATTGGTTCCAAATCTTCAGTTCTGAAAAAGAAATCATTATGTCCATTAATTACTAAAAATTAACCACTTATTTGCTAAAAATTAATGTAAATCCAAAACTAGGTCATTACATCGGGGATGAAATAATTAACTCAAAATCCATCGTAACATAGCGCTACACCATGTTTTTGCTAAACCATGATTTAATTAAATGAAAAAACATTCTGATAAATGAAAACAATTCCACTTTTGAAATTAAGACACCATTGCTTACATAAAAAATTTAAACTTTTAGAAATATAACTTTTATTTAGTATAAAGTTAAAAATAAAAAACACGATACAAAATTAACAATGATAGTCTATAATTTTGCTTCTAATTTTTGTACAATTTACAACCATATTCTGATTAGTTCATAATGAAATGCACAATACAATTACTGGTAAACTACTGAATATGAAAAATATAAAAACTAAAGAACAATTGGCACAACCAAATGAAATCTACATCAATTGCACTACTATTAACAATTGCAATATGAATTACTTGCTGTTCAAGTCAACAGCCAAAAGGCTGGTTTGAACCTCTGAAGGCTTTACTAAATAAAATGAGGAGTAAGGTGGTTTACCTTTGCCTTCCTCACTGAGTGGAAAAGTATGCTATCACCATGCCGAGCCATCTGAAAAGCATCTACATTCCACCCTGCAAATGACACATTAACTTCAATCACCACAAAGTCTGGCTGTATAATGATGTAATTCATTACATAACGTATTCTCAGAGGAGGTAGCTCTGAATATATAGCGTCTGTCACACCTCTTCTATTCTTAAACAGTTCAGTCATATAATTTGCTGACTATGTAATAAGAAAGAGAAATATTTTTTGTAGCCCAGGAACCAGCAGATCGAGTGCAATTAATTTAACATTCCACCTACCTGTTATAGGCAGTTATGAATTACTATAACAATTAATGAACTACTGGCACAAATAAAAGCTAAAGTAGATTTAGTTCAACCACTTACAGATGAATAATTTAAATCGATGAACATAAATTATGCAATTAGAACAAAACAATGCTAAGTGAAAGAGACAAATGTTTTCAGAAAAGTAACAGGCACATGTTCACTGTTCGGTGTGGCGGCTGGGAGTGAGTCAGTTCTATCCCCTCCACCACTAAATAAATTAAAACCGAATTTCAAGCAGTGGGCTTCACCACATTTCTTAGTTACTCTGTCAAAACGATATATACATACACTACACTATACACAAGACTTATACTTACTTCTTTGTGATATGGACTCCACCTTTAAATCCATTATCAAAGTGACCTAACCCTCTTCCTCCAGCCAATATTTGTGCCTTTATTACAAACTCGTTCACTTCTATAACATTCATAAAGTTTGTAAGTAATACAAAATAAATATACTTTAATGTAACAGAATGATACATGAGGTGCTATTAGAAAATTGCCGGAATATACCCATCATGGCTCTTGAGTGTGACTGTACAAGCCAGCGTGATAGCATCCAATTATGTAGTACGTAATGAGTCAGTATGTTGAGTTTCATTGCAGTGAGGTTGCGTTCGGTCAACAAGTTGTGTATTGTAATCATGTGTTAACATTCATTTGCAAATTTTATGATGCTGATAAATTTTAGCTACTAGTTTTGTTTTAACTTTGCAAATCTTTTTTTCTTTTGTTTTATGTCCGACTGTTTTGCAATTTCTGCTAATGCAGATGGTAACTTGGTAAATCATCAACAGAAAATTTTGTAATGCTTCAAGAAGCTTTTGAAGAACATTGCCTAAACAGAACGCAGGTTTTTGACTGTACACTCGTTTCAAGGCCGGCAAAACTTCACTTGAAGATGATCATCATTCAGGATGACCTTCCACGAACAAAACAAAATGAAAATGTTGAAAAAATTTGACTACTCATGACAATTGGTGTTATAGTGAACTTAGATTTTTATTTAGAGTTTTTAGGCAGCTGAGAAAAAATATGCAACAAAAAGGTCCAAATTGTGCAAAGATCAAAACTGGCTATTGCACCATGACAATACACCTGCTTACACTTCAATGAAGACAACTTTTTTTGACCAAAAACAATATGGTCACCGTCCCACACTCTCCATATTCACCAGATTTAGCCCCCTATGGCTTTGCTCTGTTCGCGAAAATGAAAGTTCAGTTTTGACACTGTAGAAGACATTCAGAAAAAACGCAGGAGGTGCTTGCCAGACTTCAGGAAAAGGATTTTTTTGACACTTTCCAGGCACAAAAAACACTGGACTCATTGTTTTGATTCATGAGAGCCTTTAGTGACTTAGATAAGAAAAAAAATTATTAGACTCAGCCTGGGAACTTTCTGTTAACACCTCATACATTATAATGTATGAAGTCTGAAATGTAATTACAGAATCGAAAATGAATTACCTCCACACCTAAAATCTTACAAACATTTTCATTTTGCACAACACATGGTTTCGATGGATAGCTTCTAGAAGTTGAAGAGCTTCTGGTAGTGAACTATACTGGAATACTTCTGCGGCTAACAATCATGGTTATAACTCGGGGCTTGCCCCAACCAAGGCTGATTTACCTTTAAAACTCAACATGGAAAGGTCATTTAGAAAAAGTCCATCATCTTACAAAGAGTGGATAATGGTTACGTTAGATCAAGTAGGTAACCAACTAAAAGCTAACAAAGAATTTGTGAGTTTTGAAATACTGTACTTTTACAAATGAAACATAAACAGTTTACAAAGTAAAAAAGGTATTACTGAATATAAAGCCTTAAAGAAATAAAAGATCTGAGAGAATTAAAGAGTATTGGAGAAAAAAATCTTTAAGAAAAACCTTGAATGGAATTGATTAACATGGCCCCATGCAGGCCATAAAAGCAAAGAAAGAATACAAAGTAATTTAGAAACACTGAACTTTAACACAAAATGTGTAAGAGAAGAAAAAAAGAAAAGGTGTAACAGAAAGAGTAATTATATGGGGAATAATTGAAACTGCAAATAAAGATGGAAAATACTGAACAAGAAATCACCCAAAAATAAGATTTGTAAACAAATCCGAAACATATAAAATGACGTAAGATACAGAAGAATGAGATTCCACGAAGACGGTCGGATGTGAACCAAAAACAACTTGCAAAACAAATATTTGAAGAGCAGACATAATACAAAAACAAACGAAGATGGTTGAAAGAAACAGAAAAATACTTAATGACATTAAACATAGATAAAGATGTAATAGAAGATAGAAAAAAAATCAGAAAAACATTGTAGAATACAAGGATTTTTCAGAGGAAAAATTTTAAAAATCAACAAAGTAAAGTAGAGCAATGAAGGAAATTATTATTATTAAACATTTAATTACTATTTGTACTTATTAATAATTATTATTAAGCCATTTTCAGAATTATTGAGAAAAAATGGGAAGAGAGAAAACTCAAGCAAGAAAATTAAAGGAGTAACTCAAGAATGATTAACGAATTTGGGTACTTTCTAATACTGTACTTAACGTTCTTTTAAAAAGTATCATTAGAGTACATATTTACCCAGAAATTAAAACTGTAAATAAGATCAGAAAAATTTAATTCATTCCAAAAGCAATTCATATGATCCATTCTAATGTTCTGCAACCGAAAACATTGTTTTTCAAGATATAGGATGGTCAAATAGGTCACAGTAATGTAGTAGCAAAGCAGCAAACAAAACAATTTTCTAATAATGATTAGTAATACTCATGGTTCCTATGGAAACGTAAAGTGCAATGGAAAATAGCTACAAGGCAATGACTAATCTCTCTGCTTCATCCTGGAGAGGTAAAGTTATAAGTGGTAAAACTTACGAGTAGTGTGAGTAACTGCACATACCTAAGCCATCCAATAACCTAAAAAAAAACCAATAATAAAAAAATACTTACTGAAATCTTTCTTTACATTATTTATATCTTCAATTTTTTGAACGACTCTGAAATCTTGAACACCAACTCCATATTTCTTAAGAATAGTTTTACTATCACATTCTAATAAATTTAAGTAACGCACCTGCTGTGCTAATCTCTGCAACACAAAAAATTAGGTGCAGTAAATATTACGTTTTGGTATTAATTCTTATACCAAATCAATAAAACCATACTCTACATACTTTCAAAATAAATAAAGTATTCAGAAAGGGGTATTTCATGCAAAAATTTTGATTTTTATATGAAAAACTCTTTTTGTATCAGTCTGGTAATCTCTAGATTCATTAATGTAGGTACTTGAAGAGTACTCCAAGAATTTTTAAAGTTAATAATGTTACAGAAGTTCATTTATCAGTCTATCTACCCAACTGGTCGGCGCATGATTAGTACAATGGTCACAGCTTTTATGCCAGAAACCCTCAGTTTGATTCCTGATTACATCTGGCATTTTTCTTCACTCATTTTCATCTATCACTCTTCACCAACTGCACTAACCTAACTGTGCATAACAGAAATATAACGATACAAAGAAAATGGAAAAATTGTTTTAATTACATTAGTGTTAACCCCCAATGTAACTTGAATTAATCAAACGAAAACAAAACTTACGACAAAAAATATATTGTGCTAACTCTATTCTGATAAAGAAACAGCATTTTATTCACAACAATGTTTGAAAAAATTACAGAATTTAAGCAAATTCTGAGACCTATCAGTAAGACAATAAAAATAAAATAACTTATTGTCAGTTATGAGTATACATTCAATTAGAGTTAAAAATAGTAGTCATTTTAAAAATCTTCCGCATCATTATACAAAAGTGGAGTTAACATCCTTTACCTCTAGAGCACAGATATTAGCTCTGATGGAAGCTTGGATGAGGAAATACATAACAGAATTTAACAATTTACTGTTTTATACTTAAATAAGCATACTTATTTTATTGTGGTGTACTTAAACAGTACAATAAATAGCGGACTAAGGGAAAAAGGGGGAAAACTAAATATCACAGAATACTAAAATGCTAATAAACTCATATAAATCTGCATACCTAACATAAGTACTGAAATCTGGGCAGTAAACAAGAAAATTTCTTCAAATCTGAATATTGCTAAAATGAGATTCCTGAAGAGATTAGTGGGTACACCCACACGTGATGATATTAAAAATGTCATCATCAGAGTGAGTAGTGGTTAAAATAACCACTACTGGATACAATAGAGAAGAGGAAAAACATGTCTGTACACTAAGCCACATTGTTTTAATATCAGCTGAAATATACCAGTCAAGGAGAAAATACAGCAAACCATTCAATTGTAGCTTTGTATGTTCACTGGCCAGGTCTTGATGTAAAGATCAATGCGACTGGCTTCTGCGCCAAGGGTTCGATTCCCAGTTAGGACTGGCATTTTATCAACACTCATTTTTATCTATTGCTCTTCTTATCACCAAATTAGCAGTAATTGTAAAATAGTCGGGCATAAAAAAACAAAAAAAATTATACTCATTCCATTTAAGATCTTGAAAGATGATTTCTGAGCGATAAATTAGGAACCATTACATTTCAAAATCGCCTCAATCAGATTCTTAAAATGTTCACACACATAATAGAAATTACAGCAGGGCTTGAAATAACTGATGTGTTAATAGATACAAATGACCTTTTACTCCTACATCCAAATTTCCATGGCTTGACATAATTACCAGTTTAAAATTTCTATAAAAATTACAATAGCGAAAACCTATATATCTAACTTAGTTTGTATATTTTTAATCCAACATTAGAAATAAAAATTAGAAAGATAATAAAAGCAGGAAGTTCTTCACTAAAAACAATATCACAAAGTTACACTAACATTACTAAAGATAACTGCAAGAGTTGTAAAATATTTTAAAACAAATGGACCGAAAAAAGATAAAAGAAAATGAAAACCTACAGATAACGTAAAACGATACTTTACCAAGAAAATTTTTAATAGGTTACCACAAAAAAAACAGTTATCTAACACTAAGTAACCGAAAATAAAAGTGTTTGGAATTAGGACAAAAGTTCAACCTACAATTATTACGATATTATAACTAAAATACATAAAAATATAACAAATCGTAAAAACAACTGTTAAAATATTTCATTTTTTTAGATTTAAATTCCAATAAAATTATTTTGAAATGTCTAAAATATACCATTATATACTTGTATTTTTTCAACTCAAAGAATGAATTCCGACGATAAAATAACCTACTAACGACGCCCTGATGATCAGTTTAGATATTCAGAAATAAAATAGATAAAATCAGCGAAACTATTACTTACATGATTCTGAATAGTCTTATTCAAGGTCCACACAAAATATTAATTTAGAAACTGACACAAGAGTATTAAAAAACATTGACAAAACAAAACCAAGAAAATAAATAAAACTTTGTACTTACCTTTGAACTATTTTTCGACCTACAAAATAACTGAGAACCATAAAAGAATGTTTTTAACCCCCGCTCCATTTCTGGGAACAAAATAAAACACCAAAACTATAATAAACTATCAAATGTTATCTTACACTTGTACAATAAATCATGAGAAACTCAGAATGGATACGCTAAATATTTATTGTTAGAAATTTCATTGTTACCGATGTTTTTATTTAAGAAAAAAATTGTCTAAACTTCAACTAAAAACTTCCGTATCAACAAAAATACGGTATTAAACAAAATGCAGAAAATGTTATAACGATAACATTTCGAGTGAATGTGTCATGAAAGCGTAGGCATGTTTTTAAAAAATCAGTTGATAACCGATAGGTTGAATTTGACATAGGTTGACGCACACTAGCATCAAACGAACATAGGCAAAGATTTCATCATACAGCTTTCTTCACAATGCCAATGCGCTCCTAATCCAATTAAACGCCACCCTCTTAAGTCGAACCTACACAAGTAATACAGCCTTATACGTACGATTTATGTCGTGGTAAACATGCGGCACAAAATCATGCGTACCTATTACAAATGAATTAGAACGAACAAATCCAATAATGGCACTGTCGTACGTAGGCTACATACGGTCCGTACTTTACAATGTATCCAATCCCTCTAGAAAACGCTACAGCAAGAAACGTCGTACGACTAAAAATGACAGTATGATGGAAAACGAAACTTTTATGCAGTCGCACGAAATACGGACGACATATTATCAGGTACGCAGTACCGCCAACTAGTGATGGGGCGAGTTGTAGGAGAATGATACTTCAGACTAGATATAATACACGCATGTACTAGCAACTGGTTCCCAATACACGGGTGCGCAATAAAACTACCAGGTACACCTGTATCTCAGAAGTGGTCCCTTCCGTTGCGTTTTATCCTCATGTGACAACACTCAGATGCCGTTCCGTATGGAGATTTATTGTCTTCCTGGATATTGTGATGGAAGGACTATCGTGTTATGTGGGTCTCTAGGAGATTGTTCTTGGGGCGTGCAGGGAGATTCTGAGGTGGGGTGACCAATCGAGAAACCACAGCTAAAGAAATAAAAGATCGCGATACGCCATAGCACTGTGTTCATGCCTCAATGCGGGTCCAATTCCCATGGTCGGCGAAGGGGAGAGGTTTTGGTGAGCTTAGGGCTCCACACTCCCGGCTATACGATCAGTTGGCACCATAATGGTTTCCTCTCCTCAAATGTAAAATAAAGGTAATGTGTTAGTTACAAGTTTCCGATAACAAGTGTACACCACAACGGAGAGTTACTAAAATAATTTAACACAACAGTGAAATTGAAATGAAATTTAACTTTATTTTCCCGTAGAAAGTTATATTAATTATTAAACAAATTACGACACACAGTAAAATATATATATATAAAAGAAAAAAAAACAATAAAGAGAAAAAATAAACAAAAAATAGATATAGTATAATAAAAATTTCATCCCTCTTCTCCCCTTACGTTACAAAAATTACCGGAAATCATACTTGCAAAGGTGCGCAGGCATGAGTTGCGGAAATAACTATTTTATATGAAGCATTCTGGATGATACACCTCGTAAAGCAGTTGACAAGTAAAGCAGCGAGTGACTAGAGTAAAAAAATATTTATTCATTTATTTTTTGTTGAACGTCCGATTGTTCTGCAATTACTGCTAATGCTGACGATGAGGGATGAAATTATATTAGTAACGTATGAAAATATGCCGTACCTGAATGGGATTCGAACCCACTACCGCATGATGATTTTAATTTATATAATTACAGTAGGAGTTACACGGTAAATCAGTTTGTAAGGTTGAAGAGAAGAAAAAAATATTAAAAAGTGTCACGCCGAATGTTAACAATGTTCTTGATGCATTATTACTTAGTACGTACTTACTACACGCACGATGAAGGTGAAAAATTGAGGGGAGTAGTTTATTGGGTATTAAAGTCGGCTAAAGACCGCAGTAGGAACTACTGTAGCACTAGCAGTTCTTTTCATAGTAGCGTATTGGCTTGTTTCACACTCAAAGTATGTTTCTACTACGACTCGACTCGTCACTATCCTCTATCCCATGAAACCGTGCAGGGTGTCAAAACACAAAAAATGTATTAAAATTGTGATTGAACTTAGCGCGATCCATTCGAGTTACAAAAAATGTTATTTGCTTATCAGATAAAACTTGCTATATATCTACTAATTTAAAAAATAATACGAGTATATACTAGGTACAAATTACGATATTACCAGTAGGCGTATTATAAAACATCCGGTCTGTCACCGGTTATTTTGACTGAAGGCGTTGGTAGAGTGAAACATGATTACGCACCTTTTACTGACTTTCAACCCGTAGTCTGTTTATATCTGCTGCACGGTTCTGTAGGCTATAGTATAGTTTCGATAGAACCGAGTAGAGCGACGATAATAATCTTTCCAATACCTGACTACTGCCAACCGCTCTGTAGGAAGCGTTTAGTACAACGCAATCCATTCACAGTCACTACTGATATTGACCCAACTATTCCAAAGTTTGAACGCACTTTTATCAGAACACTCAGCCGGAACGACAAAATCCTTCCTGGCACGGCAAAAAAGTCATATCACGACATTGTTGAAGGAATGATTTCTTGTATATTTATGGGTGAAACTCCCCATGACACACACTAATTACATAAATTACTCACATTTAATTCAATGTGTAAAAACGCTCTAAAAGCTAAGTTCTGACCATTAACCCACCTGGTATCTTAAAAGAAAACTAAGTTAATTATAAAAAAGCTAGTTTAATTAATAGAAGACGCTGTTATGACGCCGCTAAAGACAACTAACACGCCAACAGATTAACATCAAACTTAATAACGCGGAGCAGAAGTTCTGAAACAGGCTTATCAACCCAGCTCCAACTACAAACATGTAAAAATATCGAACTATCTGTAAACAGTTCTTATACAAAAATTAAAATAATGACTTTATGATATAACGAAATTTAAGCACAAAGACAGACGGTTAAGAAAGTAATACAGACACGAAGAATGTTTGTTACTCACCGAAAAAGAACGGTTATTAAACATGTTGGGAAATTTAGGGGATTATTTTGACTTTTAAATATCCCGACCCATTTTTCTGACACGTATTGTCAGATTCACTAGCAGTCAGTGTTCACTAGTGCGCGGCTACCCATTTAATTATGTAAATCTCACTTTACACAATACATACACACTCACAAAACTCACGACAGAACTTTGTACTTTATGAACGTACGGTACTTGGTGAAAGATAAAACGGCTTGTCTGTAACAATGTATGTACAATAAAAAGTTTAACACATTGAGTCTTTACAAAATGCAAGATGTACTAAACAATGGCAGAAAAAATGCTGTATAATCAATACAATCTTTGTACAGAATTTAAAAATAGTACATAATAAAATGTTTAAAGCCATGTTTACACTAAACTGACACGTATGAGACTTGAAAATTAAAATCTGGTGTGAAACACTCACACGTCTTTCTCTTGTCAATGTAAATAACGAAATATACAACCTAATTTTAATCATGAATGAATGACGCAAAATGAAAATCAACTTCTGTAGGACTTACAAAATACGAAAATACTTAAAATAAAATTGAAAGTTTTTTAATTTGCTTTAACTTTGATTATAGTACCTCTAAACACTTTCATCGTGAGATGCATACAAATGCCGCAATCTTTGAAAAATCCCATTTTTTACCGATTTTAATGAGTAAAATACAGAAAATCACTAGTTGACGCTAAACTAAGCTGTAAAAAAGTGTTTGAAATAAAAGTTGTAGCATTTTTTATTTCCTAAACTTTAATTATGCCCCAAAATGCTTAGTAAGGTCACAATAAAAAAAAACATTTTTACCACGACAGCACAGCCCCCCCCCCCCGAATTTCAGCAGATATGGCGCTTTCCCTATCTTTTACAGCATAAAAATTGTAGTAAATGAGGTAAGTTTTAAAAAATTACAAATAATGGAAAATCACACGAATAAACAACTACTACTTCCGATTGACCGCATTAAAGTTGAAATATATTTTATAAAAACTAATCTCTTTAATTCAGAGTTGAAATGAAAACTCTGTCAAGATTAACAATTACTTGAAAAAACTTAACCTTAGTACTTTATGATGACACGAAATGAAGAAAAGAAAATAGAGCAAAACAAAGACAAAAACGTGTGCATTTTTCTTACAGAAAGAAAAGATCTGAAAGAAACAAATAACTACATCGTTTAAGGAAAATAAGAAAGAAAAGAGGAAAAATTCAGTCATCGTTCGAGTGTGTAAGCTTAATTGTGCTATTTCGCAAACGAGAAAAGGCGATTGCAATCGGTCTACAGGTTTTAAAGCTGCCGGACACCGAACACCACTCCGCGAGAGAAGAAAATGATGTTTCCGCTGAAGAACGAGACTTCGTTAACTACTGTCAGTACAGCCACGCACTGCCCTCAACGGTCTTTCTTCATGCGTTAAGATACGTGTAGACTTACGAACCGTTTGTTGAAATTATTTTTACAACGAACCTTTTGCCAACTAAGGGAAAGCAACGACCACACCGCAAACCACCGACAGTCATTCATCAGCCACAAATGCGTGTTGGAGTCATGTCATCACGCGATGAAAATAACATATTAATAATTACAAAAAGTTTGCACGACTAAAATATACAAATATATTTTAAAAGTTTATAATATTATTATTATTTATATTTTATAACTTCCCTTTTTTGTACTTTTGCTGATTAGTACTTCTTTTCACGCCAGTAAGAAACCAGCAAACATAGTAACATTTTCTTCTAGCATTGGTCCGCAGATATCTTAGCAAAATTTCCCTCTAGGCATTTAATAAAAGTATTTATTTTAGTTTTGAAACATTTTATTCTGACCGCTCCATAATTAAATAATAAACGGGGGTAACAAAATATAACAAGAATTTTAAAAAATATTACCAAAGGTATATACGATAGAGAATGGAGATTCGCAAGAAGCACCGAATCAACCACAAAGGCGAATAAATATGAACTATGAACACCTTTGTTTTCGTCAGAAAGACCAACTAGAAACGGTTCGTGAACACCATCCAAATATAACGAAAAACTGGTTCACGAACGGTTTGTGCGTTTATACGCACCCAGAATAACCGGGATCCAACTAATACTTATCGACGGCCCTGCGAAGGACCACGATAGTCTTCTACTATCCCGGCAGAAAAACAACCGAACGGGCCCTTTTCCGAGTCACCAATTCTAATACCTAATAGTTTTTATAACGTCACTACTTTACTGTCACCATTTGATAACGGAGGTTTTTGTTCTAAAGCTCGTTAAAACCCGAACGTAAAACGTGTTATAGCTTATCCCTTTTTCTGAGAGCTCTGAAACAGACATTGCGAGTAACCGCTACATGCAGTACAGTATGGCTCGTGCTAAACTAGACTTCATGCGTTACTTGGATTTATTGATTACGTGTATTATAAAATATTTTATAATCCTTATTCTATATTAGTTACATGTTTGTATTTTTGTACCTGATGAATAACATAATTATACACATTTATAGTGACTAATTTACGTATTATTTCGCAAATATAAAAACACATAAACAAACAGGCCTACACTATTCCACGAAAATATCATATCCAAAGAAAAGTATTACAAACATTAAACCAATTGCCATTTAAAATTGTGCACTAAGTATACATGCAAAATGCTTTAGTAAGCTACCACAAGCATTTAAAAATATATTTTAAAAAACAGACGCTATTACTAAAATGGCGTAATGGGTATCAGTCATTCGACTTTGGAAACAATCAAGGGGTTTTGTAACTACTGATGTGCATGATTATTCAGCACAGTATTGATTACGTATGCCTACGTGACTGTATGTGATGGGAAAGACGAGGAACGGAACGTTCGGCTGCTAGTGCGCATGTCTGTTCCGCGGCTCTCAGCAAAATGCACGAGTTCTACTACTAAGTATGCTGAAATAGTTTTGAGGCTGACATACTAAAATATTTCAAGTTTTATTAACATTATATCCCCAATTGAATTTTTTTTCTAAAACACAGTTTGTAAGTAGTTACTTACTACGCACAAATAATTTTTTTATCGAAATGTCTGTTAATACTAGTTAGGTATTATTACGAGTTGACAGATTATTTCTAGTAGATAAAAAATCGACAGAATTATAAATGGTTTACACTAAGACAAAGATTATAATATTGTAACATCGCACACATACACTAACCTTGACATACGAATAAAATTATGGTTGTTGGTATCCAGGATTTTTCTTTTCGATGTCAAACGAAATTAATTCCAAGGAAGGTTGGGAGAATAATAATGAGTTGACAATTATTTATTTTTAGTACCAAACACTCACAGATGTTTTAGTGTCAACCGAGTGTAATTCAAGGTTGTTTTATCGACGTATTTGTCTATCTAATAAGTAAATTTTAAGATTATTTATCTGAAGAAATAACTTATTTCATTAGTTTGAAACACCTATTCCAGTAAAAAAGGATCCATCTATATTTGAATGAGAAAATTCGCGAAGTAATTCTATATTCGCACGAAATAATTACTCTATTCGTAACTTTTTGACAAGTAAACAGAATCAATTAATTACAAACACCAAAATACCGTGACGACATTTGGCAACAACTTTCTCACTAGAGACATTTTTACTTTAAACCCAAATCAAAACTTGTCAATTTGACATAAAACAGTTTTTTCTCTATTTAAACTAGAGAAGTTTTTATGCTAAATTAAGATTAAGTTCCTGGTTATACGTGTAGTGGAAACCCGGCGCTTTATAGGTCAAAGTATTGTATACAAAGTTCACGACCCCAATTTTAGTGTAGCACTTTTTTTTCTCCAAAGTTCGTAGAACAAGAGTAAATTCTGAGAAGGAGCTTAATAAATGACACGTTTAAACCTCGAATGAAAATATTAACAATTTATATAAACACAAATGAAGAGATAATAAAAAAAGTATGAGCATATCGACACATTCTTAATATGAAAGGGAAAATAAAAACCCAACTAAACCAGTTTGGTGGATTACTCTAACATTGAAGATTGAAAAAGATAGTTAAAACTCCAAACTCAAAAACAGTACCAACGGAAATCCTAGTCCAGAACCTCGTAATTAATCTAAAGCCAGTGGTGTTTGACATCCAAGACTATTAAAAAAATAGGAAAGCTCCAGAAGACATATAAAATAGTACGAACGTAAAATACAGAGTGCGTTTGGCACTATCAGGCTAGGTTTACATTGGTAGAGTAACTTGATTACTTTTTAGCGAAATAGTAAGCGGTACCTCATAAATGCGTTCACACATGTCAATATAGTAAATAACATAGTGCGCAAATATCCTATCCTGTTTAAAATGGTATAGTACATACCAGGGAAGGGAGTACGCACGGTGGTCAGGGTACATTTTAGTGGGTGAGTGGATTTTTACTTCGCCACCACACTGACATACTTTCCTCTAACAATTGTAATTTTTAGTACTCTCCCGTAGACTATTCCAACCGTTTACACAACGATAGTACACGGTAGAGTACTACTCTGCCTGTTTAATCTACCAATTAGTATACCAATGTGAACCAGGCCTGTCAGTTCCGACGCCTGGTTTGTCTTGACGGCCCGAGTCGGCTTCGTTATTAATGAGATTCCCCTACTTCGTATTTTAATCATTCTGTATAGTCGTTTTTTTTCTGCCCAAAACAGACAGGGGGTGTAAAAAATTATTTACACTCAATCTGTTCATTGCCATGCTAAAATAAATAGTTCCGTTTCTTATCACATGGTCAGCCAATTAAATGACTAAATAATTTAAGAACAGAAGAGGTAGGTGTAAAAGACACTAATCAGAGTTATCTTCTCTGAAAGTAATGAATTTCATTAGACAGCCAGACCCTGTGGTGAATGAAGTGAAGGTGTCATTTGCAGAGTGAGAAATATGTGGTTTTCAGAGGGCCCGGCATGCTGATAAGCGTACTTTTCCATTCAGTGAGGAAGGCAATGGTAAACCACCTCACTCCTCGTTTTACTTAGTAAAACCTCTAGAGGTTCAAACCAGCCTTTCAGCTGATGACCTAAACAACAACATAAACGTTTTATTATGACATAAACTATAGTACACCCCAACTCAATAGAGACGTTGACAGTGACTACTTATCGTACTATTTCCCTGCCACACACATCCCTCTACATCAGTTTTGATAGTTCAGTCGATCACCTCAGTTCTGTGTACGGGCGCGCCACAATTTGTGTGTTGTGTATGTGTCTATAAAATGTATTTTTATGTCTAGCTGAGGGGAATAAATCAGACACAACTAGTTGGAAAAGGGGATATACTATATAAAACAAACATTTTCTACAGAAATGGCTCTTGTTATAGTTTATTTCTACATCCTGTCTGCACTACATAACTATTGGCTATGTTTTTCACCTTTTTTTAATAAATATACTGTTGTTTGTCGAGTCATAATGATTATTTGTGCAGTGTCTCACTAACCATTATTTAATTTCATACGCGCAACAGATTGCGATCCCGTAATAAGAATTACAGGATCGTACTGCTAAAATTAGAAGTTAAAAATAGAATTATAAAATTTCCTATTTAACACAGTTAAACAAAAACAACATCCAAGACAATTAATATTATAATATAAACATCATATAACATAATCATCATAAGATCATTAAGATTATAATATAACTGGAATAGTCTGTGTATATTTGTTCTTTCATCTCTTTTCTGGTCATTACGATATAAAAAGTAAATAAGTTAATGCCACTTTAGAACAGATCTTCAATCTGTTGGTAAACAGACGTATTGGGGGATACCCCAATGTTGGCCGGTCCGTGATACAGTGGTCAGAACAATGGGTTTCTACGCCAGGGGTCCCGGATTCGATTTATGGTCAGGTCTGGATTTTTTTTCATCACTCATTTTCATCTATTACCCTACATCGTTTTCATTAGCATTAATGCGCAAAACAGTCGGATGTAAAACAAAAAAATCTTATAATGCTCGAACAGCCGACTCGAGCCGTCAGACAAGCTCTACTACGCGACCTCTCCAAACAGCCGACCCGCAGTAGTGAACTTTAACGACTGCGGTAATTGGGCCAGACTGCAGTGCGCTAAAACTACCTTAGAGTCATTAATAAACTGTATCAAGTGGCCCATAAAAAATATAAACATGGTACTTCTCACCGTCTTTAATTTAAAAGTAATCGCTACATTTTACAATTTGTATTAATATTTTTTTTAAAAAAACTTAAAATTAAAATCAACATCAATCTATAAGGTCAGATTGCTATTCATTTAAAAATCTAAATCTACTGAATTCGATTTGATGCTTCACAGAAATTTTTAAATTAGAGTTATTAATAAAGTATAACTACTTTTTTATGAGAAATTACAAAATCATAATTACAATAGCCTGAAACCACTCACGTTATTGTAATAATTTACACAGCTGCATACACTATGATCTATATAACATTCTGTTATATTCTAAAGCAGGCTTTAGAAACAATGTTGAAGAATTCAGAACAAACAACTTTCTTTTTAGTACAACCGCCAGATAGTCCGGTGGCAGTTAAGGTGGTAAAAACAAAACAATAACAATTTGCCTATTTACTTGCTACAAATAATGACAAAAAATTAAAATTTAAATCATTAAGTTAAATTTAACATTTTTAAAACAAAAAATTACACTAAATTACCCTGCTTAATATAAATTCGCTATTCCTCTCACTCAGTGTTTGTCTACACGTCAGAAATTTAACTGCCTCTTCCGGAGTGGGTCCGCTAAACCGAACAGTCCTATACCGAACCAACCGCTCCCACAAGCCACTCATTCAGAACCATGATAGAGTCAAATTATCATTCAAAACACTATCCGTTGCGCCCACAATGGAAAAACCTCTTAGTATTTCACCATACGACCGAAGGCGGGAAAGTCCACAAAATTATTAATGCGACTTAATAACCGATATCCAAGTAACATAAAAACAAATCTTCATAAGAATATATCATTCCGCGATAATTATAGTCCTACTCAGTCCTTGGCCACTGTTTTAAGGGTACAGATCAATCCTACAATGATTACATTGTACATTGTGTACTCTTCTCACAAGTAACGGGCACACTTTTAAATAACCTAGGACTGTTACAACTGCAAAGAAATGTCAGATTGAGGCAGGGCCGCATCTACGGATCACGTGCCTCGGGACAGCCCCTACGAAAAAATTTGCCATACATCACCTACATTATCTAGTCCTACAAACATACATGATCTAGTGCTCCGGTTTGAGCGGGACAGTTTCCGATTTTCAAGTGCAGTTCCAGTACCCAGCCCGGTTACCGAAACAACCTGATCAGAGCATTCGGTTCCCAGAGAAATAATTACAGTCCAGTAGTATCAACTAAACGTGAATACTATTGAATAACACTCCTGCCGAGTTCAACGAGGCAAATTTTACCCTAAAATAATGATTCGAGGCTAGAATTACGCGATGCGCTATGTCGGGCTTCTAGGAAACTGAACAGGGTGTCGGTATGCTCGTTAGTTAAGTCAGTACTATTTGAGTGTCCTACTTTATTAATTAAAATGTATTATTTTATTTATATCATAATAGTTATATATGCAGTAATATCAAAATGAGCTTGTACGTTTAAGGAGACGTGCAAAATAAATTTCATTGAAAAAACTGACAGTTTACTGATGATCGGGATTGAACTAAATATATATAACAAATTACTGACCTTGAGGGCGTTCACGAAGAGCTGACAACGAATGAAAGAAAGAAATAATAAAATTCCACAGTAAAAGAATACGGAGAATGTGGACTACAACAAAAGCCTCTAGAAATTTTTAAGTTACTTAATGGTCTTTAAGTTACTCTTTAAGCTACTTTAGTTTAAATTACTTCTGTCATTAAGTTACTTATGGTCTACAAAATGTTTTAGTAACATTTTATGTCTTAAACAAGAAAAGTGGACTGGAGTAAGCTTTCAGGATTTCCTTGTTTATACATTTAGTTCCACGAAATAACGCATATTTGCAATTATTTAGTTGTAAATTAGGGATTTAGTACAAAAAATATTATATGTCTTTCTCTTTGTAACAAGTTAATAAATCTGGGTTAAACTTATAAAAAAGTGTCATGCTATATGTAAATGCAACGACTTATAATTTCTCTTTTTTTATTTATAGTAACTTATGTAATGTACTCAATTGATTATGTAATTTATCATAAGATCCCTAGAAAATCCTCTAAAAAAATATGACAATTATTACAGGTAAATAATAAAACAACTAAAAACGTTCTTATTGAAAAAAATGGATAAGCAAGTATCTTATTATAAAACAGTGGCTTTGTGTTAGGCGCACAAAAATTTGCATTCCGATATTTTCCTGCCAGTTCATAGAAAACTTGTCAATAGATTGAACAACAAGAATTAAACACCCTCATTCTCATGCCTTTTTTTTATTGTACTAGATTAATACAAAAAAATCTGGTGTGAAACACTCACACAACTTTCTCTTGCCAATGCAAATAATTAACAATATAACGTAACATTAGTAATAAAACATTAGAAATAAACAAAAAACTAACCTCAAAACACATAACCTTATTTTAATCATGAGTGAAAGATGCAAAATGAAAATCAACTTTAGTTTGGCTTAAAAATACGGAAAATCGCTCTTTCACGCTAAACTAGGCATTGTAAAAAAATGCTCTAGGTAAAAGTTGTAGATCTTTTAATTTCCTATAAATTTTATTATATACACTTTTGTCATAAAATGCATACTAAGGCCGAAATCTTAAAAAAATCAATTTTTCACAAGTTTACGTGAGAAAAAAACAGAAAATTGCTAATTACCGCTAAACTAAGCGTTATACAAAAATATTTTACAAATAAAAGTTGTAGGATTTTAAATTATCAACAACTTTAATTATATACATTTTTGCAGTAAAATGCATAATCTTAAAAAAACAATTTTTTTACGTGAAAACAGCCTCACCAAGAATTTCAGCAAACATGGCGCCTACCCTATCTTGTAGAGCAAAAAAAATTAAGTAAATGATGCGATTTTTAAAAAAATCGTAGGACCAGTTTTTGAGAAAATCGCAGAAAAGTAAAAAATTACACGAATAAACTACCACTTCCAGTTGTACACACACGCGCGCGCACGCACACACACAGACCAATCGCTAAAAACATGTTTTTTTGGTTCAGGGGGTCTGAAAACGTAAAGATCCGGTGAAAACTCGATTTCGAAAATCGACATGAAAACAATACTTTTCTTCCTATACATTCATATAGGCAAGAGAAAGTAAAACAGTCATAACAATAATATACTAGTAATAAATAATTTCATAGGTCAAGTATAGATTTACATCTTCTGGCATCTGGATGTTTGTTCTTGCCCTCAGTTTTCACCTTAACAGCAAAAAGACTGGTTTGAGTTTTTACTTCCTAAAATGGAAAATAAAATGTTTAACTAGTGCCTTCCACGCTGCGCTGAATAATACAACTGAAAATTATTAGTACAGGGGCCTCCTACGTTGAGTATTTCCTCTTCTATTTTGCAATTGACACCTTGTAGCTTTCAAACTAATTAGTCAAGTAAACACTATACAAAGGAATAGCCTCCAATTAATTAAATTAACATGTCTCTTTCTAGATGACCAGATCTCCTTTGCGAAAAACTGGAACATTAATCGACACCTCCTCAATGCCTGCTCTCCCACCAATATCAGTAAATATAAAAATGATAACAAAACTAATTAGCAGAGAAAATGTACATCGTTTGTTTTATTTATTGAATTATAATACATCAATAATTTGGGAATTATATCTTATTACAAACCATCATCATCTTCTTCATCCCTATTCCAAATTTTCTCGGGTCAGGCCAAAACAACTCTCTACGCGATCACTGAACCATTTCTCCTCCGATGCTCTCTTGGCATCGCTTCTATTTCCAGATTCATATCATACTACATTTTACTAATTGGTGGCAATTTTAGAATTGTCATCTATCATTTTCCTTTGTCCAGTCGTCCATCACAACCAGATGTCGGAAACTACAAGAGATATCAACCGGTTTTCAGATTCGTAATCAACACAAAAAGTTAGTGGGCCTAAATTGGGTTTGAATGTCTGGTTTCAACCTAAAGTGGCCCAAAACCGGAGATCAAGAAATCAAAGTTGAAATTTGTAAACAAAAACTGTGTCATTCAATTCCTCTTAAGGAGTAGTAGGGTTTGAAATTCCAGTTTTGACTGGAAGTGGCTCAAAAACGGAAGTTAAAAAATCAAAGTCATAATTTGGAAACAAAAATTGTGTCATTCGAGTGCTCTTAAAGAATGAATCAAGAAATCACAAATAATTTTTGCCATAAGTCAAAAGTAAGCCTTTCTAAAAATTTCCATCAGCCATGAAACACATTGTCTCATAAAAGGGAATGTATATACATAACTTATTAATTATTTATTAAACATTGTAGCATATATGAACCAATTAATGAATTTTTTATTTTATTATAAAAAAATATTTAAAAAACCACCAGAACGGTTAAATAAAAAATAAACACTTACCTTTTGAAAAGCACTTTTGTGGCTTTGCCACATCATCAGCTTGTTATGATATTTAAAATCAGACATTTATTTTAACTAAGACAATGACCTTCTCTGTATGTTAAGACAATTACAAAAATAAATAAATTCCTGTAACTGTCATGACGTACAGAGGAGGTCAATATCTCTATTAAAATAAATATGTGATTTAATATTATAACAAGCTGACAATGTGGTAAAGCCACAAAAATGCCTCTTAATAGATAAGTGTTATTACATTTTCTTTGACCATGCTGGTGGTTTTTTAAATAATTTTATTTATAATAAAAAATATTACTTATTATATCTTACTATAAAATATGTTTATATTATTCACAAAACACCTAGTTGGTTAGTTATTTAGGCTACAAACATAAAATATTTCATGATTTCAAAACAAAAGAATGTAACCCTGGTAATTATTCATTTTCAAAAAAAAATGTAGCATAATACAAAAGTCTAAAGCAATTTAGTATCCTGAGTATAGTCACTGGAGACACCAGGACTATTTTTGAGAAACCACAACAATCCCTGAACACAACTACGTACACAGGAGATTAACTGCATAATACAACATCCATGCCTGATGTAGAAAAGAAAATTAACACTAATATTGCAAGAAATATGTAGATGCAATGAGATTTACACACGAAAGAAATTACAATTATTTAAAAATGTTTATCATAACTTTACAGAAAATTATGTGAAAATTACTTGCCTGACCAAAGGATTGATAATAATTATAATGAACAACTTTCTAATTTAAGTTTTTTGTGTAAAGTATTTTTAAAGAATTGATAAAATTCATTTACCTGTAAATAATTGTAGGTAACTAAAAATTGTACACTTAAACAAAATTTATAAAGCAATAAAAATAACTGATACACCATCTCCAAACAGCAAAGATTAAGGATTGTAGTCACAAGAAATGTTCATTAATAATTTCTCCAGAGGGCTAGTATTTAAGTAATAATAAATCCTCTGGAAATTTTCTTTATATTTTCATGAGTGAAATATGAAATTAAATATGGTTATCAATTAAACCAAAAGCCCAAAAAACCAGTTTCAATCAATTTTTTAAAAGTTTTGTTAGTTGAATAAAAATAATTTTTTGATAGAAAGTCGTTTATAAAGATATAATAAAGGACGTTTTCAATTTATTTCACAGTATTTCTACTCAATTACCCAATATGTTAATCCTTATGCGATACAAAAAACATTTGAGGTTATGTCCCCATTTTGGTTATTCCTACAAAAGCAAAACTTTTAAGGTAAACATTTAAATAAAAGGGGTCCAACAAGGCATCTGGCATCCAAGAAAACTGCATTTTATAGAACATTATTAGTGCTCTAAACAAAATCAATACTATCCTGCTGCACTAACTGTAGTTCCTAACCAAAAAGTCACATAACCTAAAACTTCAAGGCTTTCTTTTAAAAAATTAAAAATAAATACTATTTTTAATATTTTTACATGCTAATGTACTAACATATAACGATCGTATAAAAGTACTACTCATAATTGATTTAAAATCACAAAATCACTACAATTTAGGCACTACACCTCACGTGCGATTCTAAAAAATATAGATAATAATACATAATAATTTATATTATAAAGTCAAAATAATTTAAAAGATATTAATGAGTGAATAACTTTGAATGTGCTTACCTACTGAAACTGTTACTAGTGTAGATTATTGCTAAACGAAACTTAAATGAAAAAAAAAGAAATACGAACGCTTCATATAAACCGGCACCCCACTGTTTACATATTCAAGATCAACATGATACTTCAAATACGCGTTTTATGTTAGTTATCAAATTGTACTGTATGATAAACACTTTAAAATTACGTATTATATAAAGATAAGGTATTTACAAGAATGTCTTAAACCAATAACGCTAATAATTTATATTTAGATTATATAATTTTTTTATATATTTATATTTTGAACAAAATTTTAATTATTACAATGAAATTACAAAATTAAAATATTTTTTATAATTTTAATAAAATATATTACCGGTCATTCATTATAGCCATATTTTCTTGTATTCTATGTAACAGCTGGTCCATTACAATTATTGAGAGTATGATTCAAGAAATTGTGGTTATGTTTTGAAGTGTCTTGCTGTCAAAATTCAAACATGAATGCCTGGGAAGGTAGAGTTTCTTAATTATATTAAATGTTATTTAATGATATAATACTAAATTTAATTTTTATTCCACCATTAAATCATAATGTATTTTAGAGCTGATCAATTAGTTTACATGAGGATTCATTACGAACGTACGATGTGTAACGGCAGTAGTGCTGGTAGTATAGATTTCTAACGTTGAAAAATTTATTTTCTGTCGTTCGAAAAAACAAAAAAAAATACCAGTATTGTCAAATTACAATACATTATTTCGATTATTGTAGCGAGATAGTTTCTACTGGAGAATACTAACTTGTTTTATTTGTAAGACGACAAAGCCTAAACCTTCGTAGATTTAGCGAAAAGTTTTTTTTCTTTATTTGTGTTTTACTACCAAAATTACTAAACTGGTTATAACTTCGTAAACTATACAACTTTATATTGTAGCCCAAATTACGGACGATTTCCTTTTTGAATAAGTTTCGTGAAAGAATTTATTTTAGGGTAGCTTATGCTTGGGAAAACTAAAAAATCTAATAACCTAGTAAAACACCCAGATAGTTTATTAAAGAAAACTAACCAAATTGAAACAAAAATGTGCAGCCACTCTTTGGGATTCAGAAGTCTTGGTAATTATACAAGTACTGCTGTTATTTTATTCTGTAAAATTAATTTTAGTAATAATTTTTCTATTTATTTTTTAATGGCTGTGCTTGGATAAGAATGTGTTCTGAAGTAATCTGAAAAAAAATCAAAAATGGTGATAATTTATATAAAACAGCCAACTGATTGTCTAGTAAGAATTCATTTTTGCAGAAATGGTAGTTTTGAACATCAGGACTGGATTTACTGATGCATGTTTTGTAATAATTTTTCATATTCTTTTATAAAATATTCTTCAGTTTTTACAAATATTCTTGCTCATCTTCACATGTTGTATGTAGCTAACTATTTATTTGTTGTAATGTATTGTATTAATAGATATTTACCTTCACAAACTGTTTGCTTTTAAAATGTCATAAGGTTTCCTGTTACAATTATATCTTGAATAATATTGATTAAAAAATAAGGAAAATTATGAAATATTTTTTGCATCTGTAGTCCAAATTGGTTAGGGTTTACTGTAGCAGATTTTTGTAAAATCATACTTTTTGATATTTATTCTATAATCATGTAAACTTTTTATATTAAGATGAAAGTTAATAACAATAACTTTTTGTATTGTATTTTTCAGATTTAAGGAAACAAGCTCGGAAACTGGAAAATGAAATTGATCATAAATTAGTTTCATTTAGCAAACTTGGTGCCGGACCATTAGGCCACAGGAATTCCAGAGATCGGTACGGCCATTTTTATGTTAATTATACTATAAAATAGAATATTTTAGGGGCAAAAGAGACATTGTTGAATGTACTGGTATAAATGATTAACTGTCATTATTTATAAATGTCTATTTCTGGATAGATAGTGCCAAGTTGTAATCTACGTACTCTTGTATTCCAGTACATGATAGATCATACTCTTGTGAAATGAAATAGGGTTCATCTTTGTAAAAAGCAGAAATTGTGAAAACTTTGAATGTTAGATATATTGCAGTATATTTTTTGAATGTGGAACAGTATTATTTTGTAATATTTCCTTAAAACCATTGAATAATTTTTAGGTTGTAATATTGTTTATAAGGGTTATTCGGAAAGTAAAATCCAATTTCTTATAAAACATAAATTATCACAGAGTTTATCAAAAAACTTTTTGTATTTAATTCCTTATAGGTTTCTCTATTTTTCTACGTAATTTTTATATTTATTTAGACATTTATCATAATATTCTATAAGCTTTAGTGTGCCTAAATAATAGATGTCTGTTGCCTGTGAGGATAACCAGTCTTTTAACTACTTCTTTCACCTCGCCATCTATGGCAAAGCACTTGCTGCTGAGAAACAGAACTAGTTGTTTTACCCACATTCAAAAATTCCAATCCTAAAGTTGAAATTGTGAATCGCCAGTCTTCACGAATCATTTTGTTCACAGCATTGACCAAATCTTCTGTGATAACTGATGGTCGACATGATTGCGATTTATCATGGACATTTTTCCATTCATCCTTGAAAGCTCTCACCCACTTACACACTTTGCGATCACTCATTGCATTAGGGCCATACACTTCACTTATTTGTTGATGAATTTCTGCTGCTGCAATGTTCCTTGCTGTCAGAAACCAAATCACTGACCGTATTTCTCATTCGGCAGGCTGATCAATTGTTTTAAACATTTCGAATTGACATTGTAAACACCACACTCCAACAATAACAATGCAAATGGCGTTGTTTGATGAGCAAGGCATGCCAGGAGCTGCGCATACACATTTCAACGGGTGTTAATATAGTATGCGGCCTACCACGTTATGTTTAGTGAAGTTTGTATTTGTTGATGTGGTAACACAGTCCTTTTCTTGCGCATAAAGATTCACATATTTTACATTAAGGTTATGTACGAACTACAGTTAATACAAATCATAACTTGGCCATTTGCCCATAACAGACAGGTGGAGTGTCAAATTATTTACACTCAATCTGTTAGTTACAGGGCTAAAATAAATAGTTCTGTTTCTTATCACATGGTCAGCCAATTAAATGACCGAATCATTTAAGAACAGAAGAGGTAGACGTGTAAAAGACACTAATCAGAGTTATCTTCTCTGAAAGTAATGAATTTCATTGTACAGCCAGACCCTGTGGTGAATGAAGTGAAGTTGTCATTTGCAGAGTGGAAAATATGTGCTTTTCAGAGGGCCCGGTATGCTGATAAGCGTACTTTTCCACTCAGTGAGGAAAGCAACGGTAAACCACCTCACTCCTCGTTTTACTTAGTAAAACCTCTAGAGGTTCAAACCAGCCTACAGGCTGATGACCAAAACAACAACAACTTGGCCATATATCATGGAATATTATGAGAAAAGAAGAACCTGATTTGTTTGTTGTTTTTCTTAATGATATTTATAGTGTATTTATCGTGTATAGACAGACTTAACATAAAAATAACTGAAATCCACACATAAATGTAAACTATATTTACTTACCATTAATATTTATATCCTTTTCGTATTATTAATTATAGTATTATTTGCTATTGTAAATTATCGTATTATTATCATTTTCTTGTAAATTATCCTTTTTATTGTCCTTATTTTATCCTTTCTTTTTGAAAAACTATCCTTTTATTTTAAAAGTATGCGAAAAGTGCTAGGGGACAGTGCTACCGTACCAAAAAATTCAAACTTCATTAAACATGACGCGGTAGGCTGCATACTATCATAGCACCTTCCAATGTTTGCAGAACATTGGATTAGCTACAGTGATTCAGACCTTACGTTCCGAATAACCCTTGTGTAAATGATATGTGTTACAGGCCATTCCAGTCAGTTAGCTACTAGGCAGCTGTTATGAGAAATTTAATAACTGTAGATGGATGAGCAACTTCGCAAGGGACTTGCTAAAACACTAATAGCATTTCTGTTCAAAAACAAGTCAACAATAAAAAATTAGGAATAAATTATCTGTAACGTACTGTTCCCAATCATAAATAAAAACAAGAAAAATTTGTTAAAGTTTTAGTTAAATATCACCCTACTGTAGTTATCTACAGATTTGAGAATTGATGAATTTCTGTAGCCAAAAGTAAAAACGTACAAAAAAGTGGATATGGTAAAAATTGATCTTTACAAATTATTCAGTAAAACATTATATTCTCATACCCAGTTGTCTTTCATATGATATAAACAGTATAGCTATATATATAATAATATAATATAATTTGGGTCTTTCATTTATCTGATCTAACTATATTCAGTTATGTGTTTTACTACTAGGCTTAAAGTGATACCTCCAATTCATGGCATTCGGTAAGTTTCATCTAGATTTCACAACGTGTATTAGGCCTGGATTAATTATTTTATATTTCTGAATTATCAGTTCATAATGATAATGAGTTAGTGTTTTTATCGATGCGTACAAGTAAATTTTTATTTTCTACCATTATCTCAGCTGCTAACAAGCAGCTACAGATAAATGCTTTAAAAATTTTCTTATGACATGGGTTTACTTGTCAGTTTTGCTCCTTAAAACTATTTTTGAAGAATTTATTATCTTGGTAATCAAAAATGATTTTTTTTTTTTTTTTAACTTTGGAGACCGCAATGGATCACTTAAGTCAGCTTATTGGAAGTTCTGTTCTGGTTCTTTTCTTTGATCTTTTCCCAGTATTTTTTCATTCTGACAGATCTTGCCTGTCTTTCTGCATCTGAAACAATCGCTCTTCTTACTCCTCTGTTGTCTGTCTTTTGTTTGAATCTGATGTTTTTATCCTTCAATGCCTTCAATTTCTCTGTCTCACTCTCCAAATCCCTCACTGTCATTCCCAATTCCTCCATATCTTCCTTAATTTCTTTTTAATCCAAATTGGTGCTGTTTTTTTGAAATAAAGATTCCTTATTATTCTGTTAATTATTCTATCTTCTGGTGTTCTAAGTAATTGGCCAAAGAACAATATTTTCTTTTTCCTCATGGAGTCTATTATTGGTTCGTTTTCTCGATAAACTTGTTCGTTGGGTAATAATCTCCATTCACCCTCTACTTTGTGTTTTTTTCCTATACATTTTCTGAGGATTCTTCTTTCCAGTTTTTCGATTCTATCGGTTCTATTTTTCTGGGTTAGCTTAAATAGCGTTTCGCACCCATACGTAATTTCTGGTTGAACTACTGTTTTATAATGTCTGATTTTAGTGTGGATTGACAGGCATTTCTTGTTATATGTATCTTTTGTCAGATGTTGGGATCTAGCAAGTTTTTTTGGCTCTTTCCTCCCAGGCTTCTCTTTCATTATTGTATGTTATTATTTCTCCCAAGTATTTAAAAGATTCTACTAGTTCTATGTAATGGTTGTTAACTTTCACTTTACTTATGCACAGTGGGTCCATTGTCATCATTTTAGTTTTCTCATAAGATATTTTCAGTCCAATTTTCCCAGCTATCTGTTCTAAATCTGTTAGCTGTTTTCTCGCTTCTTCTATATCTTTGGCTAAAAATGCTAAATGCAAAAATGATTTATATTACATTTTTCTAATTTAATATTAGAAAGAAATACCCTCTTTTCTTTTGATCAGCTCCTTTTGGATTAATTGTTAATAATGTTGAATGATTTATTTCAATTATTATAAAATAATTGTTTAACAAGGTTAAACAGTAAATTAATTAGTTTATTTTAGAGATAAGGTATTCAAATGGGTTGGTGATTTGTTACATTATAATATTTTAAATGTAATCTAAATTACTACAAATACGAGGGACGTTCAATGATTAACGAGACAAATTAATGTAGAGAAAAAACAGTTCATTCAATAACAATTAAATTTTTTGAGGCTCAAGTAGGCAAACTTGGGAACACTGTTTATCATCTGTTAGATCATAATTCTTATAAAGATAATCTTTTTTGTTCATTTCATAATTTTAGCTCCACTTGAAACATGTATGCCAGAAAATCAATGTTAGGATTTTTACCATCTGAAGGTGTAAAATGGGCGGAAATTTACACAAGAATGTTGAAACAGTATGGTGAAACATATTTTAACCGCAGTAATGTGTATAACTGCCCCTAACAGCCAGGTGGAGTGTCAAATTATTTACACTCAATCTGTTCGTTGCAGGGCTAAAATAAATAGTTCTGTTTCTTATCACATGGTCAGCCAATTAAATGACTGGACCATTTAAGAACAGAAGAGGTAGAGGTGTAAAAGACACTAATCAGAGTTATCTCCTCTGAAAGTAATGAATTTCACTATACAGCCAGACCCTGTGGTGAATGAATTGAAGGTGTCATTTGCAGAGTGGAAAATAAGTGCTTTTCAGAGGGCCCGGCATGCTGATAAGCGTACTTTTCCACTCAGTGAGGAAGGCAATGGTAAACCACCTCACTCCTCGTTTTACTTAGTAAAACCTCTACAGGTTCAAACCAGCCTTTCGGCTGTTGACCTAAACAACAACAATGTCTATAAGTGGGTGGAAAAATTGAATTCAGGCAGAACAAACATTACTGATCACTAGTCCTCGGATCGATATGCACTTTTTTGACCCCAAATATGCCAAAAAAAAAGAGAAAATATGCACCAAAAAAGTTGAAATATGCAAAAATTAATGCAAAAATAAAAACAAGTTATTTTTAATAATTTTTTTAAATTAATTTAACTTCGAAATACATTATATTTTTAAAATGTTTTAAATAATGAATATGCTAATCTAATCATAATTTAATCACTTTAACCGTAATCATCACATTTAAAAAAAATCTGGTGTGAAACACTCACGCAACTTTCTCTTGCCAGTGCAAATAATTAACAATACACCTAACATTAGTTATAAAACATTACAAATAAATAAAAAACTAACCTCAATAAACATAACCTAATTTTAATCATAATTATATGAAAGACGCAAAATGAAAATCGATCTCAGTTTTCCTTAAAACTGTAGCTAATAAGACAGTTATAGCTAATGTTAGTGTAACATTCATTTGTTGTATTATAGCCTTTCACACAGTTTTCCTTTGCCATTCTATATATGAATGCCTGGTTACTTTAATTTTTGTATTCTGTGGAGAAATAAAACTTAGTTTTTCTATTACCCAAATTTTTACTTGTATGTATTGTTTACTGACGTAGAGTTTTATTACAGATTTTTTCAAAATTAAACTTTTTACAGTCATATATTGTATTGTCATATTATATTATTGTATTGTATAGTCATATATTGTATTCACTATCATTTTGGTACCTGGATATGGCTGCATTAGTATCTTTTAATTGTTTTAGTTTATTATGAAACTAACAAAATTATATTTTGTTTTGTGTTTTAGAGATACTGAACCATTAATTTCGAGTGATCACATCTTTGAAAGCCAATGCTTGGACATAGAACAACTTTTAGCCAAGGTTTGTTTCTTTGTATCATAAAATGATTTATTATTTATTTATCTTTTGAATTGTTTAATGGATAATGTACAAGTTAACTTGTCAAGATGAACACCAAAAGTTTGAGAATGAATTGGAATATTTGTAGCTAATGTTAGTGTAACATTCATTTGTTGTATTATAGCCTTTCACACAGTTTCCCTTTGCCATTCTATGTATGAATGCCCGGTTACTCTTATTTTTGTACTCTGTGCAGAAATAAAACTTAGTTTTTCTATTACCCAAATTTTTACTTGTATGTATTGTTTACTGAGATAGTTTATTTACACTATTAAATGCACACTATAGTATATTATAGTCCTACCTCATTTATCTGGATGTCCAGATTATCCAAACTAACCTGGATCAGGAAAAAAATTTATTCGTAAAATCAGGATATCCCACATACAGCATTTAAACAACACTGCTATCTAGGAACAGTATATTATACACTGTATAACCCGTACAGTATTGTATGAGGCGTGGCTATTAAATAACGAGACTGACGTAAAAAATTTTATTTTATACATAATTACTTATTGTCACCTTCATTATACACTCCTTCTCTATCCCTACAATGCTCCATGCAAATTTTCCATTGTTGGAAACAGTGCTGGAAGTCATCTTCTGTCAGCTCCTTCAGGAAACGTGCCGCTTTATCTTTTACAGCTTTCACAGACTCAAATCTTGTCCCTTTTAATGCAGATTTCACCTTAGGGAACAGGTAGAAGTCACATGGTGCAAGATCTGGTGAATAAGGTGGATGTTCTAACACTGAGATGCTGTACTTGGCTAGGAACCTCTTGACAGATAACGCGGAGTGAGCTGGCGCATTGTCTTGGTGGAGAACCCATGATTTGTCCTTCCACATTTCGGGGCATTTTTTCCTTACTCTTTGACGTAGTTTAGAAAGTACCTTAAGGTAGTAATATTGATTAATTATTTGACCTTCAGGAACCCAGTGAAGGTACACAGTCCCATGGATATAAAATAAAAAACAATCATCATTGCTTTAAATTTTGACTTGCTCATTCAAGCTTTTTTGGCTCTTGGTGAAGTTCGGCTCTTCCAGTGTATGGATTGGCGCTTCATTTCCGGATCATAAGTAAAAAATCCACGTTTCATCACATGTTATTATCGTTTTAAAAAAATTTGGGTCGTTTTCAATTGCGTACAAAGTGTCAGTACAAACATTTTTGCGAGCTTCATTTCAAACATTTTTGAACGGCACGTGTCCTGAAGGAGCGGACTTCCAGAAGATGATATCCAGCACTGTTTCCAACAATGGAAAATTCGCATGGAGCATTGTAGGGATAGAAAAGGAGTGTATATTGAAGGTGACAATAAGTGATTATGTATTAAATAAAAATAAAATTTTTTACGTCAGTCTCGTTGCCACACCTCGTATATTTTTATACGAGGCGTATTTTTAAAGTAAGTACCGTTTGAAAATAAAAAAAAAATAAAAGGAAATTTGCAAAAACTAATTTTATTTTCGGAATCTACATACGTTTATCTATTTTTTTACATAGTTTCCAAGTTTTTGTAAACACTTTCATATCCCACAACTAAATTTTGGAAACCTTCTTCATAAAAACTTGCCGCCTGCTGTGATTTGACCTTTGGCTTTGACCTTTACGGGAGAGTGCGTGTGTCTCCAATCCATGCTTTGTTGTTTCGATTCGGGAGTGAAATGCAAAATCCACGTTTCGTCTCCAGTTACGATCCGACTCAGCATATCGTCACCGTTTTCATCATAACGTGTCAGAAAATTCAAGGAACTGTCGAGTCTTTTGAACTCTCTCGAGCGGCCTCACACTGCCGCTCAGACCCGAGCTGCATTGGACTCTTTTGGCTGGGAAGTTTTGGACCACCCACCCTACAGCCCTGACCTTGCGCCGAGCGACTTTCATCTCTTCCGTCATCTGAAACATCACTTAGGCGGCAGCCGTTATGACGATGACGACAAATTGAAAACGGCCGTGAATTCTTGGTTATCACAGCAGGCGGCAAGTTTTTATGAAGAAGGTTTCCAAAATTTAGTTGTGCGATATGATAAGTGTTTACAAAAACTTGGAAACTATGTAGAAAAATAGATAAAAGTATGTAGATTCCGAAAATAAAATTAGTTTTTGCAAATTTCCTTTTATTTTTTTTTTTTATTTTCAAACGGTACTTACTTTAAAAATACGCCTCGTATCATAGTTTTTTGTAGTATATGCTTTGAAAATATTTGTATAAAAGTACATTTTGTAGAGTACACTGACTGTAAAACAAAATAAGAGTATTTTCTTATTTAATAGTGGCTCTTGTTGCAATCAGCCAATAATTTATTAATAAACTTGTGTTATCTGATTTAATTAATGTCACAGTTAACCGCCGTAAATGAGAAATTAAATGAGATGGGTACGACTGATGCTGGCAGTGGAACTGGTGCTGGAATGATTCACACATTACAGCGACACAGAGAAATTCTTCAAGACTATACACAAGACTTCCGAAAAACTCAACAGAACTTCAGAGCACGACGGGAAAGAGAAGATTTACTTCATAGTGTAAGAAATGATATTGATGCCTATAAAAATGCTTCCGGTTTGAACAGGCGATTGGATCTATATGCAAAAGAGACTGAACATATTCGCAGGTAATTTTAATCTACTTTAAAATGACATACTATACAGAAGAATGTTGATTGAATCATTTTTGGAAAATTTTGAATTTTCTGAATTTATTTTTAGTTTTCATTTCATATTAAATATCCTCTTTTGATATTTCTTAAAATTACAGTATTAAAAAAAAACTAAAATTTTGGCATACCATTTTTTATACCCTACTGGCGAAAGTCAAGCCCAATAAGCAAAAGTCGGCCTTAGAGCAAGGTTTTATTACAGATTTTTTCAAAATTAAACTTTTTATAGTCATATATTGTATTGACTGAAAATTATAAGTTATTCTTCTTCTTCAGGTGCCTTCTCCATTACGAAGGTTGGCTATCATCACGGTCAGTCGCACCTTGTCCACTGCTGCTCTGAAAAGGTCATGCGACGAGCAGTTAAACGCTTCTCTCAGGTTTCTTAACCAGGATATTCGTCTGCGTCCCACTGAGCGTTTACCAACGAGTTTCCCTTGAATTATGAGATGCAGAATCTCATATGTAGGCCCCCTCATGTTGTGTCCAAGGTATGTCAGTTTTCTTATCCTGATGCTCTGCAGGATTTCCACCTCTTTCCCTACTCTTCTGAAGACCTCCATATTTGTGACCCTGTCCATCCACAGTATTCGAAGCACTGTCCGGTAGGTCCACATTTCAAACGCTTTTAGACAGGTCTCACATTCTTTGGTGAGTGTCCACACCTCTACCCCATACAAGAGGGTAGGAAAGACGTAGCACTTCAAGAGACGGGTCCTGGTTTCGAGGCTCAGGTCGCGGGCGAATAGAAGAGGTCTCATTTTTAGGAATGCTGCCCTGGCCTTTTCAATTCTGATCTTTATTTCTGGCAGGTGGCTTGCACTGCAATTGACTCGGGTTCCCAGATAGTTATTGGCTTCCACTTGTTCGATTCTGTCTTGCCCAGCAAAAAGTTGTTCTTGTGGATTGTCTCGCTTAGTAATGACCATGTATTTTGTCTTCTTAGCATTTATACCGGTACTTCTTAAATTATTGTAATACTGTAATTAGGCCTAATTTTTATTTTTATTCAAAACCTGAGATCTTTGTCAATATTTTTATTGCATATGGTACCTATTTGTCATGTGCTTTTATTATATTAGAGGAATAGAGGTTAAAAATGTTCAATACAATCTACATTGAGTAGTAACTAATGACAAAATTTAAATAATCCAGCATTTACAGACAAAAAATTTGTGAAAACTGTTACCAAACTTGAAGGTGCTGCAAAAAGTCATAAAAAAGAAGAATACACCGAAGATAGTGTAAAGATTTTGAGCGCCTAATTTTATTTCTGAATGAAAAGATGATTTTAACCAAAATCATTTAAAATAATATTTTGGTTTGTGTATTGATGCAATTAGTATTATATTGTACATTATAAAACTATTGTACAAATAATTTAAAAAATATTTAAATTCTGTTGTTTTTAATATTAATAAGGCGTGTCTGGAAAGTAAGTACTATCTTGAAAAATTCTAAAACAGTTTTTTCTAACCAATTTTATTTTTACGTGAAAGAACATACTGTAAAATATTTTCCAACATTGTTTACACCAGTGTGCACACTTATACCAGTGATGATAGGCATAATCCATAGCATTTTCCCTGGTAAAGTCACTTTTGAAATACTTACCACTTAAGTTCGTGCTTCATATGCAAAAAGGTTTTAAAATTTGTAGATTCATCTGAAAACACTGATTGATGGAACTGTCTGTTCTCACAAATTTTCTCCTCCACTTTCCAAACCTAGTCATCATTCACAACAGAAGGCTGCCACTCCATGCTTTTATCATGGACATTTGTCTCCCCTTCATTGAACTACCTAACCGACTTTCACACCGTTCCATCAGTCATAGCATTTTCATCGTTTATCTCTATTACCTGATGATGAGTTTTGGCTCGCTTAACCTTCCTTGCATTCAAAAACTGGATTACGGAACGAATCCCTGGTGGGTTCATCAATTGTTTAAAAGCCTTTAAACGATCACTGGAAACACAAAATAGAAAACAAATTAATTGTTATGGCATCAGTGAACTGGGGTTAAACCAACAGAACTAATACACAAAACACAAAGCAATGATAGTATCAATGCTGTGGCATTAAAAAAAATAGTACTTTTTCCGGACACACCTCGTGCAATAAAAAATAACCTTCAATTGTGATGAACATAAACTCTCCCTTTTAAGATAAAATTTTAAATAGCTCCATTACCAGTGCTCCAATGATGCCAATATTTCAATAGTTAACTGTATTCAAATTTATTTTTTCTCGTCTTTCGTGTATGGTTAATTTTAGACCATGTGAGGTGACTTTAAACATTTCTGGAGGCTCTTGTTTGCAGCCCTCATTTTCAGCATTCGTTCACTGTATTTGTAGCCTTTTCTCATTTTTTCTGTCCAACCAATGCTCTGTTTTCCCTCTTCATGGAAACCTTTAAAATTCATAATTAGTTGTCTAAATTTGGTTCGATTCATTAAGTTTTTTCAGTTTATTTCGGTTTTCTCACTATCCTTTCTGACTTTCTTAAACCATTTATCTGATGCCTTAAGTCTATTTTTTAGTGTCTTAAAAATTTGTTTTGTCAACCGGTTGTCATCCATTCTATACAGGTGTCTGTAAAATTTTTGTCTTCTTTTTTTAATCATTTATTTTTCTTTGTACAGTTCTTCTCATCTTCGTAACTTATAATATCTCTCTACTATCTTCAAACCCATTTTCTTACGAAGGATCTTTTTTTAAAATTTCTCTGCTTCTTTTACTCCACCCTTCCTAATCTTCTAAGGCACTCACTCACATACAGACACACAGGTTTTATCACAGTAATTAAAACCAAAAAAAAATTATCAGTAATGTAATGGCTAATCTTGGCTTGACTTGTGAGTGCTTTCTTCTTATACAAAGTGTGTCCTCGGAGTGTACCAGCCATCTTTCCTCGTCTGCTGTTGTTCATTTCCTTTTCGCTCATATTCGGTTGTATTCTTAAACTATATTTTTGCACTGTATTCTTAAAAATCATTTCTTTTGTTGTTCCAGCTCTGACAGACTGCTTGAAGATCAAATAACTATTGCTGTAGAAACTCGAGAACATTTAGTATCTCAACGTTTAAACCTGAAGCGACTTCAGACACGTATGCATGATTTATCTAGTCGTTTCCCATTGGTCAATAGCTTGGTACAGCGTATTAATTTACGCAAGCGCAGAGATTCAATCATTCTTGGCTGTGTTATAGGTTTATGTACATTTTTGATGTTGCTCTATATTTTCCGATAATGTTTTTTCGTTCATCACTCACTTATTATGCACTCCATTATATTGTTTTTTTTATTTATAATTAATAATTGTTATATTTTGTTTAGTTCTATTGTGTTAGTTATAGTTGTAATTTTTGGTCGGATCGGTTAATTTTTTTGTTTTGCACTTGTAAAGAATAACAAAATTTTTTGTGAAAAATATTGATCGTATGTAAAGTTTATTTAATAATTTAAAGTTTATTAATTTTAATAATTTTTTATATAAGATTGTGACGTACATGTAAATTCTTTGTGTCTATTTTTTGGGGGATTTCTAAATTTTTAGTGAATTATGTGATAATTATAAGGGGTTTTTAGTCTAACTGGTGCCGGCCAGCTATAAACCATTGTCTCAAATTATCTGTTTAATGTTACTAATAAATTATTTTTATTTGAATCTGTGTTTTAATTATATTTTACATCTAACCTTTTCTTTTGTGATTTTTTGTTTGATGTTCTATCGTGGTTTAAGGCCTTCTTTGTGGTCATTGCCATTTTAAACACAGTAAAATAGTTTAACTCACAGTTAATACAATTTCCCAGTTCGTACACAGTTTTTATGAAGTCGCTGAAGTGTGTATAAAAACCTATGTTGATGTACAGGGTCCATTATGAAAGTAATGGGCATTTTCTATAAAAAAAAGATATTTTGATCGTACTGGTACAAATGCTTAAATTTTGTTTGAAATACTCTCCCCTTGCATTAATACACTTGCGGAGACGTGTCTGCCAAACCTGGATGGCACCCTGAAACTCCTCGACAGGAATGTCTGTTAGGAACCTTGTAACATGCTTTTGGATGTTTTTCATAGATTCCCAATGCTTTTCTTTAAGCTGTCTCTTCAGTTGGGGAAACAAAAAAAGTCTCACGGAGCCAAGTCGGGACTGTAAAAGGGGCTGTGGGACCACCGAGCTGTTGCTTCAAGCGTTCAAAGTTCTTTCTGAACTTCCTTCAACATTTTCAGAACAAGTTTCATGCAGACCTTGCGCATTTGCAGATCCTCGGTCACTATCCCATTTACCTACCCATGTACCTACTATCTCAGTCAAACATTAAACCAAAAAAAAAAATACTATCTCAATCGACAGTTGGAACACAAACTTCACACACAGAATTCTTGTTGTCGATTCTGGTCTTTGTTGGGCGTCCAGCACATTCCTGACACCCTAAAAATGCCCACATTTGCTGTACATGGGATAGTGAGGATCTGAGAACGGGGTTCGTCGGCGACCTCTTCCCAGCCCTCCATGGACACCTAGTGCCATGGTAAACTGTAACTGTAACTTGTGCCTGAACTGTAACCTTAAAATGCAGTCGTCCTTGAAAGCCTCTTGAAGCAACTGGAATGTTTCGGTTGCATTCTTTCCAAGCCGCACACAAAACTTAATGGCGTATCGCTGTTCAAGCGAACACTCCATCGTGCCATGTAACAAATTCGAAAAACAAACTTCATGTGGAGACGTCTTACCACTCAGACAGTCAGGGCAGATTGGCAACCGGCTGCATTGGAAGGGCAGCCTCCCCACCACATTTCCCAACCGGTTTTACCGGGCTGGGATGGATAGTCACTTTCATCAAGGTCAATCAACTTTTACACCCATGTCGTACTTTGACAATCCAGTTGCCTTCTGTACGTACTTTAGGGAATTAATAAAACTGCTTATTAAACGGGAAATTGTTAATCGTGAGCGTATTAAATGGATTTAACCGCAGTATAAAAGTAGTACCAAATTTGTTTTTGAATATCAATAGTGTTTATCAGATCAATAGTGTACAATATCAAGAATGTTTAATATAATTTTGCTTCATTTGTAAAAGGACTATTTTATCAAAAACCACAAAGCTTAATAAGCATTTTTCTTTGTTAACAATGCTTTTTTCTTATAAAAATAGTGTTATTTCAGTAGGAATTGTTGAGGTAGAACATGCTTAGCTTATATTTAGATAATAATGCACAACGCATCATTCATAATTGCGTACTTGATTGTAGTTTTATAAAGATCAGTTCTCACTATATATGCCAATTCTACTTGTATCCTGGCCATGATGCTTTCCTGCCTAATACGCTCATAAGGGGCAGTCCCTTAAAAATCGTATTATCCTTAAAAAGCGAGCTGTTCCGGTCTGCTACGCTTCTAAAACGCAGCAGTCATCATCTCGCGGTATGAATTATGTTTTTATCCACCTTCCACCCAAAAAATTTAAAATTTATGTAGAACGTTCAAAAAAAGTTTAACTTGTTTTAAAAAATCATTTTTTTTTTACATCCCCTATAGTGATTTTTCAAAAAATAAATTATTTCCTGCACATTCCCACGTTTTTGGCAAAATTTAAGACTAAATAAATTTTATTTTTGTTTTCTTTATTTTGGCGTCATAGAGAACAGTCTTATAAAATATTTGATATATCATACGTGCAAAAATATTACATTTTTACAGATTTAGGGCGCTTATAAAATTTAGAATAAATATTATCTCAAATATGTACTGTTAAGCCGATGATGATAGGAAGGGTTAATTTTTAATTTTTACATTCCTTTCCCATGCCATTGCAAACAAATTCATACAGTTAGATATTACTTGTGAAAAATAATTTGTAAAGTATAATTTTATCTAGAAATATGTATATTTCACAATTCTGTAAGTTGCAGAATAATGACAAAGGGGTGAGTTGTTTGTATGCCACTCCGGGTGGTATTTTTTAGTGCGCCACTCCCTTCCTCCCTTTGCTACAACGAACATTAGAACCAACTATTTGTAAAAAAACCAATTTTTATAGAAAAACATCTCAGCTTTCACACAAACTAAGAAACGTGTTTGTATGTTGACTTATGGATGACCTGCATGCGATATCTGTTTGCCTAAAAAATTTTCAAATTTCACAGTTTTTGAGAAAACGGGTCATATGTAAGATACATTTTAAGATGTGTTCACATACTAATTACAGGTTTCCTTAAAATGAACCTTTACCTTGAGTGATAAACAAATATTATTAACGTCAAAGTATAAAATATATTTCAGAGGTTTAACACTGAACTGTCAGAAATTGAATGATATATATCTGTTTATTCTTTTACAAGGTTTTTCTTTGATTCTATTCTCAGTAAAAAAAAAATGCTTTAAGGGGAGTAGTACCAACTTATGATTCCCCATGTTTAAATGGCTTATATTTAAGACCCATTTTTTTCAGAAACTATTTAAGCTACATAGTTGAAATTTCTGGATGTTATTCTTCACATTTTGTAGATGTTATGGTACTAGAATGATAAATTTATATTGAAAATGTTTTTAAATTTCTTTTAATTGACAAATTTTTACATTTTTTTCGGCAGAAAATATTTTTTATTTTGGTCAATTCTTGAGAAATAACAATAATTATAGTAACATAACATCTACTTTATTAATAGAATAACTGGTAAACAAATTCAGCTCACTAATAATAATAATAGTTTCTGAGAAAATTTGTCATTTGTATAAAAAAAAAACATTTTTGGGAATAAGCGTTTAAATTATGTATTTCTGAAGTATTCAGGTTTACTTAGTGTCAGAATAGACCAGCATGTAATTAATTCAATGTAAAAGTCGGTACACATACCCAGAAAAATATCTTAAAAAAAACTAAACCATGTAGAACCATATTTTTTTAAGAAAAAGAAGCAGAATATTCTAATCAAAAATTTAAATTGAAAAATAAAAATTAACTTTTTTTTATTTTTGGTGTTTCTACTCCCCTTAACAGGTTTACAGTCAGGATAGATAAATATTCATTGAATAAGATAAAAAAAATTTAGATAGGCTCAAACAATATTTAAATAAAAATTGGTGTTTACCTGATTATTTTTATTCTGGCAATTAAGATTAGATGATTTACTGGCAATTCAAATAATTTATAAAAAAAGAATGTGTTGCTTGAGTTAATGTTTACTTGAATTCCAATTACTCATTAAAACATCAATCCTATCATTTTATTTGTTCTAATTAATTATTTACTGTCTAGAAGATATAAACTGCAAATAATGATTTTGTTTTTTTGTTTAATGATTTAAATTACATAAAATACTGTTTCCAATATTTTGAACGCTAAATTGTATCAAGCATTTCTGCCATCGCTTTAAATTTGGGTAGACAAGTCTGGGAAGAAGTTTATAACATGCACAAACTTTTACATGATACTATAATAATTTTACTGCATTAGGATGCTGTTTATAAAACCTACTTTAAATTTATTTATTTATGCCAGGTCTGAGTGTCAACAAGGCTCTCCATCTTCCTCGATCATCCCACCACTTTTCTTAATCTCTCCTTCCATTCTCCTCACTCATTCTTCTAATATGTTTATACCAGCATGGCATAATTTTCTCATCTCTCTTTCATTTACAATCTATTTTCATATCTTCTCTAACATCCATTTATTTCTCACCGTGCCTTTTCTTGTTTTGCCTTTTATTGCTTCAAGGAATTTCATCTCTCAGCTTGAAGTTTACATCAATCCTTTTTGGTCATTTTCCAATATTCTGCACCATTCAATATTGACTAGTAGTACAGTTCACATAATTAAGATTGTAGCCCTCTCTGGTACCCTTCTATTCCATGCCATATGTTCTACTACCTGATACAATTTCTGCCTTTCTTCTCGAGTTTCATACATAGATTCATTATGTATTCCACCATCTGCAGAAATCTTAGTTCCCAAATATGTAAAACTTTTCACCAATCTTAAAGGTTCTCCATTTAATTAAATGTCTCCTTCCTTATTTCTTTCCCTTTCAAAAACCATCACTTCGCTCTTATCTTCATTCCATATTTTTCCATTGTATTAGACCCTACATCAGTGTTCTTCAACCTTATCTTAATAAAAAGCCAAATTTTTATTATGGGTGGGCTTAAGGGCCGCATTGATCTAAGTATGTATGTATATTTGTATATGAATGTATATAGTATAAACATATATGAACATTTTGTGTCAGGTTAAAAGAAATAACATGATTTTTTTTTTAAAGCTTATATTGGTTGAAAATGACAGTAAATATCAATATTGAAACATATACTTATACTTAAACATGTTACAAAACTAAAAACATCAAAAATGGTGATTTTTCAGTTCAATGGGAAACTTGGCATTCTTTCTCTTTCACTAGTTTAAAAATCAACAAAATGATGTAATGTTCTAAGCTCTTTGTTCAAAAACTGAAATCGTTCTGCGGGCCGCGCGTTGGAAGATCACTGCCCTACATCCAACTGAATCTAAACATCCTGTGCTGTTTCACTCCATACCAGATCATTGTTTTCTCCCATTATTTCTCTCACTTGCTGATTTATCCCCTCCATAACTACGTTAAACAATACAGTAGAACCCTGCTAATCTGACCCCATCGGGACTGAAGGCATGATTGGAATGCAAAAATGTTGAATTATTGGAGGAACACATTTATCTAACAAGAAATAAAGACAATGCAGTACAGTACAGAATGTTGTGTATTAAACATAAAAAATTGGTACATTACAGTACAATGAACATAGTAATAATAATAAATAATTATGTATAGTTATTTGAGTCATGAGTTTGTCCTTGTTTACAGCGAGGGGTAAAGGGGGAAAAGCATCAGTGTGCATGCGCGACTGCTTTAATTTCAGTACAACAAACACAACAACTTATACTATACCCAGAGCATAGTACAGTGTATCGCAGAACCTTTTGTAGGTTAACTGTACGAATATTAACTGTTTGTTACCGTAAACAGAAATGTTAGTTTCTCGGAAACGTCGGCAGACTATTCAAAGTGCTGAACGAAATCTAATATGCAGTGTAATAAAATGCTGTGAAGTTGAAGCTAATCAAAAATGACTTTCCCTGCCATGAGCGAGTGGCTTTGTACTGTGATGTTTCTCTTTCCACAATTCGAAAAATAAAGAAGGAAATTAAAGACGTGAAGAAGCTATTCTTCAACAGTTTTGTTGACACCAGGTAAAAAAAGGAAACAGTTGTTAGGTAGATACTAGTGAGACTAATAGTGAAGACGCCGGTAACAGCGATAGTAAAGAAGGTGATTTATTCATAGAAAATTTTGTTTCAATAAGGTAGATGGTAATTACAGTAAATCAAACATTTCTAGTTATGTAATTAAGCTGTAGGCAATATTACAGGTCACATTCTTTCTTATAAGGTATGAAGAAAACATTTTCTCAGAATAAACCACAGCTTTCAAAATGTATGTAGAAACTGAATGGTAGTGAAATGTACGAGTAGTGTCTCACTGTTGAGGTTGGCAGCACTGGTAAATTTTTACTTCCCTTCCTCACAGTCCATCCATACGCAAAAGGCAATCTCGTGACTTCAGTATCTATATTTAAGTAATAATGACGTTGCGAAGTATTGTACACACCTTGAAAAATTAACAGCAGTTATGAAGGACGAAAAAGTCTGTAATGTTCGTTAGTTTAGCATGTGACAATCTTGATTTGGCAGCAATATTCCTCCATTTCTGTATCCATAAAATATTCATTGGTGTAGAATATGAGTTTTGTTCGATGTATTAAAAAGCTGTATCAAATGCCTGTTTAGCGTCTGCATGCGATACTCAGGGCAACAGTCTCGTTGTAGTCTTCGCCATCATCATGTTTCTCTTTGTTGTCTGTAGTCGGGGGGATGCCAGCATTTTTTCGTCATTGAGTTCCTCTTCTACTGTACAGTCAGTATCGGCCTTATTTATCCACTCACATACATAGCATAGCTGAGTTGTACATCAGAATGAACAGCATGTAGACTAAATCTTGTAAAATTGGTGGCATATCTAGGTCTTCATTTTCAGACATTCTTCTTGACCGATTTAGTCGATTTCATTTTTACTTTCTCTTGCCTATATGAATGTATAGGAAGGAAAGTATTGTTTTCATGTCGATTTTTCAAAATCGAGTTTTTACCGAATCTACATGTTTTCAGACCCCTGAACCCAAAAAACATGTTTTTAGCGATTGGTCTGTGTGTGTGAACAGAATTTCTCAAGAACAGAACATCGTACGAACTTGAAACTTAAGTTACATACCACTACCGGACCCGACACGAACATTTTCATCAAATCGGTCAACCAGAAGTAGTAGTTTATTTGTCATTTTTCATTTTTTTGTGATTTTCTCAAAAACTGGTCCAACCATTTTTGTTTGAAATCGCTTGATTTACTAAATTTTTTATGCTCTACAAGGTAGGGTAGGCGCCATTTTTGCTGAAATTCTTGGTGAGGCTGTTTTCACGTAAAAACCTTTTTTTTAAGATTACGGCTTTAATATGCATTTTAGCGCAAAAATTTAAATATTAAAGTTGTAGAGAGTTTAAAATTCTACAACTTTTATTTCAAACATTCTTTTGTATAACGCTTAGTTTAGCGGTAATTAGCGATTTTCAGTTTTTTCTCTCAAAAAGTGTGAAAAATCGATTTTTTTAAGATTTTGGCCTTAGTATGCATTTTATGACAAAAGTGTATATAATCAAATTTATAGGAAATTAAAAGATCTGCAACTTTTATTTAGAGCATTTTTCTCTACAGATCCTAGTTTAGCATGAAAGAGTGATTTTCCGTATTTTTAAGTCAAACCGAGGTCGATTTTCATTTTGGGTCTTTCACTCATGATTAAAATAAGGTTATGTTTTTTGAGGTTAGTTTTTTGTTTATTTATAATGTTTTATTACTAATGTTAGAAAATATTGTTTAAATTATTTGCATTGGCAAGAGAAAGTTGTGTGAGTGTTTCATACCAGATTTTTACTATTCATGTTCTGCCACAGTTTACGCCAGGCGCCAAGGTTCAGTAGCCTACTGAGCCCTCGGCAGCTGGTGATGAGTCACGTATTACTGTACTACAATGGCTGATGGCTGATGACAGCACAGTTGGACTAAGCAAAGAGTCGGATTAGCGGGGTTCTACTGTACTGGAGACTTCCTTGTTTTACCAGGCATTTTAAGTGCTTCCTTGTTTTAATCCATTTCTTACCATAAACCACTTATTGTTTTTACATTACATATATTCCCTCTATAAATCTCATTGATAATATAAATCTATTCTTTCTCTATTCTAATTTCTTCCATTTCTATCAATATTAATAGAATTGATATTCATTGTAAATATTTAGGCTTATAAGTTCTTGGGATGTTTTTACTCCTGCTGGGAATCTCCTGGAAGAAATTCACAAAAACATTTTAATTGATTAATAATGTGGGAAGAAACAGAGCTATAATTGTAGCCCTGGAAAAAGTAAGTACAGTGTTCTTGATTTAAATACCCTTCATGCTAGTGATAAAAAGAACCATTTTTTCTTTGTCATCAGTCTCTCGACTGGTCTGATGCAGTTCTCCACGTTTTTCTATTTTGCGCAAGTCATGTCATATCTACATACCTGCAACACCCTACATCTTTTGCAATTTGCTTTAAATATTCTAACCTTTGCCTACCCTTACAATTCACTCCTTCAATTTTACCCTCCATTACTGATAGAGTAATACCTGGATGTCTTAAGATATGCCTTGCTAGCCTATACTTTCTTCTGGTAAGATGTTTTCATATACTTCATCTTTCATCCACTCATCTAAGAACATCTAAATTACTTATTTTGTCCACCTTACCTTTAACATTTTTCGATAACACCTCAGTACAACCCCGTTAGTTCAAACCCCTTGAACCCAGACTGAATTAAGCCTCAAATAATTTATAAGATTTAAAAATTGAGCAGATTTAAATTGATTTAATAATTTATTGATTTAAAATTGTATTATTAAAAAGAGCAGAAAAACAAAATACTGTGCTCTAAAAATTCTTCCAAATAAAATACAATAAAATAAAATAAATAAAATACAATTAGCATGATAATTACAGTCTTGAGTTATTACTTATTTGGAAATCAGAAAACTTTTGACTGTTTTGTTCGAGTGTCAGCACAGACGACACCGACCAAGCTCCTTATGTTGAAAAGGATCATGCAGCTTACAATCAATGTATGTTTGAAACCTGTAAATGAATGCTTTATCTTTAATATAGACGCGGTTTTCTGTAAGTATGTTTCCTTTTAATTAATTTTCCTTTATTATTCAGTTAAACCGGATTTTCAATAACTCAGATTGGCCCCATATGCCTCATTTATCCGAGGTAACAACATTGAACTGTATAAACGATTTGTGCTGCAGACTTACTGTAATACAATCCACGCTCAAAAAGTAACAAGTTTTTTGAGTTACAGAAAAATTCAGAGGTCAATCAATAGACGTTTAAAGGTAACAGTAAAAATATTGGTATTTTTAAAGAAAAATAACATTTTAGTGTTGCTAAAAATTTTATTTAAATAAGAAATATAATAAGAATTAAAAAATTGTTAACATTTTCCCAAACACTAAATTTTTTAAAACTACAATAATACATTTTAAAGTTGGTTCTCTTACAACTTAATAAGCTCTTTTATTTTAATTAACACCTTGAGCTTCACAAGTAAAAATTTAGTTTATTGAAAGGTGGATTAGCAATCTTTAACCCAACAGTTCACCTTTCCATTTCATAAAATGATACTTCAGTAAAGATTATTTTTTATAGCATTCAAATTTCAGACGGTTTCGCTCACTAAGCAATTTATTCCCCAAATAAACTACCAAAAATGTTCAGCAAGTAATTTTTTTACAGTATGCTAAAGAAAAATAACTCTAAATTTTGTCTTTCAGTTAGCTAATAGAAATTAGAGCTTAAATCATCTTTGGAAAAGAAAACGCTTTCGTTCTTTCTTTACTCACTTCGAACACTAATTACAATTATAACATTTAAAAAAATATTTTTAAAGAAAAAGGCAACGGGTTTAAAAATCATGAATGTTTTCTGGTCTATAAATAAATAGCAACATAATACTATATGACTATTTTATCGAACTCCTGTACAGGTATTTTTAACAGCCATATTATATTGATAATCAAAATACATATAATTTTCTTTAAACCACCAGTAATATGGTAAACAGTAAATACTTACCAATTATAGCACTTTTGTGCATGAAATGCACATCTTCAGTAATATTTTATATTATAAAAATTTAAAACACCGTACTTCCACCATGGTATATACGGATTTCTAATCCCTGGTATCCACCATGGTAGATAAGGATTTCTATCCTAGGTATCCACCATTGTACATTTCTATAAGGATTGTAGTGATTTCTATAAGGTAAATAAGGATGGTAGATAAGGATTTTTCATGGTGGAAGTACGGTATTTTAAATTTTAATAATATAAAAAAATTACTGAAGATGTGCACTTCATGCAAAAAAGCGCTATAATTGGTAAGTGTTTACTGTTTACCATATTACTGAAGGGTTTGAAGAAAATAATATATATTTTAAATACTTAATGAACATAATACAAAAATTAAATTGTTTTCTTCATACATGTGGGACAATAGAGCGATCACTGGGTAAAAGAGTTCAAAAAGAAACCCAGTTGAAGTTTTGCAAGACTCTGGCTGTTCCAGTATTCCTTTATGATAGTGAGTCATGGGTACTCGAGAGGAAACGTGAATGTTAGATCCAGGCAGCGGAAATGCAGTTCTTGAGAAAAGTTCAGGGGTGTAGTTTGATGGATCACATTGAGAATGAGGAAATCCTGGCCCACTTAAATGTGTCCTCTCTCTTATAAATAGTTAAAAAATACAAAGAGTAATAGGAGGAACATTTAATACAAATGAGTGAAGATAGATGTGTGAAGCAGGCATTATACCTGATGTAGGTAGGCCACGAAAAATATAGACAAAGAAGTCAAAACAGGTCGGAAGGCCTAACCCATAACAGGAAAAAGAAGAAGAAGAATATTACTTAACGAAAAGTGGTGTACAGGAATAGTTTAGCCATAATAATTAACTGAACATGCACATAAACTTTAAAATCTCCTGCAAGTTAATCATAACACCTGGCATTGTTTTATTACTCTTTTGGAAAGGAACAATCCTTACTGATCCTAAATTAAACTATAATTTTTAATTATATCAATACCAATATCAATTTTTTTTGTTATTTATACATCTTATAATAAAACAATATATTTTAAATCCAAATATTAATAATTGTATTAGCAAATATTTAGGTAGTTATATTAATTAAAATTAGATAATTTTATAATAGTGCTACAAAAACGCACACAACAATTCTAACAATTAAGCAAATTAATTTGTATACATATGACTTTTTAAATTTAATCTTCCTCTTCTTCAATTTTAGATGATTCATTTTCAGGAAACTCAGCCTTACGGCGAGCTTTTGCTAATTTCTCGAACAGTTCCATGGTCCTTGTTGTTTGATACTGAAAAGTAAAAATATATAAGTTTATTCGTGCGATCTTCCACATATTGTACTTTTCTAAAAAAACAGCTCTGTAATTTTCTTTAAAATCACCTTATTTACTACATTTTTTTGCTCTACAAGATGAGGTAAGCAACATGTCTGCTGAAATTCTTAGGGGCTGTGATCTAGTGGTAAAACTTCTTTTTTTTAATTGCTACCTTAACTTGCATTAATTTGGTAACGTGCTTGCCTCTCATCATGCGGTCTCAGGTTCGAATCCCATTCAGATATGGCATATTTTCATACGTTACAAAAAAAATCATTTCATCCTTCACCGTCTGCATTAGCAGTAATTGCAGGACAGTCGGACGTTAAACAAAAAAAAAATTAATTTACATTTCAGAGCAAATGTGTATATAATCAAAGTCGTAGAAAATTAAGATTAATAATAAATACAATAATAATTATTTATTATGCTTTCATTTCAAGTCTTTTTTCTAGAATGATTAGTTTTTTCTTTTTTTTTTTGTTTACGTCCGACTGTTCTGCAATTACTGCTAATGCAGACGGTGAAGTATGAAATGATTTTTTGTAACATATGAAAATATGCCGTGCCTGAATGGGATTCAAACCCAAGACCGCATGATGAGAGGCGAGCACGTTACCAACTACGTCAATGCGGCTGATTAGTTAGCATCAATAAGTGATTTTCTGTATTTTGCTCATCAAAATCAGTAAAAATATGGGATTTCTTAAGATTGCAACCTTAGAATGCATTTTTATGACAAATGTCATGTTATTACTAAAGTTAAAGGAAATTAAAAAACCTACAAATTTATTTCAAGTTTTTTTCCAACAGAGCCTAGTTTAGCATCAATTAGTGATTTTCCATATTTTTAAGTTCTACAAAGGTTGATATACATTTTGTGTAATTCACTCATCATTAAAATTAGGTAATATTTTTCATTATTTACATTCGCGAGAGAAAGTCATGTGAGTGTTTCATGCAAGGGTTTTTTAGTTTTGAGTAAATGCCACCTCTAAGCAGATCTTGGTTGAAAGTGTTATTGGGCTAAGTGTTATAAATCAAATGATCACATAAACAATAATGCAACAGTTTTTTCTCATGCCTTTAAAGATCAGCTTTTTGCATTTACAGCATCAGTGTTAAAAGTCAGATTAAAACCACTTTGGAAGATCCAAACTCAATTGTTTTGATTGCTAAAAAAAATCAGTTTTTGATGTTACTTAAGTTTAGTATAAGTGTTGTTTTGTAATTAATTTAAATTCCCTATAACAGGCAGGTGGAGTATTAAATTATTTGCATTCAACCTGCTAGTTCCAGGGCTACAAAAATATATTTTTTTCTTATCACATGGTCAGCCAATTATACGACTGAAGCATTTAAGAACAGAAGAGGTAGAGCTGTACAAGACACTGGTCAAAGTTATCTCCTCTGAGAGTGTTGAATTTCATTATGCAGCTAGACCCTGTGGTGAATAAAGTGAAGGTGTCATTTGTAGGGAAGAAAGCAGATGCTTTTCAGAGGGCTTGGCATGCTGATAAGCATACTTTTTCACTCAGTGAGGAAGGCAATTGTAAACCACCTCACTCCTGGCTTTACTTAGTAAAGCCTCTAGAGGTTCAACCCAGTCTTTCAGCTGATGACAGACCTAAACAAAAACAATTAACTTAAGAGGATAAATCTAATTGTATTAGTTAATAGACTTAAGTTTAATAATTAACAGTGTAAATAAATAATAGTAATAAGTTTAAGGAAATCGTTTATTATTTATTATACTTGGATCCCGAACGAACCAACGCTTATGAGTTACTATATTTTATTCCTTTATTTAAACTGCTAATTCAATTGTAGTAGTGTGAATACCACGACATAACTTACATTGCTATAATTCCTTTGCAGTAAAATGTAATTATACAGTCGTTTTCCCTCTTCCACTCCACAAGACTTTTGGAGTTGCATTTTTGATAAACCAAATAACTGTTCTCCATTCACTCCTTTGAACTGTTTGCACGTCCTGTATAAAATATTAAATCAAATGACGTTATTTACATCTCAATAATATTAACCTGCTCATGATATGTTACTTTATGTTCTGTGCAATAACAAAAACTTCTAATCCTTTAACCTAAAATTTGGTATATTATAATATAATGTACCTTTATTATTTAACATGCCACTATGAGTTTAATAAATTCTTTACTCATACACTTTGATGCATGTTTGTTAATGTCTAGTATAATTAATTGATCTTGCCATGCCACTATGATGATCTAGGCCGGCCTGTGGCATGGTGGTTAGCGCAACTGGCTTCTATGTCGGGGTCCTGAGTTCAATTCCCGGTCAGTTTTGGCATTTTTTCATCTCTCATCTTCATCTATTATCCTTCTCACCATCTGCATTTGTAATAATTGCAGAACAGTTGGACGTTAAACAAAAAACAAAAATTTTGCTATGGTACTTGAGTACTTCACATCATTAATTATATGGTAACGTGGTCGCATCTCATCATGTGGTCTTAGGTTCGAATCCCATTCAGGCACAGCATATTTTCATACGCTACAAAAATCATTTCATCCTTCACCGTCTGCATTAGCAGTAATTGCAGAACAGTCGAATGTTAAACCAAAAAAAAAAATCATTAATTATTTCCATGATCTGAATCCTTTTCAGCTTAATCCTTCTACTGTCTGTAAAATATAACGTAACCTCATAACCCAAAAAAATAATTCTATCTTTGTTTCATATAAAAGCATCTATAAAATCATGATCTTGTAGTTCTACAAGATCATGAAGAATTTGGCTTCCTCCACAAACCTTTATACTATTTTTTATAGTTGAAGCCATAAGAATTAAGACTTTTATAGGGTCTACATTTATAAATAAATCTTTATAATGCATCCTGGAGCTTATATTCAACCCTATTGTAAAAATATTTAATTTTTCACTGACCATTTACAGCTGCTATATTAATTGTTTTTTTTTTTACTTTCTCTTGCCTATTTGAATATATAGGAAGGAAAGTATTGTTTTCATGTTGATTTTTCGAAATTGAGTTTTCACCGGATCTACACGTTTTCAGACCCTCTGAACCCAAAAAACATGTGTTTAGCGATTGGTCTCTATGTCTGTGTGTGTGTGTGTGTGTGTGAACAGAATATCTTAAGAACGGAACATTGTACGAAGTTGAAACTTGAAATTTACGTTAGATACCACTAGAGGACCCAACGCGAATATTTTCATCAAAATCGGTCAACCGGAAGTAGTAGTTTATTCGTGTCATTTTTCATATTTTTGCAATTTTCTCAAAAACAGCTCCTACGATTTTTTTAAAAATCGCCGCTGAAATGCTTGGAGAGGCTGTTTTCACGTAAAAAAATTGTATTTTTAAGAAAGCGACTTTAATATGCATTTTAGCACAAAAATGTACATAATAAAAGTTGCAGAAAATGTAAAATCCTACAACTTCTATTTCAAACAGTTTTTTCTATAATGCTTAGTTTAGCAGTAATTAGCAATTTTCTGTTATTTTCTCACGAAAACATGTAAAAAATCGATTTTGTTAAGATTTCAGCCTTAATATGCGTTTTACGACAAAAGTGTATATAATCAAATTTATAGGAAATTAAAAGATCTACAACTTTTCTTAAGAGAATTCTTCTCTACAGAGTCTAGTTTAGCGCGAAAGAGTGTTTTTCCGTCTTTTTAAGCCAAACTGAGGTTGATTTTTATTTTGCATCATTCACTCATGATTAAAATGAAATTATGTTTTTGAAATTAGTTTTTTTGTTTATTTCTAATGTTTTATTACTAATTTTAGGTTATATTGTTAATTATTTACATTGGCAAGAGAAATTTGTGTGAGTGTTTCACACTATATTTTATTTTTTATATAATCCTACTTTCTACTGACATGTTTCGGTTGATCCACCAGTACTACTGTACAGTTTTACTGTAATTACAGTGTTTTCCTGGTAATATGAACCTCAATAATCTGTACCCCTTAGAAGTGCTAACTGACTATGAAGAATTAAAAATTATTCACAAAGGAGGTAACGTGTTGTATAAAATTGTACACAGAAAATAACAATAATAATAATAGTAATACATAGTTATAGTACTGGGTTCAAAATGCAGTTTCAATATACTGCATCACAGTTTTATAAAATGTCTTCAAAATACTTTGGAAAATTTGTTAGCCAAAAATAAAGAATATTTGTTGAGACTTTTTACAAAACAGCTGTACGTGTCTAAATATAATTTTATGTGCAGGATAATTTAAAATTAATTTGTGATTGTAGCGTAATAATTTAGTTTACAGTATTTCATATGTTTTGTTTTAGTTAAATATTTAATTTAATTAGACTAATATTTAATGTTTATTGCACTTTATTAAAACTCAGGTTTTTTACATATTTGATCTATAAACATATTTACTATTTTTATTAAATAAATAAATAAACACCAACGATTTTTAAACCATGAGATTTTATTACTAGTTCCTTCAATTAAATTTTTCATAATCTAAATATTACATTTCCTGCTGATGCAATTTTTTCACTAAACCAAACCGGCATATTGATAGAGTAAATTTTTTATTTTTTATTTATTAATTTATTATTTATTAATTTTTAATTTATTATTGATAGAGTAAATACTTTAAAACTTACCTTTCAGAAAATTTCTTTTGTTCTAACCATTTTTGGACTTCATCAGGATTGGATTCTGAATTAATGAAAACAGGTGGTGTTTTGAGAATGTCAATCTTCCGGAAATAATTTCTATCCCGTACCAATGGAAGCACATCATTCAATTCAGTATTTAACAATTCAGTGTCAGTTGGCTCTGAAACTGAAATCATATATTTGTCACTGATTCTTAAGGCCTACAATTTAAAAAAAGTTCCTTAACAAAAATTCATTATTATCTTTGAAGATAAGTTTTTTTTTTGTCATCAGTCTCTCAACTGGTTTGATGCAGTTCTTCAAGCTGTTCTATCTTGCTCAAATCGTTTTGTACCTACATACCTCCTACACCCTACATCTTTTGTAATTTGCTTTATATATTCTAATCTTTGCCTCCCCCTACAATTTACTCCCTCAATATTACCCTCCATTATTGATAGAGCAATACCTGGATGTCTTAATATATGCCCCACTAGCCTATCCCTTCTTTTGATAAGATGTTTCCACATACTTCTTTTTTCATCCACTTGTCTAAGCACCTCTAAATTACTTATTTTTTCCGCAAACCTAATCTTTAACAATTTCCTATAACACCACATTTCAAAAGCTTCTATACTCTTCCTTTATACAGCCCCTATCACCCACGTTTCACTCCCTTATAATGCTGCACTCTAAGCATAGTGTTTTAAGAAATTTTTCCTTATCTGTAAGTCAAGAAGGTAAGTACCCTACAATTTTAAATAACCTTAAAAAATCATTATAGTAACACGTTTTACCAAGTAAAATTTATAATTTATAAACTTCAGATCCTCAGTGAAATTGAGGTACACTACTCTTGTTTATTACCAATTTATATCGAATTTATCAGAAAGCAGAAATACTGTTATTCCGGAGATTGTGTATATCTTTAAAATATTGTTTATGACTATTAGTATTCATACTTACTGTGTGATTCCATTGACTCATTTCTTTTGTACACTTGAGCCTGTGTTTCAGTTTTACTCTGTCTCAACCGAGCACTTTGACTAAGTAATTCATTTCTCACATCTTTATAAGTATCATCTGTAATAGTAAAAATCAAAGTTGTAAAAAGAAAGACTATTTTAAAAGGAGCAATACAAATTGTTATTCAGCTGGTCATACATAGACTATTAATTTTAAAATATTGATGGGATGGTTATACTAATTGTATTTAACGCAATAATTTCAATTTATAATTCCGGAGATCACATACAGCAGTGAAACAATCTTCAGTCTCAGGAAGATAAACACGGAGTACGGAATCTCAAAATTAGAGCGTCGGATCATCAGGAGATGCCTGAACAAAAGATGTTTCTCTGATGGGATATGGAAACCCGTCTCGAAAGAAGAAGTATACAGAAATACAGAACCTCTAGCAGACCAGATGAGGAAAAAGAGAATTTCCTTCTTTGGACATCTCTTGAGGACCGACTCTTCCAGAATCTCAAAACAAATCATCAACTTTTTCCTTAACAGAAAAACTCAGCCCCACTGGATCAGGGAAATTAAGGAGGACATGGACGGGCTCCAAATCTCACTTGAGGACGTCAAAACAAAAGCCGGAAATTACCACAGGCTGAAAACCACAAGACTTGAACAGCAGAAACCGACGAAACGACAGAAGGTTGTGTATTCTGACAAGGAACGGCAGAGAAGATCGGATGGATTGAGGGAATACTGGAGAAAGTTCAAGGAAGGTAATATCAGGAAAGGACACCAAAAACAGGAAAAATTGAACCGCAAAAATTGAAATGAGCTTTTTTTAGTTTGATGAACTTATGTAGTCCTATGTGGCTTTAAAAAAAAAAAAAAAAAAAAAAAAAAAAAACAGAAGATGTGGTTTACAAAACAATCAGCATAATCTCAACTGAGAATAATGACTCTCACTACACAGCCACATCACAATTTTTAAATGAATAAACTGTATAAAATAAGAAGGAAGAGAAGAGGGAAGGTTACTTGTTACTTCATAGCAAACTTTTACACTATTCCACCCACAGGGTCAACGAAACCCATGGTCAAACAAGTGTTCACAGCTGAGGTGGGGACCTGGGTGAGAGAGAGAACATGAAGGACAATGTTAAGAAAAATTTCATAAGCATGATATTTAAGGCCAGAGCTTCTTCTATGCCGTCTCTCTATATAACCCTGCCAGGGAACAGTACATGTGGGTTTGCTCTCAGTTCAGGAAGATGTCATCCCATTTATTTCTAAATGTTCTGAGTTGTCAAAAATTAGGATAAGATTTTTCAGGGAGAGAGTATTAAGGAAACCCCTCACTATTTAAATGAAAAAATCTGGTGTGAAACACTCACACAACTTTCTCATGCCAATGCAAATAATTAACAATATAACCTAACATTAGTAATAAAACATTAGAAATAAACAAAAAAACTAACCCCAATAAACATAACATAATTTTAATCATGAGTGAAAGACGCAAAATGAAAATCAACGTCAGTTTGGCTTAAAAATACAAAATATCACTCTTTCACACTAAACTAGGCTCTGCACAGAAATATGCTCTAAATAAAAGTTGTAGATCTTTTGATTTCCAATATATTTGATTGTATATACACTTTTGTCGTAAAATGCATACTAAGGCCGAAATCTTTAAAAAAAATAGATTTTTTTACACGTTTTCATGAGAAAAAAATAGAAAATCGCTAATTACCGCTAAACTAAGCGTTATGAGGTGATTTTTTAAAAAAATCATGGGAGCCGTTTTTGAGAAAATCGCAAAAAGTGAAAAATTACAGGATAATTAGTAAACAATGTAAAATGAAAAACATACCCTAATTTTAATCTATTGAGTAGATTATACATTGTATTGATTTTAATCTATAATTTTAATTTATTGAGTAAGTAATGCAAAATGAAAATCAACCTCTGTTCGACTTAGAAATACGAAAATCACTTATTGATAGTTAATTAAGCATTGTAGAAAATTTGCTTGAATTAAAAATTGTAGGTTTTTTAATTTCTTACAACTCTGATTAGGATGCATATTAAGGCCAAAATCTTAAACAAACAATTTTTAACCACAAGAGCACAGCCCCTCCCCAAGAATTTCAGCAGTCATGGTGCTTACTTTATCTTGTACAGGAGTGGTTCTTAACCTAGGGGAGGGGCATGCCCCCCTAGGGGGGGTTAATGTAGAAGAATTTCAAGGGATGCGTGAGTGTATTAAAAATAAATAAATAAAAAAGTAAAACTATAATTTCCTCAGTTTTGCAGTCGCATATATATTACCAAAGTTATCAAACATTTTTACATTGTACTTAAGCAGAGTCTAGCACTCGATTATCACAATAACACGGTAATTGTCCTACTCGGGCAACATTGTGATCACGCTTCTGTTTCATATTCCAATTGCAGGCTACTACTTGTTTTGACCACTTATATTGGTGATGGTGAGGGGGCGTGACCTCACATCGGTGTTCAAAGAGGGGCACAGTGCTTGAAAGGTTGAGAACCACTGTTGTAGAGCATGAAATATGTAGTTAATGTGGCGATTTTAAAAAAAAATTTTGGGGTCGTTTTTGAAAAAATATTCGCAGAGAGAAAAGATTATTTAATATTGTTTAGACAGGAGCCTCCTGTCTCCAGGGGTCTCTTCTTCGATTGTTTGATAAGACATCATGCGGTCTTGGGTTCGAATGACCATTCAGGCACAGCATATTTTCATACGTTACAAAAAATCATTTCATCCTTCACCGTCTGCATTAGCAGTAATTGCAGAACAGTCGGACGTTAAACCAAAAAAAAAAACAGTTTTTTTATTTTTATTACTTGTTATTAAACTTCCTTACATTTTAACAATATAACTGATTGTATTATTGTCTATTTATTATGCTAATGCTTCTCTAAATTGTATTAAAAACTGTTTTAAAGAGTAAAAATCAATTTTCAAATTGTGTACTATTATTCTTTCCAAAAATACAATTTTTTGAACAAAATTCTTTTACTGTAAATTTAAGTTAATTCTATCTTAATTTTTAAAATGGCTAATATAAGTATATATTTTATTAAAATTAGTAAAGTTAATACAATGTTGTAAATCCAGTCAGGCAAAAAACTGTTTAACCTTTAGGCATTTTGATTTGTAGCGCAGGTATAAGACATTATTTTTTACTGCCTACAGATTATGAACCACTACAGTTAAAATATGGGACTTGAACCTTTAACTGTAGTAAATAGAAGTGTTTCATTTAATCACTAATTTAGTTTTTTGGCATTATCAAAGCATGGGAAGTAAATTATGTTTTAGTTTTTAACTACAACTGAGACACTAGGGTTGGTTGCTCTGTAATTGCCTATGAGAGAAATTTACCAAAAAGCGAATTGTTTCCTTCATAGTCACGTAAGAGAAGGAGCCAAGAATACTATGCACAATGTTACATCATCATCAACCAGCAAACTCTTCTTCGACCACTCTTAACTTTCAGAATTAATCAGTTTAAATTAATGAAAAATGTTTCACAGAGATAAAAGAATTATCCTCAGATTTACAATCATAATAATAATACGTGCACTTTGTAAATAAATGTAGACTAATAAAGTACCGTGTTTGTCCATAAAGTAATGAAACTGGCTCCCGCACAGCGCTCCAGTTGACAGCAGCGTGCTCCCTGGCGGTGGCGGGATCTAAACTAAGCAACGCACCTGGCAGCAGTCATGTCTGATCTCTAACAAAGTGTGGCACAAAAGCTGTTTTTTAGTTTTAGTCATGGCAGAAAATGTCAAAAATGGATCGTTTGCTGGAGAAACACATGATAAAATTTTACTTTCACCAGGGTAAAACTTCTTCTGAGATGATTGCACTGGTTAAGGAGGCTTACAAAAACGACACCCTGTCAAGAGCTCATGTTTTCCGATGGTTCAATGAGTTCAAGAACAGATAAGAGACCGTTGAAGACATGGAGTCATCTGGATGCTCTTCAATGAGTGGTATGGACAAAATTTGAACATGAGAAAGGTTTGTGCAATCATAGAATTGGTGCCAAAAGTGTTGAGGTCCACACTCCCTTCGTTGTGACCACATACCTGGCCCAGACAGGGATTGCAACCTTGCTGGACCCACAGAACAGTCCCGATATGAGCCCAGCAGACTTCTTCCTGTACTTAATGCTCAAGAGAAGCCTGAAAGGTCACCGTTTCGAAAATGTTTCCACTATCCAACAGAGCGTCACAGAGACTCTGAAAAAGGATACGGCAGGTGACTTCCTGGGAGCCTTTACAGCGTGGGAATCACGTTGACAGCAGTGAATCGATACCCAAGGAGACCATTTTGAAAACTTTTAACACGTTGTACCGATCAGATCAATAAGATTTTTTGACCAGACCCAGTCTCATTACTTTACAGACAAACCCTGTATATATTAAAGTTCTTACGGTTGAAAATTTATCAGCAAGGTTATCATATTATCATAATAAACTTAACACTAGTTAAAATTATTAACTATGACTTAACTGGCATGCTTATCATAAAATTAGTTCACTCACCAAAACTGCAGAATCTGCAACATCACTTGCACTACAAAGACAAATTTAAAATATATAAAGCAACAGGGCACAGAACATCACATAATACAATCACTATTGGACATTACCTTATGACAAACAACACTAACAATTTTGCACCACATGTGTGGTAAAAGTATACGTGGTATGACATTAAAAATATTTTTTGAACGTCCACAACAGAACCGCAAATCAAAATCTACAAAATATACCTAAAAAGTCATACTTCAGGATACTCATTTAAGAAAGAAAGAGTTATTATTTCAAACTCGAATTTGTATTACATCCTATATTTATTTATATTTTGAATTTTTAGTCTTTTTTCTTCAAAATTGCATCCACGAGACTCCCGAGGAAATACAGGCATATCAAGACGTTATAACACCTGAAATACAGATCACTATCACACATTGTCTACTACTACTATTTAGAAAGAAATTCTTGTATGCTATAAAAAGTTTCACCGATCAAGTAATTTTTCAGATTTTTTTTAAAGGAATGCAAACTATCACATTTTAAAAATTGGTGTAATTTATTGATATATTTTCTTCCCTCAAAAATAGGTTTTTTGTTCAAACAATTTTATGGTTCGTTAGCCACATTACAATCATTTCTGTTTCTTGTGTTATGCTAGTGGACATTGAAATTCTGCACAAAAATATTTTGCCTACATACATTATCACCTCAAAAATGCTGAGTGAGGAAACCTTAAGCAATTTATGCTCCTTAACTAGTGGCCTGCATAAGGTGAGCTGGTTAGCTCCCTCTATACAACTAATAGCTTCTTTTGAATTTTACAAACCCAATTCGTATTACCCATACTAGAATTACCCCACATTAAAATACCATAACGGTGCGCGACATAACTAGACGATTGTAAGCTGCCATAAGTAATTTTTTATCATTCAATCTGACAATTTGTTTTAATGCAAATACCCCAGATGAATTTTTTTCTTGAATATACTTTTTCTTGATTATTTTTTCTTGAGTATAAGAATAATTTTCTTGAGCGTCATACATAAATAAATTTTCTTGAGAAATATACTCAGAAGTAGACAAATACCACAAGAGAAAAATTGATCAAAGTTCATGGGTTTGAACCGTCTCTGCTATATTAAGAGATATTTAAATACTAATAAATGTAAGAGATCAACCCAACTATAGCTGTCATAACTATCAAAGAATCATTAATTTTAAAAAAGGAAACATGTTACAATTAAATTTTTGAGAACAGAAAGGGCAAAGAGGAAACATGTTCACAGAAATTTCCTGTCTCTGCAGTTAACGAGAAATTCAATTAATGATTCTAACCTTCATTTCAATTGGACCAAAAACCAACTTTTTACACCTAAATGAAATCGATAAATTGAAAACTTCGTGAATCAATGTTTAAACAAGTGGACATGTTCCCTTTTTAAAATTAATAATACAAATATGATCCATTTAATGGTGTTATGGACCATTCAACGTTTTCAAAAATTGTAAAGATCTTACTGCAAAAGAAAATACAACCTTTCATAATGGAAAGGATTTGAGAGATTAAATTGTAAAGAACGGACACTCAAGTATAGGCAACCTTTCACTCACAGTGCCTCAAAGCAAACTCTATTGTATAAATATTTGAATATTTAAAGCTGCCGTGATTCTTATCATCTACTTACAAGTATTTTGGTGGATCCACCGAAAATTACACAAAATATCATTCAAAACTTTAAAATCTACAGAAGATTTTCAGTCATCTATACAAAACTGTAGAATTTTATTTTTAAAAAAAATTTAATTTCCCTACATCTTCTGTAGGTTTCAAAGTTTCAAATGATATTTTGTGTACTCTGAAGTTGGTGGATCCACTGAAACATCAGTAAGTAGATCATTATGATCGAAGCAGCTGAAAATGTCAGTGAAATTTCCAATTATTTATGCAATTGAATTGATTTCAGACTGCAGGATGCATTAGAAAGATTCATTTTTAACCTAAAAGTGTTTTAATTTTCCCACAATCATAGACACTGAAAGCAAGACATGACTGTATACCTTGGACAATTCGAATTGGCACAAGCAGCTTCGGTGTTCATCTTCTCCACTCTTCACCCCTTGCCATGCAACGACAGTACAGTCACAAAAGTATACAATCGCTACTGTAATGTGCAACTCACGCACGGTCATTACGCTTAGTTTTTACTGTTGTTATTAATAATCTGTCAAGACCTAATGATGTGCCTAATTTGTTTTCATATGCGATTTTTTGTTCATTATATATACAGACCAATTTGTTTAGGTAGTTGCGTGCGTCTGTAAAGTATAGTTTAGTGAGTTTTGCCGTTTAGTTTTGTAATTTTTAAATTAAATTTTACTGGGACAAATTAAATACATATTTAAAAATGAAATAGTTATTTGTATGTTTGTACATTGAAATAAGGTTGTAGGCATTTGCGTACATTAAAATGTGTAGACCTTGTTGAAAGACTTGATTATGGATATACTTTATGGGGAACTGTGTGTACACGTAGAGCAAGAGTTGTGCTACAATTGTCCACAGTACAACAACAAGTCTTGGGTGTAGGGGAGGGGTTGAGGTAGTACCTCCTAGCCCTGGGTGTTTTCTAGGGTTAGTTTAGCAATGTGAGGGTGTGCATGTCATGCACGAGAATCATGCCTATTCTCTAAGATCCATGTCATTCCTCTCTCATGCTGGTGTGACTATTCATAACATGTATGAGTAGTTTTGGCTGTTTATTATACACAGCTCTTCTTCTCTTCTTCTAATCACACAAAACTGCACCTTTAGCATCCCAAAACACCAACAGCATGACCTTTCCCGCTAATATGTGGGTTTTCAACTTCTTTGTGCCAAGTTAGCTGGTATAGTTTCACTCCATACTTTGCCTCTTTTGATTCAAGTTTGAAATGTCGAATCCAAGTTCTATCACAGATTAAAATCTTGTTCATGAAAATCTCACCTTCTTGTTCATAGTGCTCCTTTAGCTCTGTGCACAACGCTCGAGTTCTTGCATTGTGAAACTCTTTCACGTCTTGAGATAGCAGTTTCCATTTTGCACTTCTTTTATGGTACTTAAGCTTGTTACTCATTATGTTATTCACTATTCCTACACTAACTTGAACTGTTTCTGCAATAAATTTGACTGTTAATAGTCTTCATGTTATCAATTCCGAGTTTCAAGCAAAATAGTTAAAACTTCAACAGGCCGGCCAAAATGGTGTTTCTCAATCACTATTTTTGAACTGTTCTATACATTTACACAAGTTTTCAAGTTTCATACACTTAGATCATTTAAAAATAAATATTTGCTAGTTTTTAACCTTTTGCCATCACAAAACGGATCTTTCAACATTCAACTAATTTAGATTCTTCAAATGGAATCACAAATTGTTAAATTAAATTTTGAGGTTATATGAACGCAAGAATGTTTACCTATCAGCCAATCAGGGTTCATTCCAATGATGCCAACCTGAAGTCCTAAAAGTACCAAACTTTTTCTATCAATTAGTTTTTTTCTCCAACTATTGATGACCCTCTTAGTATAGACATTCTCCAGACATAAATGGGAGAGGTTTCATTCCAGAATAACAGTGAACTACATTAAGATTAATTAATAATAGTACGATAATTAACCATAAAAACATGTACTCGGACAGAACAGTAGTTATTAATGATAACAAACACACAAACAAATATGCAGACAAGACAATTAAAGGAATGTGGTCAATAAATTATACATAAAATTTTGTTATAATAGCAATAATTTTATTATCGAGTAATTTCACATGTTTATATTTACACAAAAAATTTTTACAACTGTTTTAAACTATAAAAAATATAAGTACAGTTTATTGATGATTTACGCGAAAATTCATGCAAAATTTCTCTTTAATAATAATTTACTACATTAACATTAACAAAGATTATTAAAATAAAATAACACGTTTGAGATTAACTTTATTAATACTAATTGTTTGATACTTTTATTGGCAATAAAAGATTTATGAGAAGTTCATGCAATTTAAATTGAAGTAATTTGTTTTTAATGAGTTCTTACACAATAGCTAATTCCCACTGGTAGTTCTTTTAATTTTAGAGGTCAGAATAAATTTTATAGGCTTTGATTAGTCTGGTGATATTTGCGTAACACAATTGATCAGGTAATGTTCACAGGGTAGGCATACACGAAGGTCAATTAAATACAAACGGGAATTTTTTTATCAATCCTAGTAGGAGAGTCAGTGGGCGCTGCTGCTTTTCCACAAATTCTGTCTGGGGTTCTCTCTACTCCACTTCCATACTCTGCCAAGGTTATTATCATTCAGTCAATACAAAAGCACTGACTGAGCAAGAGGTTCCTACTTTTGGTGCACAAAAATTTTTTAACGAGAGGAGTGAGACCTTCAGAAATTTTAACTTGTTTACAAGCACAATTCGAGAATGAAACAGTCTCAAAAGCTCACATGTACATGTGGCACGAATGTTTTTCTGAACGGCAGAATATTGTGGAAAATTAGTCACAATCAGCTTCCTTGAACTTCCATCATAGAAGAAAACATCTGTCCAATAAGGTAACTTTTGGAAGAAGACCAGCATCTCACTGTTGACAAAATTGCTTCTCCAGTAGGTCCAAGTTCCGAGCGTACACACTCTATAATCTGTGAGGAACTTTGTGACTCAAAGATCAAAGAAAAGACAGCATTTCTCTATCAGAAGTGTCATCCTCCTTCAATCATAGGGCTACGCCTCACACATTGTACATAACTCAAGACTAAATTGGAAGAAATTAACTGGGATCAACTAGAACATCTACCATACAGCCCGGATTTATCACCATGTGATTACCATCTGTTTGGATCGCTAAAGGAAGATTTAGAGATCAAAGGTACAATAGTGCTGAAGAGGTTGAACTCTTTGTGAGCAATTTGTTAAACAATCAGGCTTCAACTTTTTATGATGACAGAATTAAAAAGCTTCCAAAACGCTGGGAAAAATGTGTTTTAATACAAGGGAAATATATAGAAAAATAAATAATTGTTTTCAAATTCTATCATTCTTAGAAAAATTATTTTTTAAAAACTCCCATTTATATTTGATTGACCCTTGTAGTTAGTTTTACAAGGATAGTTTGGTCTAACTGATTTCTTAAAAAATTATTTTTCAACATAAATTAAGGCAAGATATACTTGATACAATGTATTTAAAAATGTAAGGATAATAGCACTTCTAATTTCCGCATGATATACTCACAACTGAACACCAAGTTACAAAGTACTACCAGCAGAACAATGTTTCCACAAAAATGGAAATCAGAATGTTTCATAAGACGTAAAATGTTTAAAAAGAGCTATTCAGAAACAAAACTAACCACAGAAAACATCTCAAATTACCTATCATATTTTTATAATAATTAACTAATTGAGAATATATGAATTTTAAAATTTAAATAAATTTTGAGCCACCAGAAACCATTACCTTAATAAAAATTTACTTTTTTTATAATTATATATTCGGTCGTCTTTTATTTCAATTTCAAATAGAAATTCTATTTTTTTTTATTTATACTTAGTAAAAAAATAAACTATCGTAAAACAACCTACAGTACTAAAATTTGATTATTTTAAAGTGGAGAAATTAATTAGACCATAGTAATTTATATATTAAACCAGTATTACACATAATACTTTCAAAAGTTGGACGGAATAAAACTTGTAATGAAAATAAAATTAAAAGTTAACAAAAACTAAACGATAATTTAAAAAAAAAAAACAGATAACACGAGCAACAATTATAAGATGAAATAAATGTTATTGTTATTTTAGCAACACATACAAAAAAGCAGAACATAACAAATTGACAAATATAATTTTTGTTTTATTAAGTAAAAATAAATATTTAAATTAAAATAACTATGTCAATAAAATTTGGTCAAATACTTTTAACAATAGATACACCATAACTATAATAAAATAATAATAATATTAACCACTAGATAAATTGGTTTACAAAAACATTAATAAATTTTATATAATGTAAATATATATATATATATATATATATATATATATATATATATATATATATAAACAACTGAACCCTGACTTTCACAAAACTTTTTTTTGTAAAATTATTTTACACGTACAGTAAACTACCTTTAATTCAATATCCTACAGTCCAGGATGACTTTTATAGAAAAAAAAGACATTCCTTCCATTGGATTCCAATGTTCATGATTTTCAAGAAAGGTTCTCTATATTAAAGATGCTATTTTTACAACAGCTTTGGCTTTGGGTGAAGTAAAACAGGAAACTTCAAAAAAACTATGGTGTAAAATCTAGCCTGAAATAACATTTAAAATTTAATTCCAATTTTGAAGTCAAAAGTTCAATGAAAATTCATTCATTAACTCCAAATTTACAGTACATTGTCTTTTTTAAATCTATAATATTGTAATTTTTTTGAGCAAAGTGACTCAATAAATCATTTTAAATTGTAACAACGTTTTATGATTAAATTTTCATATAGTTTTGAATTAAATAAATTTGAATATGGGATCGCAAATGCCACGATAATGGTTAGGCCAATTAAGCAGTGGATTGGAAAATAGAAGATCTCAGATTTGATTAGTATCATAGGATTAACAGAATTATTCTGTACATGAGAATACAACTGAAGAGCTGAGTGGATGAAAGTGCTATGTAACATTTTTTAAAACCTAGTTTTCGTGATTGATGAATATTACATGAATTATGATTTAGTTACTTAAGTGTCATAGAATGCTATATTTCAACAGTTTAAGGAAATACAAGAGAATCAAGGGGGCATGTACCATATAATTTTGTGTTTTTTTATTGAATAAAGGGGTAAAGATCACCCTTTTCCCTCTAGAATGGAAGACATTATAATTTTTGAGTAAAACTTAACTCTAGTAATAAACATTAAACGTGATCACTAAAAGCTGCTAATAAGAATTTCTTTAAAAGATTCTCTAATGAAAAACTTTGTCTTGTATTATTGAAATAGCCTACTGTTCTTCCATTCTCAAAGGAAACAGAATTTTGTGGATTAAGGAGTTATATACAGAGGAAAGTTATCAGAAAACTGATATAGAAGAATAATGTGGGAAAGTAAAATTTAAAGAATTTTTAAATTCATATACAATTTTTCGTGAAGGGACAATAAGTAGGCATCAAAATAAAATCAATCAACAAACTCACAAAATGTTGGGAGTCTTAGATTTTTGATCGCATTTTCCTCAAAACTATAATTTTGTAACATAACACCTTCATCCACTAAGGTTTTCAATTAGTTATTTATGTTAATTGATTATTTGGTAAATTGATAGATACAGAAAGACGTCAGGGTTCAAATTACGAAAAATCCCACATATATACTATATGAAATAATACCATTACAGTACGACCCTCCACTCCATTTAAGAATACAATTCTATCAACTTATATTACAAAGTATAAAATATATAAAAATATAAAATAAAAATCATTATTAACAATTAATTAATTAATTATTAATTGATTATTAACAAATCTCTCAATAATACTACATTACTTAAAACATTCTTTATATTAATTAATACATTTCTTACAATTCATAAAAAAATTAAATCATACATAAATATATAATAAAATACACTTTAGTAGAATATTATTATTATTATTATTACTTCAATCAATCAATCAATCAAGTATATTCACATACACATCAGGTAGCACTTAAACCACCTGCAATATATAGTTATAAATTTTATAATATATACAAGTCCAATATGATATTGTCGATGATTCTTAATGTTCTTAGATCTGAGTAACCTTCCCTCAAGATAAATGATGCATACATGTATTTCCCTATACCAGTGTTTCCCAACCGGTGGTCCGCGGACCAAAGGTGGTCCGTGAGAGTCCGGTGACTACTTATAAAAAAGTAATATTTTTCCGTGATTAAATCAAAGTTACAATTTTCATTGAACAAGATTAAGTAAATACATTCAAAATTCAGATTAAGTAAAGGTAGAAGAGTTGTGGTGTAAGAAAACCCTGGGCTTCCCCAAGATTGGGCAAGTAGCTTTGCGGTATCTCATGATATTTTTCAACTACTTATTTGTGTGAGCAGGGGTTCTCTAGTTTATTGTTAATTAAAAACAAACAACGAAATCGGCTAACTGTAAGCAGTGATTTGAGAGTAGCTCTTAGCAAGAGCCTAAAACCTAGAATTTCTCAGTCAGAAAAATTCGTGCAAAAAAATCGCTTTGAAATTTTCATTTCATTTTTTAATTTTCATTGTTATTTTTGACTAAGTAAATTCTGTATTCCTTATTTTATTAAAAGACAATTTACAATTAAAATATTTTTACTTTTTGTGATGTACAATGTACCATACTTTCTGAAAATAACAATTGTTTGTTTGTAATAATAGTTTCTTAATTAATAATGATAGTTTGTTTCTGAAAATTTGTTTCATTTAATCACCTTTTAATTTGGTTACAACTGATAAGATATATGCAATAATGTAATGGGTGGTCCGTGGTAGTTCACTTTCAGGCTGAGTGGTCCGCAGACCACTACGGGTTGGGAACCACTGCCCTATGCAATGGAATAATTGTATTATAAGTTGGCATCAGTATGAATAACATTTGTTTGTAGGATACAACAGGGAACAAGTAGAGGAGGAGAAATGGTGGATGGACAAAAGAAGATGGAGAGGCTTAGTGAACACCCAGACTTGGGGATAACTGGAATGGGCACTGGATATGTATGTGTAAGTGCTACTATAGTATGCGCCCTACCGTGTTATGTTTCGTGAAATTTGTATTTGTTGATGTGGTAGCACTATCCACTAGCACTTCTCACGCCTAAAGATTCACTATTTTATATTAAGGTTATGTCTTAACTACAGTTAAATTATGTGTTAACTAGATGTAAAATGTTGTTAAAAGATTTTTATAGAAACGTAATTGCTGATGAAGAAACAGCTGTGGCTTTTTTGAGGCACAAACTACTTGACACAGCGCAAGCATACATAAATGTAAACTACAATTTATGTACGTACCTATAATATTTAATATCCTTTTTGTATTATTATAGTATTATTTGCTATTGTAAATTATCATATAATTATTCTTTTCATGTAAATTGTTCTTTTTATTGGCCTTTTTTTATCCTTATCTCTTTAAATTATCCTTTTATTGTAAAGTATGCAAAAAGTATGTATGCGTATTTTTTTTTTTGTTTAAAGTTCAACTTTTCTGCAATTACTGCTGAAGCAGATGGTGAAGGATGAAATGATTTTTTGTAACGTATGAAAATATGCCGTGCCTGAATGGGATTTAAACCTAAGACCGTACGATGAGAGGCGAGCACGTTACCAACTACGCCAATGCGGTATAGCGAAAAGTGCTATCACATCAACAAATAAGCTGTTATATATGGAGTGTGTAGGGAATAATGGTGGCTACTTTGAACCATTTCGATAAGATTACGGTATATATAAGTAACAAAGTTGTCATGGCAAATATTTTTTTAAGCTTGGAAGGTTTCTCAGTTGCTTTAATTTTACGATTTACATAGGGGAAAATTATAGTACATGTGCCACACTGTACATTAACTATAATTTTCATGAAGAACCTCCTTTCAACCAAAATATTTTATTGCAATTTAATCTTCCAAATAGTACTTGTTTTAAACGTTTTTAGATAGCTGAATTTTATATGACTTTTCATCGTTAAATTTCAAATTTATCTTAAAAAAAACATTAATGGGAAAATCAATAGTTCCAATGGTACTGAGTACAGTAAACAAAATTTTAATTGTTCAGTTGGTATTTTGTATCGGTCCTAAAATTTATCAGGTACTTTGTGTCAGTACTGATTACAACTTTTATTAAGTTGTATTAGGAACAGAAAAATCCTGTCCAACCTTAGACTATTTATTACCTTTAAACCAGCTTTTATACGTTTAATTTTTCCAATAATAAGTAATCTATCTATAGTATGCACACATGTCAATTAATCAACAAATCTATATCTTTAAAAATATATATATATACATATAAGAAGTACAATTCACAGATACGCCACATCAAGTTCACAGATCTACAAAATTACAAAAACTATATTTCTTCACGACAATACATATTGGTTTATCTTCAATTATATTTCTAAAATATTCTATAGTTATTCCCATCCTCCCTTCAATTTATAAAAACATACACAAACCTAAATATTTCTAGGTACTTTCATAAAAACATACACACACAAGTTAATAAATAGTAATTATAAAATTATATATTCAAAAACTATCTTAAAATATTACTTCATTAAAATAATTTCTGTTTAGTATAAAAATAATTTTTAATTATGCAATACATTTAAAAAAAAATTTTCTATCTTAAATACTATCTTTGACGTTAAATTCCTTAATTATTCATTTCAATTTTTTTTAAAGGTTCATTTTTAACATAACACGTATTTATAGGTATTTTTATAGATTAACACGCTTTAAATAAAATATTCACCAAAAATAAAAGTCTTATTTGATCCCCAGCTTATCATGGACGGATTTATTCAAATGTTTAACACGGATCATTGGACGGAATGAATATTCCATAAAAACACGTATCTAAGAACATTTATTAAAATGCTATATCCACCGGGTCGGCCTAGTGGTAAATTTGTCGCCACGAATCAGCTGTTTAACAGCTGATTTTATGAGACAAAGTTTCCGAGTTCAAATCCTAGTAACGATAATTACTTTTATACGGATTTGAATGCTAGGCAATGGTAACCGGAGTACTTAGATGGTTGGAGTTCAATTAACCATCCTCTCTCAGAAATGGTTGGCTTAAGTCTGAACAAGACTACAGCTCATTTACACATCATATATATCAACCTCATCTTACTGAGTCATGGGGTTGCTTATTGTTCTAAATTGAACAGATTGCAACTTACACACACATTAGGGAATAAAATATAACTACAAAGCTACACGAAGAAAAATATAAACCTAAACAACACTTGATATATAATTTCTAGATTTACTTTCTCTAATAAAATACAAAAATAAAATCTTTTAACAATGATATTCTATAGACTCGACAAAAATACGAAACAACCACTTATCCATTTTAATACTCAAATAAAAAATAAAATATAATTATAGGGGATGATTTAAAAATTAATCAGTTATACAAATAATGTTTTTATAAATAATTATATTGAACATTGCCCAATAGTTGTAAAACAAAAGATTGGAATTTATTTTTGACGTCTTTTAAATACTACCAGCCATATTAAAACCTGAAATACTACAATTAAATAAATCAATCGATCATGAAGTACCTCAAAGATTACAAATGATTAGGTTATCATTAATATCATAATGACCATCAGATAAAACATGCTACATAACAAAATACAGTAAAACTTCACTAATTCAGACTGTACAAAAATTACATTAGTACAATATCTAAACATCACGTACCCATAACGGGTTGAAAACAGTGTTCAACCCTTAATCAAATATTTTTTGTTTACTAATTTCTGAATGAGGGAGATGGCTGAAACTTGATAGAGGTGTCCAAATACATGTATCAGATTTTTCTAAATCAAAAAATCTCATTTTCAACTTATTTATAACCCTAATTTAAAAATTATTGAAATTGGTGATGTTACTTATAATCTAACTAAAACAATTACCCTTAAAAATTTCAAAAATATATCCTAAAAACGTTGAAAAGAGTGTTCAATCATTAAATAAATTTTTCCAGTTTACTCAGTTACACAAGAGCTAGATGGCTTAATTAAGTGGAGATGTTTTAAAGTGCACCTTAAAAAAATACACCTTCATGATTCCAAAAATGTATCCATAAGGAGTTGAAAACAGTGTTCAACCCTTAATCCAATATTTTTAGTTTACTAAGTTCCGAACGAGATAGATTGGCTGAAACTTGATAGAGGTGTCCAAATACATATATCAGATTTTTCCAAATCAGAAAATCTTATTTTAGATTTATTTATAACCCTAATTTAAAAATTACTAAAATAAAACAAAATTATACCTGGGTGAAACCAGGATGGGCAGCAAGTAACTACATAATTCTTAAATGCAAGCATAATTCATGAATTTAACAAATATATGACGCAAATTAACAATATAAACTGAAACACTGTTATACTTCAAAAACTCTTTTAATATAGAAATTCTATAATTTAGACTTGTCTTCCCAAATACACAAACCAAATTAATGAAGTTTCATTGTATAAAATAATGTAACAAGTATAGTATAATTTTAAACTGTATACAATTACAACTAAATGAAATTCAATTGGCACAAACATGAAATTCTTTATTTAAAAAAATATTATCTATGAAAACTATCTTTAAGGTATCGAAATACGGTCAAAATGTTTTCATAATAGAATATTAGAATATATATAATTTTTATTTTACAAAAATACATCCTGGTATGCTAAAATTTGACAGCATGTAATCATCATTACTTCCCGATGTGAACAACCTTTTAAAGTTACAATATTATACAAAATGTTATAAAAAAATTTACTATAAATTTAATTGTAGTAATTGGACTTGTAACATAAACTTGGTAGTAATTTAAATTTTAATTAAAGAAAAGATATGTTATAATGTCAACGAAAAAAAGAATCAGATTGAATACATAAATGTTGAAGGTACATATGATTTATTGGCCACTGACAAAAAAATCTGTTGAAGCCCAAGAGATATCAGTCCATGAGAATTGAAAAAAAAACATTTAAATATTTGTTTGTAAACTAAAATAAACAATATTAATTAAAATTTTAAACAGTCACCACCACATATGAGCCTTAGCCCCTAACAAACAAATATACATACATATATCTATATACATGTTAGAATAACACTGATCCAATTTGGAAAATTTACAACCGAAATCAGGGTATCAGTACAGAATTAAAAGCTACGAAACAGATTACATATTTTACACATAACAGTTAACAAAAACAACAATAAATAGGTGTATTGTCTCTCGACTCATTAACTGATTCTATTAAAAGTAACGGAATTCACCCTTCTTACCGATCCGTTCTTTACGAACCCATTCAGCGGGAGCTGGGTGAGGATGTGGGGCTGACCCAGGAATAGGAGGTGCAGCAGGTGGTGAACGAGTCCCCGGTCGTCCTCCCATACCAGTAATACTATCATTGTCTCCACCTCTACCAGACTCCTAAAAACAAACATTATTTCACATCAAAAAAATCTGGTGTGAAACACTCACACAACTTTCTCTTGCCAGTGCAAATAATTAACAATAAACCTAACATTAGTAATAAAACATAAGAAATAAACAAAAAACTAACCTCAATAAACATAACCTAATTTTAATCATGAGTGAAAGACGCAAAACGAAAATCAACCTCAGTTTGGCTTAGAAATACGGAAAATCACTCTTTCTCTCTAAACTAGGCTCTGTAGAGAAAAATGCTTTAAATAAAAGTTGTAGATCTTTTAATTTTCTATAAATTTAATTATATACACTTTTGTCGTAATATGCATACTAAGGCCGAAGTGTTAAAAAAATCGATTTTTCTCACGTTTTCGTGAGAAAAAAAAAGAAAATCGCAAATTACCGCTAAACTAAGCGTTATACAAAAAAATGTTTGAAACAAAAGTTGTAGAATTTTAAATTCTCTACAACTTTTATTATATAAATTTTTGCTCTAAATTGCATATTAAAACCGTAATCTTCAAAAAACAATGTTTTTACGTAAAAACAGCCTCACCCAGAATTTCAGCAAACGTGACGCCTACCCTATCTTGTAGAGAATAAAAAACTGAATAAACCAGGCGATTTAAAAAAAAATCGTAGGACCAGTTTTTGAGAAAATCACAAAAAAGTGAAAAATTACACGAATAAACTACTACTTCCGGTTGACCGATTTTGATGAAAATGTTAGTGTCGGGTTCGGTAGTGGTATGCAACTTAAGTTTCAAGTTTGAAGTTCGTACGATGTTCCATTCTTGAGATATTTTGTATACACACACACAGACCAATCGCTAAAAACATGTTTTTTGGGTTCAGGGGGTCTGAAAACGTATAGATCCGGTGAAAACTCAATTTCGAAAAATCGACATGAAAACAATACTTTCCTTCCTATATATTCATATAGGCAAGAGAAAGTAAAAATTTCAACATGAAAATAATTATGTCTTTTGAAAAATTACAACATTATAATAGATTTACAGTGAATTTATTAATAACTAGCATGCCCCGTGTGGCTTCGCATGCGAAACATGTGTAGGGCCTAATCAATTTTTATAAAAATAAATATGTAACAAATTGTGTAGGTGCTAGATTGGCTGTATAATCCAACATACGTACACACATATACACACCATTTTGACAATTTCCCCCGCGTACATCTCTCACCATCATCAAACCCCTCATCTACTTCAACAGCAATATGTACACACACACATACTTATGAAAATCTTCATTAGGGCCCTTAGGGTTATCATTTTGGAAAATTTAAAAATAAAATGTTGCTGTGAATATAAATACGAATATGCTGTCAAAATTTCATGAAAATCCATTCAGTAGTTTAGGAAAGTAGCCTGCACAAAAAAACTAGCTTTGTCTTTACAATATTAATATAGATACACAATACAGTTTGTTTGTATATAACGTTTTTATTGTTATTGTATATAACTTTTGTATTGTTCTGGGAAACCATAGCTTATAGGTTACTTCCAACTTCAAGCATAAATGAATACAAATACAAAATTTAATATATTGTGACATTTTGCCAACTGGTGGATATTAATTTTGTTTGTCTAATGTATTTTGTGTGTATTTGACAATGTAATTTATTAATTGACGGGCACGCCACCAGTATTTATGTTTTTCTAGTAAAATGTAATGAGTTTTATTGTATTCCATTAGGCTATTAGGTTCTTTCTATTGTTATTTATTTTTCTAAAATAATCTATTTGCTTATACAGAGTTGATTAAGCCATAGTATAATTAGTGTCAAATGAAGTGAGTTAAAACCAGTTTTGTATATAACATGTATATATTGAAACAGATTCTGCGTAGCAAACAATTAATTATTTTAGTTTGTAGGCAAGAGTCAATTATTCATTTGTTTGTACATGGCCATACTTTCTTTTTAGTTTAGTGTAATTTAGGAAGTTTATTGTAATTTACTATACTATTTTTCAGGGCTAAAAAGCTCTGAATGTACACATTGCCCCCTACTCACTTCATAACTAGCCAATGACTTGCCAGCAACGTTGCCAACACTTGCTCTCGTAGTTCTGTTATATATTTTGTCAGCCATTTTTTTAGTCTTTAAAAAACAATTATAACCTATGAACATACAATCAGCTCATTGTATTATATAGTATTGCATGTTAATGCGCTCTACACTCTATATGTTCAGTACGAGATGCAAGACTCGAGTGAACTACTATGGCTCTTATACGCATGCGTGCTTAATGTTTATCAGGCTGAAACATTCATACAATCTGACAACGCTGGCAAACGTTCTGATTGGTGGACGCGTGGAACAGCAGAGCTCATCAACCGTGAAAAGCACTTTAGTCGTCATGACTGTATAAGTAATTAATTTGTTGATTAATACTTGTTTTTAGTATAAAAGAAAGGAATAAATGTCACAATATTAAAGGGCTGCAAAATATGAAAGGATGAAAAAATTTTGGAAATTAATTTAAAAAGGGTTAATTTAAAATTATTTATATCAAATATTCATATTTTTTAAAACTGAATACTGTTCTCCTCTGATCTGCATATGAAAATATGGTCATACCAGATTATGATGGTTCACTATGCTGTTAAAATAAAAAGGTGTATACAAAAATCAATATGAAATCTCCCTGCCGTACAATACTTTGTCATAGGTAAATTTAAATAAAAGTCTCTGAATTTTACGTTGGTAACACGGGCAATAATAACTAAACTAAAGCGACCATTATAATGTCAGCCATTTCCGTATGCTACAAATAAAAACTATAATTTCTACTTTCATTTCCATTGACTTGCGAAATTCTTAGTACAAAACTCAAAATACAGTTACTTACCACCACTATCGCACATATTTTTAACAAAACAACTAAGAAAACACTCACAATTAAACAAAAACTGAGGAGCAATACAGTCTCCACTTTTCTCAAAACCCGCCAGGGGTACCAACCTCTACAAAAATCAATAGCTCAGATTAACTGTTATAAAATACTACAAAAATTATGTTTCCTTAAAGCAATGGTCACAGAAGTACAAGTGTGAGCTAGCATTTGCTATAGCTAGTTTTGATTTCTTAAACTTTTTACATGGTTCAGTACCACTAAAGTTTAGTAAGTTACATACACATGACACCAGTTTTGGATAAACTACGGTATGATCTAATTAATGCCATTAAATACAAACCTGTGATATGTATTGATCATAACCACGAATGTACACTGGATTATTGAATACATCTCCAGCATCTCCTTGACCAACCAAAGGCGTAACAATGGTATGAGGAACGTGTGCTATTTGACCACGACTGTTACGTGCTTTCCACCATTTCCTGCTGTCATCTAATACCTAAAACAAAATATCATTTCATAGAATCCTTTACTAACAATTTTACAGTACATTTATGAAAATTTTAATCGTTACCTATAACAATATTCTAAAGAAGTAACATTTATTTGCTTGAGGTAACCTTGAAAACTACCCAACCGATTTCAAAAGTTCTGCCACAATTGGAAAGCTTAGAGCTTCTTTAGTAACATAAAATATATACTATTAAACATTTTTGAATTGCAAAAAACAAATTTGTGATTGGTAAAATGAAGCCATATATTATTTGTTTGGTGTGAAATGTTGGGAAAATTTGTTCTTTTATCTATCATTACATATCACCTAGATTGTATATCAGGTTTCAGAAGTATGGTACACTACAACATACATACCATACAGAATGATGCAGAACAGTCGGGCGTTAAACCAAAAACATACAGTATGACATCCTTTACATGTTACCTTTTTTCAAAATGTTTAAAAAATTACTTAAAGGACAACCAATTCATTTTGCTGCCACAGAGCAACAAAACCACAGAAATTATTTATAAACAAGTTTTAAATTAAAATTAATTTAATTAAATTCATTAGACAGCTTAATTTTTAATGGTAATGATCATTTATGGTAGTATGCTTAAATAGAGTAATAACTAAGATAATCTTTTTTACCCAATTTTTTCACAATTAAGAACTTGCACCATTCACAAAACAGTAAAATAAATTTTATTTTTTTATCTGACATAATTATAATGATATGTATTTCAGGAAAAATGTTATTCTTACCTCAAGGAATTCACCACGAATAACAGTCAGTTCCTTATCGTTGTTTGCAGTACGAGGATAAGTGACCTGAACAACTTTAGCACCACTAGATCGTAATTCCTCTAACCACCGAGCCTGAGACCGTTCAAATCTCTCGCTGTTAGCACCGCTGTTTCTTTCAATAGAATCAGCAGAAATGTCACTCCGAGCACTAGGGGGTCCCACATGAGAAGGTGTGGCTGGAAATTCAGTATCTGAGCCTCCAGGACTTTGGGAATGTTCTCTGAAATAAAAACGATATATTTAAAAGAAAAAGTTTAAATCATTACATTTTATATGTTCACTCAAATACAGTAAATAACGGGTGTTTCAAAAAGGACGCACTTCGAAGTTTAAGGGTTAATATTTTCTGCATAGGGAATATTTTTTTCCCCCAAATAACAGTTGGCACTACCGTACTCATTGTTGACCCATTGTGTATTACTGAAATGTACTAGTGCTATCCCAATATTCATTTATGTCTGTATAAGTTCAAACATGGTTTTTTCAAAGGATGAACATGTTTTTATTATTGAAAGTTATTGCGCATATAAATCTTACGAACGAGTGAAAGATGAGTTCCAGTTAAAATTTCCCAATTCTGAAGTACCTAATAACACCACAATATCGCGTCTGATTAATAAATTTCGTGAGACTGGCAGTGTACAGGATCGGAAAAGCACAGGTCGACCATCAGTGTTAACAGAACAAGTTTTGGACGTAAAATTGGAGTTTGGTGTGCAATCTCCCGGCGTCGTATTGTTGGACCTTTATTTTTTGACACATCTGTAGATGGTGTGGTGTACCGCAAATTAATCAAACAATTTATAGCGTTGTTAGAATTACACGATCGAAATTGTTGGTTTCAGCAGGATAACGTAACGTGCCATACTTCTACTGAAACGCTGAATATGTTACGAGAATTTTTTGGCCATCGTGAGATATCAAAAGGATTGTGGCCACCAAGATCCCCAGATCTTACTCCTGCGGATTTTTTTCTTTGGGAGAATTTAAAGAGTAAGGTTTTTAAAAACAATCCTCATACAATTGAAGAATTGAAGGCTAATATTGAAAGTGAGATTACAAACATTAATGAGCAAACACTACGAAAAGTGGCTGCAAATGTTATGAAACGTGTCCGAACTTGCATTACAAGCGGGGGGAGTCATTTTGAACATTTATTGTGAAGTTTTAAAGGTAATCTGAATGTTATAAAGGTAATAATTTCATACCGTATAATTTGTAATTACTTAATGTAATAAATTAGCGTTCTCAAACTTCGAAGTGCATCCTTTTTGAAACACCCGTTATTTAGTATATTAATATTTAATGAAATAGTACTCGCAGTCTTCACACAATGTAACTCATTTAGCCAAGGTAATACAGAGCGAAGGTACATCAGATGGCAAAAAACAAATAATAAAGAACCATTCATTAATTAATTTTACTGGGCTAACTAAATATCTTCACAAGTAATCATTACAATAAATAAATTTTATTACATGTGTTTAATATCAATCTCATTATGTCATATTAATCACAAATGGGGCCGATCCGGGATATCAAAAATACAAAAGAAAACCAGAGAATGAAAGAAAATCTATAAAAATAAAACAAACTTACTGAAATCAATCTTAATATTAAAACTATAACAAGCTTTTTACACATACATTTAAAGATTACGAATATACAACAGTGTACGTCTACACATTACCAACACACACACATGCAGTTTAGACTAGTTATTTAAAGATTTTCTGCAAACTACATGATCTTGCATCCTTTTCCAGATAAGAAGCTTGGCTGGTGTCATCTCTGCCTAACGCTCATACAGAAAAGTAGTTCGTTTCTGATTGCAAAATAATAATAACTCTGCCTATAATTATCACAATAATTACATTTAATATGCAAGAATTTTTACAGTAGAAAATTTAATTTTTCCCCTCTCCGAGACTTTAAATCAAGTTTTTTTAAATTTTATATGTTATTTGTGGCCTAAAACAGTCCGAGTTATCAGTAGATCTGGGTTCAAGAAGAGATCCAACCTAACATGGCTGTGCTATAATTATAATTTTGTAAATAGTTTGAGTTATTAATAATGAAATATCAGCACTTAAGTGTGCAAATATTTAGTGCATAAAAATTTACAAAAATAGATATCAATAGTTTCAACTACTACAGAAGCGAAATTATCAATACAGTTATCCAACAAGTAATCTTCAGCTTTAACAAAGAGCAAGTTCATTTCAACAGTAACAAGGAAAGATCCTATACGAGATCATTGGTCTGAATATAGCAGACAGACAGTGCAGGTTATGAGAAAGAGAAGTACTGTTCCAGGCAGACCAATGAATTTTGTTTTAATGGAAACAATCAGAAAATTAAAACAAGAATTCTAGAAACATCCTGTACACAAAAATGTTGAATGATTAACACAACAAATTTTTAGGACACTGAACAATATTTCAGATGTAAATGATTCAAAGAAGTCAGAAATATATTGCGAAAATTGAATTAAATTGAGAAAACATAATAGACCCCAAACCAAGTTCAGACTACTGACTTCAAGGGCTTCTATGAAGAACAAACGTAGAACACCAGAGAGACAGAAGAAAGGATAATAGGCTAATATGCTCTCGCCATAAACAAGCAAAAAATTAATGTAATTTTTAAAAATATAATAAAGTTAAAAAAGAAACTTACCTGTCATTTCTGCCGAATCTGTGTTCCTGATGTGAGCTGTAATTACGATTTTCTGCATAATATCGGGCACGATCAGTGGTATCAGCAGGCGATGATTCTTGTTGATCATAATCGCCAGGAGGTGGATCCCAGTAGTCACTGCTATATTCTTCTGGATCTCTTTCACTCTAAACACACAAGTTACACCAGTTCATATTCCCAAACAGACAAAATCAAGAAATATTTTTTTAATTGTACAACATCAATTCAATTTCTTTTCAGTATGTTGCAGCCAATATAATTTAATTTACTAAAAGGAATTAAATTAATCATGGCGCACACTTAAATAAATACAAGGTATGCCCAGAAAGTAAGTTCCATTTTAAAAATGTCCATTTGGTGCTTGCGCTGTAGTTGCTCCGAGTCAAAGTTAAAAGATGACACCATTTTGAGTTCACTCTCTGTTGTTTACATTTTATAGTGCTTGGTTAGAATGGCAAAGTACATTAAACCAGTTGACATTCATCGATAGATTTGTGAAGAGTACAGAGAAAATAGAATGAGTGATTCACTTCGTCACCAGTAAGACTAAATCCAAGAAAATCTTGACACATTGAAAAATCATGTGCAGTCTTTTGGGATCAACACAGCATTCTACTGATGGGTGAAACACTTAAGAAACTGCACAGTGCAATACAGAATAAACGCCAAGAAATGCCAACAATTTATTTTGTTTTCATTCCTGACTGTGACAGACCTTTCACTGTGAACAAGACATGACAACTCTTACAGGACTTCAGCTGGAGCCAATTTTGTTACCTACCATACAGCCTTGATCTCACCCCAAACAACTAGCATCTCTTTTTGTACCTGAAAACATTCCTTGGAAAACAATTCAACAATGATGACAAGCTCAAAGGACATGTTACCACATGGTTGACAACACAGGCAGCAACATTCTATGAAGAAGGCATACAAAAACTTGTTCCACACTATGACAAGGGCCTCCAAAACAGTGAGAATTATATTAAAAGATAGTGTAAGAATTGTAGTAATAAACAGTTTGTCAGTTGTCACCTCACATTACGAACATGAAACGATATAATTTAAACAAAATAATGAAAATTTATTGTCTAATAAAACATATACAAACTAAAATACCTCATGTTGGGCAGCTGATCGTGATTCCTCCCTTGTTCTCTTCATTTCCGTTGTGACTGATGAGCCCAAAACAGCATCTCTATCTTCTGATATTGGATAATCTGGAGACCAACCATCCATGAAAACTGGATGATATGGAGCAACATAACCCTTCCACTGTTCTCTGTAAATTTAATAAAACTTATGTCACATCCTTCCACCACATTGGAATTACTACTTAAACCAACAACTGGCAACTTTTTATTTTTTCAATATAAATTTTGTGAAATGAACTGATTTATTTTAAAACCACCCAATTTTTAATTTGATTACTATACTGCTGAATTGTGGGCCTTAGAAATAAAATTGAACAGGGATATACAATGGTATTAGACGATCTATGTATTTTACTAAGTCATGTAAGTAACTTATCAAAAAGGTGTTAATTCACAAATTCAGAACTATTTTCTATAAACTGAATCATAGGCTGCTCCAAAGGTCAACAATTTTAACTTAAAGATTTAGAAATACAGTATGTTTTAAAGTACAAGAGAGCATTAGTAGATGCGCGAACATCTCTAGTAGATCACGCAGAGGAAAACTGAGAGCAGCTAATTGAACAGGTGTGCACCAATAGGGAATTTTGAATCTCAGTGAGAGAAAAATACGTGTATACGAACCAACTATAAGCATCAATATGTCCTGAAACTGTTAATTTAATTAGTTGATGTTATCCTAATTAAACTATGTAAGAGAAATGCATCACAAATAATAATGAAAACAACATAAAACATACTTGTCTTCATTACCATTTTACGACTTTCACAGTTTCAGACGAGCAACCATGTGCCTTAATAAAATTATAGATTCCACAAAGAAAACAAATCCAATTATTTTTTAAACATTGGGAAATGACAACGGTTGTTTTTCTGGAAAACAATGAAACGAAAAGTGTTTAATTGAAACAAGTGATTAGTAATTAATTAATCATATAAATTCAGAAAAACACATTTATTGTGCAACAAAATTACAATCAAAATATCTGACAAACATATACAACATGAGTACTGGAAAACACAGTAACAAACACACTTTCACGAAAAAAAAGAGAACTGAAATACACAGCAATAAACTATACAATAACTTCAATTTACTCAACAATACGTAAGAAAAATTGACAACTAACAAAGAAACATATTGGAAAGATTCTAATTAAAGAAGAAAATTGATAAAATCTAGAAAAAAATAATAAAAATTTACATCTAAGATAAACAAAGCAATAAACTGAAGGTTCTATACATTTATTTTTGTCTACAGAACCTAAAGTTTAATGAATATATACATAAATTTTTATTTAATCCTATATAACTGAAGTTAAAATTTACCTTGGTACCAACCACGCATCTCCCAGTGAATGCCACAACTCTGTCTCCTTACTAGTTACACAGTTTATCAGAAGATTTATAGCTTCCTGTGTTAATAATGGGCACACAACTTTAGCTGGAAGATTTGGCGGCAAGTAATGTGTGTCGTGAGAGGCATCTACAATCAATGCAAGAGGTGTAAATAAGAAATGTATCAACTCCGGAGCATTTGGATCGTGGATATGATGTTTTAATTTCGCCTAAAACAAATAAAAATTAAACAGTGATTTTTTACATTACTCATACATGAAGAACAAAAAATATACTTTTCAGAAATATTTTAAAATCAATATTAATAAAATTCTGCCAGCAGGCAGGTAGATGTTAAATTATTTTCACTAGATCTGCTAGTTTCAGGGCTACAAAAAATTGTTGTTTCTTATCACATCTAATAATACGACTCAAGCCAATTATCCGCCAATTGTCAGCCAATTATACGACTGAAGCATTTAAGAACAGAAGAGAGAGGTGTACAAGACACTAGTCAGAGTTATTTCTCTGAGAGTAATAAATTTCATTATACAGCCAGACCCTTTAGTGAATGAAGTGAAGGTGTCATTTGCAGGCTGAAAGTAGATGCTTTTCAGAGGGCCGGGCATGCTGATAAGCATACTTTTCCACTCAGTGTGGAAGGCTATGGTAAACCAACTCACTCCTTGTTTTACTTAGTAAAGCCTCCAGAGGTTCAAACCAGCCTTTCGGTTGATGACCTAACCAACAACATCAAGAAAGTAAGTACAATGCAGTATAATCAATACTAATAAAAAAGTTCTTCACGTAAAAGATTTACCATTCCCCATATTAATTCTCTATAACTAACATGATTACATACCACCTATTTAATAAAAATCTGTGTGAAACACTCACATGACTTTCTCTAACCAATTTAAAAAATGAAAAATGTAACTTATGTTTCCTATTATAAGTAAACAATGTAAATTGAAAAATAACCTAATTTAAAACATGTGTGAATGACACAAAACGAAAATCAACCTCTTTAGGACTAAAAAATACAGAAAATCACTAATTAACACTAAACTAAGCACCGTAGAAATGCATTTTTAACATAAAAATTGTACATTTGTTAACTTTCTACAACTTTTATTAAACACATTTTAGCCCTGAAATGCATAAGGCCAAAATCTTAAAAATTTTTTTTACCACAACAGTACACCCCCTCCTGATAATTTTAGCATACATGTGACTTCCCCTATTTTATAGAGCATAGAAATGTAATAAATGAGATTTTTTTCAACAAAATCATAGAGCATTTTTGAAAAAATTGCAAAAATGACAAAAATTTCACAAATTAATTCTACTACTTGTGGTTGATTGATTTTGATGAAAATGTTTTTGTCAGGTTCGCTTATGATACCTAACTTAAGTTCGAAGTTTCAACTGTGTGTACTATTTTATTAGTGAGATATTTTATTTGTACACGCACAAACCAATCACTGAACATGTTTTTTGGCTGTCCAGGGCTTAAAAATGTGTATTTCTGATGAAAACTTGATTACAAAAAACTGACATGAAAAAAAATACTTTCCTTCCCTAAATATGCATATATGGCAAGAGAAAATAAAAACCTTCTACTTCTGTACCCTGCAGTAACTAAATGATATATGATCAGATATTAGTCCAATTTTTCAATAACTGACCTATAAAATATGAATTTAAAACAAATAATAATATTAATATGAATAGAATATCTTACAAGTAAAATGAATGATAATTTAAACTTCTGGAAAATGTCAATGAATTCTGATTCTGGAGGAGGTTTTGCTCTCATTGTCAACATTCCATCACCCATGTCCTTTTTTTTTGATTTCCTGTTCCTGAAAAAAGATAGAAAATTGATAAATTTAGTTTTTGAATAAAATATTGCTCCATTAACACTCAAATAAATTTTTTTTATATTTGGTGAAACAAAATACAAAATAAATTTTGTTTTAAACTTAAATTTGTCTGCACCAGTAATTAAATTATTTAATTTTGTTTTTTAACATATTAGAAAGTAAGTAATTATAATTTTCATTTGATAATAAACATTAACTACATTAATGATAATAATAGTAGTCTAATGTTAAAAATACAAAATTTACATTTTTACTGTCAGTCCATTTCATTTCACCAGCACTGGTTGCTAGAACATTTTTAAAAATTTGAAAATTTTTGCAGTAACATTCTTACATATTGGAGTTCAAAATAACCATTAATTTGTTTTTACTATCCTTGGTTTTTATGTAGCGGCCATTTTTGTTTTACCAAACACTCAAATGTAAGCGTTTATGCAAATTTATGCAAACAGACGTCACAATTAATCTATTTATATGGGCTAAAAAAAAAAATTTGTTCAAAACACGAACGCTACATTTTAATTTGAGTTCACATTTTACGTAAAATGAAGTTTTAAGAGTGAAAATTCATGAAAATATTTTCAAATGTAATTTTAATTCTCCTTATTTTTAAGGGGTGTTTTTTTTTCAAATAAATAAATAAATAAATATAAGACGCAATTTTTTAACTTACAGGTATTCAGTACCTCTATTTACACAGCAATATTGATTCTTCTACAGTATTCAGATGAACTTAAATCCCCTAGCTGTGGGAGTTAGAGAATTCATAATGCTCTCAACTCACACAAGCCATACGCGCCGTTCCAATAACATTGTCTTTGATTTTACTCATTGTTGTGAGCAAGCATTTATGCATGCAGTAAACTAACAAGCAAGATAACGACTGTAGTATGTTTTCAGATTTGGATTATAACGGTAAAGACCTTTGAGCGCATGCATAGTTATGGCACATATCTCCCTCTCACTCGCTCGGCTATGGGACATTAGTTCATCTGATACCTATACCTTTACTCCCATCTTTTAAAGATTCTTAAAATTTTGATTTTGTTTTAAAAATCCCAAAAATTGACATTTTTAGACCATAATATCTTTTAATAGTCACAGGTGAAAATTATTTTGACATAGCAGAAATTCTATGGCGCTAACATCCAAAAGAAATTACATTTTGTAGTTAAGGCTAAGATGTAAGTTATAACAATATAAATATTCTCACGTAATACATAGCAACTCAGTAATCGCTATTCACAAGTCATTTTCAAACAGGAGAAAATGATACTACTAAGGGTGATACGACAAGAATTATCAGATTTTTTTTAAATGATACGGCAATCAAATAATTATTTTTTGATGCCTTTATTAAATGGATTGAACCTACTTCAGAGAAAAAAAAATAATTAAAATTGTATTACCAGTAGAACAATTTTTAATACAAAGTATTAACTAATTTATTTAAACATGCTTAAAAGATTTAATTAATTTTACCTCCGCCTTCGTTCTAGTTCCCGTGAAGCAGCTGCCGCATGCTGAAGACGAGCAATAAACTTTTCGATGTCATCAAAACAATGGTTCAAAATAGTCACATCTCTTTCATATTTTTCACTTGAAGTTGAACTTGTTTCATCATCTCTGTGACCTCCAGCTATACCAATGTCACTTCCTCCTCGTGCATCTGGTTCTATTCAAAAATAAAAATGATTTAGTCTTACAAATTTAATTAACTTCATCCACTGTTTTTTTCTGTATTTAATATCAGGCTTAAAACACTCCCACAACTTTATCTTGCCAATGTAAATAAAAACCCATTTATATAATGTTTAATCATTAGTAAACCATGCAAGATGAAAAACATAACCTAATTTCAATCATGAGTGAATGATACAAAATGAAAATCAACCTCTGGGTTCAATTTAAAAATACAGAAAATCACTAATTGATACTAAACTAACCGTTGTTGAAATAAGTGCTTGAAATAAAAGTCGCAGGCTATTTTATGTTCTACAACTTTAATTATATACTCTTTTGTTGTAAAATACATATCAACGTTGCAATCTTTAAAAAAATATAGAGAAGAAAGTTGCCAAATTTCAAGCAGTAAGCGGAACTCTTAGCAGAACCCTACGCAGGAAAACAAGGAAAGAAACTAAAATAACTTTTTATAAAGAGATGGCTGCTCCAATCCTACTCTATGGAAGCGAGTCGTGGATTAGTACAAAACCACAAGAGAGTAGAGTATAGGCGGCAGAGATGTGATTCCTGCGAAGAACAAGGGTTACAATCGTACGGACCACTAAGAAATAAGGATATAAGAACGGATGTGGATGTTTACAACCTGAATGGGAAAATTGCAGAATACTGAAATCAATGGAGGAAGCATGTAGAGAGAATGCCTGAGGAAATGATCCCTCTCAATGTTTTGCAAAACAGACCGGAGAGGAGGAGAGATGTTAGGAGGCTACACAAGAGATGGCAATAATTCAATAGTTTAGTCGCTGTTGTGAGTCGCAAATGGTGGGAGCCTAATCCTTCGTTGCAAGATGAAGAATAGAATAAAAAACCAAAGTTAATAAAATTTGAGGTATAAACCTAGCAGTGGTAGATATTAAAGACGATTTAATTAATATGAGAAGGACCATATACATTTCATACCAAAATATATACCATAATAAATGTAGCATTTGATAATATATATCACAAAACTGTATTTTATAATTATTTACTCCAGTAGAATTTTGTTAGGTAGAATGATTTAATACAAACTCAAACAACCTCTCACTGGACATGATTCTTTTCACTATGAAGGGCGATGTGGTACATGAGTAGAGAAGTACAGACAGCAATATTATTACTTTCTCTTGCCTAAATGAATACATAGGAAGGAAAGTATTGTTTTCATGTGTTGTTTCCGGTGAAATCAAGTTTTCACCGGATCTACATGTTTTCAGACCCCTGAACCAAAAAAACCCATGTTTTCAGCGATTGGTCTGTGGGTGTGTGTGAAAAAAATCTTAAGAACGGAACATCGTACAAAGTTGAAACTTGAAACTTAAGTTAGATACTACTAAAGGACTCGACACATTTGCATTAAAATCTGTCAACTGGAAGTAGTAGTTTATTCAAGTCATTTTTCACTTTTTTTGCGATTTTCTCAAAAACGGCTCATAAGATTTTTTTAAAAATTGCCTCATTTACTACATTTTTTATGGTCTACAAGATAAGGTAGGCGCCATGTCTGCTGAAATTCTTGGGGACGTTGTTTTCTCATAAAAAATTGTTTTGTTTTTAAGATTGCGGCTTTAATATGCATTTTAGCACAAAAATGTAAATAATAAAAGTTGTAGAGAATTTAAAATCCTACAACTTTTATTCAAAACTTATTTTTGTATAACGCTTAGTTTAGCGGTAATTAGTGATTTCAGTTTTTTTTCATGAAAATCTGTAAAAAAATCGACTTTTTTAAAATTTCAGCCTGGGTATGCATTTTACGACAAAAGTATATATAATCAAATTTATAGGAAATTAAAAGATCTACAACTTTTATTTGGAGAAGTTTTCTCTACAGTGCCTAGTTTAGCGTGAAAGAGTGATTTTCCAAATATTTAAGCCAAACTGAGGTTGATTTTCATTTTGCATTATTCACTCATGATTAAAATAAGGTTATGTTTTTTGAGGTTAGTTTTATGTTTATTTCTAATGTTTTATTACTAATGTTAGGTTATATTGTTCATTATTTGGATTGGCAAGAGAAAGTCGTGTGAGTGTTTCACACCAGATTTTTATCTATTAAATTATATTATTCACTTCAAGTTCATTAACACAACATAAAAATGTTAAAATTTCCAGTAATTTCACACACAAAACTTTTGTAATAATTATAAATAATGTACGTCATAAATTTTAAGTACATAAAATATTATATTATGATGATCATTATTTATTTACTGCACACAGCCATTAAGTTATAACAGCAAAGAGTTTGCGTACAACTGATGCTGAAGACCATCTCAGAAATTGGAAATCCAAGACCAAGTCAGAAGCTAGTTATATTTAAATATTTGGCTGAATATTTATCACATTAGCTTTATTATTTACCTTATTTAAATACAACAATTAACATTTCTAAATAATTTTAGGGCTAAAAAAAATAGTTCTGTTTCTTATTACATAGTCAGCCACTTATATGACTGAACTATTTAAGAACAGAAGAGGTAGAGGTGTAAAAGACACTAGTCAGAGTTATCTCCTCTGAGAGTAATGAATTTCACTATGCAGCCAGACCCTGTGGTGAATGAAGTGAAGGTGTCATTTGCAGGGTGGAAAGTGAGTGCTTTTCGGAGGGCCTGGCATGCTGATAAGCATACTCTTTCAACTCAGTGAGGAAGGCACAGTAAACCACCTTACTCCTCGTTTTTACTTAGTAAAACCTCTAGAGGTTCAAACCAGCCTATCGGCTGTTGACCTAAACACAAATAATTTTATGTAACGAATGTAGGGGTAGTCGCTCATGAGTTAAATTTGTGAGGAGAAAGGTGGGGGAATTATTTTATGAGAGATTACCCTTAATGTAGATTCACTCTCTGGCACCGAAAATTTAGCAGACATTCTTTATTTACAAAAACTCTTGAAATAAATTAAAAAGTTAATTTTCTGATTATTCTAAAAAAAATAATAATAAACTAACAGAAAAAATGACACCTTATAGAATCTTCATAATGTAAATAAGGATACTGCCAGTGATCAATTTTAAAAACTCACCTAATCTATACCAGCATAACTGATGCCGATTATTTTTCATCACCGTCGGTTCTAAACCACAAATTAAATCAATTTGCCATCTTCTAATGGCCATTTCTCTCATTTTAATTGTTCAATTATTAATCACTTGTATGTATTTCACACAATTATTTTTTAATTTAAAAAAATCAGTGAATTCAAAAGAAAAAATTATAAATTTTTTTAATAAAGTAATAAAAAAATTGATCCACAATAAACATGATAAATTTTGTAAATCATGAAAAAATTAGAATTATTATTTAATTTAAATATCCGTTGACAAAATTATTCATTTCAAATATATTAACACAACAAAAATTTACTTAATTTCACATAAAAAAAATGTAATAATTATAAAACAATGTACGTTATAAATTTTAGGTAAAATATTAAATTACGATGTAAAACTGACAATAAAATTATTACTTTATTGCAAAGAAAATATAAAAAGGTAATAAAATAATTAGATAAAAAAAGAGGGATGACATAAAAATGTAAACACTATAATATTAAATAATAAAAAAATAAAACAACACGAGTTAAATTAAGATGATAAACAAAATATGTAGTAGTGCAACGATGAAAGAGCGGTTGACAACTGAGAACTGCAACGAGGTAAATAATTAGAGAAAGAAAGAAGGGATGATAGAGCATAGAGCATAGAATGACCGAGTTAGAAAGCTCGAAGCGAGCCGGGTAACAGCTTGGTGTATTGGTGTAAAGCAATGAGGCCAGATCAAAGCAAACCAGTGAAAGTACAATGAAGTGAATACACCAACGTACTTTCATTAACTACACGACAATACAGTCACTTCATTTCCCTTGCCTAATTAAATCACTATTTTAATGATTTATAAAATTACTTGAGAGAGTAACGGGAGTGAGACTGCTTCACATTAAAATGTATTTGTAGCTTTTACTTTACAACGCATTATTCATAATACCATTAAAAATAAATTGCACTAAAATATAGCACATACTTTCGCATAAAATATAATAGTAATCGCGCCCGCTCTCCGCGCAGGCTTATTGCTACCTTTAAAGGAGTTGCATTATATTATATATACGAGTTGATAACATAAAATAAAACAATATGCCAGTTGTTTTATCAGAAATGCAGATTAGTTGGTCAGCAGCTTATCATAGGTACAGTAGAACCTCACTAACTCGACACTTTTGATTGTTTGGACCCTGAGGGTGTCCAGTTATCCAGATATTTGGAATTTTTGAAGGGTTTTAGTAAATGGACACTCATTAGACTCGAGTAATAAATTTTTTAGAAATATTGTATCTACAAAGAATATAGTTTAGTACAGAAATGCTAAATACTGAATAAAGTTTAGTAGGGCCTAATCTATACTAATATTGTAAAGACGTGGTTTTTTTGTGCAGGCTAATTTCCAAAACTACTTAACAGATTTTCATGCAATTTTGGCAGCATATTCGTATTTTTATTCAGAACAACATTTCATTTTTAAATTTAAAAAAATGATAACCCTAAGAGCCCTAATAAAGATTTTCATAAATGCGCGCGCGCGCGCGTGTGTGTGTGTGTGTGTGTGTGTGCGCGCGCGTGCATGTGAATAGATATTGTTGTTGAATTAGATGAAGGGGTTTGATGATGGTAAGAGTTTACGCGAGGTAAATTAGATGAATACTTCAGTTAAAATAGAATAAATTAAAATTATTGTAAACTCATGCGGTAACTATGTTTTTTTTAATCCTCTCACTGCCGGGTCCGAACACCCTTCGGAGTCGGGTGTGTTTTCCCTGTGCCGGCTCCGTATATGCTTCGGGTCTGCCTACCACGCTCTCGTATGTCTTTTTAAAGCCGGCAGAGAAACTATCGTTACGATTTTGACCTCAGCACACAGTAGCTACACATTCTATTCCTCATATTTTTAGTAAATCACTTTTTGCAAAAATCTTGCTCTTTTTACGTATATTTAGAGTAAATACAATAAAAAATGGTTAAACATAAATCGGCACATGAAATCATGTAACAAAAATAACGGTGGCACCGAAAGGGTTGTAATACAGTAAGAAAAGATAATGTATTTCAACAGGAAGCTGAAACTGTAATGTAATTAATGTCAAATAAATTAATTCTTGGGATGTGATAATTCCAAGAGTAAGAGTTTGGAAGATTTTGAAGAACAATAGGCCTACTTGTACAAAATTAGGACATCATTAAATAAATTACCTACTAAAAAGCAAACAAAATTAAAAGATTTTTTTAATATCTCATAATAAAGTAATTACAAACACTGATTAAATGATTAGGAAAAATTTCTTAAAACACTATGTTTCGAGTGAAGCAATGCACGGGAGTGAAACGAAGATAATAGGGGCTGTAGAAAGGAAGAGGATAGAAGCTTTTAAAATGTGGTGTTATAGGAAAATGTTAAAGATTAGGTAAGTGGACAAAAGGTAATTTAAAGGTTCTTAGACGAGTAAATGAAAGAAGTATATGAAAGAAAGGAAAGGCTAGTGGGGCATACCTTAAGATACCCAGGTATTGTTCGATCAATAATGGAGGGTAATATTGACGAAGGGAGTTGCAGGGGATTTATTTATTTATTTTTTTTTGGTTTAACGTCGTTGTAGGGGGGAGACAAATGTTAGAATATATAAAGCAAACCACAAAAAATGTAGGGTGTTGCAGGTATGTAGATATAAAACGACTTCAGCAAAATAAAATAGCTTGGAGAACTGAATCAAACCAGTCGAGAGACTGATGACAAAAAATAAAGTAACAGTGTAATGGAATGTAGTTATGTTTTTTTATGTATTTCACTTTTTCCAGTCTCGCTCCGTAAATTTCCGAAAGTTGGATGGAATAATGTTATGTATTTAATGTCTTATTCTGCTTGTCAGCAAGGCAATTGCCAATTCAATTATCGGATAATATGATCCCCGGACTAAATGATTAGAATCCGGAATCTCGACGTGACCACAATAAGCGGCGACCACTTCAACAATAAACCGATCTAACTACCACCGCTAGGATAAAAATAGTTTATAGCATGTATATAGCTATGTGTTAGTAAATATGTAGGTACATTAAATAAATGTATATGGATTTTACTTCACTGCTGTACTTCTAACATACATAACATAATTCAAATGACAACAGTACCTTAAAAAAATGTTTATTAAAAATAAGCTAATTTAAATTTATGAACACTACTACAACCATTGGAAACACATTCAATCTTACATTATTATCTCATATTGCGTATACTCAATAATCAACTTTTCCTCGCCTTGGAAATTTAAATTTTCTAGATTCTTTTACAAAATTTTTTATTTATAATCCGAGTCCCATGAACCCACTGTCAAATTATCGTAGACCACAGTTTGGAGAATAAAACTTCAAAAATAAAACGCATCCCAATTTTTAGTAGTTAACAATTTGGAAGGGTATAGAAATAATATATATTTCTTAAGGGACCAGAAATTTTCTCCCATAGGCGGAGTTCGAAACCCAAGCACTTTAGTTTATTCAATTCATATCCTAAAGAAAAAATGTCCCGAATTTCATCTTAATGTGTTAACGAGAATTGTCACCGAGAGAATCGGTCAATGAGGGGCATTAACGCGAGTACGTACATTCATTTTAAAATAAAATGGTTACATTTCATACTGTGTTTTTAAATTGGAACAAAAAATGCTTACCGTACTCGTACACCGAATGGTTTATAGGGCCTAATATCGTGGTTTACAGAACGAGGGGTCAAGTAAAATGTATACAAAGGGTCAGGTCAACAACCCCAACCTAGCAGCCACCTTTCTACGACTATTGTTCCAATATAAAAAGAAAAAGTCGCACCAGCGACAAAAAAAATCACACAGTAGAAATTACTCGATAAATTTTCAGGATGTTACTTCAATAAAAATTCTCTTAATTAAAAAATTAAAACAACTTAAAATTAGTAAATTTAACGAAATCATAGATTTGAAAAATAAATTACGCAAAAGAAATCGTAAAATTAATTTATTTGTTCACATTTTCACACGTAAATTCTTGTTAATAATATTTTTTTAAAACATACAAATATTATATTTTCGTCTTATCATAGGTTTTCTTTTAATGTTTAATTACTACGCTTATTTCTTCTTATTATTAATAATTAAATTTTTATTCTTTCTTTATTTTGTGTTCATAATAAGTCAATAATCAAAAACTGAATTCATTGTTTACTCCTGATTTTTCAAATTCCAGTTCTTTCATAATTTCTTAAATATTTCTTTATCGGAGACATCTTAAGCATTTAGATTTAGAACAAAAGTACCAATTATTAGATTTTAAACGATTTTTTTATCGGTATAAAACACTACTGAATACTAAATTCACTAAATTTGGTTAACATTAAATAAAACTATTCTAAATCTATACACAGTTCATCTCGACAGAAATATCTGCCGACAAATCACACTGACTCAATCCGGCAAGGATATTAATCTCTTAAGATTTGCTAGTAATATGCTTGTCTACACTGGCTCGGGGTCCCTCTGCATAAAACAAAGAATGTCTACCGATTAAAAAACTACAAATCTAGAGAAGGAAAAGCGATTTAACAATCATCTGTAGGCCATATTCAGTACTAAATCACAATAAACTGACTGTACACCAAAATCTCGGTGAGAGATGAAGTGCGGTGTTTGTATTCATCAGTTACACAGGGACCACGAGCCAGTAGACAAGCTTTACAACAACAAAAAAGTGCACATCACTATTTTCTTCAGATTAGTTTTTTTTCGTTGACAAGAAAAACCATTTCATCCTCTCGAGTTTCAATACAATATAAAAATAGATGACTTGAAGTGAATATACAAAATAAATGCGAATCCGCAAAGGGGGCTTGCACAAGTGAACAGTGGACAGCTTTTGGCTTCTGTGTTAGGGGTCCTGAGTTCGACACCCAGTCAAGTCTAGCATTTTTTTTATAACTCATTTTCATGTATCACCCTTCATCGTTTGATCTAAAAAAGATAGTGTCCGACAGTTACCTTCTATTTCCCCGGTTGATTAAATTTCCAATTAATTAATGAGAGTAGACAGTGCTGCCTAACCATGTTTTAAAGTGTTCAACCTTTTGAGGAACGCTACAGTAGAGGTCAACGCCCGACTTGTACCATCCAAAACTACTTTCCTTTTCCACTATTTACGAGTACAAGGCCTTTTACAAAGTATCCTTAACGGCCTAAAAGAGACTAGCGTAATAAAGTAAACTCTCGATTATCCGTCACGGCACAACAAATATTTTGCTTAACATGAACGATTATGAAAACATTGATGAAAAGCAAATTTGTTGTTATTGTGAAAGAGTAACGGGGTAATTTTTTCTAATACATTTGTTTATTTAAAATTTAGCATAATTTTAATTGAATGTACAAAAGTAATCCTGGGAATTTTATAAACAGAACTGTTTGATTTTCAAATGTTTACGTCATTTTTCACTTATTACGTTTATTTTACCCTTAACAGGCAGTTGGAGTGTTAAATTAATTGCACTCGATCTGGTAGTACCAGGGATACAAAAAATAGTTGTTTCTTATCATATGGTCGGCTAATTATATGACTGAAGCATTTAAGAACAAAAGGTGTAAAAGACATTAATCACAGTAAAGTAATGTATTTCATTGTACAGCCACACCCTGTAGTGAATGAAGTGAAGGTGTCATTGCAGGGTGGAAAGCAGATATTTTTCAGAGGGTCTGGAATGCTGATAAGCACACTCTTCCACTCCGCGAGTAAGGCAATGGTAAATCACCTCACTCCTCGTTTTACTTTGTAAAACCTCTAGTCTAGAGGTTCAAACCAGCCTTTCGGCTGATGACCTAAACAACAACTGTTTATTATTTTTTTATCACAGATTTGCTGTCTTGATACTGTATTGTTGTTGTTTAGGTCAACAGCCGAAAGGCTGGTTTGAACCTGTAGAGGTTTTACTAAGTAAAACGAGGAGTGAGGTGGTTTACCATTGCCTTCCTCACTGAGTGGAAAAATACGCTTATCAGCATGCCGGGCCCTCTGAAAAGCACATATTTTCCACTCTGTAAATTACACCTTCACTTCATTCACCACAGGGTCTGGCTGTAGAATGAAATTCATTACTTTCAGAGGAGATAACTCTGATTAGTGTCTTTTACACCTCTACCTCTTCTGTTCTTAAATGACTCAGTCATTTAATTGGCTGACCATGTGATAAGAAACAGAACTATTTATTTTAGTCCTGCAACGAACAGATTGAGTGCAAATAATCTGACACTCCACCTGTTTATTATGGGCAGAGTACTGCTCTATAAAGGATTAAAAAACTATCTAATAATGCATGAATTTCAGGTTGAGAATACAGTTTTAAAATATTTTTAATTTAGGGCGTTAGCCTCTGTACAAATAAATTATTTATCGATGTTTATGAAACGAGTTAATGTTATGTTTGATTCCGAGGCAGATTTCGTTGAGTAAAAGGAACAATAGAGGATCGTGAATCTGTTATTACTGCTTTATCCCTTCCACATTATTATCATCGCTCGTTTGACCTTTAGCCATTAAATAACATTTCAAAATAACTTAATCCTTACAACAGCGCATCATAATTCACTGTTTAGCCTAAAATGAATTGCTGTCAGATTTAACTTGTTTTCATGGGTCACGTGGGGCATAAATAACTACGTTTTTAATTTCCTCATATGCAATAAAGAAAGTTATGCAATGAATAAAAATTTCTTATTTTTAATTTATAGGAAAATTAATGTCAAGAGTTCACATATGAAATGTCTAATTGTCAAAATTATAAACCATATCCCCCAAGAACATCAATTCTTTTATAAAATTTACTCAGCTAATCCGAAAACTCGGATAATCCAAAATGACTAAAATTTTTAAGATGCTCTATTACATACAAAACGTGTTCCGAAACAAAAACTTGATTAAATTTATGATAAAATTTTTTTTTTAATAGGCTTCTAGAATTAAAAATTTAATTTAAACATTGTAAAATAGAAAACAATATAAATACGGAAAAGAAAACGAATACAACCAAGTTTTTAATACAAGGATGTATTTGCAACATTAATCTTACTGGTACAACATTTTTTCTATTTTATTAGAAAATACAAGAAATTATACATTTTCACTACTCCCTGCCAGCATAAAACCACTAATTCTTTGCTGTCGTAATATCGAAAACGTTGGTGACACGTAATTTACGCGTCACATAAACATGAGCCAGTGCTTCATAAATATGACGTCTGTGTGCGTACGTTATGGTGCTCTATGTACTGCATTGCTTATTTATACACAATAGGTCAACATACTGCCCATAACGGACACGTGGAGTGTCAAATTATTTACACTCACTCTTATTCGTTGCAGGGCTAAAATAAATAGTTCTGTTTCTTATCACATGGTCAGCCAATTAAATGACTGAATCATTTAACAACAGAAGAGGTAGAGGTGTAAAGACACTAATCAGAGTTATCTCCTCTGAAAGTAATGAATTTCATTATACAGCCAGAACCTGTAGTAAAGAAAGTGAAGGTGTCATTTGCCGAGTGGAAAATATGTGCTTTTCAGAGGGCCCGGCATGCTGATAAGCGTATTTTTCCACTCGGTGAGGAAGGCATTGGTAAACCACCTCATTCCTCGTTTTACTTAGTAAAACCTCTACAGGTTCAAACCAGCCTTTTGGCTGATGATCTAAACAACAACAGGCCAACATAATTCCGATAAAACGCGCGTAATATTAAATTTAGTTTTTTTCGGCTAATCCTAACAATACGATATCCCAGTGGTTGATAACCTTTCACACACCGCGACCCCGTTTTTAGGTTGATTATTTTGCCAACCCCCTCTGAATAATGTTAAAAAAAATAAAAAAATCTAAAATAGTTGTAATTTTTACTTTCTCTTGCCTATATGAATATATAGGAAGGAAAGTATTGTTTTCATGTCGATTTTTCGAAATCGAGTTTTCACTGGATCTACACGTTTTCAGACCCCCTGAACCCAAAAAAAAACATGTTTTTAGCGATTGGTCTGTGTGAGTGTGTGTGCGCGTGCGTGCACGCGCGTGTGTGTGTGTGTGTGAACAGAATATCTCAAGAACGGAACATCGTACAAACTTGAAACTTAAGTTACATACCACTACCGGATCCGACACGAACATTTTCATCAAAATCGGTCAACCGGAAGTAGTAGTTTATTCGTGTAATTTTTCACTTTTTTGCGATTTTCTCAAAAACTGGTCCTACGATTTTTTTAAAATCGCCTGGTTTACTCAATTTTTTATTCTCTACAAGTTAGGGTAGGCGCCATGTTTGCTGAAATTCTCGGTGAGGGTGTTTTCACGTAAAAAATTGTTTTGTTTTTAAGATTACGGCTTTAATATGAATTTTAGCGCAAAAATGTATATAATAAAAGTTGTAGAGAATTTAAAATCCTACAACTTTTATTTCCAACATTTTTTCTTATAATGCTTAGTTTAGCAGTAATTAGCAATTTTCTGTTTTTTTCTCACGAAAACGTGTGAAAAATCGATTTTTTTAAGATTTCGACGTTAGAATGCATTTTACGACAAAGTGTATATAATCAAATTTATAGAAAATTAAAAGATCTATAACTTTTATTTAAAGCATTTTCCTCTACAGAGCCTATTTTAGCGTGAAAAAGTGATTTTCCGTATTTTTAAGGCAAACAGGTTGATTTTCATTTTGCGCCTTCACTCATGATTAAAAAGGTTTTTGTTTATTCAGGTTAGTTTTTGTTTATTTCTAATGTTTTATTAATAATGTTAGGTTTTATTGTTAATTATTTGCAATGGCAAGATAAAGTTGTGTGAGTGTTTCACACCAGATTTTTACTTAAGGATACGAGTAGATATTTGTGGAAGTCAATCCGTTTATGAGCAAGTTGTACAAAATACTGAGCTAAGTGTTCTTCAACTTCATAATGAACTATCATGATAGAGCTACCGAAGTGGTCACGCAATGAAATTAACTTTCAACAAAGCTCGTGCCGACAAATTTTGGATTAAATATAAAAAATCTGGTGTGAAACACTCACACAACTTTCTCTTGCCAGTGCAAATAATTAACAACAAACCTAACATTAGTAATAAAACATTAGAAATAAACAAAAAACTAACCTCAATAAACATAACCTAAGTTTAATCATATATGAAAGACGCAAAATGAAAATCTATCTTAGTTTGCCTTAAAAATACGGAAAATCACTCTTTCACGCTAAACTAGGCTCTGTAGAGAAAAATGATCTAAATAAAAGTTGCAGATCTTTTAATTTTCTATAAATTTGATTATATACACTTTTGTCATAAAATGCATACTAAGGCCGAAATCTTAAACAAATTGATTTTTTACACGTTTTCGTGAGAAAAAACAGAAAATCGCTAATTACCGCTAAACTTTAGGAGCGTTATACAAAAAATGTTTGAATTAAAAGTTGTAGGATTTTTAATTCTCTACATTTTTTAGTATATCAATTTTTGCGCTATAATACATATTAAAGCCGTAATCTTAAAAAAAAACACTTTTTTTACGTAAAAACAGCCTCACCAAGAATTTCAGCAAACATGGGCCAACCCTAACTTGTAAAGAATAAAAAATTGAGTAAACCAGGCGATTTAAAAAAAAATCGTAGGACCAGTTTTTGAGAAAATCGCAAAAAAGTGAAAAGTTACACGAATAAACTACTACTTCCGGTTGACCGATTTTGATGACAATGTTCGTGTCGGGTCCGGTAGTGGTATGTAACTTAAGTTTCAAGTTTGAAGTTCGTACGATGTTCCGTTCTTGAGATATTCTGTTCACACACACAGACCAATCGCTAAAAACATGTTTTTTGGGTTCAGGAGGTCTGAAAACGTGTAGATCCGGTGAAAACTCGATTTCTAAAAATCGACATGAAAACAATACTTTCCTTCCTATATATTCATATAGACAAGAAAAAGTAAAAAGGAATACCCAGAATTCCTTTTCTGGGTAAAAGGAATACCCAGAACTGTCCAGAGTAGCGTTGAAAATTTTGAAACCATTTGCCACATCCTAAAACTGAGAGCGTTTCCATAACGGTAAAATTGAAACCTAGATCAAGAAATCGTTTGGTACTAGAAAATGAAATCGCTTTGTGTGGTACAAAAGTAAATCCAAACAATCAAAAATTGGTTAATTCCAAAAAGCCCAAGTTTCTCGTTGTTTGCATTGGAAAAATTTATAAAAGTAATGTACAGTAATCGTGTCTCTTTTCTAAATAAATAACTATAAAAATAACTATTTTTAATTTTTCCCCGTATTTCGCGACCCACAGGTTGAAAACACTGCGATATCCGAACAGGTTCCAGCCCCAATTAATTTTGATTAGCGTACGTCGTGAAGTTATAATCGGACTTTCGAATTAATTTGTACAACAAAAAATAAATAATTAAAATTATTTTTTCAATAGTTTAGTCATTTAAAAAGTAATTTTATAGCATGATATTTTGATTATTGTAGATTACGTTTTCCATACAGTATAATACCGATTATCCGTGGTAATTGGGGTGATAACTATACCGGATAACCGGAAAACACGGATAATACAACCCAATTCGGTCGAGACCACCTACGTCATAAACAAAACCACCAGTTACGCGTATGTTTTATTCTACTGATTAATACATGTTAATACTATCGGATATCGGAAATAACTAAACAAATTGTATTGAAAGAAAAATATTTACTACATAAATTTATATAAATCTTACCTTAAACTACGAAACAAAAAATATCACAAAAAATCTGTTATTTTACTTTGTTTCATTTTACTACGATACGAAATTAGTTTGTCTACATTAATGTGCCTACTCATTGTTGTCGTAATCGAACAATATTATCGTAGTAAATCACAATAATTGTGATAATTACGATGACGAAAATGTCGGGAGTTGAAAAGTTTTAATTTGTAAAAGTTATACAGTACATACATAATTAATTTTTCTAGTGATTTTAATTTTTCTAGCCGGCCGCGTTGGCGATGTTGGTAAAGTGCTCGCCTCTCATCACGCGGTCTTGGGTTCGAATCCCACTCGGGCATGGGATTTTTTCATACGTTAGAAAAAATTCATTTCATCCTTCACCGTCTGCATTAGCAGCAATTTGCAAAACAGTCGGACGTTAAACCAAAAAAAAAAAAAAAAAATTTCTAGTAGAAAAAAATTTCACGGTTAATCCAAACCCCGGTTAAACGATCCACGAAAAATCGGTACTCTACTGTAGTTGTAAACATACCGTACATACGAGTTTTCACACCCAGGGCTAAGAAAAAACCCAGAGATCTTCCGATTAGCAACGATCACGTGATGCCTGAAAAACCCAAACCGACCTCCGACGATTTTTAAGATTTTGCGCGTGTAATGTCTTAGCTAAATAATGATGTAATCAGGAATTTGGTATAATAACCAAGGTAATAAAAAGTATACGTGGGCTCGCCCCACGTATCGTAAAACAATATTGTTTGATATACGGTAATAAATATTAATATTATTCAATAAAAACCCCTGCAACTTGGAATCTTAACCCATTTTTCCCATATAGCCTACTTCATGAAAATTAGACTTTTTAAAGAATGCGCCCATAATATGAATTTCACGACAAAAATGTATACGATTAAGTTATAGTAAATAAAAAATCTACAAATTTTATTTTAAGCATTTTTGGGTCTTTTCTGTTATCCTCCTTTGATACAATCACATATGAAATGTAATTGTCAAAATGCACGCGCGCACATGCACACACAGACCAAGCGCTAAAAACATGTTTTTTGGGTTCAGGAAGTCTAAAAATGTGTATATCCGGTGAAAACTCGATTTCGAAAAATCGACATGAAAACAATACTTTCCTTCCTATATATTCATATAGGCAAGATAAAGTAAAAATCAGCATTAAAAAAAGAATTTGTACCAATTATAGAAAGATATTTATTTTTATGTACTGAAAGAGGGTGATATTACAAAAATTTAATATGCATTTACTCTAAAAACCAATTTTTTACTTTCTCTTGCCTATATGAATATATAGGAAGGAAAGTATTGTTTTCATGTCGATTTTTCGAAATCGAGTTTTCACCGGATCTATACGTTTTCAGACCCCCTGAACCCAAAAAACATGTTTTTAGCGATTGGTCTGTGTGTGTGTCTGTGTGTCTGTGTGTGTGTGTGTGTGTGAACAGAATATCTCAAGAACGGAACATCGTACGAACTTGAAACTTAAGTTACATACCACTACCGGACGCGACACGAACATTTTCATCAAAATCGGTCAACCGGAAGTAGTAGTTTATTCGTATAATTTTTCAGTTTTTTGCGATTTTCTCAAAAACTGGTTCTACGATTTTTTTTAAAATCGCCTATTTTACTCAATTTTTTATTCTCTACAAGATAGGGTAGGCGCCATGTTTGCTGAAATTCTCGGTGAGGCTGTTTTCACGTAAAAACGTTGTTTTTTTAAGATTACGGCTTTAATATAAATTTTAGCGCAAAAACTTATATAATAAAAGTTGTAGAGAATTTAAAAACCTACAACTTTTGTTTCAAACATTTTTTTGCATAACGCTTAGTTTAGCGGTAATTTGCGATTTTCTGTTTTTTTTCTCACGAAAACGTGAGAAAAATCGATTTTTTTAACATTTCGGTCTTAGTATGCATTTTACGACAAAAGTGTATATAATAAAAGTTATAGAAAATTAAAAGATCTACAACTTTTGTTTAGAGCATTTTTCTCTACAGAGCCTAGTTTAGCGTGAAAGCGTGATTTTCCGTATTTTTAAGCCAAACTGAGTTCGATTGTCATTTTGCGTCATTCACTCGTGATTAAAATAAAGTTATGTTTCTGTGGTTAGTTTTTGTTTATTTCTAATATTTTATTTATAATGTTAGGTTTATTATTAATTATTTGCATTGGCAAGAGAAAGTTGTGTGAGTGTTTCACACCAGATTTTTATCCAAACTATCATAACTTACACAATTTCTGAGATAAAAATATAAATTAGACACAAATTGTTCAAAATTTAGTACTTAATTTTATATCATTAATAACTTAAAATTTTAATATTTCAACAAAAGGTCCCTTTTTGCATCCAGTTCACATCAAAGATATAAAGCCGAAAAAAAAATGAACCCACAAAATAATCCTAGTTTTACTAAAATTGTCTACATAAGATTAAGGTACCTAATCAGAAATGTATAATTGTATTTAGAATACAAAATGAATAAACTTTAAGCTACAAGGCCATTGAATAATGCAGGTTAAGCAATTTAAATGAAAAAAATAGTATTAAAAGCATTATTATTTTTTATTACCAATAAATAATAATGTTTCAAATAGATTATTTTAAAATACCTACATTCACAATTTATTTTGACATAATCCTACACTTTAAACCTTACAAAAGAGCCAGATAATATTAACTATTTTTAAAATATACTAAATTTCATTAATGTCTTAATTATTTTGTTTTCAATACAATGTATTTATTATGTTTTTACTTTTATTTTTTTTCAAAGCTTCATTATTATACAAAACCACAACTGACTAAAAATTAAACCTATTGTAAACATATTTTAATTTTCACAAACCTAGCAACTATATTATTCACATTTTTCTGCGCGATTTTATTATTTCAACTTAAATGTTCTCACTAAATTTGTTAAAACTTCCAGAAAATACATCTTCTAGAAAGATGATACAGTGGAACCTCGATATTGTGAAAACATCAATTTAATGAATTTTCACGGCACCATGATGTTTTAATAAAACTACCAGAAAATTTACCTCTATTAAATAAATCCGTACCTTGATATAACAAAATAGTGACATACTGCACATAGTATCATACAAACTTACTATCATAACTTTTACTATTACTGTTTTATAAAAATACTAAAATTTAAATTCATATTGTATTTTAGAATTCTCTGTGGGCTTTAATCCTTTTAGTGTCACCAATATTTTAGTAAAAATCTGGTGTGAAACACTCACACAACTTTCTCTTGCCAATGCAAATAATGAACAATATAACCTAATATAAGTAATAAAACATTAGAAATAAACAAAAACTAACCTCCATAAACATAACCATAATTTTAATCATGAGTGAATGACGCAAAATGAAACCTCAGTTTGGCTTAAAAATACGGAAAATCACTCTTCTACGCTAAACTAGGCTCTGTAGAGAACAATACACTAAATAAAAGTTGTAGATCTTTTAATTTCCCATAAACTTGTTTATATACACTTTTGTCGTAAAATGCATACTAAGGACAAAATCTAAAAAAAATCGATTTTTCACACGTTTTCGTGAAAAAAACAACAGAAAATCGCAAATTACCGCTAAACTTAGCGTTATACAAAAAAATGTTTGAAATAAAAGTTGTAGGATTTTAAATTCTCTACAACTTTTATTTTATAAATTTTTGCGCTGAAATGCATATTAAAGCCGCAATCTTAAAAAAACAATTGTTTTACATGAAAACGGCCTCACCAAGAATTTCAGTAATAATGGTGCCTACCCCATCTTGTAAAGCATAAAAAATTTAGTAAACCAGGCGATTTTTAAAAAATCGTAGGAGTCGTTTATGAGAAAATCACAAAAAAGTGAAAAATTACACGAATAAACTACTACTTCCAGTTGACCGATTTTGATGAAAATGTTCGTGTCGGGTCGGTAGTGGTATGGAACTTATGTTTCAAGTTTCAAGTTTGTACGATGTTTCGTTCTTGAGATATTCTGTTCACACACACACACACACTCACACAGATCAATCGGTACAAAACATGTTTTTTGGGTTCAGGGGGTCTGAAAACGTGTAAATCCGGTGAAAATTCAATTTTGAAAAATCGACTGAAAACAATAGGCTGCTTTCCTACCTATATATTCATATAGGCAAGAGAAAGTAAAAATACCCTACATACAATGTTACTACTATTTTCACAACTTTGCAAACCCTAACTAAATCAGTTATAGACTTGGTTATAATTGATGGAATTTACTATTTTTTTTTTTTGTAATGCATTAGGCTTTATTTTAAAATTAACCAATGAGCGTTTTGCAACCACTAAAAATTTTTTACAGCAAAATAATTAAATTTTTTTTTACTGGGTAAATTTTGTTCACCAAGTTTCAGTTGATCTGTTGTTGTTGTTTAGGTAATCAGCCAAAAGGCTGGTTTGAACCTCTAGAGGTTTTACTAAGTAAACCGAGGAGTGAGGTGGTTTACCAGTGCCTTCCTCACTGAGTGGAAAAGTACGCTTATCAGCATGCCGGGCCCTCTGAAAAGCACATATTTTCCACTCTGTAAATGACACCTTCACTTCATTCACCACAGGATCTGGCTGTATAATGAAATTCATTACGTTCAGAGGAGATAACTCTGATTAGTGTCTTTTACACCTCTACCTCTTCTGTTCTTAAATGATTCAGTCATTTAATTGGCTGACCATGTGATAACAAACAGAACTATTTATTTTAGCCCTGCAACGAAGTTGCAGGGCTAAAGTTGATCTGGGTATGAAAAAAGAAATGCAAAAAGAAATTTCTTTCATTTTCAATATAATAATCCTAAACTACAACATATTTTATACACTCACAAAAGTACACTAATTTTTATAACGTATTGAATGTCCGAAGGAACGTGCTTGGTAACGCTTAACACACCCAAATTATACTATTAACTAAATTGTTTGTAATTGAGTTTTTATATATTGATAAAAATCTGGTGTAAAACACTCGCACAACTTTCTCTTGCCAATGCAAATATTGAACAATATAACCTAACATTAGTAATAAAACTGATTTTAACAAATGTAGTTTCACATCAGATACCAGCCTACAAGTGCAATATTGCATTAAAATTCCATGTCATGTCGTTTACAGTTGTCAAAGTAGTTTGTTTTCTTAAAAATGTTTAATGCAGAGTGTTGCTGTTAGGTATCGATTCTTAGGTACGTTAAAATTAACAGTTTATAATTTCTTTTTACTAAGTATAGTTAGTTTTAAAAATCTTTAAAGCCATATTTTACATGAGTGCCCACAGAAAATACAGTAAAATTCAGTTTTAACGAAGTTGTTTGTAATAAAAATCCTGTAATAACTTATGAACACAGAAAATTTGGTTGGTTTTGTATGTTATTAAAATGGTGTAAAGTCTGACAACGAAAATGGAATCGGTTGCAACAAACGAATCCACCTTTGAAAATTGTTTTAATGATTTTAGGGTTAAAAAACTGGTGTGAAACACTCACACGACTTTTTCTTGCCAATGCAAATAATGACCAAACCTAACATTAGTAATAAAACATTAGAAATAAACAAAAAACTAACCTCAAAAATTTAACCTTATTTTAATCATGAGTGAAAGATGCAAAATGAAAATCGACCTCAGTTAGCCTTAAAATACGGAAAATCACTTTCACACTAAACTAGGCTCTGTAGAGAAAAATGCTCCAAATAAAAGTTGTAGTTCTTTTAATTTCCTATAAATGTGATTATACACTTTTGTTGTAAAATGTATACTAAGGCTGAAAAATCTTTAAAAAATCGATTTTTTACACGTTTTCGTGAAGAAAAAAAAACAGAAAATCGCTAATTACCGCTAAACTATGCGTTATACAAAAAAAAGTTCTAAATAAAAGTTGTAGGATTTTAAATTTTCTACAACTTTAATTATATACTTTTTTGCGTTAAAATGCATATTTAAGTTGTAATCTTAAAAAACAATTATTTTACGAGTAAACAATCTCTCCAAGAGTTTCAGCAGAAATGGCGTCTACCTTATCTTGTTAGAGAATAAACAATTTAGTAAATCAGGCGATTTTTAAAAAAATCGTACAAGTCGTTAATGAGAAAATCGCAAAAAAGTGAAAAATTACACGAATAAACTACTACTTCCGGTTGATCAATTTTGATGAAAATGTTCATGTTGGGTCCTCTAGTGGTATCTAACTTAAGTTTCAAGTTCGTACGATGTTCCATTCTTGAGATATTTTGTTCACACACACATCGCAATCGCTAAAAACATGTTTTTTGGGTTCAGGGGGTCTGAAAACGTGTAGATCTAGTGAAGAAAACTCGATTTCGAAAAACCGACATGAAAACAATACTTTCCTTCCTATATATTCATATCGGCAAGAGAAAGTAAAAATAACAAACGAACGACTATAGACAACTTTTTTTTAATTGCATTAAATTTTGCTTCCTTCCTTTTTTCAATTTTTTCATTTATGTTACGTGTATGAACATTAGTTATTTGTGTAGTCTATAGTTAAATAAAGTAGCTCTGCATCACGTGTGAAGTTTTGTGTTTAATTTTGGGAATCATTACATTACAGATTTTTGGTAAGTACTGTGCATACTTAAAAGATTTTTTTAAGTCACATCAACATCTGCAGTCATTAGCGACAACTTTGGTTTTTTCTACAATGGTACGTTGGGGAGTTATCGGTAAATTGCAGTATTATCCTGATTGCCTCAACCAAGAACTACCGGGAATCAACCCGCTACCTTTTTTATGTCTAGAATGGCTGATGACTAAATGTCGCTAACCGTTCGGCCGCGGAGGTAAGGTAAAAGACTTTTATTCATAATTTTTTACTTAAATTAAGTATTTAAGACTAATATTCGTTATTCCAGTACTTGGCTTGGCATGTAAGATTATATTGCAGCATATATGCTCATTCAGATATAACGAACAAATAATGCAGGTCCATTGGATTTCATTAAAACCGAATTTTACTGTAGATAAAATTAACTCTTACAATCTAACAAAAAGCCACTACATTCAATCAATTTGTGAAAGATGTTTCGGAAAAAACACAATTAATGTGTTAAAAAAATTTATAACAATAAATTTAGCCACTTAAATAAAATTTCCCCCGTTTCAAAATTTAAATAATTTAGGACAACCCATTTTCCTTTAAATACCCAGAATTAGTGAGATTTAATGGTGAAACCATTCAATGCAAATTACATTATATTAACTTTTAGTCAACAAACACTTTCCATGTACCAAGATTAATATTTTAAATATGATTAAGTAATGGAGAAAAATAACACGTATAAAAAATTCTGAACAATGATCAAATATAAATGTCACTATACCAAAGAAAAACATCAAAAATTACAGAAAATCAATTTTCATACACAGAAAAAAAAACAAATGTTCAACACTGAATTGCTGGACATGCTGCTTACATCCAAATCAAATAACATGCTATGGTATATGAAGTGCCCTATTCTTAACAATGATGCCCGACGAAACCACACATTGGAAAATGTTTTGAACTAAATTTACAATATCATCTATAACTTCAATTTTTAAAAGTATAATATTAATTTTATTTTTCTATAGCTTCAATATTTAACTTTTCTATGTATAAAAATAAAAAATTAATTTATTACATAACAAACAAAGGTGTCCCTGTTTTAGGCGTTTAAGTTCTTAAAATTATTATTAAAGGCTACAGGTCAGTGCAGAGAACACAACATGCTCGAAAAACTTGAATCCCCAAAAATGAAAAGTACTAATTATATTACATAAAAAAAACTGATTGTTGTCAGACCCAATATGTTAAGAGGCATGGGATTTCACTGTCTGTACATGAAGGAATATCACTTTTAAGAGGTATGTATAATTATAATCAAAAAATATACAAAACCACGAAAATCAAAAACACAACTTTTTGGTACATGTATACTTGTTTTTATTAAAAAAAAAGAAGAAAATGGAAGTTAGACTTGCTTCACTCAGATCAATTCGGTTTAATTTCATTATTATTTAAATTTACAGCAATTAGTAATTTAATACTAAGGCCCGTTACATACTGTCGACCTGGTTGACGGCGACCACAAGATTAAAAAGATTATATGCACAAATACGCACTTGGTCACGGCAACCAAGAAGTCGCTGGCGCCCAAAAATACATGAGCAACGCAAGGGAGACCAGCTGGTCTCCTGTGTTCTTTTGGACAATACTGATATTTTAACTTTTGGTGGCCAGTTTGGTCTCTGCATTTTGGTTTCCCTGTTTCTGATCGCCGGCAAATGGTTGACAAAGGCATAATGGGCCTAACAAACAATTTATCATTAGCTGTATGATAATTCCCTCTCAGATCAAATCTGTTGTCAAATTAATAATAAAAAGAACAATCTAAGATTTTGATTATATTTCAAGGAATCAATTACTAATTTTTAATAAATGAATTATTAATCATCACGCCATCAAAATAAAATACAAAAGAATTTAAAATAATAAATATAAAATGTTTAACTCACGATGTGCCACTGCATTAAAAACGGACACTTGCTCTCGTACGTTAACACCATTCATCAGTGGAGGATCTGGAGGCGGAGTTGGTGGAGGAGGTGGAATATGACGAGTTCTTGCTCCTCTTGGAGATTTTCCAGAACGCAGTAACTTCAAATCTTCAACAAGTTCCTGGGCTGAAATACTCTGACACTGAAAATAAAAGCACAATGAATGCAAAATATAAACAATAAGAACACATTACAAATAGATATAGAATAACACTTACCTTTTCATCTGTATTCTGTACCAACCCGTAAGCAAATATTTCTTTCTCTCCCCAAGTTTCCATATTAATCTATAATTTGAATTTGAAAGTGTATTCAGCCACCATCTATAATTTTATTTACAAATTATATGCTCAACTGGAATCTACAGGTTAATAAAATACATAACAGTTTTTCAGGTAAGTAAATACATTACCAATTCAATTAATCAATATGTGAAGTAACGGGTGTTTCAAGACATGTATATACAGGTTTAAGGTTTACACCTAATCTGTAAGCAGTAGAAGAAGAAGCTAAGGCTAATAATTAATACTAATGTTAGTTATCTATCTATAATAATGTTATAATGTAATCTATGTATAATAATCTATATAATGTTGTTTAATTAGTTATCTATCTGTGTATTATAAGTTTATATGAACACATGATTAAAAATAAACATAATATGTCGAATATAAAAAATAATCTAGAAATATTGGAAATAAATAACAGACAAAATGAAATTGAAATTTTGGAAAAATATTATATTTATAAATACAATAGCAGGGAAAAATTAATGAACACACAGATTGAATACGACAATCAACTGATTAAGTTGGCAAGACTGTTTTAAATATAAGAATCGACTATTCCTTATCTAGCATGGTAGGAGCAGGAAGTTTTAAATTTTGACTTGAAATAAATTTTAATTTACTGAAGATGTGTACAAGATACACGAAAGCGCTATAAACATTGGTAAGTGTTTTATGTTACCGTATTCTGGTGGTTAGAAAAATATATATTTCAATTTTAAATAATACGGCTGTTTGAAAGTCCTGCATAGAATGTTTAATAAAATAAATATAAGTTTATCATGTAGACCATTCAAAAGCAGGGTAAAACAATTCAAAGTGCGAATGGAATGTTATTTTAAATGTTACGAGAGTTTGCGCCTTTAGAATAAGGTAAGTAGGTCTATATACTACACGGTTGCATGTTTTTAGAAATGTACGTACAATGCATATGAAATATGAAAAAAATATTTGCAGAAGTACAAACTTACTGTAAGCTATTACAGAGTTTATACAGATTGTTTCAAGGGTGTACATCACTTTGATGTTTGTATTGTAATTAAAACATAATGTGTAGGGTAATGATGGTTAGTCACGAAATGAACTTTGTTTGAGACAAAGTGTAAGAGGGAAACAATCTACTGCGCATGCCCAGTTTCTCTATTACAATCAACATACTGATACTCATAGTTCATTGGAATTGAGCACAGTCCTTATTTTATTAGGCGACGAGTAATACAGGAAATATTGTTTTGATTTGGCAATTCTGTTTTTACGTTTTAGGCTATATTTATATAAATAAAAGTATTTTAATTTGTTAAAACTCATTCAGTTTCTTTCCATTTTAATTCTTCACATTTTATTCATTATTCTGTAGTGTTGTTATAAATTAGTTATCTATCTGTGTATTATAAGTTTATCATGTCGACCGTTCAAAAGCAGGGTAAAATAATTCGAAGTGCGGATGGAATGTTATTTTAAATGTTACGAGTTTACGCCTCTAGAATAAGGTAAGTAGGTCTATGCACTACACAGTTGCATGTTTTTAGAAATGTACGTACAACGCTAGCAGCAGCGCATTGCCCACACTGAGTCCCAGGTTCATCTCATCATTACATATCAGTACCAATATATTGTTACCCTATTGTTGTGTCAAAACCCACAAGGTAATGATCTATCATTACTCTTATTAAAACGAAATATAGTTCTCATGTTTCCCAACAGGTAGGGGACACATATACTTAAAATAAAGCTAAGAAAATAGCCATTATGATAGTATTGAATACCGAAATGATCAATGTTTTCAATTGCGTAATATCAAATAAGATGACAAGCTTACTGTTTACAACGTGAATGTGTGTCAATTTTGAGAGTTATCCAAGTTTGTTTTTAAGGCTTATTGAGTGTTCATATATAAGTTCAAATAGTTTTGTTTAAAAACTTAATTCATTTGTTTTATAACTATATTGAGTGTTATACAAACATAATTATTAGAATGCCGGGACAAAGTTCCCAACTCACTGAAGCACAAATGTTAAGTATAAAGTCATATTTTACAAAAAGAACTATTTTTCACAAATTAGAGTAAATATTTTGATGATTTTTTTTTTATTTTGTTTACAATGACCTAGAGTATTCCTGTGTTGTGTGTATTGAGTTTTTAATTCGGGGAAAAATTTATAAATCAATGTGCAAGTGTAATTTTTTGTTCCCGTTAAAATTTTGACATTTACAGTATTTTTTAATTAATTTTTGAGTTAGTGCAACAAAGTTTTCACAAAATCATAAGAATTTACAGAATATTTTTAGTACAACTAAATTTTTTCATTACTAAATCTTAAAAATTGTATATTTGGTGTTAGTTTAAAAAAATTGCTCATATTTTTGTTAAAATCGGCCAGTGCATTTTTGCATACCTATCAGTAAAAGCCTTCAAAGACGTCAAAGGGTTAAAACCAATTTAGCATTGACAACAACCTTAATACAATTATATAATGAACTGATATGGACTGAAAAAGACAAGTCTATTATAAGTTCACCAGTGCTTACAAGAGGACGCTCCCCAGATATTTCTACTGGTTTACTTATTGACTGGTCATTTTCTGACTGAATACACAACTGAATAGATATAAGATCTAGAATGACTTCTGTAGAATGCAAAATTGATATCCTAATGTAAATTTTCACTAACCCTTTACAGCAGCTATAATTATTCCTTTTTTTCTATGATTTTATTTCCTTAGCTTGCATGTTTTGGTGGATCCACCATCAACAGAGTATATAAAATACAATTGCAACTAATTTTGTTAAAATACTTCCAGAAGATGTTATCTTCAATCTCTTGTATAAAAGTGACTAAAGATGCGAGGTACATCCAGATATTAAATTCTATTTGGTAACAATAACAAAACGAGTTCAGATATAAACAAAATAAACTACAATTTGTACACTATCTTCCCAAATAGTTCTCACCGTTTTGGAGGCACTTGTCATAGTGTGCGACAACTTTGTGTATGCCAAAACAGAACGTTAGTTATGAGGTAACATGTCCTTTGAGCATCATTGTTGTTGAATTTTTGTCATTCGAGTAATGTTTTCAGGTGCAAAAAGAGATGAAAGTTGCGAGTGGCAAGGTCAGGGCTGTACGTAGGGAGGCCAATTTTTACAATATAGCACCATAAGTAAGGACAGTTTCAGAGATTAACTCTTTCTTACTCATCATTGGATTCTGAATGTAGGAGTGGGTGAAACAGCAAGGGTACTTGGTCATCATCCAAAGAAACCTTTATCCAGAGGAGGAGAACAACAGCACAAACAAATGATGGTTACTTATAGGAACTCATGGCTGCAAGAACAAGGTGAAGCCCACACATATAAATTTGTCTCTAAGCAACTTCTATCTCAACATTTCAAAGCCCTGGATTATCTAAGTAACAACAGCAGTTATCTGCCTTGCCTACTTATTTATCAATACCAGACTGATAATTTACTTCACTAAATAAATACAATAATAAAACAAAAGGTTTACAATAATAAAACAAACAGTTGTCCAACCCAAAATTACCTATTGCAGTGAGACCCTGTTTAAAATAAAATCCAAGATTAACACTGACAGAGTTGTCAAAAAGGAAAGAGAAATAGTGAGAACCTGCATAGGCAAGACAAACAAAGTGGAAGGACACTGGAGACTTTTGCCCAATAGTTAAGTTTACAAAACTATTGATCCAGTAACTGAGACGATGAGGGAAAAGAGAATATCATACCTTGGTCACATATTGAGATATCCAGAAAATAGATATGTCAAACAGATATTGAATTTCTGTTTTGGACTCGCTCTCAAACCGGTATGGATGAGAGAAATAAATGAAGATCTGAGGAGATGGGATTAAAAATTGAAGACCTCCAAAATAAATCCGAAAAATTAAACATAATTAAAAGCTTTAAATTTGCACCTCCTCCAACTAAACAGTATAAAACGAGTGTCGTATCAGATGACGTGAGACTGGCCCGATCGCTTAGAATGAGAGCCTACTGGGAGAAGAGAAAACAACGTAAGACTAAATAAATGTTAAACTAACTTAAAGTGATCCAGTGTGGTCTTTAAAGTAAAAAAAAAACAAAGGTTTGCTACCTGAAATATATGCATTTCTGATCTGGAATTCAGCTGGCGTTCTTCTCCAACAATAAAAACCAAAATATTGTTATATATTTCCATAGGATCATGACTGGTAAAGGCTGTTGGTTCATGAATTAATGTAGCTGGAAACCTTTCCATAACAGCCTAAAACAAACAAATATATTTAATTATTATCTGAATAACAATTTCCTACGCTAAAAGAAAAAAATTGAAACATCGATTAAAAATATTTAAAGGTGTACAGCAACTTTAACAAGTCTACAAGACTTTGAGGTTTTATGTAACTCAACATTTGTATTTCAAATAATAAATTTTTACAATAAATTTCACTTAACTTTTTTAAGCCTCGATTTTTTCAATTTATTAATTACACGTGTTTCTGTGGATCCACCATAATCATAGTATACAATATCGTTTTAAACTAAAAATGTTTTTAAAATGTATAAAAGATGTTACATCTTCAGTATCTAAATAAAATTTATTTCATTCTATATAAAAATAAATTTTTATACAGATGACCAAAGATGTAACATCTTCTATTGATTTTAAAAACGTTTTTAATTTCAAACGATATTACAAACTCTGATGATGATGATGGATCCACCGAAATATGTTAAAGTAATAAATAGAAAAAAATCAAGGCAGCTTTAAAAAGGTTAGTAAAATTTATTGTATCAATTTATTATAAGAAATAGAATTGATTACAAGCTGCAGGATGCTTTATAAGGATTCATTTTTTTAACTCAAAATTTATAAATAAAACAGATGTTTGATATTATTTTACTAGTCTTTTTACCTATACTGATATAACTTTACAGCATACAAACGTATATGTATTAATTTTCAAAAAATGCTACTACACACACAAACAGTCAAAAATCCCACACAATATATTTTCAGTATAATTAAGCATAAAACGAACTCTGCGATAACAACTTTTAAGTAGCAACCTATTTGCCAAATTAAAATCATTAAGCTTTCTTGGTTTTGTTTCTAATTACACTTGTTCCATCACGTTCAAGAATCTGATCTCGTTTATTAATCTCAATTTTTTCAATATTTATCAGCACTGTTATAAATCCATCCAAGTAATTGCATTAGCATTAACAACAGTTGGGACATAAAACCAAAAAAATTATCATTCAATGGTATTTGTAGACAAAAGAAAATTCTAATGGATACTACAAATCAGCTGACATTCAATCAGCAACCTGTGGTGTAGTGGTCAGCACACCTGGGTTCAATTCCGATCAGGTCTGGCATTTTTCATCACTCATTTTCATCTACTACCCTTCATCATCTGCATTAGCATTTATGTGAAACACAGCCGAACATAAAAACAATTGTATTCAAATTTCTGAATACAAAAATTAAATTAAAATAACCTTTAAATGTACTTACCCCAGTTTCATAGTCCATTATGAGAACCCAAGAACGATCGAGACGAAGTTGCATCTTTTGTGACCAAATTCCATTAGATTTTTCCAGCTGAAGAAGCCTTCTCATTCCATCAGCTGGATATACAATTCCAGTTTCTTTTGAAACTGTGAAAGTCGCCAGATGCTCCATAACATATGTTGGGCTTTCATCTCCACTGGAACTCTGTGACTGTTGCTGCCCATCTGTAACACAAATTCACACTTTTCCATAAAAACATTTCTCTTCACATAATCGCAATATTTATTAAAAATATAATTGAGATATACACTGCAATGTTTAGTAAAACAACCATTATTAAAAATTAATTATGTTATAAATTCACATAATTTAATTAGATAAATTATCATAATCTTAAAAAAATTTGTTTATCTCACATATGACAAACATACTGAGAACAGACTATGCCTACAGGGCATCATGATTCTTTTGTACTTCTACAGATGTTATTTATTTGCGAGCTCCTAGGCTGTCTTTCCTTTTGCCATACAGTGCCTCAGAACTATTTACTTTACTCTGTGGTGAAAATAGTCTAAAGACACTGGTCCTAATTTATTTTACTGCTATATGAAAATGTCAGTTCATTCGTAATTGCTACTAATTTTATATACTTTTTGCTTTCTAGTAGATTTTTTTTTATTAATAATTAATAACTTTAAGCCTTTGTCTTAACACAAATTGAAATCATATTAAAAATATTTATTTTTTATTTTCAATTGAATTAGTATTCAAAGCTAAAGTAGGCTATTCCACAGAACCCATGTATGTATATAAAAATTTTCTATTCAATTTTTCTAAGGGGTTTTTTTAATAGAAAACTCATTTATGACAACTTTGTGTAAAATATTTTGCCGAATTTGATATTTAACTTAGCAAAGCAAGACAGTTTAACTTATGCTCAGAAACACCAGATCATATCAGAAATATTTATGCAAAAAAGTTTAAACACAAAAGTAGGCTATAGTCAGAATCACAATAATGCAATCATTCCTGCTTATTTGGGATTGTCATACCCGACTTAGGCAGATTGTAACTCTGCATAATAATTATTGTCATGTCAATAATTTATTAATCACGTACAAAATGTTTAGTTTTATAAAATCCCTTTCGTTGATACTTTTTCCTCATCAGTATTACTACAGCCACCTTTTGTTTGTTATTGTTCTTATAATTATATCTTTATTCATATTTAACAAAGTAAGTAAACAAAGGAGCCCTTCAATGCATGCAAAACCAACCAAAAGTTAATTTTAAACCTGACCACCTAAACTTTTTATGAAATTTCAAGGATTATTCATTCCAAGGATCTAAACACAAATATAATATTTGAAAACTTTTATCTCCATCGATTTTTGAGTAATTAATATAGTTGAAAACGATGAATTTATGATCATGGATCAACTAGTACTGATGTTATTTGATGACTACAAATGATAATGATCATGATAAATGATTAGTCACATAGTTAAAAAAATACAAAGTTTCCCATTGTCACAATGCATATACAAATTTATTTCGATGAATAATTGATTTATATATAAATTACACATCTGTTATTAAACAGGGCCAAGATAAGAGTATTTTTTTTTCTTTGAAAGCCTATTTCTTCTATCACTATCATTATCATGAAAAACAAAGTACTTGACCTAAACAATAGAAATAAATTATTAACAAGCCTGATCATGTAATAGTGTGCAAGCAACGCTTTGGCTGATCTAAAAAAGAACATATATACATCTAAAATTTCATGAACAAATAAAAAAAACCATTGACGTAAAATATTTATAAGAATTAAATTGAGTTATAAATATACAATACAGAATTATTAGTCATGAGAGCCCGTAATTAGTTCATGAGTAAAAATTGAAGATGATTAATATAACTTCAAATTACATAAAAAATTATAATGATAACGACATAAAAAAACATTTTCAATGGCAATATATATCGATTCACTGATAACACATGGATTTTTAAAAATATAATTGTAAAAAAGGCTATTAACACTAGGCTTAAACTCAAAATCATAAATAGAGCAAGATTGACTGTAGTATAATGTATTAAATGTATACACGCAACATTAACACTTCCAAAAATAAATAATCAAAATTTTAAAGATAAAAACAATATAAAGATTAACAGATACATTGACAAATTAATACAAAAATTATAAAAATACAGTAAAACCCCACTCAACCATAACTCAGGTTAACTGAAACAAATCCAAAAACTTTTTTTAATTTAATTACTCAATTTCAATAAACGCACAGTACCGCACTTAAAATATGTAGCGTCGTTAAGGTACAGAAAAACAGTGTCTACTAAAATAAATGACATAAATAAAGTTTTTAATCTGGGAACTTGTTCATTATACAGTGGAATGTCAGTTATCCAAACTAATTGAACCACAGGTGTTCAGATAATCAAATATGCTAAATACTGTAATTTGATACACTGTACCATAACAATTATATATACCCTAATCAGTAACTATGTAATATAACCTAAATGTTTAATAGGTTAATAAAAGCTAAGATAAACTTGTAAAAAATGAATAAATGATTACACATTAATCGTATTTATCGTATATGGTGCGGAATCTTGGACGTTAAAAGAAGACGAATATCAGGAGAATAGATGCATTTGAGCTTTGGTTCTATAGGGGCAAGCTAAAAAAATACCCTGGACAGATAAAGTACCCAACGAGACAGTCTTGCGGAGAATGGGAACAGAAAAGGAGCTTGTTTACACCACCCAAAAAAGGAAAATGGAATATCTGGGTCATATCATGTGGACCAAGATATGAAATGCTTCGTTTGATAATACAAGGAAAGATTTAGGGGAAGAGAGATGTGGGATGAATTTCTTGGTAGAAGAATCTTCGTGACTGGTTTCATTGTACCTCAGCAGAGCTGTTCAGAGCTGCGGTGTCCTAAGTTCGAATAGCCATCATGTTTGCCAACCTCCAGTCGGTGAAGGCACATTAAGAAAAAGATACTTTAGTTATAAAACACTATTGAATTTATTCTAAATGTACTAAAGATTACAAAAACAAACGGAAAAATACAGAATTTCAAAACTGAATAAATTAATGAAATAGACTACGGTAAAATTCGTTAGGAAATATTTTTTAACGCACATGTATGTGCTACACAGTCATTTTTAAAAAAAACTTGAATTTTCTTTTGAACTAAGACTGAAATTCTTTTTGCAGTAGCAATATCATTCATTCGTTTTAGCAAAAATGCTTTAGCAGCACTAACTTCAGGCTTTTTTGCACCATAGCATTGCAGTTTTTAGGAAAGAAAAGGGCATTGCAGAAAATTTTCTGCATGAGAAAATAGGTATTTTTTTCCATCAACGGTGGTTCGGATGACTGACATTCAGATAATCGCCACTCCTGTGTATGTACATTAAACTAAAATTAACACGGAAATAACATTCCAAAACTTTGAAGTTATTTTGTTTTAGATGGCCTTACATTCTATTAAACAGAGTAAGAAATCTTCAGACATGCTTCTAATAAATAATATACTTCTAATAAATTTATTTTTATTAAGTTCCTCTAAAACATCCAAGATTCTGGACCTGTGCAAGTGTTCCTTATTAAAAAATAAAATAACTCTGAAATATTAAAATGCCACTTACCATTAGAGTATCCATTCGAATGCATATTGTGATAAGGCATCGTCAAAAAATTTCGTTCACCAAAATTACTAAAAAAAAATAGAAGAGAATTATTAGTTATGAAAAATTATCTTATATACAAGAAATTAGCTTAATCCATACAAATTAATCAGCCAACAAATTTTACCCAAAAACATAAGTTACAGATTTATTCTATCCATTGAAGATACTATACCAGAAACTTATTGCTTTATAAAGTATCATTTCACTACCACGACCATAAAAAATATTAAATAACTGGTGATTCAAAAAAAACGCCGGTTTTTAAACGGCTGGTAAATTTTTGTTTATCGGTTGGCAACATTGTTAGACCTCATTTCTATTTCGGAGAACATTCCGATTGACGATTCAGCTGTAGTTTCTCTTGTTCGCAGTGTAGTACTCTCGCAGTCTGTGTCTAACCATGGAGAAGTTTACTATTGCACAACGAGTGTTAATCGTCAAAACATTTTACCAGAGTGGAGAGAGTTATGCGGCTACTGTCAGGCGACTTCGCAGTACTCTAGGACGTAATGAAGCACCGAATGAATCAACAGTTCGCAGGCTCATGAAAAAGTTTTTTGAGACGGGTTCAACAGTCGACCTTAAAAGTTCTGGACATCGTCGTTCTGGCCGAACTGAGCAGAACGTTGCGTTGGTTCGTGACAGTGTGGCTGTTAGCCCAGCAAAATCAATACGTCGCCGTTCTCAACAATTGGGTTTACAATGTTCTTCTGTACGGAGAATTCTTCGGTACGATCTCCAATATCACCCGTATAAAATTCAGTTGACGCAACATTTGAAAGTGGCAGACCACCAGAAGAGACGACAGTTTGTTGACTGGGTATTGAGAAAACGGCAGGATGATGACACCTTCGCAAACAAAATCATTTTCAGTGATGAGGCGCACTTCCACTTAAACGGTTTTGTTAATAAACAGAACTGCCGTATGTGGGGTTTAGAAAACCCTCGCGTGGTTAATGAAAGGGAAATGTATGCACAGCGAGTGACAGTTTGGTGCGGCTTTTGGTCGGGCGGTGTCATCGGCCCTTACTTTTTTGAAAATCAAGAAGGACAAGCCGTGACAGTAAATGGAGACCGATACCGTATGATGATTAGGGAGTTTTTGTGGCGTCATTTGGATGGAATGGACATTGACAAGTTGTGGTTTCAGCAGGATAGTGCCACCTGTCACGCTGCACGAGAAACAATGTTGTTGCTCCGTGAACGGTTCCAGGATCGCATCATTTCTCGTAATTCCGACCATCAATGGCCACCAAGGTCGTGTGACTTGACGCCTTGTGACTTTCATCTTTGGGGTCATCTGAAGTCATTGGTGTATGCCAATAAACCCCGAAACATCAATGACTTGAAGGAGGAAATTCGACGGGTTATCGGGCAAATGGAAGTCGAAACTTGTCGTGCAGTAATATCCAATTTCATGGACAGAGTTGATGCGTGCCAGCGCAGTAGAGGAGGACACATGCATGACATCATTTTTCATACATGAAATCGGAAGGTAAGATGAACTTGTTGATGTATTTATTTTCAGTTTTTCAAAAAAATAAATCTCTTAATTTGATATATCAAAACCGGCGCTCTTTTTGAATCACCCTATACAAAAATTCATACAAATATTTGTTTTTTGTAATATAAAAAACTTTAAAACACTTTAAAGTTAAAAACTTTATACTGCTTTTAAAATTTCTTCTGAGTATTTTTGCGGTACGCATCGCTTCTTGAGGTAATGCCAATAAAAATTCTAGAATATTATGAAGATTGCATCTTCCTTTGTCAATAGTTTCAATCAAACTTTATTTATATTTTCCAATATTTTTTATTATCTTAAATAAAAGCATCACAGATTTTTACAAATCAACGAGTTAATTTATGAAACAGACCTTTTTTAAAAAACTGAAAATTATAAACAAGCTACGAACGTTCTTCCCCAACATTACTGTTTTACAAACAACTGGTAATCAACACATATTTATTTTTCCAATTTAATGAAACCCCCTTATATTTTTTGATGGAATGGGAGATGTAATTTCAAAAGACTATTTCTGGATAATTTCTTTATTAACCACACTATCGAGAGAACCAGCCGAAATTAAAATAAATATACAAATTTTTTTGTGTCTTCTCAAGAGTAAAACATAGGTCTACTTCCAATAAACCACTTAAAGAGAAATTTTAATACTACCTTATTTTCTTTAAAATAACACATCTGTTTACAAGCTATGCTAGAATTTTCAGGAGAAAGAATTAATACTATAAAAAATCATATCTTACATAATAAGCAAGAAAACATTGCTGACAGAAAGGAATATTATAAAATTATAGGATATCTGTTCTTGCTGATATTACAATCAGATGTGTTAATCAATGATGGCTGTATCCAATATTTGAATTGCCAGGACTAGGAAAAGCTGTGTAATTATATTAGAACCTAGAAATACAGGCTATTCCTTATCCAGGAGTTTAACATTTTAATTAATTATATTACTGTTATTATTTTATTTTAATGCAGTTATTATATTTTTATAATTATTTATGAATTGTATAAAAGTTATTTTGTGTAGACCTATTGGAAAAAACTGTTAAATTTTTAAGTTATTTTGTGAAATTTGTCAACCTGTAGGTGGACTAAATCCATGTGTGGTGTTATTTCGATTTATAAACCCATTATTATTATTATTATTTTTAACTAATTTAATTTTTCTTTAATTAAGAATTCACTTTTTTATACAGAACAGTTAACTGAGAGAATTTATCATCAGTTCTTCTGATATTGTAGTTATTTAAGTTATTAGTTAGTACTATAGGAGCAGAATTCATATTAATGTTTTGTTTTTATACATATACATAAAAAGAATAAAACATTAATAAGATGATATTGTGTACATCAAACTACACTCATGAAGACAAACCGTTAGAATTTTGATTAGGCACCTCACCTACCTTTAAATCAGGGGTTCTCAACCTGGGGGGCGTGCCCCCTGGGGGGGTTGTAGAAGATTTTCAAGGGAGGCGTCATCGTATTAGAATAGAAAAAAAAGCCATGATTAACCCAGGTTAGTTCCTGCCTTTATATTTCAAACACCATTATTGTATTGTACAACACTCATTGTTAGAGTTTGATGATTTCGTAAACAATTATATTTAAAGTTTTTTGGTTCTGTGATTTGACTGTATGTTCAAAAATGTATTGAAGGTAGTATTAAAAATTTTGTAAACAGTTATCAAATATTTAATTGTATTACCTGCAAGTCTAACCTTTATCCCGCCCCTAAACTCGCTATAGTTACAAATTGAAATTTTACTAAGTACTTGTGTTGACCATATAAGGGGGTAATAGTACAGGGGAGGCGTGACAAAAAGTCAGTCTACTAAGGGAGGCACAGAGTCTGAAAGGTTGAGAACCCTTGCTTTAAATAAACACAATTAAACAAGAGCAAACTTATTGGTTTATCCATTAAAATCTTTAGAACAGGAAGACGATCGAAAAGTGATAAAAATGACTCTTCCTCATTAATTACATCATAAATTTCTAATAGACATCATGAAAGTAACTTAAAGAAAAATTACACACCTGTTATATAAATCCAAGGAAGACGAATTGGATCGATCACTTGCAGTAAGTGCAGGCATTATCTCTCCCTCTAATTAGAGAGAGAAATCTTCTTCTGTAACAATAAAAATACCACATCTATATTAATATTATAAAGAAGTAACGTTTATTTATTTGTTTGAGGTAATCTCAGAAACCGACTTCCAAAATTCTTTCTTTATTGGAAGCTTAGAGCTTCCTGAATAACAAATGCTATAAAGCATAAAACATATATTTTGACGAAACCTTGTAATTGGTAAAATGAAGTTATCTTTTATTTTATTTATTTACGGTAGGATTAGTTCATCTACATATTAATTGTAAACAATGTATCTGTATCGTATTGGACAATCAGAATTAGGTATCTGGTATGGTACAGTACTTACTCTGCAAAATGATATCATCCTATACTTACTCCTTCTTTTATTCGAAATTATTTAATAAACAGATACCCAAAAAAATAAAGCCCTATCCAATTTCTACAAATAAGGTTATGTAGACCATCCAAAAATCATAGAGATCTAACCATTTAAAAAAATAGATTTTACCTACTTTTTCTGATAACACAGTTCCTGTTACAAGTAGTGACTGGTTTTATTTGCATTCATATTTGGATTTCAATGTGTAAAGTTAAATAAACAATAAAAACTTTAAGATAAGCTTTCTGTAAAGCACATTTTTATTTTTATTGGTTTAACGTCCTACTGTTCTGCAATTACTGCTAATGCAGACGGTGAATGATGAAATGATTTTTTGTAACGTATGAAAAAATGCCGTGCCTGAATGGGATTCGAACAGTGCTTGCTGTAAAGCACAGCAAGCACTTAATAGTGTTATAAAAATTAGCATACAACTGATTATTACATACAAGTCTGCAAATCTATAAATTTAATAAAAACGTAACACAGAGGAAAATAAAAATGAACAGAATAAATTATTCAAATTACTCATCTCATAATAAATATAGTAAACAGTTTTTCATTTTTACTGTTCAAACAACGCCATAATATGAAGTAGCACATAAAGTACATAATACTTGAAAAACTTCAATATTATATTCAGTGTAATTAATGTGGGCTCAATTCAACAGAGCCCACACAATATATAATAAAAAGAAGTAATCTAAGAAAATTTGTGCTTGAAAAAAATGATCAGGAAACAAAACACTCATAGATATTTTAAATAAATAAATAAACCTCCTCTTTTCCCTAAAGTCAAGGCAACAAATTAATTAATTTACTCACTTACTTTACTTTACTTTTTATTTTTGTTACTGTGCAGGAAAAATCATAACATCCTATGCATCTAACCCTTAATTATATACTGGTAAGATTAACGATAGTTCACAACACTTAATCTATATACATGAACATTATTTTATAGTTACTTGAGTCATGAGTTTGCCTTTGGTTGCATCAAGGGGTAAATGGGGAAAAGCATCAGTGCGCATGCGCAACTGCTTTAATTTCAGTACAACCAACACAACAACATATGCTATAGCCAGAACAGATACAGTATATCGCGGAACCTTTAGTAGGTTAATAGTACGAATATAACTGTTTATGCCCAAAACGGGCAGGTGGAGTGTTATTTTAATTGCACTCTATCTGTTTGGTCCAGGGCTAAAAAAAATAGTTCTGTTTCTTATCACATAGTCAGCCACTTATATGACTGAACTATTTAAGAACAGAAGAGGTAGAGGTGTAAAAGACACTAGTCAGAGTTATCTCCTCTGAGAGTAATGAATTTCACTATGCAGCCGACCCTGTGGTGAATGAAGTGAAGGTGACATTTGCAGGGTGGAAAGTGAGTGCTTTTCGGAGGGCCTGGCATGCTGATAAGCATACTCTTTCAACTCAGTGAGGAAGGCAATTGTAAACCACCTTACTCCTCGTTTTTACTTAGTAAAACCTCTAGAGGTTCAAACCAGCCTTTCGGCTGTTGACCTAAACACATAACTGTTTGTTACCATAAACAGAAATTTAAGTTTCTCAAAAACGTAGTCTGATTATTCACAAAGCTGAACGATATGCAGTGTAATAAAATGTGAAGTTGAAGCTAAACAAACTGTATTTCCTTGCCTCTTAAAAAAGCCATGAGCAAGAGTCCACAATTTGAAAAATAAAGGAAATAAAAAACGTGAAGTTATTCTTCTTCAACAGTTATGTTGACCTGGCAAAAAAAAAGGAAACGGTTAGGTAGATACTAGTGAGACTAATAGAGAAGATGATGGTGACAGTGATAGTAAAGAAGGTGATTCATTCGTAGAAAATTTTGTTCCAATAAAATAAGGTGGCTGGTAATTACAGTAAATTAAACATTTCTAGTCAAATAATTAAGCTACAGGTAATATTACAGGTCACATTTATTTCTTATAAGGTTTATGAAGAAAACATTTTCTCGGAATAAACCACAGCTTACAAATTTTATGCAGAAACTACACAGTAGTAAAATGTAGTGCCTTACTGTTGAGGTTGGCAGCACTGTAAAATTTTCACTTCCCTTCCTCACAGCCCATCCATCATAAAAGGCAATCTTGTGATTAAAGTATCCATACAGAGACTATAAAAGGAAGTAGAAAGAAACTTCCCCCCATTCAATATTCATTCACATATGGAATATTAAATGTATAATTCACAAATAAATAATAAATTTATAAGGTTAACCCTATTTTCTACATTTTCATAAACCGAATTCATACTCTAGCTGCAACATATCTACTAGATATGTGCAGTGGCATGAAGAGAATGTTCCTGAATAATTAAATAAATATATTTTTTCTTTGGCCATACATGTACAAAGAAACAAGATGTATAAGGAACACCAAGTGTATTGAACTTTACTAAGACGGGAAACTTGGGTTTTAGATATTACCCATGGAACATAACAAATTTGTAACTTTAAAAATACTAGCCATGTGACTTGATGTGCAGAGATCAGCACATTAGTCTAGTACATGAATATATTCATACATTACATTAAAATATGCAACTAACAAAGCAATTTTTTCTGGTATATTTATTTTCCACGATAATATCTCATACTAAATGTATGATATAAATGTATATCTCATACTCACAGTCATTTAATTGGCTGATCATGTAATAAGAAACAGAACTATTTATTTTAGCCCTCAATCTGTTCGCTGCAGGGCTAAAATAAATAGTTCTGTTTCTTATCACATGGTCAGCCAATTAAATGACTGAATCATTTAAGAACAGAAGAGGTAGAGGTGTAAAAGACACTAATCAGAGTTTTCTCCTCTGAAAGTAATGAATTTCATTTTACAGTCAGACCCTGTGGTGAATGAAGTAATGGTGTCATTTGCAGAGTGGAAAATATGAGCTTTTCAGAGGGCCCGGGATGCTTATAAGCATACTTTTCCACTCAGTGAGGAAGGCACTGGTAAACCACCTAACTCCTTGTTTTACTTAGGAAAACCTCTACAGGTTTAAACCAGCCTTTCAGCTGATGACCTAAACAATCCTAATGTGTAATTATTCATAAACACTGAATTATAAAACTATAGGTTCATAATTATAAATTACTCGGAAGAATTATGTTAAATTTTAACTAATTTGAATATCAGGGCCATTTAACCCATAGTAATTCAAAATTGTTCAGTACAGTGTCTGTATCAGACTCAAAATAATCACTTTTAAAAATTGACAAGACAAAAATTTCACCGTACTTATATTTCTTTATAATTAAGAAAAGTACCTACCATCAGAATAAAAATAAATAATAACAAAAAATAATGTGAAACTGCTGTTTATTACACTACAATTATAATCTCATGACTAAGGTACAAAACTGTCAGTTATTTTGAAAGTGACTATTGATAAATAGTAAAGTAAAACTAAGCAATATTAAATCAAAAAAGAATATTAGTAAATATTATAATTTGTTTTTTAACTCTAAAGTTACCACAATTTCATATAGCATGGTTTTTTCTATTCAAATTCAACTGATATCTTCTGTACCTATAATCACCAAATTATGTAAAGCACATAAATTATCACTAGAACAATATGAAAAAATTGTGATGTATCCTACAAGAAATTTATCATAAGTCCATATAATGAGGCTAAATGTATACTGACACCACAAACTTTCAATGAAGTAATGACAAAATAAATAGCTTAACTATTGATAACATAACAGAAATCAGGTGGTTTCACCTTAATTTTAAAAGAAGAGGCATTGCCAAATAACCTTACCTATAACATTAATAAATGTAATGCTAATTACAATGATCCACACAAATACAAAAACAATGACGACACGCCAAAAATCACGAGACGTATAAAGTAACTTAACGTAGGCTAACTAATTCAATAAATACAGATGGCAAACAAAGTTATGCTGCCAAGGAATGCAGACCCAATATGGAATACCGTACCGCACCCAATGACAACACAAACGACCATGGAGCTATCAGGAATGTAAGGGTGGGGAGCCAAAGAATTTCATTAAAATTAACTACCGTACCTGTATACACCACCTACCTATACTACTTTATAGTAATAGCCCAATTATTAACTAACAGATAACAACTACCACAAAATTTAAGAAAGTCGCTTAGCCTTAAAAAAGTGCTTTATCAAAACTTTTAACATTTAAGTTATTAGTTTACCACTCAAAATATTAATAAAAACTTACGCATATTTAAGAGTTTATAAAAAATACATTCTAAAATTCTAAAAATGTTATAAAGAACTGATGAAATATACTTACATTCAGAAGTTGCATTACCGTAACAGTAATTAAACAAAACAAAATGAAGATATTGAAGAAGATAGTTCCTGGTTCTCGATCACAGTAACAAACGACACTTAAATTATGACGCACAAGTTCATATTATATTTGTTTATTCACATTACGTCTAGTAATTAATAATTAGCTAGCTTCTTTCCCTTCGACCTACTCACTACATACGAAATATAAATCAACAGGTGGCACTCCTCACACTACACTCGATTCAACAACCACGTAGTCACGCACCGCTTATGAACGAGATATGCAAGAATTAGAGAGAGAAAGCGCACAAAAGGAATGCAAAATAACACTGCCGTTGAGTCTACGGAATAACCTGTCCGCGAGTTTTATGGGTTATTGTGCACTGTAAAGAATAGATCATAAACTATCCGCTAGAGGTAAATTAAGCATTGCTTTACGATCATCCTAGGAAGAGATAAAGATTTCTATCAATTACTTGAGTTTGAATTTATCGGATTATTGACACACAATGTACCTGGGAACAATGATAAATGAAAATTGAGACATGGCACAGGAGATTAAATATCGCATAGCAAGGGCAACAGCTGCTTTCAATAAAATGAACAGAGTTTTCAGGAGCCATGATCTTACCATTGAAACGAAAATCAGACTTTTGAGGTGCTACATCTTCTCGATTTTGCTGTATGGAGCAGAGTCATGGACATTGAACAAGAGTATGATTAAACGTATAGAAGCCTTTGAATTGTGGTTTTACCGGAGAATGCTTAAAATATCATGGATAGAGCATGTAACAAATGAAGAAGCTCTGAGACGGATGAAGAAATCCAGAGAATTATTGAACACCATCAAGATCCGTAAACTTCAGTATTTGGGACACGTCATGCGGAATGAGTCCAGATACTCTTTGATACAGTTCATTGTGCAAGGGAAAATAGATGGAAGGAGAGGACCAGGAAGAAGAAGAATATCCTGGCTACACAACCTCAGGGAATGGACCGGAAAGACATCTGCTGAACTTTTCCGTATTGCTGTCAGCAAAGTGAAAATTGCCATGCTGGTCGCCAACATCCGAAACGGATAGCGCACTAAAAGAAGAAGAAATTAAATTGAAAAGCTTTTCAAATGATACAAGACATCTATGTCTTCCACAACCACACGAGGATAGGAAATTTCGGGTCTTTTCCGTTTTCTGTATGCCACTATCAAATCCGAATGCCCTGAAGGGTTACACAATTCTCCCACTCCTGCCTTTAGCGCGCCAATTTGACTATAATTATAGCAATATATACAGTCTGCCATGAGTTTTGTAGAGTAACTTAATAATATTCGGACGGAGATAGATGCTGCAGAGTTCCTTCAGGAAAAGGGGTTATTACAAAATCCCAGAAGATGTGACAAACTAAAAAAATATGTGTGAAACACTCTCACGACTTTCTCTTCCCAATGTAAATAATTAAAATATATAACGTAAAAATATAATGTTAATAGCAAAAAATTTAATTAAAAAATATAACTCAATAGTAATGCAGTAATAGCAAAATAAAACAATCAAAATTTGAAATAAAACAACAGAACGTGTAACACAGTACTATATACTGGGACTGGGAAGGACGTGTGTACGCGTGCGTGGTGTGGCTGTCTCATTAGGAATATTCAGTAATGCCTGCCTTAGTGGAAGAAATGTATACGTGTGCAACCCTTCAGGGAATGCGGATTTGATAGTGGCATACACAAAACGGAAAAGATCCGAAATTTCTGATGCATATAAGAAAATTGCCTCGATACTTCTATTCTCAACGTGGCGTAGGTATTTTACCTAACTTAAGTTTTATTTGCCTTTATAGGTATGTTACTTCCCTGATATGGTTATGGTGAACAATAAGCATACATCTAGCTTCCGGCTTGCCTGTTTAAATTAATTTGTCATGTTTCCCGTATTTAATGTGATTGTTACCGAACATCAGTAGACTAGATGCACTGTAGGAAGAACATCAAATTGGGAATTCTTCACAACACATCTGAAATACTATATTTCTTTTCCGAATTTGGAAGATGCATTTATAAATGTAGGAATTGCATATTTTACTGTTTATATTTTTACTATCAATTCTGAGCAGCTCCTAACATACATAATAGTTGTACCTTATGTTGAGATTTACTGGTAGAGGAAACATAATGGTCCTAACTTCTCCTCTATTATAATACGTAAATAATTGCTACTGCAATGTTAAATAAGGCTCAATGGAGCCTTATTTATGACAGAAGGACGGGTGGTCCGACCTTAGAAGCTTTGAATGTGTCGTACGTTGCTCAACGTGTGGAACAACATTGAAGTGTCATTAATGAGACAGGTTTCCCAATCCAATTAAACCAATCCGGTATCTTCTTAGGGTGCGCCCAGTTACTGTCCGATGTTCTAACTTGGTGACAGGTAGGATGGTGTGGGCATGGCTGGGGAGCGCCACGCTGTATGGCACTCTCATGTGTTAATTAATTGATGAGCTCTTCTGAACCCTTTGAAGTTTTCGTTTGAGTGATCTTCAGGGTACACGGCTGAGCTTTATCCCAGGCCATTCATCCCGGCATCCTTAATTCGACTGTACCTAGAAGCTTGTTGCCTGCCACTAGCGGTTGGTGAATCTTTTGGGAACCGGCGGCCACCTTGATCCTTCGTAGTTGCGATGTGGCCAAGACCACCGGAACGACGGCGGTCTAGGGGGTTTCCATTTGGAGTCCATCTGGGGCTGCGCTGCCCGTTTTTCGCAGGTTTGGTAACCACTTTGCTTGTCGTGTTATTTTCCACTCGTCCGTCTTTACTATTTTCTTTTCGGCCTTCTCTCCTTGAGCCCTATCTGTCATCGACGGTTTCGTTTGGTGATGATGCCTAATAGGACTTCGGGGGAATCGTTTCAGGCTTGCTCTAATCCTTGCGAGGTACAATCGCGCGGTCCTTGCCGGGCAACTGCTGATCTCTTTCAATCTTTGTGACAGACAGCTTGGTCACTTTCAATTATATTGGAGACAATCTTTGTGACAGAAATCTTGATTATGGACTAGTAGTGCGTTCCTTGGGCTAGAGCTTTCACCAGGTATTCCTTTCCTATTATCTAGGGGCTATGTTCATTTTATGTACATCTTATAAGGGAGTTATAGGAGCGGACGGAGTGGCTGTAGTTTCTGTCAAAGATAAATGCGTCATAATTATTTATTTATGGACCAGACTGCGGTAATATGCAGTACCTATTCGGCGCAGTTTTAGTCATGACATGATTTTATTTTAAAATTTTAAATGATTTTATTTTACAAGATACATATTTTTTTCCTCTCAAACTAATCACATAATACGATTTTTCATGTTTGAATTCTACAGATAATACTAGTAGTAAAAAATAGTATTTAAATTTTATGTAGGTAATACTTTAGTTTGTATTTAGATAGTAATCTATTTTGTACTGGTTATACAAATGTCACACTGTTATGAATTTATTAGTGTATCAATTTTATTGAAATGGAATACGATGTAAAATATATGAGACTCTGGCGTAATTACCTGCCCCATCTGAAATTAAAACAGAATCCATTTCCAATACCGTCAAACTTTCGAATATTAGCGCCTATGTCACATACCCAAGTTGTAGTGATTTGCAAAAAACATATTCGTAAATAAAATTCAGTCATTAAAAAAATTCAATGAACGAAACTTACATTGTAAATACATTACGTTTATTATATTTTTAAAATCCAGGGGAAATTTTAATCAGAAACCCCTTAAAATGACAAATATTGGGTAAAACGTGACGTTCAAACATCTTAAAAATTAAGAAGGCCTACACGATTAGGAAAACTAATTCTTGAATTATAATGGCTGTATCAAGAATGACTTCATTTAATAAATCAGCTGTGATGTGTTATTGTTTTTAGCGAGAATGTAAAAGTAGATTTGTGGATAAACATTCTAAAAATGGTTAGAAAAATTTATTAAGGAGTTAAAAAAAGTAGAAAGCGGTCACCATTGGAAATATTACTGTTCAGCTTAATGCACGTAAGTTGTTTATTATTCCGTAAGAAAGAATTGTGTTGCCAGGGTTATCATTTACATTCCGAAAAAATCTGTTTCGTCTGCAGAATACTGTCAAGTTTAGCATATTATTTTCTAGTGTCCTCTATTTATTTATTGGCTGGAATTCTGTATTAGGAACAAACTTAATCTAACTAAAGATGTGTTACCCGTTGCTACGCATTATTTCTGTGAGAATCGAATTGAGTATTTTAACGTAGAGCTTAAATTGAAATCGATTTGATAATGAATTATCAGTACTTTGTCAGCTTTAATTTGAATTGGATCTTTCATGAATTGGTTTAATATCTACTTTCATTTTTTTTAATTGACTTTTATATTGTTGCTTAATTTTTAAAAATTTTGTTACTTCCTGCTTTTTATTGTATGTTATCATTACTGTTTACAAACGCCTTCATTTGGTTATGCTGGTAAGTATCATTAAATATTTTTTAAAGGGTTGATAAATTTAATTTTACATGTTTGTTTGTAAAATTTGAGAAATTCGCTCCAATGTTTTAAACATGTACCAGTTTTGATTTATTGTAAAGTTGGTATCCAGTTAATTTATGTGTTACTGATATACACAAAATGTATATGACTTTTTTCATTATTCATTTTTAAATATAGGTGTAAAAATTTCAGGTTAGCAGAGAATATATATGTCTATATTTGTGTATGTATAAGAATTGTAGGTTAGTTTTGGGAATTAGGCCATCTACCTAGTCTTGTGGGTTCTTAATAAATAAAAGGATATTTAACCTTAACATATGTCAATTTATATTAACGCCGATCAAATCTTTATATGATGCAACATATTTTTTGTTATCAGACAAATTTTTGAAATCACAAACTAATCATGAACACATGTTTCCTAAAACAGAATTTTAGGTTCGCTCAGAACAACTAAAAGTGACATGTAATACATTCATTTTTTTGCTGTTAAAAATCTGTCAAGTCGACTCCATTTTCCCTTTAGGTGGATTAATTTTTGAATAAACTTAATAAATTGCTTATCATAATCATAGGGTACTGTATGTGTAAGAAAGTTTTGGAAATGACTTAAATTTGCCATGTCAGTTGCTTATGAAATTACTGCATATTTTTAATTATGCTACTCATATAGCAGTAATTTCCGTAACAGCACATAGCAGTAATTTCAGTAACGTATAGTTACGTTTCTTTGTGTACCTAATAGTTAATAGTATGTTCAAAATAAATTCTCTAAAGTAACCATGTGAAAAGTGTCTGTTTGTCATCTTTATTGGTGTTTAATAATTTATATTGTTGTCTTTCAATTCGAATGATATGTGAAAAAATTATTTATGAATTGCTGAAAAGTTGCACAATTTTTTGTAGTTTCTCTGAAGATTTCTTTTTTTTTCTTTGTTTTCTATGAATAAATTAAATTTTAAGTAAATTTTAACAGGAATTAAAATTTTCAACTTATATACGTATTTTACGGCCCCTTTTATTATGTGGTAACCATAAAAATTAACAACTGTATTATTTTATGTGCAAACCTGGCTTTATTTTTAATGCTACTGTTTATTAATACTGTTATTGTAGTGTTTAGTAAAGAAAACATCCAGTTATTTGTTTTAATATAACATGTACCATATGTTTTAGAATGTTGGTGTAGTAAACTTATGTACACTAAATGTTTTTGGCTGTTTCATAGATGTTTTGTTTTTCTTGCAGTTGAACGAAAATATTGTTGTAGAGTATTTAGATTTAGCCATAAGTAGTTTTTTGGTCATAAAAAATTAATTAATTAATGTCATTTATTACTCCTCCAAAAGAGCAAAGCCCGTGGCTTGGAGGAGGATTACTCTAATTGAAAAAAAACACATCGCACAAAAATAACACCACAATATACAACAACAATAGCACATCGCACAAGTACCCTTGATAACGGTTTTGATTGGATAACGGTTTTGTTAATAAACAGAACATCAATGACTTGAAGGAGGAAATTCGACGGGTTATCGGGCAAATGGAAGTCGAAACTTGTCGTGCAGTAATATCCAATTTCATGGACAGAGTTGATGCGTGCCAGCGCAGTAGAGGAGGACACATGCATGACATCATTTTTCATACATAAAATCGGAAGGAAAGATGAACTTGTTGATGTATTTATTTTCAGTTTTTCAACAAAATAAATCTCTTAATTTGATATATCAAAACCGGCGCTCTTTTTGAATCACCCTATAGTATTAAATGGTTAACATGTTAGCATTTAACTTTGAATAGGATCTTTAATTAGACTATATGTTACTTTCTAAGTAATAACACTGAAAAGTAGTATTACTATAATAAAGCACTATTGATTTCTATGATAACTGCTACCAATAAACTGCATCTGTTTAATTTAAGTTTTCTAAGGAAAACTTAAGGTTAAATATTTCATTGTTAACCATTTACATTTATGAATTCTTTGAATAAAAGAAACTGAATTTATAAGACATATTTGTTATATGTATTTATATTTAATACTCATTTTTCTACTTTTATTAATTTTTATTGATTACTTTTGAAAGAAACTTTCTGATAGATAAATTAAATAAGCCTGTATTTAATCATATTTTTAAAACTGTAAACTTGTTTACCAAACTAATGGTTTCTTATATAGATCCTATTAATTGAATTTTAAATCAAGTTTTGTATTTATTTCAATATAAGCCTATTGAAGACCACAAGAAGTAACTACTTTTAATGATGTACTCTTTCCTTTTCTAGCCAGAATTTTGTCATTTTTTTGGCTGTGATCTTTTACATTCTTTATTCTATTTAGTTTTTGAATATTCCATGTTATTGGTTATTTAAACCTGTGGCATTATTAATTTTTTCTGAATTAATAAATATCTGTTCTTCAGGTAATTTATTAACTTAGTCTCTTAAACATTGTTTTTTAGTCTTTTAATCCAATCATTTTTGGTTTTGAGTTTGTCATTAAAATAATTGAAAATGTTTTAATCGTGTCTGGTATCTTTTAAGTTCTCATACAATAAAGTTCTTCAATACAGTAGTACTTTGTTTATCCAGCCCTATATATTTTTCTTTTGCATCCAGAAGACTCCAAAAGGGAGTATAGGACATGTCAAGATGTAACGGATAAACAAAAAGTTAATAATGATAAATTCATCACTTACCACCAAATATTTGTTTCTGCTACTGCTTATTTCAGTAGGCTTGTCATGAACCTCTTTGTATCAAATAGCACACAATATTTGTTAAACAATTAAAAGTTAAATACTTTTCAATCAAAAACTGTTTAGAAAGGAATTCGTGCACTGTAAAATGTTTCATCAATCAAGTATTGTTTTAGCTTTTTTTTTAAATGACTTAAATTGTCAACTTTTTAAACCTTGTGGCAATTTATTGATGTATTTTCTACCTGCATAAGTTGGTTTTTGTTCAAACAATTTAGTGTTGTGATTAGCAACATAATAATCGATTCTGTTTCTTGTTTAGTGGTTGTGAACATCTAAATTCTGCAAAAAAGGTATTTTGTTTTACGTACATTATCACTTCAAAATTGTACAAGAAGGTGCTGTGAGCAATTGCAGCTCTTTAAATAGCGATCTGTATGAGGTAAGATGGTTGACTCCCATCATACACCTGACAGTTTTTTTCTGTATTTTAAAAACTCTTTCCATGTTACACTGTGATGAATTACCCCATACTAATATGCCATACCTGATATGAGATAAAATTAAACCATGATAAGCTGCTATTAGTAATTTTTTATCATTTAATCTGGCAATTTGTTTTAATGCAAATTGATATGATTTGATATTATCTGGGTGCCTGGATATTTGGCATAATCTGAAATGAAAAAAACATTTCTTTTATTCATAAGATTGTGATATCCCACATACATACCATTATACACTTCATAACCTGTACAGTATTATACAAGTATAAAAGTTTAAATTTTGAAAATGTACAATTACAGTATTATACTGGGCTATTAAAGAATTATTGCCTGGAGCTAAAGATTCAACACATTACTGGATTTGCTTGGCAATTCATTGCTGGAGAACTCCAGCTGGTGTGGTACAGCTGAACCAGCTGAAATTATGCTAATGAAACAATTGAAGGGCTTTGCGAATGAAGGTGCTATCTAACAAAAATATGTTTTTAAGAAAAATACAATCAAAAGTCTAAGGATCCCATCATTTTCTGAATTGGCTGACTTTCATTTTGGCACTTGCATATGATGGCCCCTTCATAGAAATTTATATTATTGAATTTAAGATCTTCATCTTTACTTCTCAATTTTCTTTTATAACATTATGATTGTAATGTCTTCATCCATTAAAAATTTGTATTGCACACTATCTCCTCTGAGATAATATGAACAGTATTTACTGTAAATAACACAAAACAAGTTTCTTATAGGGGAATTAAAAAAAAACATTACTTCACACTTTTACTGATTAAGATAAATATCGATTACCATAGTTAACGGGTTTATTTAAAATGCAAATGTCTTGCGTAATAAAGGAAGAAAAGTTCCAAGTAATTATAATATCTTTATTCACTAAAAGGCGTAAATTAAGCTGTACATTGCACATAAATCCACTAGTGTTTTCTTAGAATGCAGAGATAGAGTATAATGTATAATCTGTATAACTTAATATATACTTAGCATCTTTATCATTTTTAAAAATTGTTGTTAGCTTTTTAATTGGTTGATCATGCTGTCTTTAAACACCACACTAAAGTAAAGCAAGGGAAATACATGATATCTTTGTACAGAAATAATAAATGTAATGTAAATGTTTGTATATAAACATATTGTAGTGTGTTTCTGTCCAAAGAAGAATAAACCATGCATTTTCCCATAACATATTATTTTTATTGATTTCTTATTATTTTCGGTAAATCTGGATTTTTGATTTTCCAGATCGCTTCTTATCCCAGTTAGTCAGTATAAATGAGGTAGACATATAAATGAGGTACTTTTTGATTGATATCTTTTCACCATCTATTATTTTGGGACCAAATATTTTCCTCAAAATTTTTTTTATCTCTTTTACTTAGTTTTTGTTGTACATGTGATTAAACATTCAGCTGAAACTGTGTAAATTTGATTAAACAGTCGTTGGCTAAATTTTTTCTCCCACATATTTAAATTTACTGTTTCTCTTAATGATTCTACATTTTGATTTGTAAGTAAAGAGTTTATTAATATCTGTAATATTGTTATAGATTATTGTACTAATATGCTTTTCATGGTTGATGAGCTCTGCTGTTCCACGCGTTTAGATCAATCAGAACGTTAGCCAGCGTTGCCAAATTGTACTTGTCAAATATTTTGCGTGCATGTGTACAAGAGTTGCTGTAGTTTACTCGTGTCTTGCATCTCGTACTGAATACATCGATTATAGAGCGCGTTAACATGCAATACTTTATAATATAATCAGCTGGTTGTGTGTTCATAGGTTATAATTGTTAATGAAAGACCAAAAAAATGGCTGACCAAATATTTAACAGAGCTACAAGAGCAAGTATTGGCAACGTTGCTGGGAAGTCATTGGCTAGCTAAAAAGTGGGTAGGGGGCAATGTGTATGTTCAGAGCTCATCAGCCTTGAAAAATAAAATAGTTTAGTTAACCTTGTAATTCAGTGTGAATGTTTCTCTGTTTTAGTGAGAAATGGACGATGATTATCCAAATAGCATTCGGTCGACTAATAGCAGTCAATCATTATTTCACGTTAATGCAAGTGAACTTTATCCAAAACGAACTTTGGTTAAAGAAGAAAATTGTGTGACACCATCATTTGTTCCTCTATGTGGAGAAGCGATCGAATATTTGGGTCAAACATCTGAAGGAATTTTAGCGTTGTCGAATTACCGACTTTACCTACAACTTAATAATAGTGATATCTACCATAATATACCATTGGGTCTTATCGATCATGTTGAAGTGAGAGACCTTATCGGTCTTCATATTACGTGTAAGGATGCTCAAACTTGCAGGTATGTTAGTTTATTTGTTTATTCATTAAGTCTTAGAATGTCCTGTCAAAAATTATTTGCAATACAATTGACATGCTTTCAATCTAATTGCAATAGAAATGCTATTGTGTAAATATATGAAAATTTTGCTAAACTTAGAACCTGCCCTGATCCTTATGTATCCTTGTGTGTTACATATGTTTTGCTAGATCAATCATCATAAGAGTATACAAAATATAATTTAAAACTTTGTTCAATTCACTTGAACCAAGATGATTCGCATCTTCTGTAGGTTGTAAAGTTTCAAATTATATTTTGTGTATTCTGATGATAATGGATCCACCAAAACACTTGTAAGTAGATCAGAAGGATCAAGACAGCTGAAAAGGTTTATGAAATTTATATTATTTAAAACAAATTAGAATATAACGTACTGTAACTTTGGAAATGTCATACTTTTACTTTCTCTTGCCTGTATGAATGTATAGAAAGGAAAGTATTGTTTTCATGTCAATTTTTTGAAATAGAGTTTTCACCGGATATTTCAGTTTTCATTTAGTATTTAGTTTTCAGACCCCCTGAACACAAAATACATGTTTTTAGCAATTGGTCCGTGTGTGTGTGTGTGCGTGTGCATACAAAATATCTCAATATTTTACCGAGTTGAAACTTGGAACTTAAGTTAGGTACCTCTAGAGGACCCAACATGAACATTTTTATCAAAATTGGTCAACTGGAAGTAGTAACTTATTCTTACAATTTTTCACTTTTTTGCAATTTTCTCAAAAACGGCTCCTGATTTTTTTAAAAAATTGCTTCATTTACTACATTTTTTTATGCTCTACATGATAGAGTAGGCACAGTGTCTGCTGAAATTCTTGGGGAGGCTGTGTTCTTGTAGAAAAAAATGTTTTTTTTTTTAAGATTGCGGCCTGAATATGCATTTTAGGACAAAAGTATATATAATCAAAGTTATAGAAAATTTAAAAACCTACATCTTTTATTCCAAACATTTTTTTGTATAATGCTTAGTTTAGTAGTAATTAGTGATTTTCGGGTGTTTTTTCATGAAAATTTGTCTAGAAACAATGGATTTTTCAAGATTTCAGCCGTAGTATGCATTTTAGGACAATGGTGCATATAACCAAATTTATAGGAAATTAAAATATCTACAACCTCTATTGTAAGCATTTTTCTCTACAGAGCCTAGTTTAGCATGAAAGAGTAATTTTCTGTAATATTAAGCTGAACTAAGGTTGGTTTTTATTTTGCATCATTCATTCATGATTAAAATTAGGTTATGTTTTTTGAGGAAATTAAAATATCTACAACCTCTATTGTAAGCATTTTTCTCTACAGAGCCTAGTTTAGCATGAAAGAGTAATTTTCTGTAATATTAAGCTGAACTAAGGTTGGTTTTTATTTTGCATCATTCATTCATGATTAAAATTAGGTTATGTTTTTTGAGGTTAGTTTTTTGTTTATTTCTAATGTTTTATTACTAATGTTAGGTTATGTTGTTCATTATTTGCATTGGCAAGAGAAAGTTATGTGAGTGTTTCTCATCAGATTTTTATTATTATTTTTAGATGTTCCTTTCCAACAAATGAACTGTGTCTTGATTGGTTACGCCGGATCGTAAAGGCAATTACACCTCCAAAGAATAAAGATCAAGTGTTTGCTTTTGCTTATTTTGCGTGGGCCACCGAAGAACTTGGTGAAGAAATGTCATTGAGACTTGGCAAAGATTCATATATATCAGCCGAACAAACTTTCCAATCTGAGGTAATTTCTGTTTGTATTCTATCAATTTAGCATTTTATGCGTATTATTATATTGATTCATCAGTATTACAGTACAAGGATAATTTAAAAGTTTTTTCACCTATTTGAATCAACATTCTTTACAGCAGAGTTAACGTGGTGTTATACTCATAAATTTCAAGGTTACAGTCTTTGTGAATTTGGAACTAGTGTTATCTCTGAAATTGGTTATTTGAGACAGTAACTATTAACTACATTTCATGCATGTCTATACTAAATTTAAATATCTATAATTGTGGCACTGTATTAAAATCTAAATAAAATCCATTTATTAAAAATTTTTCATCAGAGGTAAACATTGTTTAAATGTAAATTCAAAAATTAGGAATAAATTGATATTGTTAAAATATTTCATTACTATTTTTTATTTATTTTTTTTCATTTCTGTATGAACAAAATTATACCTTATTTTTTAATTAACACATTCAAGCCTATGGCTATGAGTCCAGCTCGTCTCCTGCAAACAGCTCTAAAATCCTCAGGAGTGGTGCTTGTACCTTTTTATTGCTTCGTTTTAAATGAAATAGAGTTGCTTGGTTTTGTTAACAGGTTATTAATTATAAGCTCTTTATAATCTTAAGTTCTCAAATTCGTCACTAGAAGCGCTAACTATTTAATGTAAAAGTTTCTATACTTATAAAATCAACAAGTTGTGCAATGGCGTTATTGTTTACTAAGTTTTGTATTGTCCGTGTTTCTTGAATTTAGTTCTATTATTCAGTTTCAGTTTCAAAGTTTATATATTGTTTACAATGTGCATTTATTAGTGTTCCCTATATGAATATAAAGGGAAGGCAAGTATTGTTTTCTGGCTTCCTGAACCCAAAAAGAAACATGTTTTTTAGCAATTGGTCTGTGTGTATGCGAACAAAATATCTCAAGAACGGTATTTCGTACGAAGTTTAAACTTGTAACTTAAGTTAGGTACCATAAGAGAATTCGACATGGATATTTTCTTTTATAAAAATCGGTCTACTGGATGTAGTATTCATGTGATTTTTCACTTTTTTGTGATTTTCTCAAAAACAGCTCTACAATTTTTTTTTAAATTGCCTCATTCACTACATTTTTTGTACTCTGTAAGATAAAGTGAGTGACTTATCTGCTTAAATTCGTGGTGGGGGGGGGGCTGTGCTATTGTGGTAAAAATAGGTTTTTTTTAAAGATTTCAGCCTTGATATGCATTTTTAAACAAAAGTATCTATAATTAAAGTTATAGAAAAATAAGAAACCTACAACTTTCATTTCAAGCATTTTTTCTACAGAGCTTAGTTTGCATAAATTAGTGATTTTACGTATTTTTAAGTTTGTAGGGGTTAATTTTCATTTTGCATCGTTCAAACATGAATAAAATTAGGTTATGTTTTTCATTTTACATTGTTTACTCATGATTAAACATAGGTTATATTGTTCATTATCTACTTTGGCAAGAGAAAGTCGTTTGAGTGTTTCAAACCAGATTTTTGTCTAGTATTTTAGAAAAAACTTTATTTTCATTCAAAAAGTGGTGTTATTTACTAATAAATATTTTATTTTCTGATTAATTTTTATTGTTGATATATATACATAAATTTAGAGCTTTAAATAGATGTCAATGTTAAAAAGGTAAATCTATCTTTTAGGGTCTTTTTTAGGGTTGATTTACTATGATCTTTTGAAAAAAGCTAAGAATGCCCAGGATCTGGTGTCTACTTTATGAAAAATGGTAGGCAATGTGTTAAAACTTGATCAGTATGAAAATAGAAGCAGAATCTAGGTAAAAAAGTAAGGTCAAGTTGACTTTCACTTTTGTCTTATAAGCGTCATGGGCAGTGTACAGCCGTACCATACAATATTAAAGCCATACCATAAATTAAAAATTAATTAACCATACAAATTAAAGAGTTTTAAACATGGTAGTATTCCATTTTTAATTTAGCAATTGTTATTTCATAACTGATAAAAGCAATTAGATTTTTCTACTGAAATAATTATTCGAATAAATCAAGAGTCATTGTTTGAGCTTTTTATCAATTGAAATATATCATACCAGTTGATTATGTGTCTAAGAGAATTTATTTTGTTATGTTTATAGGTAGAAAGGTTAAAATTTGATGTTCAGAGCGGAGGATTATGGCGCATATCTTCGGTGAATGTAGATCATAGATTATGTGCTACGTATCCTCGTTATTTATTGACACCTGCTTCTGTAACAGATGTTATTCTAGAGACTGCTGCAAGGTTCCGGACATCTCGAAGGGTTCCTGCTGTTGTTTGGAGGTAATTTTATAACAAATTGAATTATCATGTTCAAGTTAGAATCATAAGAGTAGAGACTTCTGTAGCATCAACTTATTGTACCATTATCCTCCCTCGCCCATTCTATCACATCAATTTATAGTTTCTGGCTCTGCATCTTTCCTTAACGTACATGCACGAAAAGTAATACATACTTGTACGCTCGCAACTATGTCTTGACATTTATTATATCAGTTCACACATTTAGAGCAGAATGTTGTTTACAAGTAGTCCTAAAACAAAAATTGTTTAATTATTCATTATTTATTTGATGTATACTATACAGTAGTATTTTTAGAATATGACCAATGCAAGGGGAACAGTTCATACATGGCTTTTGGAGAGTGGGCATGTACATTTATATACCAAAGAGTCTCTATAGACTCAATATAGCCATTCAATGGTCTATATGTGACTATTGTTATAGTACTACATAACTTTTCAGTATATTTTCTTAAGCTTCGGCAAATATTGTCACCGACAATCCCGTACAGAGGCAGACCCTCTTTCAGAGGAATCAAATGACACTATTTTTGTTTCCAAATTCCGACTTAGATTATTTCTTTACTTCTGGTTTTGCACCACTTCTGATCGAAACTGGAACTTCAAACCCAATGATTTCTGTATCTACTCTTTAAGAGGAATCAAATGACACTAATTTTGTTTCCAAATTTCAAATTTGATTTCCTGACTTCTGATTTTGGGCCACTCTCAATCGAAACCGGAACTTCCAACCCAATTTAGGCCCGCTACCTTTTTGTGTAGATTACAAATCCGAAAATCGTTTGTAATTCTTCAAAATTACTTAATCATTATAAGATAATTATTGTTACGGTATTATCAGATTCTGACATCTTGGCGGGACAGACAGACGAAGGAAAATGATGCATGAAAATTTTGAAAATATCCACCAATCATGAATTATTAAATTTAATTGATATGCTTTATAAATGGTTCTGTGAAAGAATGAAGTTAACGTTTAGCTTGTTGTTATAGGCATCGTGGAAATGGTGCAGTAATTGCTCGCTGTAGCCAACCAGAAGTTGGCTGGCTTGGGTGGAGATCATCTGAAGATGAAGAACTATTAAGAGCTATTACTGATGCTTGTACTCAATCGAATCCTATAGAAAACAAAGTCGAAAAGGTATATTGTTAGTTAAGTTTCTTTTTATAAGCAGGTACATTTTTTATACTACTGTAATAACCCAAATTTACATGATAGGTGGAACCGAGCAATAAACGCATAAGTTGGGGCATAATTTTGTATATAAATAAGTATGTAAAATTAATTTTAATTGGGGCCGGAGACTAAAGAAAACAATAATTTAGAAAAACGTATTTAATAAAATCGTAGATAATACATTTTTATAAAATTATATTATTAGATTATTAGAATATTATTGAAATAATTTTGATATGGAAGGCTTCATAAAATCTAAGTCGTCTGATGGCTTAAACATTTATTTTCTTCCGCTAAATTTCCTCATAGCATGCTAATAATTTTTGTATTTCTCATTTTCTAGAAGAAATGTGCTCTTTGTTGAAGTCTATATGTACTAAAATTTCAATTGAACTGAGGCCTTCTGTCAAGTTTCCAACTTTCATTTGATCTTCTGATTGAAATGAGTCTAAAGAATCAAGTTCTTGAATACCTTGCTCTTGCTCACACATTTATATGAGCTCCTGATTGTGGGAATCCAGCAGTTCTTGAATGTCATCTTTATCCACTTCTAAATTTATTTTCCTGGCAGGATCGACAACTACAAAATCTTCCGTGCAAGAGCACGGAAGGTTTCTGTAAACAAGAACAGACAGAATCGAGAGTTGCCTGGCCCTCAAACAAAAAATGAATAGATGAGATGTGAAAATCATGTATCTCCGCGTTCGTGTTAAGTCGGGTTAGCATAAATCAAGGTATTACTGTAGATGCTTCAGCATGTTAAGCATGAAGACAATATACAAATAATGGTTCTAATTTATTCAGTGATTTATCATTTATTATCTGGTTAAGTGCAAATTTTAGATCAGAAAATTCTATTCATAATTACGATGTATAATTTTACTATGATATCCAAACGCATACTTAAAACATTTGTTTAAAAATTCTGGGCAACAGCTAACTAAAGATTCTTTTTTCGCTACGGTATTTAAGAGATTGGTCTGAATTGCTATAGAAAATTCAGTAACACACCCAATAAGCCATAGTTTGAATAAAATATTTTATTAAGACTTCATTTACAAACAAATTCTTATAATGCATCCTGCCAACCATTTAATTTATAAATTATAATATAATTTGGTTTGGACACAATTTCAAAAGTCAGCGTTTTTTGGAACACACCACTTACAGTTAAGGGATGTGATGTGAATAATGCTGGCATGAGCGAGGTTATGTTTTTCTCTATAAAAATGAGATCTGAAGAAGCCACTAAGGTATTGCAATGATAGTTGTAAGGAAGATATCACTTCCAGTTAAGTCTGTGACATCAACCGATTTGAATCTGTAATAGTTTTATTTAATTGTCAATACTTTGTTATTCTTAACATGAAATGATATGTAAAAATAATTTTATGTTATTTTATGTGACAGAAATTACTGATAATGGATGCAAGATCATACACAACGGCCGTTGCCAACCGAGCTAGAGGTGGAGGTTGTGAATGCCCTGAGTACTACCCAAATTGTGAGATAAAGTTCATGAATTTAGCAAATATACATTCTATTAGGAAGAGCTTCAATGCTTTACAAGCACTCTGTGCCATGCCTCCAGATCAAGCGGCTGGGTTTGTATTCACTTATCTAATAGACTATTAATTAATATTCTATTCAGATTGCAATGTATTGTAATTCTTAATAGCGTTAAAATTGGTTACAATAAGCTTGGACGGATCGAGTAATTTTCTCATTTTAATCAGAACATGTGAGATTAAAAGTTATTATAAGGAGATTGAATTAAAACACTATTAAGTTGAATAAAAGTTTGTAAATGCTAATGTTGTATTTTAAAGATTTATTGATTAAATATGAAATTTTGACATGAATTAATCCTATCACAAGAGAACTACTATTATGTTACGAGTACTACAGCATATGAAAATGATAAGATTGTCGATGATTTCATGTTCATGTTTTTTTTATTATTGGAAGGACTGCAAGTTTTTATTCAGGTCTCGTAATGTGACCTACTTTTTTCATGACAAATTTATCCATATATTTTTACTTGCTCTTGCCCTATATGAATATTAGGGAAGCAAAGTATTGCTTTCATGTTTTTACCGTAAATATATGTTTTGAGCCCCCTTTAATCCAAAAAGCAAACAGCGATTGGTCTGTCTGTGTGTGAACAAAATATCTTAAGAACGGAATAGCGTGTGAAGTTGAAAATTGGAACTTATGGTACCACAACTTGAACATTTTCATAAAAATCTGTCAACTGGAAGTAGTAGTAGTTTATTGGTGCAATTTTTTACTTTTTGCGATTTTCTCAAAAACAGCTCCTATAATTTTTCTTAAATTCACCTTATTTACAATAATTTTTATTCTCTACAAGGTAAGGTAAGTGCTACGTCTGCTGAATTCTTGGGAAGGCTCTTGTGGTAAGAACTGTTTTTTTTAAGATTGCGGCCATAATATTTATTTTAGGGCAAAAGTGAATATAATCAAGAGTTGTAGGACATTAAAAAACCTGCAACTTTTATTTCAAATGTTTTTTCTACAACTTAGCTTAGTTGAGCGTCAGTTAGTGATTTCCTGTACACTTGACCCTCGATGTTCGTGGACTCCTATGTTCGAGGTTTCGACCGTTCGAGATTTTGTATTTGTGCCCAAAAAATTCAATTTTCGAGATTAACACTCGGTGTTCGTGATTTGTAATGGGATCTCAAACGAGAACTGTCTCTCTCAGCCCCAGCCTTCCCGTGTACTTCCCCTGCGTAGTGCACTGACCTGTTGGCTTTATGCAGTTTGTTATTGTCAGTAGTTAACAAGTCAATTTTGTCCTCTCCAGTTATTATCTTCGATTAGTCAGTAAGTGATTTTTTTAAATTTAATATTATAATTGTTTACATACAAGCATGGGGCCTAAAAAATAGATTGGTTCAATAAATAATCCAAATAAAAGATCGAAAAATATTATAGATTTAGAAACTAAATTAAAAATTATTCAAGAAAGTGACAGTGGTGTATGCACAGCCGATATTTCTAAACAATTTAATTTGCCTTAGACTACTGTAAATAGTATCATAAAGAATAAAGAAAAATATAAAACGGCAGCTAAATCAACCTCCACTGAAGTTAGGTTATTAAAAGTTCGTGAAGATATTTTTGTGAAAATGGAGAACCTTTTAATAAAATGTATATACAATAAGGATATACGGGGAGACTGTATAACTTACGCTTTCATATGGGAGAAAGCTAAGATAATTTTTATGAAATTGAAGGAGAATGACCTAGAGTGCCAAATTGAATTTTATGCAAGTAAGGGTTGGTTTCAACGTTTCCTTAACAGAACTGGTGTAAAATGCGTTGTTAAACAAGGCGAATCTGCTTCTGCTGACACTGAATCTAGAGAAAATTATCAAAAAGAATTTGAGGAGTATGAGCTACAGCAAGTCTTTAATTTTGATGAGACCAGCTTGTGTTGGAAGAGCATGCCCAAAAACACTTACATTATTAAGATGAACGTTAAATAACCGGCCATAAAGCATCTAAAGATAGGCTGACATTATTGGTTGGATCAAATGCTTCTGGAGATTTTAGAATGTAAACGTTGTTGGAGTATCAAAAATCAGAAAATCCAAGAGCTTTAAAAAACGTACCAAAACACACTTTGCCGGTAATTTGGAAAGTAATGAGAAAACATGGGTGACGAGACAAATATTTGATGACTGATTCGTAAATTTTTTTCAAAACAATATTAGACAAGGATCCAGAACAAGATAGAGCTTTAGTATGTTACAATTCAATAACATCAGCTTGCCATACTTACAAACTAAAACTTAAAGAACTTCAAACCAAAGCAGAACAAACAACGATTGTGAATTTTTTTAAGCCAAAGAGAAATGACATCATTACCACTCATCAAGGTATGAAGGTATCACCATCAACATCAAGGACACAATTTGAAGCCCAGAAGGAATAAAATGTACATAAAGAAACAACTTTTAATGTTTTATAAAATTCACAAATAACGACAAAATTTAATAGGGCAATATTTTGTATTTCATTTTTTAAAAATAAATTTTTCTACAACACACAGTTTTTTTATTTAAAATAAGCCGAAACGCCTTGTTTATCTCTTTAAAAAATAGGCACTTATCACTCACATGGAACCGATTAGAAATTTTACATTGAAAATGGATCTCGATGTTCATGATTTCAATTTTCAAGATGGTTTTCATGGGCCCGATTAATCTCGAACATTGAGGGTGCAGTGTATTTTGTTTGTTAAATTCGTTTAAAAAAATTGGATTTTAAAATTGTAGCCTTTGTATGCATTTTATGACAAAAGTGTATACAATCAACATAATAGGTAATAAAAAAAACCTACAGCTTTTATTCCTAGCATTTTTTTGTACAGAGCTTAATCATCAATTAGTAATTTTCATCAAATAAATGTTGATATTTATTTTGTGTCATTCACTAATGCTTAAAATTGGGTTACCTGGCAATTATTCACATTGGCAGAAGAAAGTTATGTGAGTCTTTTACACCAGACTATTTTTTTCTTGTGTTCTCCGTAGAAATTCTATACTCTTTTCATGTTCATGTTTTTATTCTCTATTTACAGATGGTACAGCACATTAGAGAGTACAAAGTGGTTGCATAACATGTCTGGATTACTCCATGCGGCTGTCACTGTTGTTACTGCCATCGAAGAACAAGCACGTCCTGTACTAGTACATTGCTCTGATGGTTGGGATAGAACACCTCAGATTATTTCTCTTGCCCAATTACTTCTCGATCCTTATTACCGAACTATTGAGGTATGTTCACACATTTATATAATTTTTGTAATTTTTATTTTATTAAACATCCTATGTAGGATTTTTAAACAGCCGTATTATTTAAAATTGAAATATATATTTTTCTAACCACCAGAATACATAAATCATAGAATACATAAAATTACCAATATATACGATAAAAATAAATATAAAATAGCATATAAACCCCAGTTTCCTATAAAATTTATTTTACAAAAACATAATATTAAGGCAAATGTAAATGATGAAGAAAAAGAAAATAATCAATTTAATTCATGTGGAATTTATAAAATTAAATGTAATGAAATATATATAGGTAAAACCACCAGATCTTTTAAAAAACGGTTTACAGAACACTATTCTAACTATAAAAAAAGGAAATCGAAAATTCTCCAATGTAACTGAACACATGATTAAAAATAAACATAATATGTCGAATATAAAAAATACTCTAGAAATATTGAAAATAAATAACAGACAAAATGAAATTGAAATTTTGGAAAAATATTATATTTATAAATACAATAGCAGGGAAAAATTAATGAACACACAGATTGAATATGACAATCAACTGATTAAGTTGGCAAGACTGTTTTAATATAAGAATCGACTATTCCTTATCTACCATGGTAGGAGCAGGAAGTTTTAAATTTTGACTCGATATAAATTTTAATTTACTGAAGATGTGTACAAGATACACGAAAGCACTATAAACATTGGTAACCTAATATTAAAGTTATGACAATCAGTCAACAAGTAAATAAAAATATAACTAAAGAAGAATAATTCTGGTGGTTAGAAAAATATATATTTCAATTTTTGTAATGTGTAAGTATCAAAATGGGTCAACCAGAAGTAGTAGTTTATTCATTTGATTTTTCACTTTTTTTGCAAATTTCTCAAATAGGCGTGTAAGATTTTTTTTTTATTAAGTGCCTCATTTGCAAAATTTTTTATTTGCTACATGATAAAGCATGATTGAAAAATGCAATAAAATAGTTTATGGAGTGCGTTATACTTTTTTTTTATTGCTAACACAATTTTCCCAGAATTGCAACTTTGAATGCTTTTAACTCGAAAATGAAGGCATCTATCGAAAAAAAGTTTGCACCATTGGTTTTTTCTTGAAATTTTACATTGAAATGACGTGTCACATGACCACCATCCCATTTAAAAATATAAAGTTGAATCCAAGTTGGCGGACAAAAATTTCAAAACCACCAAAAAGTTAGAGTTCCGAAACTACGCAGATTCCCACTTAAGCCTCTTCCGCCAAGTATGGCTCAGTTACGCAATATAAAGCCATTCCCATACTTAAAAATCACCCTGTATTTAATAGTGCAAAGAAATTATTGCTGTAAATAAAATTGCAATCATGGCATATTACTGTATAAAAAAGGGGATGAGGGCTGTGGAATTAAACAAGAATACTTTAGGTATTCAAAAATAAATTTAATCACAAGAGTTACGTAAGTGTAAGAAGCCAGTTGAAATTATTTAATGAAATGCAGTGCTCATGTAAGTGAAACCATAGACCTGAGCTGTAAAGATATGCATATGGTGCATACAATTGAAACCGCTTGCTTGAGAAGTTTAAGGTGCCTTTCTTTTGTGGATAGAATAACAAATGAGGACAACCACATGGAATTGTGAGTTTCTGAGGTCCAGAATTTTATATATCATTACCACCAGAAGCGTGTATAACATTTATAATGTATGAATGACCATAGAATTCCCAAGCAAGCATTTTTGTATTCGTTTATCATTAAACATGAGAGATTACATGGAAGGAAGCCGGCAAAGATCAAAGACATACTGTGAAGAGGGAAGAAAAAGAAGGCTTTTAGCTCTGATGTTTTTTTTTTTGTTAATTTTGTCCAGGAGACTCCCAAGGAAGTATAGGACTTGTCAAAAACTTATAAGTTAATACTTTTTTTTTTGGTTTTATGTCCGACTGTTCTGCAATTACTGCTAATGCAGATGGTGAAGGATGAAATGATTTTTTGTAACGTATGAAAATATGTCATCCCTGAATGGGATTCGAACCCAACAACTGAATAAATACATGTTATTTCAATTAAATATCTACAAACTTACTACTACCATGAGCAATCTACTACTAAAAGCTTACTTACTACAATAAGTATGTCATTTTGTAATTATTGCACAATAGTATACAGTTTTCCTAGCATTTGCTTCAGTGCTTTGGGAGTTTATTTATTTTGAGTTATTTCTTTTTTATTTTTTTAAAATATATAGAAAGAATATTCTTGTGCACTATAAAAAGTTTCACCAATCAAGTTATTTTTCATATTTTTTTTAAAGGAATGAAAATTATCACATTTTAAAAATTATGTTAATTTATTGGTTTATTTTCTCCCCACATAAGCAGGTTTTTGTTCAAACAAGTGGTGTGTTTAGCCACATAATAATTGTTTCTGTTTCTTGTGTTATGATAGTGAACATTGAAATTTTGCATAAAAGTATTTTGCCTAACACATTATCACATCAAAAATGTAGAGTGAGGTAACTGTAAGCAGTTTAAGCTCCTTAAATAGTGACTTGCATAAGGTGAGCTGGTTATATTGTAAATATCTCCTCAGAAAGGACGCGTAATTTTTAATCAGATGTCTTTACCGCTGTTATCTCTCATCACCTGCATCTTATATAAATATGTTGTGAACTTAAATAGGTAAAACTGTAAAAAACAATTTGCTTTAGTATATGCTATGAATTTTATTGTTTGTTTTTGTGTAGGGATTTCAAGTGCTGGTTGAAAGAGAGTGGTTAGAATTTGGACACAAGTTCACAGATCGTTGTGGACTTTCAGAGGATGTTAATGAAAGATGTCCGGTATTTTTGCAATGGCTAGATTGCATTCATAACTTGGTCAAACAATTCCCTTGTGCATTTGAATTCTCCAATAGTTATTTGGTAAGTTATACATCAATTTTTATTATTTACCATCAGAAAACTTTTTTTAAAAATGAAGTTAATCATTTAATAAAGCTTTTTCGTTTCAAATGGCGTAAGTCTTGCCTAAATTGCCTTACTTAAATTTATTTATTTTTATATTACCCAACTCGAGCTAGCTGGCAAAATTAAAATCTTAAAATTTGTAAGTTTTCTTAGAAATGTACTTACAATCTAGCTGTTCTTTCTCTACAACAAAAAATGATCTAATGAAAATAATACATATATATACTTCTTTCAACTACAGTAAGACCTCGACTAAACGCGAGGGATGCGTTCCGAAAAATCATCGCGTAACTTGGATTGTTCGGTTTAACCTTAAAACATTCGCTAATTGTCCATACTGTTCAAATCCGTTAATTGTCATTATTGTTGATTCACTAAACCCAGTCATTCTTTTTATATTCTTCGGTTTTTCACCCCTTTCGTATCTTTTAACGACATCTAATTTTTCCTTTAAAATAAATTGCTTTCTATAACCTTTTTTACCTTTTTATAACCTTTATTCAAATTCATATTGTACATAAAGTAACAACAAAAACATGAAAATAAAAGCCGTACAAATTATAGCACAATTAAAATAACGATTAAATGTACGCAACCATATACAATCGATATTATTAATGCACTAAACAAAACTAGTGCTTAGAACAAAAAAAATCAAGATAAAATTCCAGAGTAAAAATGGGGAGGACTACTACGATTAGGGTTTCGAGAGCAATGAGCAAAAAAATGGCCATAAATGTAAACATCCGTAAGATAAGAATAACTACTATACACAATATAATGTGATGTTCAATGAATTCAGGCTAACATGAATCCGCGTAATTTGAACTCGCATAAGTCGAGGTCTTACTGTATACTTAAAAAGTGTCAGCAGTCAGTTAAAGCCAAGAACTACTTTTATAAACGATTATTATTGAAAACTGCCTAATATAAACTCAACTATTAAAACTATTACTAACCTGTGTATATTGTGCAAACATTACATTACAGTTCAACAGAAAACAGACAATCCATCAAAATAAAAGTACTCTATCTAATAATTTATTAAAGTTCAAAACCATCGTACTGAATACAGTTCCAAATACATTTTTTCTCTATAATACAATTTTCAATACAAAAAAAAATATGAAAGTAAGGGACTATTATGTTTGTAATTTATTTAAAACATGTAAACCAGATTTTAAAAAATTGTGGAAGAATCAATAAAACAGCATGTTCAAGACCAGAGAAACCTGCAAAAGTTGTATATAACAAAAAAAATTAATTGAACTTGAACTTGGAGCTAAAATTCATAGCTTACCTCATATTTAAAAAGTTATATCAATTTTCAAATACTTTTAAAAATCAGCTTTTATTAATAAGTAAATAATAATAAAGTTATTTATTAAATTAGCTGAAATAATTTTTTTATATAAAGAATTGTTAATCTATATTTTTTAAAACCTTTATTGGCATATGAAATGATAATAGCTTGTTTTTTTAATATTTATCTAACAATTTTTTTATAAGTCTCTTCTTACAAGCAACTGTACTGGTAATTAAAAAGTCTCTTCTTACAAGCAACTGTACTGGTAATTAAAATGTCAAAATAAAAATTTATGAGTCATTAGAATTAAAAATATTGTTTTTGTGACGTTTGATTTTTTTTATTTTAAACGTAATTACTCTGTAATTATGAAACTAATGTAGTTTCTGAAGACTTAAATTATTTAATAAGGGGTTTAAGAATGTTTCAGCTAGTCCTAATCCATTTTTTCAACCAATAATTTTTTAATATGCAAATATTTCCTTTATTACAGAGAAAAACGCGTGATCTTAAACATAGTAAAGAAACTCACTCTCTTGTATGTTCCTGAAGCCTAATTTATAAGAATTATAAAATTAATTAAAAATTCATTTCTTGGATATTTTGTGGTTTAACCCTTTTGGTTCTCCGGTGATTTTAATTAGTATATTATACAAAAACCCGCTCCTTTTTCAAGACTTATGCATGGTTTTACAAAACTATCTTTCTACCAAGTAACAATATTGTAATTGTTTTTTGTTTTTTACTTTTTAGAACTTTTTTTGTGTATTTACATAGTTGTGGAATGTCTAACCCTAGGTTCGTTCAGGATCTGTTCATCCAAGATGATCTGTTCATCAAGTTTTTTATTTCATCAATGAAAAATTCAGTATTATATTATTTTTTTTAATTTCCACGGCAAGACTCTTGTGTGAGTGTTTTAATTTTATTTTTTGTATAAAGTATGTAAAAAAATCTGATATAATTGCTGATCCGAAAACCTGTTAGCATTTTATTTAATCCTGTGATCATCACGGTTTTATGATTTTAGGTGAAATTAGCGCAACATACCTACTCAAATCTATTTGGTACATTCCTGTGTAATTCTAGTGCAGAACGTGTTAAACTTGGTGTACAACAAAGAACATTTTCTGTTTGGAAATTTTTACAGTCACCTAAATTTAGAAATCATTTGTATAGTTCTCAAGATCAGGTAACTATAATTTTTTTCCTAGAATAGTAATAATTTTCAGTTTGGCCTAAATAATTAATGCTCATTATTGAGGTTTTAACATATTTTACAAAATTTTAATGAAGCTTTAGTAGATTTTTGTAAATTTGTTTGCTTAATTTTATTGTTGTGATAACAAACAAATTGTTATTGGAGTTCACGGATAACACTGGTTTAGTGCTTGCCTGTGGATAATAAAGTTCCGGTTGAAGCCCGACCTGGTTTCTGTTCTACTTGTGAAATGACAAGAATCAGGATGGCTCTTTAATCTTGGTTTCAAATTGTCATTTATATTTGAGCTCTGATGTTAAGTTATCTTATACTAGTTAATGTGTGTTAATGTAATATAGCTACATCTACAGTAGCATACAGGAACGATGGTTACAGATTGCGTGCTTGTTTGTTCTTAGTGATTAAAGCTTGCAAGTGGCTTTATGAAGACATCTTAAAACCCAACATTATGCCCATGAACTAATTATACTGGTGCAATTTTATTGAAATCAAATTATCTGATGGTAAACCTAAGATCTGATCTGGTCTTATTTGTCGAATAAGTAGGAAACTGATTTATACAGCGATTAGGTGTATGGTGGGAGCTAACCAGCTCACCTCATACAAACCTCATACAAACCTCATTTTAAAGACCTTAACTCTAACAGTGCCAGAATATTTCAGAGTTCCTACTGAAAAATGCCAAGTATTTTCCATTGGTATTGCGTATAAATGCCAGCCTATTTTTGTGCGATTTGTAAAATTTTATCTAGCCATACTTAGCTATTTTTCGAGATATTTTAAAGACTTTTTTTTATTTTATTAATAATGAATTGATCTTGTATGACATTTAACTTATTACATATTTCTTACAATTTAAGAAAACAGAAAAAATGAAAATTTTTATTTAAACTTTTTCTTGTGGATATTTCCTTTTTAATTTGAAAAAGCACTAAAAAATTATGTTATCCAACTTCACTTAAATCACTTAAAAGACAATTTTATTGTGCACACAGTTACCAAAAATCATTTTTGTATTATAAAAAATTAATATACTGCAAAAAAGTTTTGAAAATCCAATTTTTAGTTTTTTTTAACTTTAGAAAGTACGTACTAATCTACTGTAGAACATGTTAGTTACTAATAATTACAACAAAAGTTTGTAACTTAAAAATTTATGTCTAGCACTATAAACACAAAAAATAATCGGCAATGAAATATAAATCAGCAAAAGTGTATATAAAAATTAGAAGAATATTTTAGTCAACATACTAATAAAAGGACGCTGGAATTTTTTCCTTGAACTGCTGATTCCTAATATTCGAACGCTGGCACTGTATGGGTTAAATTGCTTACAGCTTACCCTCACTCTACGTTTTTGAGGTGACAATTTATGTTAGGCAAAATACTTTTATGCAACATTTCAATGTCCACTATCATAACACAAGAATAAAAACGATTATAATGTGGCTAACCGCAACACTAAATTTTTTGAATAAAAACCTACTTATGCGAGGAGAAAGTACAGTAAATTTCGGATAATTGGGACACATTGGGACTGGAGCATTTTGGCCCAATTAAACGGCTGGCCCTAAAAACGAATTCGTAAACTGTGGCGTATACGATACTGTATTTTATTTAAATTATCACGTACATAATAAATTTTACATGCAAGTTCTATCCATGTAAACTCAAAACAAATAAAAGGGTATCAGAACAATGATTAACTTTTTAGCAAAACCTTTTGCCTTGGTTTTAAGCATTGGACCATTGACACTAACACTTTGCGAAGTTACAATTGCAAACCATTCATTCAACACTTCTCAAAAATTGGATCCTTCGTTCACGTTTTCTTTTCTGAGATGTTCCATGATCTTTTAATGCCCACTCTTGGCGTATTTTATTTTCTTGGAGCACGATACAAGCTGTCATAATTTTCGGTACACCAGTTAATTTCGATAGTTTACGTTGGCTTAAGTTAAGTGGATACGTTTTTATTTTGTCGAGAAGCTTTATTCGTTCACACTTTCATATCGTTACGCGGCATTTAACTCACGAAGATGTTGATAGTAGGTACTGTACTGTAAGCCTACGCATAAAAATATCCACAAAATGTGTGAAACAAATGGGAATTAAAAAAAAAAAAAAAGTATGTCTGCAGATAACAAAACAACCAGACTCGAAAAACAGTGTTACAGTACACTCATGAAATCACAAAAACTGACGAGAAGCATGGAATTACGAATGTTCTATGTACGTATGACAAGTGACAACTAACCATAAGTTGTAAGGAGGCTTCATAGCTTGTAAGGTTGGGCATAACTAGTGGATATGGCTCGCTGAAATTTGTGCAATGACTATTATGTAGCCTACACATTGTACTGTAAATAACATCTTTATTATGACTGATGCGTGATTATGGTTGTTTATCTGTTGAAATGTTTACTACCTCTATCCTGCCCATTATCTTATCTTGCCGCTTAGAACCATGTGTTGTTTGTTGCTTGCCTGTAATCGTTTTAATAAAACATTTATGTACATACATCAGATTGGCCCCAATAAGCGGCATTATGGACCAAATAAACAGTGTACTTATCAATGTAAAATCCCGTTCTGTTTTTGTTCATTAAAGAACTGTCCCAAAAAATCGGCTGCCCCAATTAACCAGTGGACCAATTATCCAGAATCGACTGTATATCTATAAATTACCCCTAATTTTTGAAATGGTATGATAATTTGCATTCCTTTAAAAAAAATCTGAAAAATTACTTGATTGGTGAAACTTCTTGCATCTCGTACTGAACACATCGATATAGAGCACGTTAACATGCAGTACGTTATAATATAATCAGCTGGTTGTATATTTATAGGTTATAATTGTTATTGAAAGACCAAAAAATGGCTGACGAAATATATAACAGAGCTACAAGAGCAAGTATTGGTAAGTCATTGGCTAGTTATGAAGTGGGTAGGGGGTAGTGCGTACGTTCAGAGCTCACTAACCCTGAAAAATAGTATAGTGTGTTGTCATACATAAACATTTTGGGTAATCAATTATTATTATCCCAGATGTTATATGAATGTGTTAGTTTACTTAATTAATATTTAGTGATAATGCTAATGTGATTTATTTGTTTATTTTTATGATTATAGGTTTTATGGCCTGCATGTAATGTACGTTATTTAGATGTCTGGCGAGAATTATATTTAGAACATAGTTGTAGTAGTAATAGTAATAGTGAATCTCAGCTGCTGAATGGATCATCTACTGGTACTTCACAAACTAATATTATGTACGTATAAATCAAATTTAACTTAATTTGTTTAATTTTTATTTTTTTTTAAAGTCACCAGTCTGGTGCCAGTTCCGTGCCATGCTCAGTGGGGTTAGGTAATCAGAATTCATAAGTGGATCAGAACCATAGAAGTGCATGTTAGCAACACACGCTTTACCATGAGGTAAACGCCGGCCGCATTGGCGTAGTTGGTAACGTGCTCGCCTCTCATCATGTGGTCTTGGGTTCGAATCCCATTCAGACTCAGCATATTTTCATAGGTTACAAAAATCATTTCATCCTTCACCATCTGCATTAGCAGTAATTGCAGAACAGTCGACCATTAAACCCAAAAAAAATTACCATGAGGTGAAATTGGCCATTTGAGAGGGGTTGGATGGATCAGAAAATTTTAGTGTTCAAGGTTGTGCGAAGTCACAAAAAAATTTTAAATTTAGCCAAAAAAGTCAGATTTTCGTTTTTTTAGTCTTATCCACCATATGGTTAACATAGGGTACTTACATAATCTTGATCATCTTTGTAAGCCACTGAAAAAAAGGTCCTATGCACTTTTTATGTCCAACACATCATTTAAGATCTAAAAATTTCACCCTTTCCTATTACATACCCCCAGTAGAAGTTAAGGGTTTGGGATATTTCCTGGGGGTTTAAGCACCAACGAGTAAAAAAGGTTCTCATAATTTTTGCTCTCTGATGTCTCCTTAATAGGTGAGATTGCCAATATTCAGTTTTCCAGGACATACATAAAGGTATCAAAAATCCGTTGATGGCATTTCAGGTTTTGGCATACACCCAATAAACAAGCTTATAAAGAACACAAGACAAACAATAAAAGTCAGTTTCCTTCCTTATAATTTTTGCTCTCTGAGGTCTCCTTATGGGTTAGAATTTGTGAGTCGGTGATTCTAAGAACTATATATTTCTTAATTTAAAAAAAAATTTAACTGTGACTTTCGTAGATAATTGCAGTAAATTTAGATAATATTAATTAACTATAGCCCTAAATATTATATTCAGTTCTAAACATTGTGGTATTTAATTTATTGTGAACCACCAAGAAATAGAAAGTAAGCTATAGTCTGTCTATGCTAAGAGTACTCCGACGTAGGCAACCAGCAATACAAGTGAGCATGCGCATTAATTAAAAATACGCACTGTATGATCAAAAACAAAATTCCATACAGCACTAATTAATTCGCTCTAACCTCAATATAATAAAAACACGTGTTTATTTGTTAGTAAATATGTTAATTTCCTATTTCTAAGTTATTTCTAAGTTCATTAGTTAGAAAACATGTGTTCATTTGTTAGAAAATATTTTATAAAACAAACATTAGTTGACCATTAATAACTAAAACTTACTATTGTTACTCTTACATTGTTATTTTTCGTTACATTATTTACTATTATTACATTATTACTGTATTTATGATTAGTAGGTTTTTATTATCGACTCAGTTTTATTTTATTTTTGGTCACAAGTAATATAAGACTAATGCTCTTGAAATTATAACAGGAGAGTAAACAATTCCAGTGATTCATTGTTTATCATTTCAGATAGTTTATTTCATATCATTAAAATTAATGTCTGTGACTAGTTTCATACAACTGTTTGCACTTGCCCGTGTGTAACTCATTTTTAGTTTCATCAGTTATCTTTTGTTATTGTATCGGTTCATTTTGATTTTCTTCGTAGACTGAAGTTAAAAACTTTTGTAAGCTGCGTTTTGTTAACACGTTTGATAGTGAATGTGTTGAGTTTTTGAAATATAAAAGCGGTAAACTTAAAAAAGTAGAAAAAATTGTTTTGTTAAATGTAATGGTTAAAATAATTAATTAAGTTGTCGCTTTATGAAACTACAATAATTACAAGTAATCTGAACGGTGTAATTGAATACGCTTAAAGGATAATGTTTATTTTAGCTGGATGTAGATATTTTTATGATGGAACGTAGTCCAAGATAATTGTCCGGCGGAGAGGTAGATAGCACTAACGAGTGTAAAACTTTCGTTTACAACCTATAGGTGCTTGCCTTGCGCGGAGTACTCTTACAGTAGATGGACTATAATTAGTATGATGCTAAATAAGATATTTGTTGCTGGCTGGGTGGCTTAATCAGTTTATTAGTAGATTGCTAGACCGGATGTCATCATCGTCTTTACCCTTCTTCCGAGTTTTCTGTGGTCAGGCCGAACACAACTCCTCTTTACTTATCTCTATTGCTGAACCATCTCTTCTTCATTGCTTTCTTATGCGAAGCTAAGAAATCGCATCTTCTCATTTGATCTATAACTGAACCCATTCACTTCACACTTGGTCTTCACTTTTCCCTCCATCTTCCAAGTTTAGTTTTCTTTTATCCATTACACCCATTCTACTGACATGACCAAAACATTGTAGCTCTTGTCTGTCCAAAATTCTTTGCCAAGCTGTCTATCCCTTATGACATCATTTCTCAATTCATCTCTCGTCTTTTCTAGCATTTTTCTTTTGAACTTTATTTCTGCCATGTGCATTCTACTCTCTCCCTTTCCTCAACCTGTCCATTTTTCTGCTACATAAGTTAGTATTGGCACAGAATACACGTTCTTAATTTTCTTACAATACATGCTTCTTGATCCCAAACTAAACTTTTTACAATTTGGAAGAAATCACTTACATTCTGCACTCTATTATTTAAACCTATTTCCAGTTTTCTGTCAAATAAGAAGACAATAATGTCTAATGATGAAAAACTCCTGAGGAATCCTATGTGGGTTTTACTATCCATATTGTTTGACTTAATTGAAAAAGTAAAATAAAATAAAACAAACAAATGAAGTGTCTGAACCATGTGAAATGATATTGTTTTATTTAGAAATAAATCTTTACAATGCATCCTGCAACGTAAAATCAATTCTATTGTATAAACATTATAAATTTCACTAACCTTTTCAGTTGTGATCCTTATAATCTACTTACATGTGTTTCGGTGGATCGACCTTCATCAGAGTACATAAAAGTCATATGAAACTTTTAACATTTTAAAACCTACCGAACATTTTGTATCATCTGTATAAAGGTTTTATATAGATGTACTGATAAACTGGAGTGAAATGTTTAAAACCTTGAAAAGGCTTGGTATTAAATAAAGAAAGGAAAGTTATCTACGATCTGTATAAGAATAGGACAGCTGTTTTGAGAATTGAGGGGTATGAAAAAGAAGCTGCTGTAAGAAAAGGTGTACAACAAGGATGTTCATTTTCACCACTACTTTTTAACTTTTATTTATAAGAGGCTATAAATGAAGTGAAGGAAGAATTTGATGCTGGAATAAAAATTCAAGGAGAAACAATAAAAATGCTGGGATTGGCCGATGATATCGTAGTATTCACTGACACAAAGAAAAAACTAGAGGATATCTGAAATGGAATGAATGAGATCATGAGAAAGAATTACTTGATTAAGTAGAACAAAACATAAGTGTTGTGGAATAGCAAGAGTGGTTTAGAAGAGATAGGAAATTTAAAAGTAGGCAATGAAAACATACAGGAACTTGGGAATTCTGCTATCTAAGGAGTCAAAGGACGGTAGAAGCACAAATGATATCTGACTAAAAACATTAATTTACAGATTAGAAAAAATTTATTAAAACAAATGTGTTAGGAGTGTTTATGGGAAAGAAACATGGGGGATAGGGGCTGTAGAAAAGAAAAGGATAGAAGCTTTTGAAATTTGGTGTTATAGAAAAATGTTAAAGATTAGTTGCATGGACAAAATAAGTAATTTAGAGGTTCTTAGACGAGTGGATGAAAGAAGTATATAGAAACATCTTGCTAGAAGAAGCAAAAGGCTAGTGGGGTTTTTCTTAAGACATCTGTATATTACTCTATCAATAATGGAGGATAATACTCAGGGAGTGAATTGTAGGGGAGGCAAAGGTTAGAATATTTAAAGCAAATTACAAAAGATGTAGGGTGTTCCCAGTATGTAGATATGAAACGACTTGTGTAGGATAGAACAGTTTGGAGAACTGCACCAAACCAGTCGAGAGACTAATGAAAAAAAAATGGATGATGGATCCACCGAAAAACATGTAAGTAGATCATAAGGATCAAGGCAGCTGAAAAGATTAGTGAAATTTATAATATTTGTACAGTTTTTTAGTTTTAATGGTAACACTGACCTTGAGAACACTGCGATGGAGTGGGTAGCAGTACGGGGTGATTATCATACATTTTTACAAACATCGTACGCATTACATTAATTAAATAGACGTGTAAATTATCCATTTAGCTAAACAATTTTAAAAACTTACATTTTAAATGGTAGTTTTACATATAGCCTATATCTATCTTTCATGAAATGTTATTCCCAATTTCAAATTTATGTAGTGAGTGTATATCCACCAACGCGGATGATTTAACCTCTCAGACAATTTAATGAGACACCGTTTAACCTATCGGCTTGTACAATAGAATAGATATTGTTTTGTGTAAATTGATTTGCCTATGAGATAAAAATATATCTACTAATGCAGTGTTTCCCCATCATTCTTTATGTATTACTATTGCTGTAGGATTAATTCAATTTTGAAAAAAGCCCTTGATATTATCTTCCTCTAAAAGCCAATATTGCTGATGGCTCCCACAGGACAGGAACAGTATTAAAAATTGAGGGGCTACCTACTGACAAATACAACTTAAAATTTGTATATTTGAGGATGATTTTGAGTTTTAATGATTTCTTTTCAGAGATGACTCGAATAGTGTTGGTGATAGTGGGACCGAAGATTCTTGTAATACTTCAGGATCTGTAGAAACAGATGATGCTAGGGACGATAAAATAGAGAGCATCACCGTAAGGAGACTGTGTTTAGGTCAGAAGAATACTCGATCATCAAAAAGTGTTGATTCTGTGGATTTTAATGGTGTAGTCGATAAGATTGTCTGTGATAAAAAAGACGAAACTGATGTCAAAGAACCAGTTAGTGATAGAAATGTTAGTGCCTGGATGGAAAATGGATTGGTGTCGTTTGATTCAGATGTTGAAGACTACTCTGAAGGTCTGTCTGGTCACAGCTCAACTGACACTATTGTTCCTTCTTCTACTACTACAGCTGATCAGTGAGTATTATCTTAAAACTTAATTTAAGTTTTCGTATGCAGGACTAAATTATTAATCAGCTCTCAAAATTGCCCAGAATTTCGAAAATTCAGGAAAATTATATTGTGTGCATTTCTCACTGTGATCATTCACATAATATAGTATTACCAAATTTCATTCTCTTTTTTGTGAGTTGCATCTAGGAGACTCCCAAAGGGAGTGGAGGATATATCAAGAACTTTTAATCCTAAATTATAATACTACATTAAGTCTATTTTTTACTTAATGTTGTTGTTTAGGTCATCAGCCGAATGGCTGGTTTGAACCTGTAGAGGTTTTACTAAGTAAAACGAGGAGTGAGGTGGTTTACCATTGCCTTCCTCACTGAGTGGAAAAGTATGCTTATCAGCATGCCGGGCCCTCTGAAAAGCACATATTTTCACTCTGCAAATGACACCTTCACTTCATTCACCACAAGGTCTGGCTGTATAATGAAATTCATTACTTTCAGAGGAGATATCTCTGATTAGTGTCTTTTACACCTCCACCTCTTCTGTTCTTAAATGATTCAGTCATTTATTAATTGGCTGACCATGTGATGAGAAACAGAACTATTTATTTTAGCCCTGCAATGAACAGACTGAATGTAAATAATTTGACACTCCACCTGTCCGTTATGGGCAGTTTTTACTTAATATGTGATATCTAAATTACAATTAACCAACTTACATCTTTACTTGTGGGATACTTCAGTAAGTGTGTTATCTATAATTTCCTCAGTAATATTCAATTTTTTCAGCATTCATGTAAAAGTTTATTTATTTTTATAAAAAAAAGTATTTAGAAAGGAACTCTTCAAGACTGTGAAGTGTCTCATTGATTGAGTAAAAAAGTACAAATTAACACTACTTTTTAGTGATTGTGGTAATTTACTGATGTATTTACTACTTGCATATTTTTATTCAGATGATGTAATAGTGTGGTTAAGAACATAGTAATTGTCACTGTTTCTATACTGTATTTCACATTACATTCAAAATGCAGTACAGCTCTTACGAGAACCCATTGTGTTATCAGGTGTACGGAAAACATCAGGTACAGCCAGTACAATAACCCTCTTTCTACGACACCTTCCGAAGATCACAGGCAAAAATATTTAAGAGTTTCACCTACCATGTTTTAACAAGCTCATTTTCAATCAAAAAATTCTGGAAAAATTACTTTCGTTTCCTAATGATTTTATTACACTATAAATTGTATTATTGTACTCTGATATTTAGGTAAGATACACTCACAAATTTGGAAGTTTAAATCTCATCACAGTCTTGCATTTCACATCATATAACTTTTGTCTTAAATGACGACATTTGTTTTATTATTTTGGTACAAAATATAGAACTTTATCTGTAATTCGATGTATGATAAGCAGTACATTGGACGGATACAGAAATAATAAACGAGTTTGAAAAAATTACTGATGTTTTCGTATTACGTTATTCAATAGGAGTTTGTAAATGAGAACGTGTTGTGGTGCAGAGTTGATATTTTTATTTAGTGTAGTAGCGCTCAAACTCCCACATGAAATATATTGCTTATGGGCTCTCCGTACTGCATTCTGAACGTGAAATCAACTATAGTGTTATGATTGTGGACATTAACAGTCTGTATAAATGTATTTCGCTTATCATATCGCTTCAAAAATGTAAAGTGAGAGGGAATTGTAAGGAACGTAAATGCTTTAAATAGTGGTCTGCATGAGGTTAGGTGATATCTTCCCTCTATATATCTTGCAACTTTCTTCTAAGTTAATAAATTATAATAATGTATTTATTTTTGTTCAGTAATAAAATACAATGTATGTACATAGCATATTTATGACTAACATATGCATTTATAATAACTGAAATGAATTTTATTATTACATGAATAAAATAAAAATATGCAAATCAGTTTATTATGAACAAAAGTACTGTACTTCCTTACCTACAAAGAAAATCTTGACTAGGCAGAAGTTGTAAAAACTCTCCATGTAATCCCACTTTAAAATAGCCTACCATATGCAAGACAGAATTAAATCTTGATAAGTTGTCATTAGTAAATTTTAATCATTTGTTCTGGTAATTTGTTTCAAGTATCTTATCTTGTTCTTCAGTAGTACTGGTTAAAAAAAACTTCATCAGTACATTTCATGTGCACGAATTTAAAAATTTAAATTGTCATATTTTCAAATATCTATAGTACGTTTGTTTTTGGAAGAAGCTTGTAAGGGGAGGGCGAGTAGAAAGAGTAGGGATAGTTTCAAAGGGGCAAGTGTTGTCTCCTTCTCATTTAATGATCATTCCCTCTCTTTCTAACCGTATACTATGTTACAACTACGAGGTGCTTCCCCCACTACTAAACAGAACAGCTCAGCGGCACACAGCGTTGGAGGGAAAGCTTCTAGCTAGAACAAATGACCTGTAAATTCCTTCTGTAATTGTTTAATTTGTATTGGAAACTGATAATGGAGGTGCAGTTGGATTCCAGTAATCTGAACAAGTCTAATGTTCTATATATTCAGATTAACGAAGCCAAACAAATCAAATTTGAAATGAAAGATAAGTGATAAGTGTACTGGGTCACACCCAGTGCAGGAAAAGGGACCTGAAGTAATAAAATGTACATTTTTAGTTTGATATACAGTGATATAAAGCACAAAATTCTGAAAATTTTGATATAAAAATCATTTATTTAAGTTCAAAATAACATGAGTTATGCGCTGTGGAACTTTAATCTTTAAAAATGTATGTTTTGAGAAAAACTCATTTTAAGTTTTCTTGAGTATATTCAGATTCAAAGAAAACCTACAACATCTGTAATCATCGGATAGTTCGCCTCAGGACAGATAATCATGTAATATTTTTAAAATAATTTCTTCCTTCGACATTTTTCAAAAAAAAAAAAATAATTTACAATATAAACAGACAACACTGATGACTGAACTCACAGTTTAAACAACATCGTATACAAACAAACACACAATAGATCGTGGTCAGAGATTATGTATAGTAACATATAGAATATGTATATTAACATAATCTAAAAGATCGTAGTATAAAGCATTAAAAAGTGAAAAATTAAATATCTATCAGTAAAAGAAATAAGCAGTCTGCTAACTTTGTTTGAAGTGTTCTACGAAATGGTACCTAGATCGACAATGTATGATTCATATAAACGACTGTAGGTCCCTTTTCTCCGTGGTTACGTGGGTTTAGAAAATGATATATTCTGTTGACCAAGTATTTAACTAATTCATCTACTAAATTGTTCTAAAAGACTACAGAGCAGCAGAAGCAAAAATCTAAAAATGGGTTATGTAAACTGGACGATGCCATCTACCTGAGGGACTTGTGAAAGAGTCGTGTGAACCCGTCTATTATTCTGTCCATCTATTGTTCTGTCCCATCTGTTGTTCTGTGGGGTCATATAAACTACCTGTAACGATGGCCTCGTTGAGTTGTCTAAGAGTCATTTCTTGTTTGTACGTCCAACTGTAATATGGATATGCATCGCAGAATTGGTCGAATGACTGTATCGACATTTGAGACGTATTTAGTAGAATATGTTTGGAGAAATATGCATCCGACTAACCAGGACTTATTTCATGATTTTTATCAAGCCATTAATTATTTTTCCCCCAGTAATATAGGGTGATTCAAAAAGAGCGCCGGTTTTGATGTATCAAATTAAGAGATTTATTTTATTGAAAAACTGAAAATAGATACATCAACAAGTTCATCTTACCTTCCGATTTCATGTATGAAAAATGATGTCATGCATGTGTCCTCCTCTACTGCGCTGGCACGCATCAACTCTGTCCATGAAATTGGATATTACTGCACGACAAGTTTCGACTTCCATTTGCCTGATAACCCGTCGAATTTCCTCCTTCAAGTCATTGATGTTTCGGGGTTTATTGGCATACACCAATGACTTCAGATGACCCCAAAGATGAAAGTCACAAGGCGTCAAGTCACACGACCTTGGTGGCCATTGATGGTCGGAATTACGAGAAATGATGCGATCCTGGAACCGTTCACGGAGCAACAACATTGTTTCTCGTGCAGCGTGACAGGTGGCACCATCCTGCTGAAACCACAACTCGTCAATGTCCATTCCATCCAAATGACGCCACAAAAACTCCCTAATCATCGTACGGTATCGGTAACAGCCACACTGTCACGAACCAACGCAACGTTCTGCTCAGTTTGGCCAGAGTGACGACGTCCAGAACTTTTAAGGTCGACTGTTGAACCCGTCTCAAAAAACTTTTTCATGAGCCTGCGAACTGTTGATTCATTCGGTGCTTCAATACGTCCTAGAGTACCGCGAAGTCGCCTGACAGTAGCCGCATAACTCTCTCCACTCTGGTAAAATGTTTTGACGATTAACACTCGTTGTGCAATAGTAAACTTCTCCATGGTTAGACACAGACTGCGAGAGTACTACACTGCGAACAAGAGAAACTACAACTGAATCGTCAATCGGAATGTTCTCCGAAATAGAAATGAGGTCTAACAATGTTGCCAACCGATAAACAAAAATTTACCAGCCGTTTAAAAACCGGCGCTCTTTTTGATTCGCCCGTTATTTATAGTAAATAGCATGTAACAAAAAAAATAAAATATAGCAAAAAATAAAAAACTACAAAATTATAAAAACAAAATAAAAGAAGACAAGGCTACATTCTGTGGCCGCTTTTGGTAAATGAGGAGGTTATTGTGAAAAAACTAATAATTTTCCATATTATTTAAAGCGGCTGCATGAATAGTGAAAACAAAGAACTCAAGAAATAACATCTCTCTTGTTGCAATACTGCACTTTTTATATTTTTACTTTGTAAGTTTAATTTGTTAATTTAAAATAAATTTTAATTATGTTATATAATATTTATGTACATTAAGTACATTATCTGTGTGTTCATTTGCATGGCATATGTTTAAAATAGGTTAACTTTAAAAGTGCCTTTAGGCAACTAGACGAGTCCATCGGATCATAACAACAGGCGACCCTTTCTACACTAATAAAAATCCGATTTCCTTAAACCTCCGGTCCCTCAGGTAGATGGCCTCGTCCAGTTTACTTTACCCCTAAAAATTATAATTTTTGATATGTCGTGATCCTCGTAGTGCGAAATCATACTCGTCGACTTTAGGTTCCTTTTCCTGCAACGTGTCGCGTATAGAAAAAATGCTTTATTACTAAAAATTATGTACATTTATGGATCATCTTGACAATAGAGACATTTATCATATCTGTGGACAAGCTTTCCAGTACCTTTTTCATAAAATGTTGTCACCAGTGAATTTAAATGAGTCTTGACGTTGCCTTGAAGCTCCTTGTTGTGTTTCTTGTAGTGTTCATTCAGCCAGAAACCTGGATTAATGCAGCTGCTTATTGTGAAACCTTACGAAGTTTGCGGAGAGTCATTCAAAATAAAAGAAGACGCATGCTGACTTTTGATCCATTACAATGCTCGTCCTCTCAGTGCTGGTGCAACCCAACAACTCCTTGAGCAATTTTAATGGAATATTTTCAATTACTCGACCCAGCACTAAGTGACATTCATCTTTTCCCTGAACTCAACAAGTGGCTAAGTGGTAGTGATGGGGTTTATTTAACATAGCAGGATTAATAACATGGTTAATGGATTGAGCCAGTTATCACGATAACAGGTTACTAAAAACACCCTGTTAGCTGTTTACACTGTGATTCAAAGCTAATTATAAACTGATGTACGAATGACGATTGTCTGACTGTTATAACAGCATAAAACTTTTAAAACTAAATGAAGTTATCGATAACCTTTTCATCTAATAACACCACTTTTAAGTTTAACTACGTTATAATACTGTTGACCCACCAGGTTGGTCTAGGGGTAAAGTCGTCGCCAAAATCAGCTGTTTAACAGCTGATTTTCGGAGACGAAGGTTCCTGGTTCAAACCCTAGTAAAGGTAGTTTTTATCCTAGTAAAGGTACTTTTATACGGATTTGAATACTAGACAGTGGTTACTGGTGTACTTTGATGGTTGGGGTTTAATTAACCATATTCTCTCAGAAATGGCCGGCCTGGGTCTGTACAAGACTACATCTCATTTACACGTCATACATATCATCCTCATCTCATTGGGTCATGGGGTTGCTTATTGTTCTAAATTGAATAGATTGCAACGTACACAAATTAGGAAAAATAATACTGTTATTAATACAAAAACAAGGTGGCAAATCTCACTGAAACACTTACGAACACAAAGTTAAGACAAACCACTATTTCCTGTGTCCAAATACAACCATGGCAAACCAAACGTCTTTTTTGCGAACACAAGGGTGGCTAGTCGTGCTGAATCTTTCAGGGACACAAGGCACTATAGTTACTATATATTGTACACGGAGCCAAGAAGTCAGCAGCCAAGCATCTATAAAGGCGTCGGCAGGTTTAAGGCAAGTCAATACTCAAAATCTAGTAATTCATGATGTCACCACTGGACGATTTGTTTTTACTCCCATTTTTTGTGCCAATAAACCTTTGTTCAAAAAATCTTCCTTTTAGTTCATTTCTTTTCCACACGTGTTATTTCCTATTACCTATACTGCATTATATTTTAGGTTGGATGATAACAGTGTTATTTTAATAACAGGTTATAGAATCCTGTTATCAAGCAGGCTTTTATTTTCAGTGACACGTTATCAAAAAATAGCTTTATTTCCCATCACTACTAGGGGGGCAGTGCTTACAAACTAATGAGGAGCTTTTTGACACTTTCAGACTCATTTAAACATTAAAAGAAGGTATTTAAAAGCTTGTCCACAGGTACAACAAATACCTCAATCGTCAAAAGTTGATTTGTTAAAAAGTAGCTAGCTACAAGTGTACGTAACTTTTAGTAATGAAACATTTTTTTATATTCATTTGGCTTCAATTTATGGCCTGTCGGAGGTTGAAAAATCTGCCTTCGTATATATTACAATTTCTGTTGATTTAAATACATTTAGAACAATATAAGATATAACTCCTGTATCATAAAATAGCTTATAAATTTATTTATTTAGTACTTTTAATGCCCCAGACCAATAGTTTCACTACCATACATTTATTACTTATAATTTGTCTGCAGGAATGACACTGAGAAGGAAGAGGTGATTCGACAACCTGTGGTCATCCCAGCTCCTGAGGATTCATCTTCATCCTCATCATCATCATCATGTTCTAGTAATAATCCCATCTGCACACCTGCTACTAATACTGTGTCAACAGGTACATTTTTTTCACCTTCCTTGTTTGTTGTTGTTTAGGTCATCACCCAAAAGGCTGGTTTGAATCTCTAGAGGCTTTACTAAGTAAAACAAAGAGTGAGGTGGTTTACCAAGGCCTTCCTCACTGTGTGGAAAAGTATGCTAATCAGCATGCCAGGCTCTCCAAAATGCATCTTCTTTCCACTCTTCAAATGACACCTTCACTTCATTTACCGCAGGGTCTGGCTGTACAATGAAATTTGTTACTCTCAGAGGAGATAACTCTTGACTAGTGTCTTTTACACCTGTTCTGTTCTTAAATGTTTCAGTCGTATAATTGGCTGACCGTGCGATAAGAAACAGAACCATTTTTTGTAGCTCTGGAACTAGCAGATTTAGTACAAGTCATTTGACACTCCACCTGCCGGTTATAGGCAATTCCTTGTCTTATAAAAACAAAAAACAATTTTATTGACATATTACATGGAGAATTAAAGACGATTTCAAAAATAGAAAGAAGAATTTTAAGAAAGATTTTTGTTTTATTAACTGTATATTCTAATATAGCTAAAAATAATATTTCTGACTTAACTGCAAAATGTATTAAATTCCCTGCGTCAACTGTATCTTGAAAACCTTTTAAAAATACTGTATAAGTTTACCGTACGAGGATATAAGAACGAGTGAAAAAAATTTTAAAACCAAAGATATGGGCACTAAGAAAAAACCTTTCTGAGCAGTATACAGTAGCAACTAAGTTATTTACGGCAGGCGGGTTTCCACCAGAAATGATTAAAATGTGAACTAAACAGAAACCACCAAGCTTGTGTTAAAAACTACCCATGAACCGGTAGGTGGTTTACCAGCACTGAATACATTAAATCGAGCAATGACTGTATTATGAAAATTATTTGGGGAATATTTATCTGGTTTTTGTAATACTTTAACTATGTTTTGATAAAATGAAATCAAGTAACTTTCAGCTGATGTTTAAAAAGTTTTTGATTAAAATATGTATTTTCAGGTCACTCAGTTTATCCTATGTTATTGGACCCAGTTGACGGATTGGCACCATTAAAGGACCAAGTTCAGGCACGTTTACAACAAATGGCACTCGAGCACAAAGTAAGTATTTGTGAAATCTATGTCATCTGACATTTATTGTAGTTTATTGTGAAACAAGGACTAAAATTAAATAAATTTTTACTTTTCTGTATAGAAGTTAAATAAATTCAACTTTTTTAGTTAATCAGTGGGGGTTTACAACTTTTACAGACTGCAAGGCCAGTATCTGATCTGCATACCATCTGTGGTGGATCATATACCATACAATCAACTAGTGGATTTTTTAGGCTCTTCAAAATTGAGAACAGGAAAAATATAAATAAAATTACGAGTGTCTTTTTCAGGCCATTAGTTGAGCAGAAAGAGTATTACTTAAGCTAACGGAACATAGTTAAAATTAAATTAAATGATTTAATTAATGCAAATTCGCTTATCCAAATTTAGTGGTGGAAAATGAAGGATAAAACTCACAGTGTGGACTCCCGGAACAGCAAATGTTGAATAAGAGACTGTCACCTAATGTCAAAGAATATGGTAGAAATAACACTTGACATTTTCCCAATATATCATCCAGATTCACACTTTTAAGTCACAGGATCTTCCTGAGAAACTTTCTTTTTTGTTTCTCTGTTCCTGATAACATTTTCCTAAATACTGATTAGTATTCTTGTTTGACTACTGTTCTGTAATGTCTGGATTGGGGAGGAAGGATAAGGATTTTTATTTGTATAAACAAGGTGTGATTAAAAAATATGGTGAATGAATTTCAATAGTTGTAATTGCTGACGCTAAATCCATTTGACGTAATAAGCCAATAGTCTGATTCTTTAAGATAGTCAGCGTCAAGTTTGAATAGGATGTGACTTATCAGTCATCTTTCAAAGACGGAAGAGTGAGGGTCATGTTTAATGTGTCCGCATCGTGGATTTTGAAGAATGCGTTAACATTAAGTTTTCTCTTAAACTGGGAAAAAGTGCCAAAGAAGCTCATAAAATGTTTAAGTTAGTGTATGGAGATAATTTGATAACTTAGAAGACTGTTTACAAGTGGTATGAGCAATTTAAAAGCAGAAATGAGTTAATTGCAGACGAGAAACGGTTGGGACGTTCTTCGACCTAATAAAACAGAAGAAAACATGTAAAAAGTGGCAAAACTGGTTTGTTCAAACAGATGATTGACTGTTGGAGAGCTTATCAAAGAACTGAACGTCTCATATGTGTCCGTGCATACCATATTTAACCGATAATTTCCAAATGAGACGAGTGTTCGTGAAATTTGTTCCCAGACTTTTTATTATGACAGCACCCCGTACCACACCTTCCTTCTGATACACGAGTTTTTGGCCGAAACAAAGATTCCTGTCTGTCCATATCCGCCTTACTCTCTGAATTTAGTACCATGCGACTTGTAGCTGTTCCCAAAAATATAAACTGTGCTTAAAGGAAAAAGTTTTTGACTCCATTCCCGACATTGAGAGGGCCACAACAGAGCAGCCGAAGGCCCTTCTGAAAGAAGCCTTCCTGAAGTGCTTTCAATCATGGAAGCAACGTTGGTATAAGTGCATCACTAGCCAAGGAGAGTATTTTGAAGGAGATCATTTGATGTCCAAGACAGACTTATTACTTTGTTGGTATTAAAATGATTCACCATATTTTTTTGTCACACCTCGTACTTTGGTACCGTATAAATTCTACCCTCCCATCTTTCTCATTCATTCCTCAATCACCATCTTGTTATTTATGTTTGAAGTTAAAAACTCTTTATGTTTGAAATGTTTTTATTAGAAAATTTTATTTTTGTTGCAATGCAACGGTTTCTGAAAAACAAACTTCAGTGTTTTTATTTTCATGTCGTATCAAATTGTTTTTAATGAGGTCAAATAGTAACTTTTATCAGGGAATCAGATGTTGAACTAAAGTTTGAAGAAGAAAAATATTTTGGTTTATACCATGTATTGATAGTGTTTTAAAAAAATTTCTTTATGTTAAATAAAGAGAAGGTTAGATTAGAGGGTCCTTTTATAATAAATTTTGATAATTCAGTAAAAAATATACCATCAGCATTATAATTAATAAGTTATACTGCCCATAACAGACAGGTGGAGTGTGAGATTATTTACGCTCAATCTGTTTGTTGCAGGGCTAAAATAAATAGTTCTGTTTCTTATCATATGGTCAGCCAATTAAATGACTGAATCATTTAAGAACAGAAGAGGTAGAGCTATAAAAGACACTAATCAGAGTTATCTCCTCTGAAAGTAATGAATTTCATTATACAGTCAGACCCTATGGTGAGTGAAGTGAAGGTGTCATTTGCAGAGTGGAAAATATGTGCTTTTCAGAGGGCTGGGCATGCTGATAAGCGTACTTTCCCACTCAGTGAGGAAGGCAATGGTAAACCACCTCACTTTTCATTTTACTTAGTAAAACCTCTACAGGTTCAAACCAGCCTTTCGGCTGATGACCTGAACAACAACAACATTTAGTTATAATCATTCTCTTGTTTACTATCGTTGTATAATAATTATATTATGATTTGTGTTGTGCAGGCAAAGGAATTAGCACTAGAGAGAGAATTACGTACGACAAGGCTAACACTTTTACAGAAGGTATGTCACCAATGTAGTCACACGAACACATCGGGTGGTGGGAGTATTACTGCTGCAGCAGCAGCTACTACTGCTATTGAACGTTCATCACAGGATGATGAGGAAGTATGTTTGTTTTATAACACTCTTCTTCTTTATCTTTCTCTTCTGCCATGCAGCATTGGGCCGTCTTTAAATCTTCTAAATTCCCTCCTGTCCATCTCCAACATACTCACCTCTCTCAAATCCTTATCTCCTTTTTATCCCAAAGTATCCCTTCCACTCTAACCTGGGTTCTATGCCTTCTACTTCTCTCTCATCTGGCCTTAAATATTTGTCGTAACCCTTTTAGTCTCAGCCATCTTGTGCTAGAACCTACCAAAAGCCTCAAATCTGTTTTTAACCCTTTTATTTACATATTTTTTGTAATTTCTCTTAAATAAAAAATTTAATTAATTAAGAGATAAATCAAAAAGCATTACTTTTCAACAGAATCCCCTCCTACTTCTATGCACTTATTCCATCTTCTAACGAGCATTTAAATTCCTTCCTGGAAGAAGGTTTTTGACTTGGTGCTCAGAAAATTTTGCACAGCTTCAATGGCCTCTTCATCATATTGATAACAATTTTCTCGCAACTCTTCTTTTATTTGGCCAAAAATATGATGGTGATGGACCCATGTCTCATCAGCAGTTATTTTTCACTTAAGAAATGAGTCTCCTTCGTAATGTTTCATATGCTTCTGGGAAAGTTTCAAACGATTGTCTTTGTGGGTGCTGGTCATTTGACATGGAACCCAGCGAGTACAGATTTTTTGAAAGTTTTAAAGAACCATAGATGATTAAATATGCTGAACCATGGCTTACATTCTACTTACTTGCAATGTCATCAACTGTCATCCATCAATTATCAAGAATCATTTGTTTAATCGCTTTCATATTCATTAGTCTTTGAAGTGGAAGGCCGCTATTTATCACACACAGCAAATCCTACCACTCTTAAAGTGATCAATCCATTTATAGATCTTGCTCCCACTCAAACAACTCTCTTCATATTGGTGTTGCATTTGATAAATAATCTCTACTGGTTTCACACCTTCTGAATTGAGGAAATGTACCGCTACTCGCATTTCTTCTTCCTTGATGCAATCAGACAAAGGAGAAGTCATTTTTAAATGACTTTTAAACATAATCACAAGTAGCTAACAATTAAACAATAGGTTCAATGAACAGCTAAAAGATGAACAGATGACGCTGATAGATGAGTTATAGCAGAACAATCAGTGCTGCCATATACGAGGGAAATTCAAATTTCTCTTTACTTTTTGACTTGACCTCGTATAGTCAAAATAGAAAAAGAATCATTAAAATATCACTATTATTAACAAATTGTATTTATATCTATCCAGTGTAGTGTTAGTTCAGTAGTGTCAGTTGAACAAGAACTAGGTCCAGCCATTGTAATAATTAAAAGAAAAACATTACACTACTATGTATGTTCAAACTTTAAAATATTGCTGTAAATAACTTATGACAGTGTATTGTGTATAATTATTTAAAAAATATTTTAAGTAACACTAAAATTATTAAATGTTCAAACCTACCGTTCCTTAACTCACAAGTAGTCGCAATCAACAAAGATGTTAATTCGACTCTAATGAACTAAAAGGAAACTGCATACAGGCAATGATTTTTAAGCCAGAGAACAGTAAACGGAATTTAACAAACTGCTGATACTATACAGGGTGTCTTACAAGTAACCCGACAAACTTCTAAGGTGGTTTCCTCTAATCAAAATAATGAAAAAAATTTATATAAACATATGTCCGGAAACGCTTTGTCAGCGAGTTACGGCTAGTAAAAGATTTTGCCCTGGATTCAGAACTTACGCCTAAATAAAGTCATCCTAGAGGTCTAGGAAACCAATTTTACGAGTAGATTTGATGGTTTCTTATGTATTTCGACCCGAACAATTGAATAAAATAAGTTCCAGAACCATATCTCCAGTAGTTTTTGTAATATCCAATGAAAAACAGACAAATCTGTGCATAAAAATAGGTTTTTCTAGGTTTGAAGAACAATAACTGTGTTAAATGGCTAATAAATGTGTAAATTTATTTAGCAAAAGTTGTAGAGATTTTAATTCTGAAGAGAATGAACAAACACAAAGTTTAAAAAATTTATGTTTAGTTAAATCAACACATACAAAAGACAGAAAATGCAATATCTTTTTAATTAACGTTCTTCGTAAACACAAAACATTTTAGCTTAATTGCTGAATCTTTTATTTCAATATCCATACCTTACAAATGGTGTTCAAAATGATTTCCTTGGTCATTTGTGCACAATCTAGCGCGTTTAATGAAACCACATGTAGCCTTTCTGATATCGTCTCGATTGTTCACACGCGTTTAAAATTCGATACAATAATTCTTCTTTGGAATTAACTGGTTCTGCGTATATACGCTGCTTTAAATGACCCCAAAGGTATTAATCCAAGGGATTTAAATCAGGGGACCTAGGAAGCCAATTAATTGGTCCTCCTCGACCAATCCATCTGCCTGGAAAACTTATCTGCAAGTGCTCTCTAACATTTTGTGAATAATGTGCCGGTGCGCCATCATGATGGAATATCATTCGATGTCTTCTTTCAAGTGGTAAATCTTCAAGTAGAACTGGCAGTTGATTCTCTAAAAAGTCTTTATACACAAGACCTGTAAGGCAGTTTTCAAAAATAAATAGGCCAATTAAATGGTCCCCAATTATACCACACCATACATTTATAGAAAATCAAATTTGAAAGTTTGACTCTACAACTGCTTTTAGATTTTCAGTTGACCACCGGTGACTATTCTTCAAATTTAGAATTCTTTATCTTGTAAACAACGATTCGTCCGTGAATAAAATACAATTTACATTATTTCGATTTTCTAACACCCATCGACAAAATTGTAATCGTAATGCACTGTCACCTGGATGAAGATTTTGAACTTTTTGTAAATGATATGGATAAAAGTTGTTTTCTTTCAATGTTCTCCAGCCTGTACTACGAGATATGTTTAATCTATTTAAAAGTCGGTGAGTGCTAAGTTGAGGACTGCGCTGTATCATGTCAATGATATTATCTTGTTCCCGTATGAGCTGTATTACAGGACGTTCACGCAAACAAGAAACTGTAGGAAAAGATCCATTTGTTCGTAAGTTATTGAAAACTGATGCAAATGTTTCGTGAGTAGGTGTTCTTCTATTCGGAAATTGTCTTTCATATTCACGTTTAGCTGCCCGACTATTTTCATTGGCAAAACCATAGATGAAAATAATATCTGCGTACTCTTCATTTGAAAATGCGAATGGCATCTTACTGTTAAAAAACACGAATGAAGTACAAACAATACAATAATACACATACACTACACGAACCAAAGATGACAGACTAGTTACTGCGACAACTCTATTGTCGAACGGCTTTACAATAACTAGGATTCAATTGTTTTTGCAGCAGTGTTGCCAACTCTCGATTTTCAATAAACTGAAATCAATTCAATTGACACTGTATTTTTAAAATCTTGTTTCTCAACCAATGTAAATTTTTGTAATTATTTAATTGACTGAATATTGTATTCGCAAATAAACCGCAAATAAATTTTCTGTCTTATTTTTCGTATGTGTTGATTTAATTAAACAAATTTTTTAAACTTTGTGTTTGTTTATTATTGGCCTATTTTATATCATTCTCTTTAGAATTAAAATCTCTACAAGATTTTCTAAATAAATTTATATATTTATTAGTCATTTAACACAGTTATTGTTCTTCAAACCTAAAAATCGAATTTTTATGCATAGATTTGTCCATTTTTCATTGGATATTACAAAAACTATTGGAGATATGGTTCTGGAACTTATTTTATTCAATTTTTCGGGTCGAAATACATAAGAAACCATCAAATCTACTCATAAAATTGGGTTCCTAGACCTCTAGAATGACTTAATTTAGGCGTATGTTCTGAACCCAGGGTGAAATCTTTTGCTAGCTGTAACTCGCTAACGAAGCGTTTCCGGACATATGTTTATATAAACTCTTTTCATTATTTTGATTATAGGAAACCACCTTAGAACTTTGTCGGGTTACTCAACAGACACCCTGTATATGACCAGTTATTTTATGCTCCTTTATTAAAGAAATGAATGTAAGTTGATTACCATCAAATATTTAACAATTAGACTGTTAAATGTTGAGATTATAATGTATGCTGAAATTAATTATCTTTTGTAGCAGGGCTCACTTTGCAGCACCGAAGTCTCTTGGGAAGCAGTAGAAGAGCCGATGCCTACATTGTGGGTTCCAGATCATGCTGTTAGTCATTGTATGGGTTGCCACAATCAGTTTTGGCTTGGAAGGAGAAAACATCATTGCAGGTACTTATAATTTATTCTGAAATATATCCTGTCTAGGTTATAATGAGACTCAGTCTTATTACAGTAAGATCCCAGTTTGGATTATTCGACGTGACTGACTGACTGTGACGAATATAAATTGATAATTGAGGGCATAATTTTTAGCCGACATTGAAAAACAACAAGAAACAACCCCTTCTGACATAATGGTGATGCGCCACTGGCTTGATATTGGTGCCAAAAAATGGGCACATGTGTATTTTATATAAACATCACTCTAGTAGTCTTGCCTCATACTTGACACCTTACAGATCACTCTAACCAAGTTCTGATAAAGAATTCAGATGTCCCAACTGCAAAGTAGCACATGAGAGTGCTACCACCCAACCCAGTTCTTCTTCTTCAGGTGCCTTGCCCTCTGAGAATGTAGGCTATCACCAAGACCACTTGAGTTTTTTTGACTGCTCAATGAAAAATTGTAACTAAACTCACACCATACCGGTCCTGAAGATTCCTCAACCATGGTATAATGCAGCATTCGGGATTTCTCGCCTCTTATTGCAAGACCAAAGTACATAAGTTTATAACATTTCATAATATTCCTAACTTCTATTGTTACTTTCTCTTGCCCTATATGATTATGTAGGGAAGGAAAGTATTGTTTTCAGGCTTCCTGAACCTAAAAAAAACATGTTTTTAGTGATTGGTCTGTGTATTTGAACAAAATATCTCAAGAACAGAATAGCATATGAAGTTCAAACATGAAACTTAAGTTAGGTATGACTACAGAACACAACACAAACATTTTCATCAAAATTGGTCAACTAGAAGTAATAATTATTCATGCAATTCTCTCAAAAATGGCTCCAATGATTTTTTTTTAAATCATCTTATTTACTACATTTTTTATCCTCTACAAGGTAGGTTAAGTGCCATGGCTGCTGAAATTGTCGGGGGCCTGTGCTTTCGTAGGAAAAATAGTATTTTTAAGATTGGGGCCTTAATATGAATTTTAGAGTAAAAGTGTTTATGAAAGTTGTAACACTTTTAAAAATCTACAATTTTTATTTCAAATGGTTTTTTGTACAACACTTAGTTTACCGTCAATTAGTGATTTTCTGTATTTTTTCTTTAAAATCGGTAAATGGGAGTTTTTAATATTGCGGGCTTACTATGCATTTTACGACAAAATTGTATATGACTAAAGTTATTGAAAATAAAAAATTCTACAACTTTTATTTCAAGCATTTTTTTTCTACAGAGCTTAGTTTATCATGAATAAGTGATTTCTGGTATTTTTAAGTTCTATAGAGAGGTTTATTTTCATCTTGCATCGTTCACTCATGATAAAAATTATGTTGTTTTCATTTTATATTGTGTACTCATGGTTAAACATTGGTTATATTGGTTAGAAAAATTTGTTACAAAAAATCATTTCATCCTTCACAGCCTGCATTAGCAGTAATTGCAGAACAGTCAGACATTAAACCAAAAACAAAAAAGAAATTTGTGTGAGTGTTTCACTTAAGATTATTCAAGTTATCTTTGGCAGAGCTTCTATGTTTCTTATTTTATTTATCCATAATATCTGCAGCAATCGCCTATAATATAACACCACATCTTGAAACCCTCAAGTCTTTTTATCTCAATCTGATTCAGCGTCCAAGATCCCTAATAGTACAAGCTTGTTCAATACGCAATTTAATTTTCATTGTATTAATTCAATTCTTGTTCACTCAGTATCAAAGATACCAGAAGCTGTTTACTACTTCTGAATTTGTTTCAGAAATCTAATGTCAGGTGTCATACCCGATCATTTACCTGCTACAATTACCCAATCTAGTTCCCTGAGAAAATCTGAGGTACTAACAGAGCACACCCGAGGAAGGCAGTAGTTGATATAAAGAATCAACAAGCCTCAGCTCACCATTGTTCTGCACTGTTGAGCAATATACAGAACATTTAAGGTCCCTCTAGAAGGACTGCTACTATCCAGCCTTCATCAAACAGGGATGCCAGAACCCTACTGCTCTCTATTGAGCTGTGATATAAACTAGCAATTATAGAAACAGAGTGTTGAAAAATTATCAAAACTTTTATTTTGAATAATAAGAACATTAAGTTATAGTAATTTTTTATTTATCATAAGACATTTTCATAAACATGGGTAAAAAATATCTGACTGAAGGGAAACAAAAATGAGACCTCAATTTGTTTGTTTTTTCTTTGTGTCAAATATGTTAAATAATTATTTTTACTACATTTTTTATATGAATTTTAAAAGAAATGCTTGAATGTGTGTTATAATCCAAATTGTATTTTTACTTTTTAAAATCATGAATTACTCAAATTTTTGAAATCATGTTTTCACCAGAAGTACTCATTTTCAGGTTTCCTGAGCCCAATAAACATGTTTTTACCGATTGGTTTGTGTGCATGTTCATTTTTACATTGGCAAAAGTCACGTGAGCGTTTCATACCAGATTATTTTTATTAATGCATTCATTTTTATGTTCTTACAGAAGCTGTGGCAAGATATTCTGTGCTGACTGTTCAGAAAATGCAGTTGCGTTACCAGAGGAACAATTGTATGAGCCTGTAAGAGTTTGCAGCACGTGTTACAATAACCCATTTGGAACAAAGAGTACTAACACCACCACCACAACCACCACATCTTCAACTACTGCTACTATGATTACCAACACAAATACTACTACTACTGCTAATATAACCACAGTGATTTCACCATCATCATCATCGTCATCATCTGCAACAGCAAGTTGCAAACAACAAGGATCAAGTGTCGCTACCAAAAGCTGTATAGCGCCAACTCAAATTTGATATGATCATACTTGCTTTTTCATACTTATCTCTTGATATTTTAATTGGTCAGTTTCACTTTTGATAAATTTGTTGCAAGGTACCAATCAAGACTGCCGTTGACATTCGTTCACAACATCACCGTTCCTTAAACTAATTTTTTGTGGGTATTTGTCTGCTGGTTAACACTCTATTTTCTGTTCTATTTAAATATTGTATAAATAAATTATTATTATCATTATTATTATTAAGATGGTGTTGAGAATTTGTTTAATTTTATTATTAGTAAATTATTTTCAGAATGTCTTTGGATGTGTTTAGTAATTAAGCCTGATTGTGAGTACTTTTCCCTTCAATGTCCTACTCAGAACGGCACTGTTACTACTTTGATGCTTAGTCCTTTTTACATGTTCTTAGCCTGGAAGGTCTTTTTAAAAGGAATTTAGTATACTGAATGTACTGAAATCTTTAGATATGACCACCTGTAAAGCCAACCAGTATTTTCAAGAACAAAAGTAACTCTATACATTGGCTACTGAAGTGTAATTCCCTTAATGACAATTCTCTAACCCAACTGTGTAACTGGCAATTTCATTTTAAGATGATCATTAACCCTTTGGAAATGGACTGTTTCTCATAAAACAAAAGAATTGCAAAAATCAAAATGCACTCTCAAAACAACTGTTTTATCTAATGTCCTTACTGACGAAAAATTCTGAAAAAATTACAGTTGATTCATATAATATGTTCGCGCCTTTTGAATATAATTACAAGAAAATTGCTTCATAAATCTTTGCGTTTAGGCGAGCAAAATTTTCAACCGCAAAAATGTTTGTGTACTTTATATCTTTTACTATAATGGGCTTAAATTTCAGTTTAGGAAAAAATTTATAAAATATGCTTTGTAGACAAGTGTTAACTGAGTCAATGTATGTTTTACATTTAATTTTCCGTAAATATTTGACTGAGTTACAAAATTTTCAAAATTAGTCTAATTTTCCTATCTCATATAAACTTCGGTGAACCAAGTTACGTAAAATATTTTTTATACAAGCTATTTTTCAACAAAAAACTTCTTGAACAAATACAGCTGATTCATATAATATGTACGCGCCTTTTGAATATAATTACATAAAAATCGCTTCATAATTCTTTGCATTCAGGCAAGCGAAATTTTCAACCACGAAAATTTTTGTGTTTACTTTAGATTTTTATTATAAACATAGTAGTAAAAATAGTTATAAAATAGGTAATAATAAAAAATTTGTTGTCAAAATAGTACCTAGTCAAAGTAAAAGTCAAAAGTAAAACAAAGTAAAAGTCAGTAAAATAATAAATAAAAGTTAGTACAGTGAAGAAGCTAACTGTTAAGCTGTTCAAAGAATACAAGTCGGCGACAGAACGCGAGAAGTATTTTACATTCTTTCACGGTGACATCACAGAACCACTATCATACTCAGGCAAAAGGCATAAGCAAACGTATATAGAAATTTTTTTGGCCTACAATAACTTGTTTCAAACAATTCTGTAGGTTGGGTGGGAGGGAAGCTGTTGCATTTCCCCTGCAACGGTACAATGAGCTATATTTTTGACCTGAGTGTGGTAAAACCCCTCCAGAACAGTAACATGAACTCATCCGATCAAAATCAAGGGTAAACGTTGTCATAGAAAATACAGAGCTTCAATGCAAACTAAAGGTATTGAATGTACGTTGATTTACGCACGAGCTGCACGAACTTCTATCAAAACATACTGATTCCGTAACCATCAATGCCACCAACACACTAAAGAGAGAATAAAAAATTTCCCTTTTATGATATTCTATTTCTGAAAACTTTATCAGATGCGTTGAAGAATTCCCTACAAGAAAAGTCCAATATTTACTGGTCTCCAATTTATACTGACCTTGCAGTTGCACATTTTATCGCCCCAAACCACAATCCATTCGGCATCATCTAAAATTAGATTACCAGTGTGAACAGGTTTAAAGTTGTTCGAACTTTTGAGTTAAATATTATTTATATGAAAGGATGAAAAATTGTTGAAGCTGACTTTATATGACTTTGTTTATAACAATAAGCAACCAGTAAACTTGTGAATGTAATTATTACCAGTAAAAAATTAATCCATATTGTTGATTATAAAATGTTTAGTAGGACATTTTATCATGAAGCATACAATTTTTACACAATATATGAGTCACACTTCTTACCTGTTTACCACAAATTTCTGAGGCTGTGTGAAATTTAATCCCTGTTCTGGATTTACCCTTATTCCTGCTGCCTTGAATTCTTTTCTAACTTTCTGTGTTTTTGGGTGTTGGGTATTGTTTTTGTGTTAAAAATTTTAATTTAGAAATGCATTATTGATGACACTGACTTAAGCTAAAAGCATAATTAATTTCTTTAGGCAAGTGTTAACTTTATAGTCATATTCCTTCACTTGACCAACTCTATAGATGACCAAAACTGTCTCAAACCTAGGGTGGTTATCTTAGAGAGATTTCACTATATTTAAACACCATTCCATTGTGATTAAACAAGTTATATGTGATTTTTAAAGAGATAATTATGCAGTTTGTTTTAATGTGCACATGCATAATGTATATTACTCACCAATGTTTTATTTTATGATGAAAGAGTAAAAAATTAAGAAACAAAATTGTGGCTGCATTTATGTTCTATTTCTTACATGCACTTCACAAATGTTATGTAATTTAAAACATTACTAATACTGTTATTGTACTATGTAAGTCATAAAAAATGAAAAGGAAACCCAAACAAACTTGTATTGCATGTTAAATGTTAAGTAAAAAATTATCTGAACTTCAAGGTTTTTAAATCATGAATATCTCCCATTATAAAAAATGCACTTGCAGCTCATATGCATTTTCTGAACTTATCCAAAATACAGCTTATAATGATAAAAAATAACTAAGAAATTATAGTGTAAATGTACAAGAAGTTCTAATGTTCATGTTGTCTCCTAAAACATACAAAAACAGGAAAAGGAAAAAATTACTGCAAAAGCAGTTTTGGACATTAGCAACAAAAAACCTATTTTACTTAGTAACAGTAAACGCAATTATATTGAGCAAAGACAAGACACAATTATAGTACCAGCAAGAAGAAATGGTGTCAAACAGCATGTAAACAAAACATGCATAACCTCATGCAATAGTGTTCAGTATTTCTTTCATATTTTCAAAAAAAGTTATCAGATTTCTCTATAATCATGTAGATACCCAGCAAGGGGCAGGGGTCAGCTGTCCTTCCTGGAAGCAAAAAACACCATTAATTAAATGGTTATAAAGTGATGATGCGAAACAAAGTTAGGTGTGGTGCTGGTGAATAATCAGTTAAGTCACACAATAAAAAAGGTTTTGGTTTCATTCACCTTTTCCATTCTAAAATGTGTTACAACCTGAATAACCATGACTTGCCTGCCCCCATAGTTTTGATCCTGGGTATGCCCATGTCTGTGATAGTTGACAATCAAATAACAGTGAACCATTGAATCATTCTAAAAAGCTGAAATACAAAAACATGACTGGAGATTTTATATAGAGTTAATTAGAAAGGCTCAAGAATTCTCTATATTCGTCCACTAGTGCTTGAAGGTCACCCTGAGTATATTTGGGCTTTGGCTTCAAAGTGTTAAGCAGTTAGTAGCTTTTGGTTGATTAAAGGTGGTTAGTAACAACAAAGGCTAGTCAGTACTAGGTTTTTTTCCATAAACCTAGATCTGTCTAGAAAATGGAATGAGTTAGCAGTTGTGACCAACTGTTAATCTTATTAACACCTTGACTGCCACACTAAATTTTGACACAGCGGGGCCATCGTACTTTTTTGATTTTTCCACATTTTATTCATTTTTCTTGTTATTTTACTTATTTTATTTAATAACAAATACTATATTTGGTAAAATAAAGTTGCAACACACTTTTGGATCACACGGCCTTCTGGAATGATTTTACATTTCAGAGCCATATGACCCATTTTTGTACCACAATAAAAAATGTAATAGATAACTGGGTTTTGTTGCAAAGTATTCTAGACTATTTCAGTCAAACCAAAATAAGCAAAAGAAATAATAAAATTAAAAATAATAGCAGCATTCTAGTGCAGAACAACAAGAAAAACTACCAATATGCAATATCCTATTATTTGGAACGAGCCAACTATTTGAACAGGCTAAGTGTACAATGTCTCTCTCTGAAACCATACCTTTAGAAACCATGTTAGTAATACACCAACTTAAAAATGAGTAATGTACTGCGACTAATTTTTTATGCACGTGACCCATTTTACTTTCTCTTGCCTATATGAATATATAGGAAGGAAAGTATTGTTTTCATGTCGATTTTTCGAAATCGAGTTTTCACCGGATCTATACGTTTTCAGACCCCCTGAACCCAAAAAACATGTTTTTAGCGATTGGTCTGTGTGTGTGTGTGTGTGTGTCTGTGTGTCTGTGTGTGAACAGAATATCTCAAGAACGGAACATCGTACGAACTTGAAACTTGAAACTTAAGTTACATACCACTACCGGACGCGACACGAACATTTTCATCAAAATCGGTCAACCGGAAGTAGTAGTTTATTCGTATAACTTTTCAGTTTTTTGCGATTTTCTCAAAAACTGGTCCTACGATTTTTTTTAAAATCGCCTATTTTACTCAATTTTTTATTCTCTACAAGATAGGGTAGGCGCCATGTTTGCTGAAATTCTCGGTGAGGCTGTTTTCACGTAAAAACGTTGTTTTTTTAAGATTACGGCTTTAATATAAATTTTAGCGCAAAAACTTATATAATAAAAGTTGTAGAGAATTTAAAAACCTACAACTTCTGTTTCAAACATTTTTTTGTATAACGCTTAGTTTAGCGGTAATTTGCGATTTTCTGTTTTTTTTCTCACGAAAACGTGAGAAAAATCGATTTTTTTAACATTTCGGTCTTAGTATGCATTTTACGACAAAAGTGTATATAATAAAAGTTATAGAAAATTGAAAGATCTACAACTTTTGTTTAGAGCATTTTTTTCTACAGAGCCTAGTTTAGCGTGAAAGCGTGATTTTCCGTATTTTAAAGCCAAACTGAGTTCGATTGTCATTTTGCGTCATTCACTCATGATTAAAATAAGGTTATGTTTTTGAGGTTAGTTTTTGTTCATTTCTAATGTTTTAATACTAATGTTAGGTTTATTGTTAATTATTTGCATTGGCAAGAGAAAGTTGTGTGAGTGTTTCACACCAGATTTTTTAAAGACAAGTGTGACACATATTTGGGTCACATAGCTGTCAAAATGTTAATAACTAGTTTTTATCAAACTATTAAGAAAAGAGGCTTTTAGTTCTGCCTTATTTTGCTGTAACCATGGCAGCATTCATTTATATTCAGCAAAGAAAAATATAGTTGGGAGCTGACTTGCGGGATGAAGTGAAAGAGGGTTTGGTACTAAAGTAGTTATTCAAAATGGTTTGTGAGTAATATTTTTAGAAGAGCGCGTACTAATGGTATTATTACTACTACTAGGTTACAGGAGGAGGGGAATCATACAAACAATCCTCCTCCACCCAAATTTCTTACACTAGCAATCAAGAGCTCCCATCTATATATCTTTTTTGTAATTATCTGGCCTTGAATAATTGTTTTTGAGGTTTGGAAGATCTTTTTTTATGTAATTATGAGTGACATTCAATAATTAACATGACAAAATATAGAAGAGAAAAATCTGGTGTGAAACACTCGTATAACTTTCTCTTGCCAATGCAAATAATTACCTTATAAAACTGCACCAATTGATCTTCTTAAAAAAAAAACAATATTATAAAAAATCATTGATTCTATACTTTCGGCGTTAACTGGGAATTTAAAAAGAATAATATTGGGCGATGGAAAACCTGCTAATGGAAAGCTTCATTTTCAAGGAAGATTGACTGGAATCAGTCCAATGGGAGCTGAAATGAAACTCAACAAAAATTCTTTTCCTTTTAAATGACTTTTTGAAATGTGTCCAGCCAACCATTAATACAAATTACAGTATAAATGAAATTAATCACCTTACCTTTGGTTGTTTTTTAAGTTTAAAAGCAATATTATTAAAATTAAAGTTTAATAATATTGCTCTGAAGAAGGTGGTATCACTGAAATGTGCAAAAGTTTTTTAAACTTAAAAAGCAACCAAAGGTGAGGTGATAAATTACATTTATACTGTAACCTTTTAAATATGTAGTTATTAACCTATAATAGTACGGCAGTAAGTAACGCCTGTCGCTAAATTAAACAATTTGAAAAATAATTCATACATAGCTGGCCAAAATGCTTAATTTGTACATGGTAAATAATGAATAACACTAACACCAAAGCTGTTACATACACACACGCGCATCATAAACTGTTGCATAACAATGTTGATGAGTAATGAATAATGCTGGTTTAAATGCATGTACTAACGTACATGGTAAGTTGTCATTATACTAACGGGTGATTCAAAAAGAGCGCCGGTTTTTAAATGGCTGGTAAATTTTAGTTTATCGGTTGGCAACATTGTTAGACCTCATTTCTATTTCGGAGAACATTCCGATTGACGATTCAATTGTAGTTTCTCTTGTTCGCAGTGTAGTACTCTCGCAGTCTGTGTCTAACCATGGAGAAGTTTACTATTGCACAACGAGTGTTAATCGTCAAAACATTTTACCAGAGTCGAGAGAGTTATGCGGCTACTGTCAGGCGACTTCGCGGTACTCTAGGACGTAATGAAGCATCGAATGAGTCAACAGTTCGCAGGCTCATGAAAAAGTTTTTTGAGACGGGTTAAACAGTCGACCTTAAAAGTTCTGGACGTCGTCGTTCTGGCCGAACTGAGCAGAACGTTGCGTTGGTTCGTGACAGTGTGGCTGTTAGCCCAGCAAAATCAATACGTCGCCGTTCTCAACAATTGGGTTTACGATATTCTTCTGTACGGAGAATTCTTCGGTATGATCTCCAATATCACCCGTATAAAATTCAGTTGACGCAACATTTGAAAGTGGCAGACCACCAGAAGAGACGACTTCTTGTTGACTGAGTATTGAGAAAACGGCAGGATGATGACAACTTCGCAAACAAAATCATTTTCAGTGATGAGGCGCACTTCCACTTAAACGGTTTTGTTAATAAACAGAACTGCCGTATGTGGGGTTTAGAAAACCCTTGCGTGGTTAATGAAAGGGAAATGTATGCACAGCGAGTGACAGTTTGGTGCGGCTTTTGGTCGGGCGTTGTCATCGGCCCTTACTTTTTTGAAAATCAAGGAGGACAAGCCGTGACAGTAAATGGAGACCGATACCGTACGATGATTAGGGAGTTTTTGTGGCATCATTTGGATGGAATGGACATTGACGAGTTGTGGTTTCAGCAGGATGGTGCCACCTGTCACGCTGCACGAGAAACAATGTTGTTGCTCCGTGAACGGTTCCAGGATCGCATCATTTCTCGTAATTCCGACCATCAATGGCCACCAAGGTCGTGTGACTTGACGCCTTGTGACTTTCATCTTTGGGGTCATCTGAAGTCATTGGTGTATGCCAATAAACCCCGAAACATCAATGACTTGAAGGAGGAAATTCGACGGGTTATCGGGCAAATGGAAGTCGAAACTTGTCGTGCAGTAATATCCAATTTCATGGACAGAGTTGATGCGTGCCAGCGCAGTAGAGGAGGACATATGCATGACATCATTTTTCATACATGAAATCGGAAGGTAAGATGAACTTGTTGATGTATTTATTTTCAGTTTTTCAATAAAATAAATCTCTTAATTTGATATATCAAAACCGGCGCTCTTTTTGAATCACCCTATATTATTCATAGTAACATCCTAGGATATAAATAAAAACATCGAAGTTCCTAGGAGTGACATTGGATGGATCTTAGATTGAATGTTTGTACTGATCAAAATTTTTGAAAAAATCATCTGATGTATGTTCATTAAAATAAAATGCCTAATGAAATAATAAAAACATATGTTGTGAAACACTCACTCGACTTTCTCTTGCCAATGTAGATAATGAGCAATATAACTCACGTTTAATCATTACAGTAGAATCTCAGTAGTCCAGCCTGTTCTGGGCCAAGAGGGTGCCGGATTACTGGATGAGTAGGAATTTTGGAACTATAAATTATAAATTTAAACAAAAAATGAATATGCATTGATTACTATGTGATTTTAAATTAAATTAACTAATTAAAAAAGGTTCGTTGAGTACTTCTGTAATCATTGTACTAAACATAATTATCGGCTATTGACATGACCTAGTGCAGTGTAGGCGTGCTCATGTTCTTAGAATTACATTTTTTTTGTCAATTCAGCATGAAGTATAGAGTATGACCCAGTTCTGGGTTTTGGATAAAAGGGCAAAAATTATTCCATTTAACAATAATTAAGGTCTGCTTATTCATTTCTTTAATCAAATCCTAAACTTACATGTTATATTAAATCCACCGTAATTAGGTCGAGTTGATTTTCCTAATTCAATTTAAATCTTTTACCAAAATCTGTCCTGGATGAGGTTTCATACTTTTATACCTAATATTTTAAGGGCGGGATTACTGGAGGTGCCAGACTACTGCACGGCCGGACTACCAAGATTCTACTGTAGTAAATAATGTAATATGAAAAATATAACCCAATTTTAATCATAAGTGAACAACAAAAAATGAAAATTACCTTCTCTAGAATTGAAAAATATGGGAAATCACTAATTGATGAAAAACAAAAAAAATCTGTGGAAAAAAATGTTTGAAATAAAAATTGAAGGTTTTTTTATTTCCTACAACTTTGACTAAAACTGCAATCTTAAAAAACAAATTTTTACAGATTTCATGAAAAAAAAACAGAAAATCACTAAGTGATGCTAAACTAAGCATTATAGAAAAAATTGCTTGGTATAAAAGGGTTAATATAGTGTTAATATTTTGGCTTAAGTTTTTGAGATATACTATGGGCTCCCTTTAGGAATTTCCTTGATGCAATTCACTAAAAGAGTATATAAATATTTTCTTGACTTTAAATTTTCATCGGTGCTTCAAAATTGGAGTGTTTAATGAGATTTTTTTCCTAAAATCGATAATCAGAAATAAAATGTTACTGCAGCATACATGGTATCATTAAGTTTTCATAAAAAATTAATTTAAGATGATAATCTACTGTTGAAAGTTTACAGAAATTTCACATTAGTGTTAGTAGCTTGGGTCCATCACATGCATATGGTTGTAAAATTAATTCCACTCAACCTGCTAGTTCCAGGATCATAAAAAAATAGTTCTGTTTCTTCTTACATAATTAGTTAAATCAATAAATAAAGCATTGAAGAAACGAAAAGGTGAATGTATAAAGGACATTAATCAAAGCTATCTTCTCGGAGAGTAATAAATTTTAGAAAACAGCTAGACCCTATGGTGAACACTTCAGTCTAGTACAGAAAATGATGGTAAAACACCCCTATCCTCAAACATCTAGGGGTTCAAACCGGCTTTCTGACCACTGATAGATTAACTGTTTGAGCACTAATTTCTTACATTCACATTCCAAGTTATAAAATTTGTTGATAAAATAATATTAATCCCACTGGTTGTGACTGGGACATGAAGTTATGAATTTTGGAGGAATATCTTCTTCTTTATCCCTTTTGCCTTGCATGGTTGGATCATTTAAAAATCTTCTGAATTCCCAGCTGTTCATTGTCAACATCTTCAGCTCTGTCCAATCCTTGCCTTTCTTTCATTTTTCCACTTCTTTGTAACTGCTACAAATAATGGTTTGTATTGTTGGTGTCCAACTCCAAACTTATTACAGTTCAAAAATTGCGCCGTCTTGAACCCCCCCCCCACCCCGACCAATAAACTCTAAGGTCAGCAATCTTATACCAAGCATCAATAATCCTTCAAACGCCAATCCCTTGTTTTGGTTTTCATGTTGAGACGCTCAGTTTCAAGCGATATTTGTGGAAATTAATGAATTCTAAAATTTGCATATTTTTTAATTCTATCAAGAACTATTGATTGAACGCAACCTTTCTGCCAGACTTTAACCAGATCATACTGCTTCCAGTATCAAGTTCGTAGAAAATATAATAATAATAATAATAGCAACGAGTAATAATTAATATAAATTTCCTAAGAATGTATATAATTTTTATATACTATGCACTAAAAATTTTTAACACATTTATTGTACTAAAATCCTAACGTCCTTTTGCATTCATTGTAGTGTTTTGCAATTCTGATAATATCTGAATAACCAAAAATGTCAAGTTGCCTTGATAAAAAGTAATTTTCTGTTATGCTATATCAAGTATCGAATTTTGCAAATATTTAAATCTGCTTTTAAGTGATAAAATAGTCTAATCGCGGAAGAATATATTCTAGCCCAGGGTCAATCGTGTAAAGAACTTTCATTGCTTATGTTGGCAGCATCGAAGTTTTTATTGTCTAGAAATTCTTCGGCATCCGCAAAATTTGTCAGGTCCTCCATTAAGTAGAAGTTGTGATTTTGTTTTTAGTTTTTACATTTTGTAAGAATTGTGGTTTAGGAAGTGTTATTATATAAAACCTTTAGTAATGTCTGAAAAGAAAGGTATGTGTTTTGCAGATTTATCTCTTTATTTCGATTTGAACTCTCTGAAAATGTTAAAATCAATAATTTGGAAGTAGTATAAATACTGTGCAGCATTTAACGCCCATAGAGTGGGAGGAATTTCATTTCAAAATAATTATAAATTTTTATTCATTTAATAAAGAAATACTCAATTTCTAAAATTTAAATGTATATGTTGTAATTTGTTACAATTTAGAAATGAAACCAGGCGTGAAACAAACCAGGTTAATCGATAACTTTGCAGGTTTAAACTCCTTTGTAAAATTTTGTTTCGATTTTATAGAGGTTTTTGACCAATTGATTTGACTGCCGTAAATAAATTATTCCGAGTACTTTTTAAAAGCATTTAAAGAGTTTGTGACAGAAAATTAGGATTGAATAAGAAATTTTATCGACTAATTATTTATTTTCGATCGGTTAAAATTTAATTATCACATGATCGGGTTCTGTGTTTGGCCAATTTGTGAAATAAAAAAATAGCAACTTCGGTATTAGTTGCATTATCTTTGAATTTGTCATATGTTACCGTCGAAAATCAATTTTAGTTGCAATTGTTAGGTAGTCATGTCTTAATAAAATAAATTTAAAAGAAAACACTGTTTACCCGTATAGTTACGTCTAGTTTAGCGTATCATATGTTTGTTTAGCAGTCTTTTGTTTTAATCGAAGGCGGTAAGCCTATTGTTTTGAAATGTTTTTTGTTCTATTTCACCCTGATATTGTAAGGTAGGATTAATTAAAAAATATAAGGCTATTGCCAACTGCTGGCGATTATTAATATTCTGACTTCAAAATAATAAATTAAAGCAAACTTGTATTGTACATGTTTTCTGTCATTAATAAAAAAATTCTATATAGGCTGGGAACTCAACAGTTTTAAGCCTATTCAAGATGTCACAGTATGTAACTTAATATTTTTAAGTTAACGCCTGGTAATTTATTAGACCTATCAAAGGTATTATTAATTATAATATGTAAAGTAATTAATTTCACCCTAGTTATTTCAGGTGTCAAAGCTTATGCCCATGCCTTTTTTAAGTCTTCCAGTGGAACTGGAAGCTATGTTTAATGCTTAAGCCAGTCAGTTTTGTGGGTGATCTCTTGGCCATGGCCTATTGATTCTCTGAGAATGTAGGCCTACGCCTTGTCTTAAATCACTGGTTAATAAGTGATGGTATGGGCTAAACAATGAATCAAATTATTTTTATTAGTGTTTTAAATGTTTCTTATGTCTGTTTAATGTACTATTGTTATATTGATAATTCTTTGTTATTATTTTTTATGTAAGTTCTTACGGCTGTGAAATAATTGTTATAGTTGTGATGTAATTGTCAATTAATGATTTTGCATGCATTTCTCAGGTGCTGCTATAGTCTTTATTTTAGAATAGCCTATCTTTAAATGTTAGTGTGTTCTCAAATCACCCAGTCGGAAAATGAATGAGTGTATGCAAGTGGAGTGTAAACTAATGAATTATGTGTGATGTGAAAAATTTTCAGTGTTGCCAATTGGTTTTTTTAATCTTGTGAAGGTGCCAGTTAATTTTCTTTATTGACTGCAGCTTCTCCTCTTCTTACATAAAAAACTAACCATTGTAAAAATTTGTTAATTGTAATAAGAATTATTTACAAGGTATACAGTAAAAACCCTCTTATATGAATTAACTGGAACCAATAGTAGTCTGGATATGAGAAAATCCAGATATGGGAACAAAAATGGAAATGTTAAAGAACTGAAAAACACTACAAAATGCATTGCACAATAGATCTTAATTTAAAAAATTGTTAAAGACACAAACAGCTTCAAAAATAAATGCCTACTTATGAAAGAGTGCATATTCACTGAAATTTTTTGTTGCATACTTTAAAAAAACTTTTTAGTTTTTAAACATTTTCACTACAGGAGAAAAATCAATTTTAGTTTGGCACCAACAACTTGTGTTTTACAGATGCTAAATCACAAATTTGCTTGAGTTGCAATATGATTTTGTCGGATTCTTTTTGCCTTTCAAATGATTTTAAATGAAAAATCTAGTGCTTCAAATGGTTCTGAATAAGATGGCTGAGGGTCGGTTAGTTGATGCTGGGTCATCCTATTTATTCATTGTCTGTTTTCATAAATTCCCAAACATTTTTGTCTTTACATTATTGGCATCATTTAACCATTCCATGGTGTCATCATCTCAATTGTCATTGATTTTTGAAAAAAAGTGATGATAATTATGTGTCACTTTTTGTTGCCATTTCTTGAATATTAACAGCTACCACAACACCCACATTGTCATTTTGTTTTTTTTTGTATTTTTCTTCATTTTCCAACGGTTTATTCCATGCTCTTTTTTACTTAATAATCTTGATTGAATCCCAAGCTTCAATGATGATACAGTAACAATCTTTCAAATACTTTTTTGTTATTAAAAGCAAGAACTCTAACAAAATGATTGTTCTTAGCATAGGGAAGTTGGCTACAAAAGGTTTCCTTGCATTTTGTTTTTAAGTTCGAGCATGTGCTTACCATCCTTATCGCTTCCAGATATGGGTAGATTCAGATAACAGATGTTCAGATAAGGGGGTTTTTACTTAACCTGATATCAAAACAAAACCTGGAGGATTTAGCAAACAGAATATGATTGAATATTATATTGAGTATTATAGTCTTAAATGAAAGTAGTCCTGTTAAATATTGTACAATTTTATAAAACCTCATTGCGCAACTGTCACTACGTGAGTTCAAGGATCCAGCCATGAGACATCATCTGCGAAATCTTGTAGTTCTAAATCACAAAAGAAGTATGAGATTCCTGTTTCTACATCTATCGGGATATTGTAAAAATAATTTGCATGCAGATATTCATAATTTTTATTATTTTATCAAACATCCTATGTAGGATTTTAAACAGCCGTGTTATTAAAAATTGAAATATATATTTCTAACCACCAGAATACGGTAACATAAAACACTTACCAATGTTTATAGCGCTTTCGTGTATCTTGTACACATCTTCAGTAAGACTTCTTGGTAAATGTTTTATGTTACTGTATTCTGGTGGTTAGAAATAATATTTCATTTCATAATTTTATCTACAGATGCTTCCCTTCGAACAATATTCCTCTATACTTGTTGCTTATCCATGTCTATTCAGTTTACACTAGCAATAATGTACAAAACAGTAAATTAAATAAATATCCATCTGGTCAAATTGCTCCCTTTACTCCTCATTTCTTTTTGTTATTATCCGAGATATATGTTTAATGGAGTGACCACTTTCATATAGGTAGTTATAAAAATGACAAATATAATTTAAAATTTTAATTTCAAGTCCTTTAAATCAGGCTGTTTTAAAAATTATATTCACACACATTTTGCCCGTGTTATGTTTTGGTGATTTTCCATGTATTTCCTTGTACATTACATTGTGTTAAAAAAAACACTTATCATTGACTAGCAGCCTGTGGTGTAGTGGTCTGCACAACTGGCTTCTACACTGGAGTCCCGGTTTCGATTCCCGATCAGGTGTGGCATTTTTTCATCATTCACCTTCATCTACCATCCTTCTCTTTGTCTACATTAGCAGTAATTGCCAAACAATCGGATGTAAAACAAATAACTTATCATTGACTTTGATTAGTTTTTATAACTTTTTTAATTTAAAAAAAAGTAAGATGGTTTCTCTGTGTTTTTCATTATTTTTCTGGTACTCTAGATAGTGTCCAAAATATCCTGTTTGAACTAACTATGTAGATAAGAAAACTTGTAAATGTTATTTGCAATATTTGTGTTACAGTATACTTTTATCAAAATTTTCATTAGTACGTATAACTGAAAATATTTGTGTGCAAGTATTTCTGTCATAAGCCAAGAAAATTTACTTATTTGTCATGGTGTTAGCTACTTATGTTAAGTTTATCTAGTTCAATGCTGTATTTTATTTTTCATAATCTGATAGCAAATGTTTGATTGGTACCTAATTATAATTATAGGGCTCCTCACCGACTTTAACCATTTTAATGTTTATTAAAATCTAAGTTATCAAGGACAAAATTATGCTAAGTGAAATAGTAGTGTAAATTCTCTAATATTGATTATCTTCACCCAAGTGATTTTCACAAAATTTTTGAAGAAGAAAGTTTGTTTGTACTAGGTAACTTTGGAAACTAACCAACTGATTCAAAAAAAAAAGAATTAATAAAAATTTTATGATTGGTAAAATGAAGTTGTATTGTATTACTATATTTGTTTGGTGTAAAGGGAAGGTTAGTACTTTTATCATTACTATACCATCTAGTGATTGTAACATGATCAGGTAAGGTACAGTAACCCTCTACAATACAACATCATGTAAACATTCCACTCTTCCACTCTCTTTTCTCTCTTGAAAATTATTTATGGAACAAATGTTTAAAAAAAATTCCCCATCTGACTCAAGCGTAGAAAGTTATGTAAATCTTTTTAAAACTTAAGAGATGTATTTTTAAGAAATATATTTTATCCATTTTTTTTCATAACACATTTTCAGTTATTTCTCTCCTTCCACTAGCGATTCATACTATTGTCAACTGCTTTCCAGTTTCCAGTAATAAGTTTAGTTATTTGTGCAGTCATGATTTGGCTTTCAATGTGTAACGTGTGAGAAGTTAAACCCTTTCAGTTTAGTTTATTGTGAAGTCCAGCATTCGGTGGGTTACTAATAACTTTAAATTATACTGTTCTAGTACAATGTTCTATTTTATCCATGTAGGTGAAGGGATTTCACTGTTTCCTACACCTAAACATCTCATTCTATTGTGTTCAGTAACCAGATGAAATGGTAATAACCAATTGCAAATTGCAGTCAGCCAATGGTATAGTGATCAGTGCAACTGCCTTCTACCCCAGGCAGGTGTCCCGAATCAATTCCCGATCAGGTCAAGCATTTTTTCATCAGTATACCACCTCTTGCCAATGGTATTACGGCTCATTCATAGGTATTACCATTGCACAAGCCTAGCCTTACAAAGACATAATCACCTAATAATAAAAAAAAAAAAAATATGTAATATAAAATTATTTAAAAAAATTATAAATTAGGAAACATCCCAAAATTTACTTTTTTTAGTTTAATTGTGTTTTAATTTTTTATAAAATCTTTGTAATGTTCCTATAAAAATTTCTTTTAAGTGTAATAAGTTACTTTGTCTTAACAGTATGGTTGTTTTAACATTAATCACAGCCTTCAATAATAAAATTAGTTCCTTTTGTTGATGATTTCTTTATGCAGTTTGAAAAATATTACCATGGCATTACTCTTAAAATTAAATTAATGATCTAAATTAGGTACTGTTTATGCATATTTTTTTTAGCTTTGTTATACTGGTTATGTAATTGAATTTGATTTAATTAACTCTGCAATGCACTGTAAAAACATTGTACTGAAACCGGCAGTTAGCTTAGTATTGCTATTTTCAGGTGCTGTTCATATCATAAACATCTGTCTTAAGCTGCAAGTGACTTGGTGTAAATGACATTATAATCTTATTCACTAGGCAGCTTACATTACAATTGTTTTGGAATATGTCACATACAGCATATATCTTTCTTTGTCTATTGTTATGACATTTTATTTTTAATGCAGCTGCCTAGCTACAGAGTGATTTTTTAGTCCTGTTACCCAATTGTTAATGTCTGGTAATATTTTTCTAAAAAAAATAAATTTTGTTTTGTGACACTAAGTTGGTAGCCCTACTCAACCAGTATGGATATGGCAGTGTGAGTTGATTCTCCTTGAGCTGTGTAAAATTTTGTGCTATTTCCGGTCGTGCTACGAACAGAATGTCTTTTATCCTAAAACTATCTCTTGTTTAAATCTGGAGGCTGAAGCTCTAGAACTAATCGTATGTGATACGGATACAATTTCAATTTTTTAGCAGCTTTCTGAGCACTCGAACATGACAAATCAACATGCGAGGAAAGTTTTTGTAAACTTTTCCATGGAGAATTGAGCAATCTTGTTTTCACATTCTCTTAACGTCATCTGTCAAGAGAGTTGGTCAACCACTACGTTTTCTGCTGCAAACAATACCTGCCTCTAAAAATCAGTTATTTAGCCTAGAAATTGACTAGAATAGAGTGGAGGAACACCAAAAAATTTAATTTGAAATGATTCTTTTACACTCGCATACGATTTTGTAGCAAAATATTGTTCAAGAATGAAAACCCGTTGTCTAGAGTAAAAGACATTCTGTTCGTAACACAACTGGAAACAGCACAAAATTTCACGCAACTCAAGGAGAATCAACTCAAACTGTCGTATCTATACCGGTTTAGTAGGGCTACCAACTTTGTGTCACAAAACAAAATATCCCTTTCTTAGAAAAAATTACCAGACATTAACAATTGGGTAACAGGACTAAAAAATCACCCGGTATATCCGACCATCTTGTACAAAATGGATGTGAGGGATTTGCTAGATTTTGTTCTGTAATTTTATGAGGTTTACTCTGAAATCTTCTGTTTTTAAAGAAAAACATTTGTGAAAATTATTTGCTTGTGTTCAGGTCAAATTCTTCAAAGTGCTAAATTAAATTTTAAAATTAAAAATGTTTTTCCTACAAAAATGTTAGTTTCTACTTTAGAAACTTATATGATTCTGGGTAACTTAAATGTAATTTTATAACAATTCTGTTAGATTTTACATTTAATGTTGATTCTTTTTTAAGTAGACGTATAAAAATGCTCATTGTAATTAAAATATTCATATTTTTTCTGAAGATATTTTATTAGCATATAACTCTTATTAATTTATATATTTTTTCACAAAATGTTTTTGTTAGTGTAGAAAAAAGTAAACTTTTTAAAAATATTAAAATTTTGTTTGAAATTCCTTTGTTCTAATTTTTTTTTATAAAATGTTTTACAGTATTAGCCTGTACTGAGGAAGACTCAAGGTCTTCTATGATTTTTTTCAGAGGTTTGTTCTGATTAATTTTCATTGCCAAACTTATAATGTAGTGGTAGGGGTATTGTATTGCTGTATAAATCAATTTGAATGTTTTCATATTATAGAAATTCTGATCGGTTTTAAATTTCAGTCATTAAATTATATGAAATTGTAAGTTGCAGTTTCCATTTTTCTTGAATAAAAATTATGCTGTTAGTTAATGCCATTTTCATTAAACATTAATTCTGTGGATAAAAAAAGTACAGAACTTTTGACAGGGAAGCCTAAAACAGTAGAAGTCGGAGGCTGAGAAAAAAATGTTCAAAACAGTGAATTTCCTTTGTCATTGTTTTTAACTTAACTTAAAAAACAAAGGAAAAAATGTCTGAAAAATTAATCACAATGTTACGGGACAACTAACCGAATTTTCCAAAATTAAGAATTTGTATTATATGCGTGTAATGTTTTGTAATAAATGCAAAAATTTATAGTACTTGATTTAACAATAAATCAAGAGTTGAAAACATTTACATTACTTAGTTCATTTAACAATCTGAATATAAATCTCAAACAATAGCTGCACATCGTTAAAGTAATTAAAAATGTTATAGATGCCCTTTTGATTTTAAATTATCGAGGTTTCACTTTCTAAATTAATGACTGAGTCATTTATTTAGGGAATAAATTATGATACTCCTGGAAACATTACCATCTTTTTTTGTATTAATCTAAAAAAAGTCCTGTGTACTGAAATCTATCAGATCATGCAATAATAGGGGTTTGAACTAAGGTTTATTAACTCCCTATGGATGTGCAGGATATCCATGTTATTTTATATATTTTTTTACTTATTAGTTCATCAGTTAAACAGTTGATTGTTTATACAAATTTATAGTGGTATTATATAGTTTCTGGATAGGTCTTAATGTAATTACACGTATTAATGTAGGATGTTCTTTATTAAGTATATTTGCTTGTTAAAAATCCTTATTCTTAAATGAAAATATGTGGTTGTTACCGCACATCTCACCAATATATTTTGTTAACTTATCTGGTTCTTTTTTAGTTAAACAATTGTATAATTTTTTCCAAGATTTTTCTAGGGTAAGTAAGTTTTTCCAGGAAAATACAAATATTATTGTATGTTTATATTAGAATGGATCTAGATTGTTGATTGATTTTTTTTTTTAATTTATTTTTAATGAAGGTTTTAGTTTTTAATTTTTTTTTTTCAATTGGCAACACTACAATTTGGATTAGTGACAGGAGAAGTGATCTGAATAGGTATTGGATATAGGCTATATATTAGTGCTTTGTCTGCATTGTCTTTTCATATTTCAGAAGGCAAGGCTTGGATGGATGGAAGGATGGTGCTGGTGAAAGCTGCTGCTACACGTAGACACATGCCGCCTGCTGAAGCTGCGGCTGGCGCGCACTGCCGCAGCCTCTCCGACATAATAAATCGATTTGTTCCGTTCGATAGGGGGTAAAACGTCGTCTATTCTAACTATTCATTGCAGCTTTCCTGTTGGATTGAGATGAATCTATGGGGATTACTCGTTGGCCTGTTTTCTCGCCGTACTTTTGACTCCCCAATTATCCTCAAACGTATTACAATAATATTATTAATTACATACTTATTATTTCACACACCTTCTGTTTTTTCTAAGTGTTTTTTTTCTATCTACTTGGCTGATTTTGCTTGACTTTTAAAATGTTCTATTTCTAATTTTAATTTCACTAGTCATGTTTTTAATGTAGCTATGTTTTTCTTTGTAATTTTTGTAGTGCTCAATCGTTGCTAATAATTTGTGTCGGTCTGTTACAACAACAATGTTTTGTGAAATGGCAGGTTTGTCTGCACCATCAGCCAGATTTGAACAGGCTGACTGTTGCTCAGCAGTAAGATCTATGTTTGTAAGAATTTTATGTATTTTGTAATAACGGGAGTTTTATTAAGGACGCAACCCTGATTAAAAGAAGATAGAAGTAATAAATGGGTAAATTTTCTGTCCCCCAATCGGTATGTTGGCAACAGTGTACTCAAGGCCAACTACCTAAGACAGTTAAAATGTTCCAGTCAACCATTAATATGGTGACAGCAGTCGTTTCGTTATATTGTGTCAGCAATGGTTTTTTTCCAAGGAAGAACCAGGTGTTTGATTAAGAATGCAACCCTATGTTAAAAGCCCTAATCTACAGCATATTTTTATTTTCCGTACTGTACAAATTATTAATCAATCTAAATTATTATTTTATAAATGAATAGCAAATTGCAATGAAAACATTGTATTACTTCTATCTTCTTATAATCAGGATTGCGTCCTTAAAACATTTGGTTCTTCCTTGGAAAAAACCATTGCTGACACAATATAATGAAACGACTGCTGTCACCACACTAATGCTTGACTGGAACATTTTAACTGTCTTAGGTAGTTGGCCTTGAGTACACTGTTGCCAACATACCAGTTGGGGGACAGAAAATTTACCGATGTATTACTTCTATCTTATAATCAGGGTTGCGTCCGTAATAAAATACCCGTTAGATTAAATGTAATGACTACAGAACGATAGCTTGATGGCTGATGCACCCTCTACTGCAGTTGTTTGGTTTGGTGGTGGTCTAACCCAAATGCCTCAAGCAAATCGCTCATAAAAAAACTAAAATTAATTAATCGTAACTTGTAACTCAATTCACCTGACTAAACACTTTGATTCAGATGTGAAACTGTTGATCACTATGGTAGCAAAATTTGCCTTTTCATCAAGTTGTGGTAACAGACCATATGCATGTTATTAATCAGGAATGTGTTTTCTACATTAATGTGGACAGACAGATAAACTAATAAATAATGAGAATTTCAAGTGTTTTCTAGTATGCGTATTTCATTTTTGGAGTTATTAATCTGTTATATTTATAAGAATTTTCAATTTTTATATTATTGGGGTTCGTGTCTTAGCAGTGAAAAGATTCGTGATGTTCTGATAATAGAGTTAAAGATCTACACAGGTCTAACAACCTATTATCTTATTTCTCTTATTTTGTTTATCTGTCTGTTTTAATTTAACACATTCTTTTACTGTATACCTTAATCTAAATAAGGAAGTTAGTATATTTGTATTAACGTAGTAAGTTATATTATATTTATTTATATAAATAAATTAACTTATTTGTTTATATAAATAACGATCACTTTCCATTAATCATAATAAAAGATTCCTCCTTTTATTATACACATGGATTTTGACATCTTGCACATTATATACCATTCCTAAAAATCTTCCTTGCACTGCTCCAAACCAACAAATTTTCAGTTTTAATCATTTTGTATGTTTCTGTGTGTGTGTGTGTGTGTGTGTGTGTGTGTTTTTCATCATCCCACTTTTCTGTAGATGTGTCTAAGAGAGAATCTATTGATAATTTATTTTAAACGAGGGATTAAAAGTTTTGTATCGTGTTGTAAACCAATGGATTTCTTCTGAGACTACATCTGTAGGCGCTTCCTTTCCTTCCTGGACGAATGAATTCCTATCTCCTGCTATTGCCTAAACCTATATTGTTCTTTAACTGTATGGTTAATTTTATTCTAACCTTTTTTTATCGCTACCTACTTTAATTTATATCGTAGTAGGCCTGGCCCGATTGAGTTTCGAACGTTGAGGCTCATTATGAGAAATACAGAAGTTGAGATGAGATAAACGCGTCTAAATATATTGCACGGTTCAGTACTGACGGCACAGATAGTGTTCCTCAAACCGTGCGTTTAGCATCGCCTAAGTGTTTGACGTTCAGTCTTTTCTTTGTCGATTTCAGATTTTTTTTCAATTTTTTTTTTAACTATCGTCGAACTGTTTCTAAATTGCGTTAATTTTTTAATTTTTCTTTTAGTCGCAAATATCAGACACTTAAAGGCCAGTTTGTTGCAATTGAGGAACACAATTTGTCCGATACGTATTTTGTTGTACAGTTAGAACAAACTGGAAGTACTTGCTGGTAATTCTTTTACTCGTACAAATTTAGTGAGTGCATGAAATCAGTTGGATTTGTTAGTTTATTTTTATGAATGTTAGATTTAATTTGACAGCCCTGGAATATTTTAAACCGAATGTCAGTTGCTTTACTGATTTGGTAGATGAGCAGTTAATTTTTGACGAAAGGTTAAAAATATTTCAGCATTGTCGTTGTAGTTAGTGGTTGTGAGTGTTCTGTGTCGTAGCCGTTTTAGACGTACATTAGAATTCGAAAGAATACTTTCATGAAATCTGACCTTGATTTCTGATACAATCAATAACTTCTCTTATAAGTCAGGAAGTTATATTTATGAACATATAAAAAAAGTTTCTTGGCTAAACAACTTTTTAGTATAATCAAATTAGTACGTAGTGGATGTTTTCGTAGTAATCAATAAATTATGGTATTTCCATAAGTAATTAGTATGCAACAATTAAGGAATTGTACCTTAATAATAATGTAAGTTAGCAAAGAAACTCCTTAGATATGTTTGTAAATTTTATTATTAAATCAATAATCTGGAACAAGATTTTTCCTTCTTGTTCAGATTGCACAATATTACAAAATAGTGTATCACATTCAAAATTTTTTATCATACTTAATTTTAATTAAATTAAACATTTTGCAATCATGTAATATATATATATTGTGGTCTGCAGTTCCGTTATGATGTCTGTTGAAGTTTACAATTTATCCATTTTAATTTTTTTCTAGTTAAATATTCCATTAGCTAACTCTAAAAATTGTGTTTTCTATCATTCCTTTTAAAATACAGTGTTTTATTCAATAGAAATATATTTGTTTTTCGACATGCTGTATCAAAATTGTGATAAATTCATCTTGGACATATTAGATGTTTTTTCGTTTAGAATTACGTAGTAATACAGTTGGGGAATAATGAAAAAACATACATAATTGCTTGAAAGTATTCTTTTTTATTTATAAATAGTAGCATAGTTTAAATATAGTTGAATGGCTTTGTTAGGTTAGGTAACTGCATGCCACTAAATGTTGATAGATGTAATTAGGTTAGTAGGTAGGTTTGCTATGCAAATGCCTTGCCTTGTACCTAGGCTGAGTTCACTTCTTATCGTTAAGAGGATCTCCAGCCCTCTGGTTACAATCAAGATTTCCTACTATCACATATTGGTCAACAACATAAAAACAAAACCAATTAATATTAAGTGACAAAAATATCAATTTTTAATGTGTTTTAATCAATTTTAATTAGTTACTGCCACTTAAATCAATTTAAAATTATTCATCAAGAATTATTCACACTAGTATTTCAAAATGAATTAATTTTTCTAACAGGTTCTTCTCAGGACTTGTACTTGTCTTAATATAAAATCTTGTAAATTTACAATACAAATTATGTAATTAACCAGTGTTATCAAATAACTAAGATTTTACAAACTAATTAGTATGAACTTATTAACTAGGACCATAGTGGTCCTAATAAAGATTTTAAAAAATTGTATGTTTGTGCAATTAGAATTATGAATTTTTATATAAGACTTGATTTTTTACAATTCAATTTGAAATTAAGACATTTTCAGTTTTAAAATTGTTACGGAGCTGTAAGGATAGTGATAATAGTTTTTAGATCGAAATTTATTGTTCCCTGAAAAATATTACTTAAAATTTTATATTTCAATAATTTTAAAATACTGAGAAAATTTAACATAAGTTTTGGATTTAAAATTATTTATCACTTTTTTGCTGTTTTTGACTGTATGTTAACAAATCTTATAATAAATTACAACTCCAAGGTGTTTTTTTTTAAATTTCATTATTGTCTTAATCGGTGGTTACTTCAAAACTATGATTTGTCAAAAAAATTATTAATAAATGATTCAATCAATTAAAATTTTATCGCTTGTTACAAATTAAATTATGGGAATTTTTAAGTTTTATTAAAATTATTTTTTACTTTTTTATTGTTTATTTATGGGTTGCGATTTACTTAAATTTAGTTTTACCAAAATTAACTACTGACGTGTTTTAAATAAATCAGTTTTCCATATAGCTGTATGAATGAAATTCTTACATCTTTTATACGGTGTTAATCATATCTGATGGGGTTGTATTTTTTAACAAGAATAAAAAAATATAAGGCATTCGTATAGCAGATAAAATCTATATTCTATTACACATTTTGCATTCATTATAAAATTATTTTATTTGTAGTTTGTATTCATCTCAGAATGAGTGTGTGTATGTATGTATGTATGTTTGTGTGAATGTGTGTGCGTGCTTGCATGTTTACATAGATGTATAAATACATGCTTAATATATGTGTGGATAATTTGCATGTTATTCTTGGTTGTTGTTTTTTTTAGTAATATTTTTATTTTGTGTCGATAGTTTATGCTACACAGTGCTGATTGGTAGTGTGCTAGGACCACTTTTTCAGTTTAGTTTCTATTGAATTAATTGAAATATGTGATAATTTTTCTCTCAGGTCTGATTTTAAACGTGTTTTCTGATGCGATGTTATGATAGATGTTCTTTATGTTTACTAACACTGGGTCTTCGAATAAAAATTTCTCTTATATATAAGCGATTACATTTAAGTAATAATTTATGTAAAACCTCTTCTCTTAATGGTTTGTTCTAAATTAGCTTAAAATTCCTACCTTTAAATCAAATTATATAAGTTAAAATAATAATTTATTTACTTTTTAAAATTTAAAAAAATCTGATGTGTTGTTAATTTTTTTATTTGATATTCTTAACGGTTCATGTTCTGAAATATCATTTCTAATTGACCAATGTGGAGGGTCATTTATAAATGAACCGCGAAAGGTTTATTAACTAGAATTTAAATGTCTATTGGACAGATTTTTTTACAAAACAATTAAGAGAGGTATCAAATTATTACTTGGTTGGAGTCGTAAATATACAAGCAAAAATTTCAGTGAGTGACCCTGTGGTCCTGAACATTTAGATACTTGTGAACTCTTTGAGTAGGTGGATTAATTATCTGGTCTTTTTTTTCATTTTACTAACTCTTGCAAATAGTATAATTCATTATGGCTGTAGATTTCACAGGTTACTGACACTCCCCCATGTAGAATTTGTTTGATATTCATTTTGATGTTCTGTGTTCAAATTAAGGTTATGTTTTATTGTAAATTGTTGGTCCTATATTCACAGTACAGAAATATAATAGTTGAAATGTTTATTTTAGGTATTCTCTTGTTGTTCAACAAGATGAACTGTAACTTTTGAATATAGTCAGTAATTTTATGGTAGTTTATCTGTCACCAGTTAGTGATTTTGTTTAATATCAAAATTTGGGTTATCTTGTAGCTAAATTTCTGTACTCATTATAAAAAGTATTGTTGAAAAAATTGTAAAGTGCATTCAACACTAATTACTGTATAACGTTAAGTTGATGGTTTATCTTAACTAATCGGGTACCTTCTGACATACAAACAACACTACATAAAACACATTCACACTGTTCGGTTTTACATTAATGCATACCAGAATACAAATTCTGGTGTGAAACACACATGACTTTCTCTTGCATATGTAAATAGTGAACAATATAACCTAACATTAGTAAATGACCTAAAATGAAAAATGGCTGCCTCTGTGACAATAGTGTATAGTGCGCTAGCCTAATAAGCGGAGGTCCTGGCTTTGATTCCCAGCTAGGGTCTGAAAATTATTGCGTGCCCAAGGGTTTTGGCACAGAACTGTAATTATGGGTCATTACAGTTTCTTAACCCACCATAGTTGCTAATGATCAAGCTGTTAATGCGACTTTTAAGTATAGAAAAAACTGAAAACAACCTAATTTTAATCATGACTGAATGATACAAAATGAAAACCAACTGTAGTTTGGCTTAATAATACGGAAAATCACTCTATGATACTAAATTAGCGTCTGTAGAGAAAACTGCCTAAAATAAAAGTTGTAGGTTTTTTAATTTTTTATAAATTTATAATTATAACTTTTGTCATAAAATGCATTCTAAGGCTGAAATCTTGAAAATTCCAGTTTTTTCAAATTTTCATGGAAAAAAACAGAAAATCACTAATACTGCTAAATTAAGTGTTATACAAAGAAATATTTGGAATGAAAGTTGTAAGTTTTTAATGTTCTACAACTTAAAATTGTATACAGTTTTGCCGTAAAATGCATATTAAAGCCGCAATCTTAAAAAAAAAAAAACAGTTTTTTCTACAAGAGCACAGTCTCCCCAAGAATTTCAGAAGATATGGTGCTTACTCTATTTTTTAGAGCATAAAAAATTGTAGGAGCCTTTTATGAAAAAATCACAAAACAGTGAAAAATTACACGAATTAACTTACTTCCGTGACCAATTTTGATAAAAATGTTAGTGTTGGGTCCTTTAGTGGTATCTAACTTAAGTTCCAAGTTTCAACTTGGTACAATATTCCGTTTTTGAGATATTTTGTTCACTCACATACACAGACCAATCGCTTAAAACATGTTTTTTTGGGTTTAGGGTGTCTGAAAGCGTGTATATTCGGTGAAAACTAAATTTTGAAAAATCAACATGAAAACAATACCTTTCCTTACTATATGTTCATATAGGGCAAGAGAAAGTAAAAAATACATTTTCGACTTGACCGCCTTTGTTCAGTGGTATTAAAAGTACCTAATTAAGAATTTTAAAATGAATTTCATTTTGGGTTAGAATTTTAGTAGATTGGGTAATCTAGTTAATGTGTAACCCTTGTGGGTCAGTAATTAATAAATAGGGTTAACTTTTTCTGCTGTGTTACAATAGATGGCAGATAATACTACTTGCAGACTGTTATGGTTCATAAAGTTTGATGTGATTGTTGTCATCATCTGGTGTTACAATTTTGAAAAGCATTTTGATTTACTTGCACGTAAAATAGGCTACTTTAGAAAAAAAATATGGTTAAATAAAATTTGATTATAATAATTGAAATTTATCAATAATTTGATTTTTTTATGAAGCCATAAATATCAGATGATGACAGCCACATAAAATTTTCTGAATAAAAATTTATCAAAAAGTATGTTTTGTTTCCTAGCGGAGATAAAAATATAATTTCTTGGGATTACAATCTAAATCAACTCATTGCTTTTGTTCAGCATGGAATTACACATTATGTAACTAGTATTGTCATCGTCACTAAATTTTGGGGCTTAAAATATCTTCATTCTTTCAATTCGTTGTGTGTCCTGTCAAGCCTTCTAACCAGTTTAAATTTTTGTTGAATGACTGTTATTTTTTAACAATTGGTCACAGGTATTTATCGTTTGTTTTTAATGGTTGTCCTTGTTCTATGTTATTGAAACAATGCAAAACTTTGTTCTTCTTCAATTAGTATTTTGTGTTTAGTCTTAAACATTAAACAATTCAATTAGGAATTCAATGCTAGATGAAGAAAACTTGTTCCGTCTTTTCATTCTTCAATCACTGTTTTTTTTTTCATTAAAATGACATTCTTCTGTCATTTTAAAATTTCTGATTTTAGTGTATTTGTTGAATGTTTCTGATCAATGAAATTTTAAGGAAGAGTTCATCTCATTAAATTTGTTCAAAAATGTTTTTATGTCTGGGCCGTTTAAGTCGTTTCTATTATATTTTTGAATTCCAAAAAGGAAGATTGATTTTTGATAGTGAGATAATTTTTTTATTCATTTGGAGTATGAAAAACGGATAACTTTACATTACAAGAAGTATACAAGAAAATAAAATACTGAAAGCTTTTAAATTAATTTTAAAGTAATTTAAGTCACTATAAAATTGTTTTAGATTTCCATTCAGAGGAAAAATTATTAAAATCAGTGTTAATTAACATTTTCACTGCTGAACAGCTGAAACTAATCCTCTGGGTTAAAATTTCCTGTTTGTAAAAGTAGTAGCCTTCAACTACGCACCAGGTGTGTGATCAACGCAGTGTTGGGAAACAGCCAGCACGCTTCCTGTGCTTGCTCAGCAATGAAAGTGTTAAATTAGCTCAAATATTAAAATTCTTTGGTTGCTTTTTATGATCATGTAGCATTCAAACCCTGTGTGGAAAATGGAGATATTGCATCAAATGAATCCGGCATTGATTGTTAATTTTTTCAGAAATTTAGTACATTCGTTTAAATTTTCTCATGGAAAAAGAAATTGGTGAAGAACATTGGAAAGATGTGTTGCATCAGCCTTCTTGATTGTCTTTGATATGATATGATGACTATTCAAACAGTTGAAATTTGATTATATTTTTTAGGGTGTAATTTAACAATTCTAAATTTCAGTTAAGTCCACGGTTGAAATTGATGGTAAATTCTTTCTCGAATTTTTAATTTTGAAGTAGGTTCTGGTCTTATGTTTCAGTTGGTTTTCTGCAGAGGATATTGATGAAGTTCAGTGCATTATGACATAAGAAAAGCCTGTTTATGTTACATTAGATGTTTAGTGGTTTTAGATGCATGTTGCATGAATTTTTTTGGTTTTTTTTATGTAGTCTACTTTGTACTTGGTAGCATAGAATTGAGTATTGCAGCAAAAATGCGTCAATAAATTTGTACATTGCATGTGCGTGGCGGTTTTACATCCAGTATGGGAACGAATACATCTGTCTGTCAGTAAATTTTGCTCCGCGAAGAGAAACACTGGACACCTAAGAGGAATTTAGGCCAGCATCTAAAAGTGTAGCCTTTCTTACTTTCTGTAGAATAGATGGAAATATGGACGACCCTTGCATGTGGCAGTCAGCAAATATCATCACCTCAGTTGTTTCAGCCTGCGTCCAGTTAATCTCATCAGACTGTTACATTTCAACAAATGGCAATTTACATGTTCAAGATTTTATTCTTATTCGTTCAGGAAGGCATGTAGGTTCCATTTTGCAACAGTGTACAATAGTATACAAATTCTTACTCCCATTTTACATCTCGGTGTCAAGAGTACTAAAACATCTCTTTCTTCTCTGCTACTCCTGATTTGATGACACCAACAAAAAAATTTCAGTTGAGTAAAACTGCAAAGTAAATATCTACTTCTCATATTAATGTTAGTTTTCTTGTCCAATCCTATTTTCAAGGCATTCTGGTATCTCGTGTGTTAAATAGTCGAGGGATTTGTGCTATTTACTCACTTTCTGAACAATTTTCATGTCACTCGCACCGATATGTTCACCTGACCTAAATCATCAGTTGAAATCAATGACTGCGATACACATCAAATATTCATTTGCCAGTAGGTCATCCCTTATGTACGTAGTTTCATGATTTACATTCCTATCAAAGTTCAGGTAGTTTATTATACCTGGACTTAATAAATTTGATAATGCCTAAAAATTTCTTTTCATATTATACAACTGTAATCCTATGCACCTAACTGGAACAAAGATTTTCTTATAGTTCTTTAGTAATAAGAATCAAGTTTTTTCACAAATTTATTGTTAAAATGAATTATTTTACTGAAACTGAAAATATATGATTCTGTCTTGTGTATCCATTTCTACATATTTTTCCGAGTGTTATGTTAGTGCTGAGGTGAACTATCTAGATGATATTTTCCAAGTTATTGTCACTGCTGTTATTTATTTTACTATTCTAGTTAAGTATAGGGATCATGTAGTTCAGTGATATATCCATAGGGAACGTAGGCAGGCGGTACCTAACTGAATTTGTAAGTTGCGTGCGGCTGAATTTGTTTCTCTGAAGAGCAATTGACACCACAGATTCATTCATTAAGCAATTGACGGATTCTCACAAATTTGGTCGTTCGTTAATTAACGGTGTTATAATAATTTAAATATCAGGTGCCCAATATGTTTAGACGTGTTTGTCTGAGCCAGACGAAAGTGTTGATATGTATATACGTTTGTAGGCCTCTCTATAAATATATCTCTTTTTTTTCTTTCTTTTTTCTGCAGGTAGAAAAGGAATTCTGCAAAACGTGTGGGAATCTGGATCTGGTGGATCATTTATAGACATTTAAAAATGGCCACGTCTTCATCATGTTTGATTTTAAAATTTCGCATCACAATTGACGTTATTTTTCCATTGTTTGTTTCATTTATTTATTATTAATACTATTGTTTATTACTGGAACGTTCTGTTTTTTCTTGATTTTTCTTTGTTGAAAGTTTTTACGTGTGAAATGTTTGATAATCTTAAATTAGTTATCAAATGTGCATGTACGTATATGTCTTATATATATACATATATGTACACACAACACAGACACATACACTTACACACACACCTATATATATATATATTATATATATTGTTTGATGTAAATAATTGAATCCATGGCTAATATGAAGCTCCTCGAATGCTTTGTCTGTTTGTATTATTAGCTATGTTCATATTAGCTATGGTTTTGGTGGTTTTTGGTGGTGGGTATTAGTATTTTTGTAGTTTTATTTTATGCGGTATAGAAACATTGCTCATTGCTATTAATGATTTATACACGCACATACAACAAATAGATAATGACCAACGTTTTCGGTCTTAACATTTTATCGGTCCAAGCGATAATTCATTTCCAGTAAATATCTATTACGGAAATAAATCGTTTTGGTGTTATCTTAATGTTCATTTCAAATCATTTGGTTTTTCTACTTACAAGTTTTTTTTTGACATGTGCATGTATTACTGTGGAAGAGGGAGGGTCGGCCCTCACCAACTAGATTGAAACAGGCATGGAACATTCATGGGATGTGTTACTCATTGTTTTGTTCAAATTAAATGTATTTATTGTCTTGCATTTCTCTATTGTGTTGAGTAAATTGTTATAAATTTAATGCATATTGGAAGTACACAATTTGGTCATCGACTCATGGAGTTGAATGTTGTGATCCAGGTGTTGCCCAGTATTTGTCATTTTGCCTTGAGTTAAAAGAAGTTGTGAAATTTTCACTCTGCCACAGTTACAATGCATATGGTATCTGAAATCTGCTAAAATTTTATTTTGATAATGCAAATCCTGATTGCATTCAGGTGGAACAGTATGGAAAATGTAACTTTTAAATCGGACACGTTCTGCTTTGATTACGTTCATATGAAATAGTTGGTCATTGTTCTGTTTGTGATTCGCATGAAGTTTTTGATGTTTATTTTATGCGGTAAATATGAATTGTTTCAGCATTTCCAGGAGCACCCCAAGCCCCACCTACAGGATTTGTCCCTGCACCACCGCACCCAGCGGCGGCAGCTGCAGCTGCAGCTTATGCAGGTATGTATCTTGCTACTTTATCCTAGGAGGGTGCTAAAGGGACAGATCACTACTGTTCATCTTGGTGCATGTTGGTTGGTGTTGATTTCAAATGTTAAATGGGAAAGGCAAGTCCATGTAACAAAATTTTGTTTAAAATTAGTTTTGCTCGATTTCTTTTTTATTATTAATTTTACTCTGTATTCTTTATTTTTCTATATTATAGGCCTAGGCCTAACCAATTTTAGAAAACGTATATTTTTTAATATTTACGTCTGTTTTTTTTTATATTGCTTAATAACTCGATAAGTAAAAAAAATATATAAAAGGTTCTGTTTATATTCTTAAAAAGATTGAGATTTTACCTAAAAAAAATAAGTTTTTCTTGTTTAACTTTTTTATGTCGGTCACTGTAAAATTGTTTCTATTCATTTATTTTAAAATTTTTGTCTAACAAACTATGCTTCTTTTTATGGATAGGTCTTTTTTTAATAAAAAAAAATTGACACAGTTCAGTTGCAAGTTTTGTTCTTTGGGATGTCTTACAATTCAGCTGATACAGGGTTTTTTTAAATGTATATCTTATTGAATTCTAGGTGGGTTTTTTTAAACACTTTGTAAAATTTAAAATTAATTGAACATGAAAAAACTGATTAAAATTGAGAAGATATTATACATTTTTCGACAGTGATCAATGTAACTTTGAAAACTTTAATTTTATAATTTATGTTTCATGCAATTAAATTTGATTATAAATGATAAATAATTCAAGTGTATTAATAATGCTTACTTCTTATTAATAAACATTTATCACTATTAAATTTAAATGTGGTTTAATTTGGCTATATAAATACTTTTTTATAACAAACATCACAGGAATGTGAGTTTTCCTGCAATTGCAGGACTGTCAGATTTGTTATTTTACCCAAGTTATTAAATTAGTTTTAAGTGGTTTACCCCAGCTAAATTGCAACTCTGATCTATAATCGTTGTCACCTCTTTAATTAGCAGTTATGTCCAAAAGTCCGGTTTCATATTATTCTGTATTTATTGTTTTATATATTTATCAGTTGCAATTTTGAAATAGGTTCCACTAAATTAATATGCAAACAGGGCCGTAGCTAGGCAGTGGTGAGATGTGCCCCTGCCATGGGCACAAAACTAATCAGGAAAGATTCCCCCTTTTTTTTAGACGTCCAATTTATCAAGCAATAAAAATTCCACGTTAGTGGGAAAATCTTTCAGGTTATTAAAAGTTACTGTAAGTGAACTATCTCCATCTGTAATATTATGCCAATTCTCTATAAAACAAAAAGCAACTGTGTACAGGGCATTTTATAATGTTCTTCGGAGTTACGAAAATTTAGTACAAAAAACTATTTCACTTACCTAGATGAAAGTTGTACGGACCGATGCAGGGACTCAAAGAGTTATTTTTAAACATCTATAAATGTTCAATGTGTGCTCCATTGGTGTCACGGCACACAATAACACGAAAGTCTAGCTCTTGCCAAACACGTTCTAACATGTCCCTTTCGATAGAGATGATTGCATTGATTATGCGATTCTTCAGCTCAGGGATATCGTTCAGCATTGGTGGGATAAACACTTTGTCTTTCACATAACCTTCGAGAAAGAAGTCACATGGCGTGAGGTCTGGTGATCTTGGTGGCCCCAGCATAATGTAATTGGTTTTCTTCAGACGAGTGTCCTATCCAGCGCCGACGTGTTTTATCTCCATCAGATAGATGCTGCATTAATTGAAGATTGTACGGTTTGAATAATAAACGTTTATGGAGAACTCTCCACGCCGTTGTATTCGGAATTCGTAACCAATTTATTTCCGCTTGCACAAGCAACCAGTTTACTGAACTGTTTATATCATCCACGAATTGAATGGTTACTTGGTGGATCCTTATTAAATTTCAAGCAAAACACGTGGTGCACTTTAATTACTGACTTTGACATGTGAAACACAAAACGACTTATCGCTTCCCGTGGCAGCCATTTTCTCTACTGTCTACACTTAGTGGGGAAATGGTTAACTAACTGCCCAGATTATGTGGAAAAACTATTTGAAGTGCTCTTTCGTACGGTACTTGTTTCATTCTTATAAGTGAATTACTTTTTTCTACTGAATTTTCGTAACCCTGAAAAAAATTATAATATGCCCTGTATTTAAAACTCTAGCTTGTAACTGCAATGTAGGGTTAGGTTTTCTTTGATAATACCAGTGGTTTTATTTTAAATAATAAAAAATTAACTGTAAAAAAATTTCTAACATAAAAAGGACCTTGGAAAAAAGTAAAAAACTTAGCTCTAAAAGCATAAAACTCAACTGTTTTGCATCTTAATTTTAAAAACATCCCCATTTTGCGTTATTTATGTTGTACGAGTTTATACATTTTAGTCCAAAGTCAATGAAGGCATCAAGTATATGTCAAGAGTATTGTATCCTGAAAATTCCCCCCTGTGACCCCCAAACCTTGAATTTACAGTGTTTTGCTTAGAATGTTTTAACTCGTAAAATAATTCACCTACCTGCACAAACTTTTTATCATATTTTTCTCAAATAATGCTCCACTAATATGATTTACTATTAATTTAAAGATTTAAGATTAATAAGAATTTTTTTTTGCTTTTATAAGATTTTTTTTATATCCCTGATAGATTTTCCAATATTTACAAAATTATTGCTGGAAGAATAGATTTTTTTTGATAATTCTATTTATTAAGATTAAATATTTTTTTACTAGAAGTATTTAAACAAAATGTTTTAAATAAAACTCATTTTATAAACTTGCTACATGATATTTATTGTAATAACCCATTTAACACATTCAGTGCGGTCTCAATATACGTAACAAATACCGATTATGACAGAATTAAATGAGACGTAAAACGGCTTCACCGAATTACGGACGTGGTTGGACTACCTCGCAGAGATTTTTGTGACTGGCGGATGTGGTTGGACTACCATTTGAATATTTCAAAAACACTATTCGAGTTTTTTGTCAGTAGGGTTGGTAGATCTGATTTTTTAGAATCGTAGTTCAGTAGTAATAGTAAGAATAATATATTGAGTTGAGAGTGTGTGAAAGTCGTTCCTTGATACATTGAATTGGTTAGTAAGGACAGAGAGTTTATAAAAAGGACTGCCGTGGTATCCCTACCACGCCCGTCACTCACAAAAATCCTTACGTGGTAGGTATACCACATCCGCACAGAATGTGTTAAGAAAACTATGAAATAAAATTAGCGCTGATAAGTGGATTACTTTTGGAGATGCAGCCTTCTAAGCAAAACACTGAAAATTCAAAGTTTGGGGAGGGCAGCAAGTAGGGTACAAGTGAGGAATTTTCAGGATACAGTACTCTTGATATGTACTTTATGCGTGCCAAAATTTAAATTTTCTCTAATTAGTTCCGCCTAAATGTTTTCATTGACTGGGCTATTTGAGGACTTTTTTCTCATTATATGGAAATTTGGAAAAGGAGTTTCCAAACAATTTCCTCCAAAGTGCGAGAAGGGTAGTCCAGGATCAAGAAGTTCTGTACGTAGTAAGAAGATTATGTATTATGCATAATTTATGCCAATAGTGACTTATGCAGCAAAAACATAAGGCAGGTGTAAGAAAGTGGAGAGTATAACACAAACAGCGGAAATGAAGTTCAAGAGGAGTATGCTAGGAAAAATGAGAAATTATGTAATTAAAGAACAATTAGGAATAGACAGCCTGATAAGGAGTGTTAGTCAGATAAAGCTGCAATGGTTTGGCCATGTCAGTAGAATAGAGTAGGGAAGACTGCCTGTAAGGATACTGTAGAGATGGAGTGGAAAAGACCAAGCATGAAGTGTACGGTTTTAGCTATGGATAAATTGGGAAAAAGATGTCAAGACAGTAATAGAGGAGTGATAGTTCATCAATCTAGAGAGGTGGTGAGGATTTGTGTTGGGATTGACTTGAAAGAGGATCATGATTATAATAAATTATTCAGTATGAAGAAATTATTAGTTATCTTCTTTTGAATATAACCTGGAAACACCATTCTCAGGTACGAGCTACCAATCAGTCTTCTGGAATTTAATGTTATTAGGATTTTTATGAGATTTAAGTTTTTTCTAATAAGGAAGTTAAATTTATTTTAAGATTTTATTTTTGCATACCTCCTGAATTTTTGTTAAATTATGTTCAAATTTGTCTGCTCAAAAAGTGTTATCTTTTAATGATTTTTGCTAAAAAAAATTTATGAGATTGATTTGATGTCAAGCGTTTGTTTCAGTTCCAACAGCAGGACCTTATGGTGTTTTTCCGGGCCAGGCCCAACTCTATGCAGCTGCTCAGGCAGCTCCTCCTCCTACATATGATCAGACGCTGACTCACCCTGCAATAGTTGGACAACAGGTATGCCTCAATTTACTCTGTGTACTGCTTTTGTTGAAGGTTTGCTCCTGGCTAGCTGTAGTGTCTAGCACACTAGCCATTCAAATAACATAGGTTTTTATCTACTTCATCTGCAATAACTCAGAGTTTAATACATTTGTACCTTTCTCATTAATAGATATTTTGTTTCAATCTCCAATCGTATCTTTCAATTTGTTTTCAGTTTTTTAAAAAGTTATGTTAAGTTAATTTTACCCTGGTTTAAATTTTTAGGAGATTTACGGAATAATTGTAGTACATTTGTTTCCCGTTTATATTTTGTAGGATTGTGAAATGACCATTTGTTCACCTGCTGACATTCGTGTCTTTACTTTTCTAATAATTTTTTTAACAGTCCTAGTTGAAACTGAACAGCCTCTATCCAGTTTTAGACTCGAATAATAAACTTTTTTTTTGGAACTGCCTGTTTTTAATACTGTTTGAATTCCCTTTTCATAAATGAATTTACATTCTATATAATTTCCTGAGTTTTATTGTGAAGGGGTTTCTCTTGATTAAGTTTTGATGTAAACCAGTCCATATTTGTTGTAATACTGAATATGATACGTGAGTTAATGATATATCATTCAAAGGCACATGAAATCGTAATAGTTGTAAATAAGAACAAAACATTATAGTATATACAGTAAACGACTAGTCTAAATTGATATCGGCTACAATAGTATAAGCATTATTTTTGACTGTGGGCATCATCTCTCATAAGTCACCTGTCCATTTTCCTCAAGAACAATGGTAAACCTTCAACAAAAGCATTGTAAATGTACAATACTTCATTAATTGTTTTGCAACCTGTCATTACTTTTGTTAGAAGCATTGTAAATTTATCAGTACTTCATTGATTGTTTTGCTACTTGTCTTTCTTTTTATTTTACAATTTATAGTTATATATGTAATGTTTTACTTTACAATGATTATGAACTTCACAGGAAATTGAAAATTTTAAATAATTTGACTTGTGCTGTTTATGATCATAGAAATTTTATACTAATGCTAAAAAAACTTTTCGGAACTTGAAAATTAATTACTTAACAAGGTTTGATAGTATGATAATGTGTTTTCAGATGTATCCACCAGGAGCAGCCGCAGCAGCAGCTGCTGCCGCGTCAATGTATGCTGCGCAGGGGTAAGTACATTTCAGTTTCTTTTATACAGTGGAGCGTTAGTTATCCGAGTTAATTGGGATCAGAGCAGTTTTGATAATTAATACTGTAATTTGATTCTTTGTACCGTAATATTGTAGTATAACCTAAACTGTAACAACATAATGCATGCAACCTAAATGTTTAACACTGAAGCCTAAGCCCAAGTATAGCTTGGGGTGAGGGTAAATCGTGGTTGCTCGAAGCCCGAGTATACCTCAGGCCGCCACATTAAATTCTGTAGTAAGATTCAGACGAGGTTATATCGGACTTCGGTTGCACAGATTCATTCTACATTTCATTTAGTTCAATTTTCTATGCGTGCAGCGAAATGTACCGAATATTTTGTAAACTATGTGTAAAAACATTGAGTTGTGTTCGAGGTTATGTTTTTGTTGATATACATGTGTACTTTGTCGTGATTTTTTCTGAGTTATATGGGGTTTGTAGTTATTCTGTACTTGATATTTGTAAAAAATATAGTTATTTTTACTTTGTAATAATTGTTTTCCTTTCGTATTTTGTTGGTAATGGTTTTCGTTCGGTTGTATATGTTGTACTGTTTTGTCTTCCAGATCGCGTTGTTTGTGCGATTGTTCGACAGCAATATTTGTAATTTCTTTTTCATTTTATGTTTTCCGTGTGTTGCTGTAAGGTTTGCTCTGAAAAGAGCAAAGCTGCAACTGGAAAGGCTGGAAGAAAAGAAACAACCTGGTACTGCCCTGACTAATGTTGCATTGTGCTTACCAGTGTGTTTCCGAATGTTTCATACAAAGGCTAATTATGTGTAAAATATTTTAAATTTTAGTACTCAAACATTTTTAGTGTGTAGGTTATTTCATTGCCTTTTCATAGAATTTATATAAACTGTCTTTAATAGTGTTTAGGTTTGTAAAACTCAAAAACTAGGTTGTGTGTAGCACATAATTTCTTTTTTCATAATTTTTTGGTGTATATTTAGATAACTCTCATAAATTTAGTAAGTACAATAATTTCAATGTAAATTAATAGTAATAAACTTGTTCTGATTTTTTAATCTATTTGATGCAAAAGTCATTATGATATGATAGAAATCTTTCAGAATTTTTTGAAGTTTTCTCTAAAACTCTAGGATACCGTGATATATCATGCATGTTCTTATAGCTCAGGCTTCAAAATGTGCCAACATAAACTTTATTATAAAAAAAACTTAATTAATTGCAAATGTAGAGTACTCAAGCTTATAAAAACAAACAGAAAACTACAGAATTTCAAAACAATAAATTTACAAATTATAAATTATAGTATCCTTTATTTAATATTTTTCTAAGCATTTGTATATACTATACAATAATTTTTTTAAAAATCTTGAAGTTTGCTGTAAACAGTCTCCACTAGTGCCAAGTTGAAGAAGGAAACTACTGTCATTTAAATTTTTCATTGAATTGTATGTATGTATTTTGGTAGTAAATATGTATTTTTTTCTAACGATCCTGGTTTGGATAATCAGCGCTCCTGTGTACTATGTTAAGGGTGGAGTCTACCTTCAAAAACAATTTTTATAGAGCAAATTATTATAAACAAAATGATGTTATCAATGCCATTTTTTACATTTATAAATAAATGCAAACAAAAACAATACAGGGTGATTCACGAAGATATGCAGAAACTTTAGGAGCTCATTGTACATGTAAAAATAATGAAAAAAGTTTATATAAACATGGGTCCGGAAATGCTTCGTTTCCGAGTTACGGCTAGTGAAAGTTTCACACAGATTTCAGCTCACCAGGTGAAATGAGTTCTTCCTGGAATTCTGGTAAGGTAGATTAAGGGGCGAATTCAATCATTTTTTTATGGCTTTTGATCTGATAAATTGAATAAAATAGGTCCCAGAACTGTTAAGTTAAATAGTTTTTAAGAAAACCAGTGTCAAATGCAAAAAATGGAGTGAAAAACACATTTTTTCATCTTTGGGAAGAATAACTTTGTTATTTCACCAAAAACAGTTAAAATTTTTGAATAAAACATGTAGAAAATTTTATTCTGAACAAACCGGTGTAAATTAAGTACACAGAAAACGAATAATGTTTGATTAAATGAATTTTTATTCATAAGAGTACAAAGTAAAATTAACCGGAAAAACTAAGATGAAAAATGTGTTTTTTTTTTTCACTCCATTTTTTGCATTTGACACTGGTTTTCTCAAAAACTATTTAACTTACAGTTTTGGGACCTGTTTTATTCAATTTATTAGGTCAAAAACCATAAGAAATGATTGAATTCGCCCCTTAATCTACCTTACCAGAATTCCAGGAAGACCTCATTTCACCTGGTGAGCTGAAATCCGGGCGAAATCTCCCGCTAGCCGTAACTCGGTAACGAAGTATTTCCTCCGGACCCATGTTTATATAAACTTTTTTCACTATTTTTACATGTACAATGGGCTCCCAAAGTTTCTGCATATCTTCGTGAATCACCCTGTATCATAACTAAATCACTTTTTATAAAGATTATCTCGCTTAAGAAATTTTATGCTTTACCTTTCTTTAAAATCATAACTTCTCACCTCGATTGTTTTGCAATATTTCTCTCTAATTGCTCATAATTTTGTTCTTTTGAGCTTCTTGTATGCAAATGTAATACTGTTAATTATTGTAAATATTTCTTTGTTGATCAAAATTTTAGAGAATTTTTTTGTTAAATATTTGAAAATAAAATAATATTGTAATATGCATGATTCTTTAGCATTGGATTTTTTCATTCAATATAATACAAATTTCATATAAATTAGCTGAAGTTCACCGCAGTTATTGTTTCTGAAACTAGTACCTGCTTTTTAACCCCACCATGATTTTATGGGAATGAGGGTACCTAATTTTTGTAATTTTTATTCAGATTTTAAAAAAATAACAGCTGCATCGTAAGTAAGACATGTTTTAACTAATTTTCCTTGTTCAGAAGAAAAGGGAAGCATAAATTGGCTCAATCTTTAATAAGTTACCTCTAGAACTGGTACGGATATCTTTAGCTGCACCAAAGCAACCTAAATGGCATCCAAAGGTTCGAAAATAAGGTGATCAGGTACATTGTGATATTACTTTTTACAAATTGAAGATATATAATTTGTTTTGTTGCTTTATTTTAATTCTACTGCAATTATGTGTGGAAGCTCTTATAACGGGTGTTTCAAAAAGGACGCACTTCGAAGTTTGAGAACTCTAATTTATTACATTAAGTAATTACAAATTATACGGTATGAAATTATTACCTTTATAACATTCAGATTACCTTTAAAACTTCACAATAAATGTTCAAAATGACTTCCTTCGCTTGTAATGCAAGTTCGGACACGTTTCATAACATTTGCAGCCACTTTTCTTAGTGTTTGCTCATTAATGTTTGTAATCTCATTTTTAATATTAGCCTTCAATTCTTCAATTGTATGAGGATTGTTTTTAAAAACCTTACTCTTTAAATTCCCCCAAAGAAAAAAATCCGCAGGAGTAAGATCTGGGGATCTTGGTGGCCACAATCCTTTTGATATCACACGATGGCCAAAAAATTCTCGTAATGTATTCAGCATTTCAGTAGAAGTATGGCACGTTGTGTTATTTTGCTGAAACCAACAATCTCGATCGTGTAATTCTAACAACGCTATAAATTGTTCAATTAAATTGCGGTACACCACACCATCTACAGATGTGTCAAAAAATAAAGGCCCAACAATACGACGCCGGGAGATCGGACACCAAACACCAATTTTACGTGCGTGTAGTGGACGTTCATGAAATGTGTGAGGATTATGAGCGCTCCATATTCGGCAGTTTTGGCTGTTGATGTAACCATCTAAGTGGAACCATGCTTCGTCACTGAAATAAACACGATCCAATATTTCAACACCGTTGTCATTAACAAGAGAACGTATCCAACGACAATACTGTATACGTTTCCCATGGTCAACTTCTTTCAGTTCATGAACGACACCGATGCAGTAAGGATACAGATTTAATTTTTTTGTAGCCCTTAAAGCGGAAGATAGTGATAATCCAGCCTGTGAAGATAACTTTCTAAATGATTTGCCGGGTGAGGTAATCAAACGTTGTTTCACATCGTCGAAAACTTGTTCTGTTAACACTGATGGTCGACCTGTGCTTTTCCGATCCTGTACACTGCCAGTCTCACGAAATTTATTAATCAGACGCGATATTGTGGTGTTACTAGGTACTTCAGAATTGGGAAATTTTAACTGGAACTCGTCTTTCACTCGTTCGTAAGATTTATATGCGCAATAACTTTCAATAATAGAAACACGTTCATCCTTTGAAAAAACCATGTTTGAACTTATACAGACACAAATGAATACTGAGATAGCACTAGTACATGTCAGTAATACACAATGGGTCAACAATGAGTACGGTAGTGCCAACTGTTATTTGGGGGAAAAATATGCCCTATGCAGAAAATATTAACCCTTAAACTTCGAAGTGCGTCCTTTTTGAAACACCCGTTAGTTAAATAAATATTGTTTCCAGATTTTTACTTTATCTTGCCCTTTCACAACTGTCAGACGTTAAACAAAACAAAATTCTCTTGCCCTGTATGAATATAGGGAAAGAAAGTATTATTATCATGTTGAGTTTTCACCAAAAATGCATGTTTTCAGGCTCCCTGAGCCCATATAAACAAGTTTTTAGTGATAGATCTGCATGTGAGCATAATACCTCTAGAACATAACTTGTATTGTGATGGAGATTTTTTTTTTTTTTTTTTTTTGGTTTAACCTCCAACTGTTTTACAATTACTGCTAATTACGTCTGTGATGGAGATAATTTGATTCTATTTTATATAATAAATTTCACTAACCTTCTATTTTAACTGCGTCAACTTTTAAAGTTTTTGGTTTCAATTATATAATTGAAACCAAATTATTATTACTATTACTGTTATTTACTCTGATGATGGTGGATCCACCGGAACACGTGTAAGTGAAAATAAAAGTTGACGCAGTTAAAAAGGAAGGTTAGTGAAATTTATTGTATAAATTTATTATATAAAATAGAATTTATTTCAAACTGCAGGATGCATTATAAAGATTTATTTTTGAATGGAGATAATTTGATTTGAAGTATAGTCTACGCGAATGGCGCTAAAGTGGCCAACTGTAGTCGGAGGGTTAATGATTTAATTTTACTAAAATATATCTTCAGTTTGAAATGGCGTAATGCTTTTTTGTATTCTTTAATCCCTAATGGTGTGTGGGATGTTCAGTTGATACTATTAACGTGTTAATATTCAGGAGGTACTCATAGACAAAAAAAGTTAGTGAAATTTTATTGCTTACAAAAGATTTCTACATCCTGATTTGTTGTTAGATTGTGAGTGATTTTTTTTTTCAGATACCCAGGAGGATATCTTGGTTACCCAACAGCTGGATATAGCACTATGCAGGCAGCTTATTACCCAGCTTTGGCTGCTACTTATTCTTACCCTCATCATCAGTTAAGGCCAACCATTATGGTCCCTGTAAGTATTATTCCTCTTTTTTTTCTATAAATTATTCATCTTCTTCTGCCCTTCATGAATTAGGCATCCCTGCTTGTTCTGAACCTCTGAAATCTGCCAATCTCTTCTTCGGATGTCCTTGGTCTCTCCATCCCTCCCTCCGATTTGTAAAGTATTATTTGATTTTTAAGTTCACATTGTTTTTATGGTGTTTATTTTTTGAGAATTGTTTTCTTATACCATCTCTGTAAATGAGCTCTTTGGTCTTTTTTGTTTTAGAACTCCTTACTAAAAACTTTTTGTAAGCCATGACATTTAAAGAGTTTTCATGTAAGTAATAATTTTTGTGACATTAAAAATAGTTTTTAACTATTATGGGGAAAAGTTTTTAAGGAAACAGAAAGGATAGCATTCAAGATTCTAAAGTTCCAAGAAAGTAGACAGATAAAAGTTAAAGATGTTAAAAAAATTCACAGAAAAGTGTTCAGAACAAAAATTGTAAGCAGAGTTAAAGGCTCTGAATAGAAACAAAAAAAGTTCATAAGTATTCTTAGAAGCAGATAATGTAAAAGTTAGCCAGATAATACTGGTAAAAAATGGGAAAACAGAAATTTTATGTAGTTGTGTAATTTTGGTTTATAGCTGGCTGAAACAGACAATGATGTTGTTGTTTAGGTAATCAGCCAAAAGGCTGGTTTGAACCTCTAGAGGCTTTACTAAGTAAAACGAAGAGTGGTGTTGTTTACCATTGCCTTCCACAGTGTTGAAAAAGTATATTTGGCCCTCTAAAAAGCATTTACTTTCCATTCTGCTAATGACACGTTTACTTTATTCACCACAGGGTCTGGTTGTATAATGAAATTCATTACTCTTGGAGGAAATAACTCTGACTATTGTCTTTTACTTATCTGACCTAATGATATGATAATAGCTCTAAATGATGATATAGTTTTAAATTATGTTTTAAAGAAAATATAAAAATTATCTTGTTTTAGACAGATTAATTAGTATTCCTTTTAAATTGAATTTACAAAATAAATACTTTTAATTTTTATTTACCGTTAATAAAGTATAGTGTAACTCCTGTTATACAGTGTTGGATGTAATCCCGGATTACCAGAAATCCAAATAATTAACATTATCATAAAGATAGTTTTTTGCGACATATAATGTGAATCATGTATTGTCAGTTTTTTTTTTGTAAAAAAGAGAATAATACTTAATTTTTTTTTATTTACACACATAATTTCCAAGTTACATATTTTACGTTGGTTTTTGAAACAATAAAATAAGTTAATTACTTATCCACAGACAATACATTTGCTAATTTAACTAATTTTATAACAATAATTAACCAAACTTACATTATTACTACACTAACTGGGAAAAAATGTGGTTATGTACCTCATTGAAAATCGTGTTGAGATACCAAAAAAAAAAAAAAAAAAAAAAAAAAAAAATCGTTAGTTTATAAAATAAACTATCCACTTAAAGAAATTATCAAAGTTAATGACTACATTTCCAGTAGGTACTGTTTCTGGTTCAAAATAAAGCAACACCAGCTTCTACTTTCCAGGTTCTTTCATTGCGTTTTGGATAATTTCATAATCTCTTCAATTCTGAAATAGGCCACAGGGTTCATGGAATTTCATTGTGTCCTGCCTTCTATGTCAGGGGTTTCCCATTCGATTCCCAGTCAGGTCTGGCATTTTTTCATCCATCAGCCTTCGTTATCTGGATTAGCATTAATGTCTAAAAACAGTCAAGATATTAAACAAAAATAAAGAATTTCTTTGTGACCAGTAGTTCATGTTTCTGTTCAGATGTCGGTCAAGATCAATGGATTCATAGGATGTACAGTCTGACAGTTAAATCTAATAGATTGATTTTTTACAGAATGGGTATGAAGCCGGAGCGAGGTTTGATGGAATTGCACAGCCAGTGTTGCCGCCTGCACCACCTGGTGTTCCTCCATCACCAGCACAGTTGGCTGCCATGGCTGGTCACAATGTTGCTCTTACACAGAAAAAGGGTTCCTTCTTGGCTGGTACTGGAGAAGGAGGATACACATTTTGGTAGTCACCAGTGATATCTCGTAAGTATATATTGGTAAATATCTTTCATCATAATTAGTATTATAAAGTTAGTTTGCATTAACCAACTTGTGTATCGGTAAGTATCTTTTTATATATAATATATATATCGGTAAATATCTTTTATCGTAATCTGTATTCTATTTTGTATTAAACTCCAAACTGAATACAAACATTTTTACTTGTGATATAAAGTTAGTTTGTATTAACCAACTCATAGAAATTGTTTTGATCACAATGTTTTGTTTGTAAAATTAGTTACATGTTAGTTTTTATCAATTTTAAGGCTATACCATTTTCCTGGGAGAGATTTGAACCTCTGGAGACATTAGTTATCTCTCAGAAGCAATATGTTTATTAAAAACAATCATTTTTTCAGTTAAATAAACAAATAAACTTTATGTCACTTAAAATAATATAATAAAATAGGAATCATGAAAATAATATCCATTACATTTGTCAATTAAGAATGTTTGGTATAGATCTTAATGGTGTAGTGTCCATATTTATAATCCAACATAATTATAATTGTACTTAATACAATTAACCATTTTAATTAACAAATAACAACTGATAAAAAATATTACATGAGAGTAATTTTATGTACTTTTTAAAAATATATTTGAATTAGTGTAACTAATTCTAAATTTTTTTTTTTTTTAAAGGAATGATGAAAATAACGTATTTATGTAAGGTCACATCAAAAATAAGTCATTAGCTACTACTTTGTAATTACTTTATTTAAAAGTACTAACTTCTATATATATATACCGTATATCCCGGCGTACAAGTCGACCCGGCGTATAAGTCGAACCTAATTTTGAAGAGTGTTTTTGTTGATTTAAGCAAGACCCGTTGTATAAGTCGAATCCGAAAAGAAAGGTACCGGTAATTCATACGAAGTTTATTTTGATAACCCACTGGTACGTCAGATTATTTAAAAACGACTCTTTAATTAGCCATCTGTTCTACACAATGAATGAAAATACCTAGCTACTAGGTTTTGATAGATAGGTATAAGATTATACATTTCAGTTTACATTACTATATTTATTTTGGGACAGAAATGGGGAAGTATTATATTGTTGACGAATTCCACCTGTCAATCAAAAGGTTTTATGGCTACCTACCTAATGTTACATTTTGGGAATACCCAATATGTCGTGTGAATGACTTTCACAGGCTACTAGTACAGTACAGTACAGTCAGGTTATTATTATGTCTTCATTGCTGTGACTACAATCATCGAGTAAGGTTATCCACCTGCTTTCGGTTATTTATTTAGTGCATTTTGTATAGGCCTATTCGTGCGTGCAATACTACCTGTAGCAATGAGTGCGGTTAAACGAATGAAATACGACTCTTCATTCAAATTAAAAGTTATCGGTTTGGCAAAAACTACAAACAACAGTGAAGCGGGTCGTAAGTTCGGTGTTAACGAAAAACTTGTGCGTGATTGGCGGAAAAGTGAAGAAAAGATTAGAGGAATGCCTCGCTCTAAATGCGCTATGCGAACAGGAACTGTACTTTGGCCGGAATTAGAGAAACATGTAGTGGAATGGGTGCTTCAAAACCGATTGAGCGGCAATATTATCACACGTTGCGCAATTCGATTGCATTCAATAAACTGGGCAAAAGATAATCCTGAACACTCGGTAAGTTTCCTGGCAACTAGAAGTTGGTGTAGCCGTTTTATGGATCGACATAACCTAGTTCTGCGACAAAAAACTAAAATCGCACAAAAACTACCAAAAGATTTAGATAACAAGATTATTAATTTTCATAGATTTGTTATAAACCTTCGAAAAAAACATGACTATGAGCTGGCTAACATTGGAAATATGGACGAAACGCCGCTGAATTTTGACATGCCTGGTAATCGCACAGTGAACGTAAAAGGTGAACATTCGTTAATTGTTAAAACAACTGGACACGAAAAAACTCGTTTTACTGTGGTTCTTTCATGTATGGCAGACGGAACAAAACTTAAGCCTTTGGTTATTTTTAAGCGAAAAATTAGGCCAAAAATTAAATTTCCATCAGGCATAATAGTACATTTCCAAGAAAAGGGGTGGATGGATGAGGCCGGTATTGACATTTGGGTAAAAAATATTTGGAATAGGCGACCTGGTGGTTTAAGAAAGAAAAAAAGCTTATTGGTGTGGGACATGTTTCGTGCGCATCTAACGGAAAAAACAAAAAAAAATTTAAAGGACGAAAATACGGATACATGTGTAATCCCGGGTGGACTTACGTCAGTGCTACAACCATTGGATGTTAGTTTAAACAAGCCATTTAAAAGTGCAGTTTATCGGGAGTGGAATAAATGGATGGCTATTGGAGAGAAAAGTTTTACTCCGGGCGGAAATATGCGTCCTGCGTCTTTAGACATTATTTGCCAGTGGGTAATTACAGCTTGGGATGAAGTGAAAATACAAACTGTGGTAAAATCATTTAAAAAATGCGGGATATCTAACGCTTTAGATTCATCAGAAGACGACGTACTGTGGGACGTAGGTGACGACGATGACGATACTGACAAGGATAGTGATGAAGCAAGGGAAGACTTGTGGGATCCATATGACGCTGCAGGAATAGACAATGGAGAGTCAGAAATTTCTGACACGGATCTATAACTGTATGTATTTTATGATACCTACCTAGGTAATTTTTTATTCTATTACTTTTTCTTTTAAAAAGAATATAGTTACGTATTTCTAACGAATATAGTGTTATGTAGTTACTTATTTCAGTTAAGTACCTCAGTGTATTTTGTTTCTCAGTCAACTACCCTGAACTTTAAAAAATTAAATTTCGTAGACCCGGTGTATAAGTCGACCTCTGTTTTTTAAACATATATTTTGCTTCTGAAACCTCGACTTATACGCCGGGATATACGGTATATATATATATATATATAGATTGATAGTTAACAGACAAGATCTCTACGACCGCTTTTAGGGACTCAGCTTCCTTCCTAAGTCTTTCGACCAGAACTGCTTTGACCTCCAACGCTGAGAGGCCCTATTTTGAACTTTATGCCGTTAGCAGTGGAACAGTCATTGAAATGAAATCCATGCCAGTTACAAAATAGTAATAAATCAAGTTCAAAATTGACAAAAAAATTTTTATATATTACCAAAAACTAGAGATTTCACTGTAAACTGCAATTTTACATTAAAACTGAATTACTCAAGTACAAAACGACTTTAATTGTAACACTATACAATTATAACTTTAAATCACTTTTTTCTCTGTACAAGAATTTATATAAGGAAATGATCTATTAAAACTACTTATAGACAGTAAATACTTTTAATAATGGTACATGGGAGAAGCATGTGAGACAATTTGAATGGAGCAATGTCTCGAACATGGCTGGATAGAACAATTAGGAAAAACTTTGTTCCTCAGCTTTAACATTATAAATATTTTATAAAAATTTATCACACTACTCCATGGATAGCTGTAGGAATAGGATATTATGTATCCAGCTTCATGGTGCATCAACTAATAGGTAAAACCGATTTAAAGTAGCTGATGCAGTTATTTTTGTCCATCTCTTGATTATGATTTGGTGTTAACCCACAAAAATTAATCCAGAATCTATTATGTTACAGTAGAACTTAATATGTTTATTATTGTTATATTTTCAAGTCATCCTATTTATTCCTTTTCCAAGTTCCCTCGGGTTAGGCCCAACACAATACCACTGAAACAACCACCCCTCCTATATTACTCCTTTTGTTTTTTTTTATAAATTCATCCATAACTGAACCCATCCACTTCACTCTTGGTCTTTCTTCTTCCATCTCCAAGTATGACATTTTTTAAACACTATCCTCCTCCATCCTACTGACATGTCAAAACCTTCATAGCTCTGTCTGTCTACTCTTCATGTCAGGCTATCCATCCCTAATAGTTCCCTAATTATTCATTTTTCATTATATTTCCTGTTTTTCTGAACACAATCCTCTTAAACTTCATTTCTGCTTTCCTGCTACCTACCCATGTTTTTGCTGCATAGTTGTTTAGGTCATCTGTCCAAAGGCTGGTTTGAACCTCTAGAGGCTTTACAAGTAAAACAAGGAGTGAGGTGGTTTACCATTGTCTTCCTTGCTGAGTGGAAAAGTATGCTAATATCAGCATGCCAGGCCCTCTGACAAGCATCTACTTTCCACCCTGCAAATGACACCTTCACTTCATTCACCGCAGGGTCTGGCTGTATAATTATGATATTCTCAGAGAAGATAGCTCTGACTAGTGTCTTTTACACCTCTACCTCTTCTGTTCTTAAATGCTTCAGTCATATAATTGGCTGACCATGTGAAAAGAAATTGTACTTTTTTTGTAGCCCTGGAACTAGCAGATAGAGTGCAAATCATTTAACACTCCTCTTGCCTGTTATAAGCGAGGCATAGTTACTGTTGTTGTTGTTTAGGTCAACAGCCAAAAGGCTGGTTTGAACCTGTAGAGGTTTTACTAAGTAAATTGCGAGGAGTGAGGTGGTTTACCATTGCCTTCCTCACTGAGTGGAAAAGTACACTTATCAGCATGCCAGGCCCTCTGAAAAGCAAATATTTTCCACTCTGTAAATGACACCTTCACTTCATTCACCACAGGATCTGGCTGTAAAATGAAATTCATTACTTTCAGAGGAGATAACTCTGATTAGTGTCTTTTACACCTATACCTCTTCTGTTCTTAAATGATTCAGTCTTTTAATTGGCTGAACATATGATAAGAAACAGAACTATTTATTTTAGCCCTGCAATGAACAGATTGAGTGTAAATAATTTGACACTCCACCTGTCTGTTATGGGCAGACATAGTTACTATTAACACAAAATGTGAGTCAATGGTTCATAATTTTCTTACAGTATATAGGACTTTGTGATCCCAAGCTAGTCTTCTCACGCGTCAGAAGAAATCACTTGATTTCTACAGCCTTTTACTTAACTTTTCTAATTTTCCATCTGATAAGAAAACAGTCCCCAAGTATGGGAATTTTTTAACTTCTTCCAGCACCTTACCTTTTAGCCATATTGGATATCCATTGCCTTCCCTCCTTATATTTCTGAAATTCTCAAGTACTAATGTTATTTTATTTTTGTTTTTTAGAGGATTTGGTGAAGGTGGCACTACTGACTATAAAATGTTTCTCCACCGACTTACATATGCAGTACTGCCACAATAACAACAACAATACTACTTGATCTGATCTTCAGATTGTAGTCAGCCAAATTTTCACTAAACAGTAATCATATAAGTTACCCCTTTTCTCCCTTATTATTATTGATTATTATAATTATTATTAAAAAAAAAATTTTGCTTGTAATAATGAAAAATTATTTTATCATTTTACTTCATTGAGGGTTCTCGGTTCTCACCGACCAAATTGGTGGATGCTTTTAAGTAATTAAGTGATGTGGTTACATATTTTATGATAAACGATGGTGATTATTATTTATTGTATGCTACTGTGATTGGTTTGTGATTTTAAATCATTCAATCATCTTGCATAAAATATTTAATTGATTTCCAAGACTAGACTAGACAATTTATTATTATCATGATTATTATTATTATTACTATTATTATCATAATTATTATTACTATTTTAGTCGATATATGAATTGATCTAATGACTGTGCAGAATGCAAATTGTTTAAGGGAATAGGTGGGTGCCAATATAAATCTCGTCTAGTATTTGAAATTGCATTCGCATCAATGCGTCAAGTAATAGAATATTTCCTTCTTTATTATTTTCATCATCGTCAATTGTTAAAGGTCCTGTGAATGGAGATCGAGAAATATATGGTTGGTAACTTAATTTTTATCCATGATTTATTATCAGGTTTCAAAAGTTTTAATCATAGTTTTCTTGTGCCTTTCATAAATCTAATTTTGAATAAAATTATGAAGAAATGTTAGGTAAATGATTGATATTTTTTCGATTATTAGATTGTTTCATATTGTTTTTTAAAATTTTTAAGTATTTCTTTAGTAATTTAAATATTTAAAAAATGGATTAATTAACAATAAACACTGTTTTCTTGTATTACCAACATTTCTTTATGTAGGGATAAATTATTTATTTACTACAGTAGTAATCTTTGAAGGCCATATGGGTTTTATGTTTTCTAACTTCTGAAAATTGATAATATACCATCAAATGATTATATTGTTGATTTATTGTCGCTTCTAAATTATAATTAAATTTTCAAAAATTAATGTTGATGTTAAAATTGACGTTGATGAATTTTTTTCAAATAGCCTTAATAAAATTTGTATGTAAGGTTCGATATAAGCATAATTTATTTTAAGTCAAATTGTCTATCCCTTGCATTTTTTTTTTTTAATTTCAATATTATATTATTTTCTATGAGGGGGAAGGAGGTTGTGTTCTTGGAAAAAAAAAATTTGTAATAAAAACCACTGATATCATCGTATTTTCACTTGATTAATTTTTTAGCGCTTTGAAAAATTACAGTTGTTTATTAGAGATAATCTTTTTATTGATGATTTTAATAGGTAAAAAATATTCTAAAATTTACTGTACCTAGTATGTAATTTTATACATACGTTATCAATTGAATTCATGTAAAAATTATTGTACTATACAATTAATCAAAAGTAAATTCATGTTTAAAAATTATATAAATATCAATACGAGATAATGAGGTTTTTTGTTTTCCATTGGTTACTGCAGGCCTTTATTGTATTTTTAAGATTAATTTGGTATTATTGACATAAAAGCAATGATTTTTCTTTGGTTTTTTTAATTATGGATTTATTAATACATTACAAGTATATAAATATTTCCTGTTTTATGAAAAAGCAATGCTATTTTATACCTTGTTTACTGTTAAAAAAATTACATTACATCTTTGTAATTGTTAATTCAACCCTCTTGGTTTTGCCTCAAATTTATTGGTTGTCCGCTGGCATATATAGGTCTAATATTTAAATTATAGACTAATATTTCTCATTGTCTTGTGGCAGTGTTGTGTGAGCTCCATTTCTAAAAAATGGAATGACTGCTGTCCAGTTACTCCACCGTGTTATATTGCTTTATAACGTAGCACTACCCCACTTATGGTAATAAAAAGATTTTAAATGTGCAATATTTAAATAATGATTGTGGATTATTAAACAATGTGTAGTGTTCAAGAAAGTAATAAACATGGCTGTCAAAGTAACTCTTTCGTATCAGGCTGTTAATCAAACTGTTAATTTTTATTTATTTTATTTTGTTATAATCTTGTCCCCTCAAAGTTCCTTATGATTACTTTTTGATTTACCCGAAAGTTTTGTAGTAGCATTAAAAATTTGGTTGAGTAACCAAGTCAAATTGAACCTCCTTGACTAAGTGTTGATCAAATAAGGCACAAAAAATCATATTGTATAAAATTAAAAAGTAGTGATTTTATATTATGATTTAATTTCTGTTGTCAAAAGCTGAGTTGAAGGTGGGTTGAATATTGATAAAGAAAATAAAAATTAATTTTTTGTAAGAACAGCCTTTATTTTTTTTATGTAAGTTAAGCATCAGTGGTTTGGTCAACGAAGTCGGAACAAATAAAGATCAGTGAAACCTAATTGGTTAAGTACAGGCACAAATTTGTCATTAGCCTTCGAGTGGACATTTAGTCAAAATGTTAGTTTTCGGGATCGAACAAATTTTAATTCTATTAGAACACCATGTAATCTTATTTAGAGCAGCTAATTGTCTTATATCACTGATAATTTCTGTTATTCCCATTAAAATTTACAAAATATTGTTCTATATCTAAATCCAAAAGATTGAGTATTTAAATTTTAAAATATATAAATCTCTTACTGTTTTATTGAGATGTTTGAATTAGACAAAGGAAATAAATAACTTGATTTGACATGTACATCATAAAAATCTTCCATTACATTCTTCATAGCATGACCAAACCACAGTCACAGTGCGCAGTGGTGTTATTAAAGAGGGGTTTAAAGAGAATGATGTTTTGGGGTTCATATTTCTTCAGCTTTGTTTAAGATTTCAAACGTTTTTGAACTATTACATGCTCTTTTGAAAGGCCATGTCTCCAGTGGAACAGTCAACAGATCTGTGGTGTGTACCATTTAAGGGCTTTAATTATTAGTCAAACCACCCAACAATTTTTTTATACACTAAATTTTATTTTACCTTTTTCCTGTTTTTCAGCTCTGAAAAAATCAGTAACCATTCAGTTTTTCATCTGTTTACAATTAAACTGTAGCTGATTTAATATTTAAATCCCATTTCTGTAAACATTCCTAAGGAAATTAAAAGAAACTATGTGATATTTCTAAATTATAAAAACCGTCTTTATAAATTTACTGGAATACTTTTTACTACCCACAGAAAATTTAAAAGTTTGCTCTGAATCCATTTACGAAAATGAAACAGCTATGTAATACAGTGCTGGCCACTTCATAAACGGCTGTTTTTCATTGATCCAAAGTTGGAATTTTGAATTAAATTTATCGCTTCTATGAAATCACTTAATGTTTCAAATTTTCTATATATATTATTATTATTGGGGTATAAAATAATTAACACTTTCTTTCTTACTCGACATTCTGTTGTGTTCTTGATAAAATTTTAGATGTAAAATGACTTATTAGATACATTGTAACTTCTCCATACACAAAGTACACTAACCACTTGAATAATCACCATTTATGTTTAATTTTTTTTTCTTATATCTCATTATCATTCAACAAATACTTCCTTGTTGATTGACACTTAATAAAAATTGCGGTGCTATGATCTCGGAATCGGAATTTAGAATGTTCTTATTATTAAAACCATCATCAAAGAGGTATTTTATCCCCAGTTATAATTTAATTTGAGTGTCTTCTCGAAAAAATCTTTTTTACAACATACCTGGAAAGTATTGATATTTTTGTGTGCTTATTTTGCTGGGCTAAATCGTAACCGAACGAAAAATTACTTAAATGTTTGACTGTGACTGATGCGCCCTATGTGCTTTCCTACTTTAAAGTATGCTCACTTCACTTTACACTAGGGCCCTGGCTCTTTTATAGGACAGTAGCAGTAGTGTATCTTAATATGACAATACTCAATTTTTTTTTATTTGTATACATTTATGGAAGAAAAAGAGTGTTGGTATGAATGTACTTTGTGTAAATGGTAAATGTTTATCAATCTGACTGTAATGGTTTTCATTCAGCTACAACTGTTTAAAAAATTGTTCTAAGTGCTCTATTTAAAAAAATATTTTATACATTTTTTGGCTTTTTTTAATATGCCAGAGGGCTATGGTCTTTAGTGATTCCGCAAAAGATAATTTTATTTTTTTTTATTTATTTATTACTTTACATGTATTGTGCGTGTTAATTTTTGTATGCAGTTAGCTTGTTATATCCTGTTAGTATTAGTGTAATTAAAAATATTACATGGGTATCCATGGATCAAATATTTGTTGAAACTCATTTACGGATTGCCCTCTTTTCGAAAAACAAATTTTGTATAATTTTTTTACACGTTTAAGATTTGTTACTTATTGACAGCAGTTTTTGTTTTCTATAGTCTGTTGATTTTATATTATTATTTTTGTTAAGATCTGTGTGTACATATTGAATTGATTATAATTTGTGCAAATGTATAAATTTAATTTATTATTGATAATCAAGTGTGAATTAATATTATCAATTTTTTAAGTTTTGCAATATATATTTGTTCTTTTAAAATTGTTCCACATTGTTGGAATGGCTAAACAAAAAAGAAAAACTAGTTATATTTCCCGATCACATCATTTGGTATCGATTAAAAATAAAAAAACGTATCAATTGCTCATCTTTATATTTTTTTATTTATAATTGTATTATTTTAAGGAAATCATGTTAACAATACTTTATAACTAGAAAAAGGTATGTACCATTTAAAAAAAGTTACGGTTAACATTTTATTTAAAACGTGTACACACATTTCTTTCATATTGGATAAGATTTTTCAAAAAAAATACTGAAGGTATTCATATTGTTTTATTGATCTTATGTTATTTGTGTAATATTCGTTATTATAAATGTTTTAGAGGAAACATCAGAACAATACAATAAATAATCTGCAGCAGTCAAAGAGTATTTGGCTGAATTTTTAGTAGATTATTTTTAATTTTCTGCACATTTTATATCGGTCACTAATTTTTTTTCTGTTGATGCGTGTACTCGTGTTAGGATGTAAAAGAAAACTGTTGGGCATGTAGGTGGTCATGTGATTTCAATAACAAACGTGTTTAATATCTGATCGAGCAATCTGTTTTTAAATATCTTTATTATCATTGTCTGTTTTGAATTCACATGGTCATTGTTGCTGTATAATGTATATTACATTATTTAGCAACATATCTACATAACCGCCAATAGATTTTTACATATCATTTTTTCATTAGACGCATCGAGTGGACTATTAAACTGTAACCAGAAGTCTGCTATCGTTTCATTTAATCTCGATTCGTTGTCCATTCGTTTGAGGAATAAGCATTCCTCAATATTGTACTGCTAGTTGTATCTTATTATTTTGTTCAAAGACAATTAGTTATATAAATATATTTAATTTATGAAAAATAAAATAAATGATTGTTTGTGTTAAATTATGGTTACTTATTTTGTACTTTCCTTTCAATAAATAAATCCCGAAACAATTGCATATCTTCAGCTCTAAAAGAGCAACAAAATGGAATAAAGACAGGTTGTTCAATATTGTAATCAAAGTGAGGATTTTGTTTGTCTACATCATTTGCATTACCACTTACCATGAGGATTGTAGAAACTGAAGTTCCTAGTAGTATCTCTAGATAGATTTTGTCTTGGGGCTTCTATACCAATCAAGTTTGTGATAAAATATCATCTGGGGTATTCGCACTAAAACAAATTGCCTGATTAAATGATAAAAAATTACTAATGGCAGCTTATCATGGCCTCATTCTGTCTCATATCCGTTATTGTATCTTAGTATGGGTAATATGAATAGGGTTTTTAAAATTCAAAAGAAAGCTATTAGGTGGGAGCTAACCTCATGCAGGCCACTATTTAAGGAGCTTAAATTGCTTACAGTTCTTTCTCTGTACATTTTTGAGGTGATTATGTATCAAAATAATTTTATGCAGAATTTTAATGTTGACAATCATTACACGAGAAACAGAAATGATTATTTTGTGGCTAATTTCTCCACAAAATTGTTTGAACAAAAACCTATTTATGCAGGAAGAAAATTCATGAATAAATTACCCCAATTTTTAAAATGTGATAATTTGCATTTCTTTTAAAAAAATTGAAAAATTACTTGATTGGTAAACTTTTTATAGCGTACAAGAATTTCTTTCTTGATTTCTTGATAGTAGTGGTACACTGTGTGATTCTTATATGTATAGGTATCGGACGAACTGATGTCCCATAGCCGAGCGAGTGAGAGGGAGATATGTGGCTTAACTACGCGTGCGCTCAAGGGTCTTTACCAATATAATCCAGATCTGAAAACATACTACAGTCGTTATCTTGCTTGTTAGTTTACTGCATGCATAAACGCTTGCTGACAACAATGAGTAAAATTAAAGGCAATGTTATTGGAACGGCGCGTATGGCTTGTGCGAGTGAGAGCGTTATGCATTCTCTCACTACCACGGCTAGGGGACATTAGTTCATCTGAATACTCTATTTCAGGTGTTATGACTGTCATGTCCTATACTCCTCCTGGACGCAATTAAGAAATTGCATGTTAATAATTTTACACCTTTACACCAAGTATTTGTGATAAAAGTGGATTATGATACACTTTTTTTAATTTATTTAAAGTCATATCAACTACTTGGTCATAAGTGACTTCGGTGGAGTATGTAACATTAACTGTGGGATTCAACATGTGAAAATTTCCAGACCCTGGCTGGGAATTGAACTCGGGACCTCCACATGGCAGGCCATTGCGCTAAATACTACGCTACAGAGGCGGCCAAAGTATATCATACACATTATTTAACACTGTTGTAAGTTGAAACTAGATATAGACTGATGTTTTCCCTGCCTGAAATGAATCTTTAGAATATATCACTGTAAGATAAAGCTCAGGTTGTATAGGTATCGGACGAACTAATGTCCCATAGCCGAGCGAGTGAGAGGGAGATATGTGGCTTAACTACGCGTGCGCTCAAAGGTCTTTACCATTATAATCCAAATCTGAAAACATACTACAGTCGTTATCTTGCTTGTTAGTTTACTGCATGCATAAACGCTTGCTGACAACAATGAGTAAAATTAAAGCCAATGTTATTGGAATGGCATGTATGTTGAATAAAGTCTTGAGTGTAAATTAATAAATTGTACCAAGATATAAAAAATAGAAGGAAAATAAAGTTTTCTACGCTTATAATCATTGCCAGATAAGGTGATAATAGTAGAGGGGGAAATAAGTAAAAACTAAACTGCAATAATCCACTACGGACGATGTTACATGCAATTATTTATTAATTTGTGCAATGGTAGAAAAACAAAAATTTCAGAATTGGAATTTTAAATACTTGTATACTACTGTTTGCAGCAGTTAGTTGAATTGGCTAAGTTACCATAGACTGTGAATTATTAAATTTATACAGTCTAGAAGCTTCATTAGAATTTGGCAGTCAACATGACTGCAGTGACCAGCAGCTTCACACACATATCCTCATAATCCTATTGTAGTCTGTAATGCTGCAGATTTTTTCTGTGGTAGTAAATTTATTTATCCTCTCAAAATTACAATGAAATTGTAAAATGACCGGTAAGAGTTTTGCAGAAACTGCGTTGTACTAACAATTCAAAGGTGTAACAAAAGGTTAAGGATATCTGGAGTAGGTAAGAGTTTGAAAATATGGCACAAACATCACAAAAACGTATAAATTAAAAATCTATATATAAACTTAATTAAAAAATGAAATTGGAATGGAAATTCCTTTAGATTCAACAAAACGTTGCTATTATAGAAGAAAAACTAATGTAAATAAATGAAAAGGTTATTTTTTTGTTAGTTTTTGTTATTTTTATTATTTTTCACTGAAAAATCTTACCGGCCCGATAAAGACAGAGATATAATAAATAAATTGCTTTTGTTAAAAAAGGTACCATTTTTGTTAAAGTAAACTCTTGAAAATGTTAGCAATAACGTAAAACACTAAAGCTATTAAAAAGGTCGGGCCGGTAAGATTTTTCAGTGAAAAATAATAAAAATAAAAACTAACAAAAATAACAGAATTAAAAAAAATAACCTTTTCATTTATTTACATTAGTTTTTTTTCTATAATAGCAACGTTTTGTTGAATCTAAAGGAATTTCCATTCCAATTTCATTTTTTAATTAAGTTTATATATAGATTTTTAATTTATACGTTTTTGTGATGTTTGTGCCATATTTTCAAACTCTTACCTACTCCAGATATTCTTAACCTTTTGTTACACCTTTGAATTGTTAGTACAACGCAGTTTCTGCAAAACTCTTACCGGTCATTTTACAATTTCATTGTAATTTTGAGAGGATATCATAACGTTTTGTTGAATACTTTATATAATTTCTAAAAATAAATTGACTATTGATGCGACCGTTTCTGCAAAACTCTTACCGGTCAGTTTACAATTTTATTGTAATTTTGTGAGGATATAATTTACACTTGTACGTTTTATTATGTGTTCAAATTAAGATATAAATTTAAACCAAGGAAAATGAAAGTTAACACAAGCATAGATATTTTATTGAAAACTGAACATTTCTTGTATGGTCTTAATTTGACATCAAAATACTAATGACAGAGTTATAATAATTATAGTTTTTCTATTCAACACAAGACAGATTAGTTTTAAACTTTGAAAAAAACTCATATCGAACACAAAATGCTTTTAAAATTTTTAAATTCAAAATCTAACATGAAAATTGTGATGTATTGAAACTAAATTATTAGTCCAGGAAACGTCTTCAGAACTCTTTTTTAGTGTGACCCTTGAGGCTGTTTTGTTGCACTAATTGAGTAATGATGCCTACATAAGCCTTGGGCTTGTGCATAGGTAATGATATGTGGTGATTTACAGATGAAAAAACGCCAGACCTGACCGGGAATCGAACCCGGGACCCCGGCATAGTAGCCAGTTGCGCTGACCACTACACCACGGGCCGGGCAAAATTTCAATTGTTTGAAATCAGGTTCAAATGTAGACAATTAAAGCCGTAGATCTGGGCTTGCATTAAGCTTGTCAGTACAATAACCCCACCAAGTTACTCAGAAAACAACGTCCGCCATTGCCTTTATTTTCGGCGTACCCCGGGTTGGGAACCGCTGGTTTAGGTCAACAGCCGAAAGGCTGGTTTGAACCTCTATAGGTTTTACTAAGAAAACAAGGAGAGAGGTGGTTTACTATTGCCTTCCTCACTGAGTTGAAAGAGTATGCTTATCAGCATGCCAAGCCCTCCAAAAGCAACCAATTTTCAACCACAGGACTTGGCTGTATAGTGAAATTCATTACTTTCAGAGGAAATAACTCTGGCTAGTGTCATTTACACCTCTACATTTTCTGTTCTTAAATGGTTAAGTCATATAATTGGCTGACTATATGATAAGAAACAGCATTTTTTTTGTATGTAACCCTGAAACCAACAGATCGAGTGCAATAAATTTAACACTCCACCTGCCCGTTATGGCCAATTATGAAAATAGGGAATAAAAATATTGTTTCATACTGATTCTTCGAAATTTCACCGGAAATACACGTTTCCATGGCACCTGAACCCAAAAAATAATGCAATAAGGCTAGCTGTCGTTACATGTTAAATAGATATAAAGACAGGGAACTTCCTTAAAATGTACAGAATTCGTATGCAAGCAAGTACAATACATGATTACAGAAAACGTTTTTGTCTATATTCAGCAAAAACTGCTGTCTGTTGTTACGCAGAATAATAAGCAGCTGAGTTCGCTTATTGATGGCATGAGCAAAGAAACTCTCCCACTGGAGGAACTTCAGACAGAAAACATTGATTTAAAACATTATATAAAAATGTTAGAATACGTATTGTATAAAATAAATTATTTATACAGTTATTCCTACTTACAAAGGTTGATTTGGAGAAAAACAACGCAATGTTTATCGCCAACGGCCATACCATGTTGAATACACCGGTTCTCGTCTGATCACCGAAGTTAAGCAACATCGGGTGCGGTTAGTACTTGGATGGGTGACCGCTTGGGAATACCGCATGTTGTTGGCATCTGCTTTTTAATTAAAAATTTTTACAATTTCTTTTACAAAATTAAAATATTTTTACATCGGTTTTCATGGTCAGAAAAAATTATTCTTTTAATTTAAAAAAAATAGGTAATCCAAAAAAATAAAATAATACCATATTTTATTTCAATAATTTTCTTCTACAGAGCTAATTTATTGCTTTCACGTACATTCAAGTCGAACAGAGGTTGACTTTCATTTTTCATCATTCACTCATGATTAAAATTAAGTTAGGTTTACATAGTTTACTAATGATTAAACGAGGTTATATTTTTCATTATTTACAATGACAGGAGAAACTCGTGTGCGTGTTTTACATAATTTTTTTAGTTTTTTTAAAGCTGTGTCTACTGCATCTTGGTCATTAGCAACTATTTATTTTGGGCTAAAGAACAAAATAGAATAGTTTTTTTTGTTTTACGTCTGACAGTTTTGCCATTTATTTTGAATGCAGACGGTGGATAAAGATGATAATGAAAATGAGTCATGAAAAAATGCCAGACCTGACCGGAAATCGAACCTGGGACCCCGGTATAAAAATAGTAGTGGTAGGTTTAAAGGTGATTTTCAAATTTTTCATATCTTAACCGGAAATCGAACCGATGTGGTTCGATTAAATACTCATGATTTTTTTTTTTTTTACTTTCTCTTGCCTATAAGATTATGTAGGAAGGAAAGTATTGTTTTCATGTCGATTTTTAGAAATCGAGTTTTTACCGGTTCTACACATTTAAAGACCCCCTGAACCCAAAAAACATGTTTTTAACGATTGGTCTGTGTGCGTGCGAGCGCGCGCGAGTGTGAACAGAATATCACAAGAACGGAACGTCGTACGAAATTGAAACTTAAAACTAAGTTAGATACCACTAGAGGACCTGACATGAACATTTTCATTAAAATCGGTCAACCGGAAGTAGTTTATTCGTGTCATTTTTCACTGTATTGCGAATTTCTCGAAAACGGCTTCTACGATTATTTTAAAAATCGCCTCATTTACTAAAATTTTTATGCTCTCCATAATAGGGTAGGGCGCCATGTCTGCTGAAATTCTTGGGGAGGCTGTTTCTTCGTAAAAAAATTGTTTTTTTAAGATTTCGGCTCTAATATGCATTCATCCCAAAAATATATGTAATAAAAGTTGTAGAGAATTTAAAATCCTACAACATTTATTTTGTTCAGCGCTTAGTTTAGCGATGATGGGCGATTTTCTATTTTTTTCTCACGAAAATGTGTAAAAAAATATTTTTTTTGTATAAGATTTCTGCCTTAGAATACATTTTACGACAAAAGTATATTATCAAATTTATAGAAAATTAAAAGATCTTTTATTGAGAGAGTGTTTCTATACTGAGCCTAGTTTAGCGTGAAAGAGTGATTTCCGTATTTGTAAGCCAAACTGAGGTTGATTTTCATTTTGCGTCTTTCAATCATGATTAAAATTAGGTTATATTACATGAGGTTAGTTTTTTTTGTTCATCTTTTATGTTTTGTAACTAATATAATAAATTATATTGGTCAATATATGCATTGGCAAAAGAAGTGCGTGAGTGTTTCACACCAGATTTTTAAAATTACTGGAATACCACAAATATAAAAAAAGATGCCAACAACATGCGGTATTCCCAAGCGGTCACCCATCCAAGTACTAACCGCACCCGATGTTGCTTAACTTCGGTGATCGGACGAGAACCGGTGTATTCAACATGGTATGGCCGTTGGCGAAAGCGGTGGCATTATTTTCTTGTAAATCAACTTTCGAAAGTAGGAATAAATACAGGTTTCTACGATTTTCGTAGTAAGTACTCTGTAATTCGTATATTTTGAGCGAGTTTCCTGTATTTATTTTAATTTTGGTAATTTTTTATAATTTCTTTTTATAATTTTACATATTTTTTTTATTATAATTTTAAAATCGAACCTACCCAAACACAAATTCGAAATATTAAGTAATAATCCACTACACATACACACATGTAACATGTATACGGTGCTGCCGCCTAACGTCAATCGGAGGAGGAGGACATTTTCCGAGATCCGAGATAGATGAAAATGTACTAAATCGGGTCCCGCGGCATTAAAATTATTGAAAATAAATGTTTGCAGTTTGTTTTTAATACTGAAATGAAGACTAAATGTCGTTTAAAGTGAAACAATGTTATACTAAAGCATTGGAAACATGTTTTGATCAATAATTAAAAGAATATAGATAAATGTGAAATTCGATCAAAGTTGTTAGCGCTAAATAAGCAGTTCGCTTGCGCCGGCTGCGAAAACTCTTACCGGGCGCATTTCAAGCGAAATGCTTGATTAAGAACAGTACCTACTTCCCACTAGGTAGATAAAAGTGATGTCTAATAAATGCAATTAACTGTAATAAAGAGTTTTGATTTATCCTTTTAATTGTTGAAAGAAGTGCTAAAAATTTTGATGTCTAGGCTTCCAAAAAAACCTTGAAATACTTTCCTGAATCACTTTTCAATTGCTAGTAATTCCACAAAACAATCTTTTATAAAATTTAAAGAAAATTGTAGCCTATTAAAAAAAAACCAGTAATGGCATGTAAGAATAGACATTGGATTTACTTTCTGAAAACAACTGTTTAAATTAACATGGATTAAATAAATTTGGTGACTCTTGCCTCTAATGCAATTAGCACCCACTCGTCTGCTTATGACAATAGTAGTGATAACCAAGTACACCACAGGCAGTAATTTTTTGGTTAGCTTCAGTAACTAAGGCCTGGTGGCCACTGCAAGCGGAGTGAAGTTGTGCTAAGTTGAAGGGGGTGGAAACTAAAGGGTGATTCAAAAAGAGCGCCGGTTTTTAAACGGCTGGAAAATTTTTGTTTATCGGTTGGCAACATTGTTTGACCTCATTTCTATTTTGGAGAACATTCCGATTGACGATTCAGTTGTAGTTTCTCTTGTATGCACAGCGAGTGACAGTTTGGTGCGGCTTTTGGTCGGGCCTTTGTCATCGGCCCTTACTTTTTTGAAAATCAAGAAGGACAAGCCGTGACAGTAAATGGAGACCGATACCGTACGATGATTAGGGAGTTTTTGTGGCGTCATTTGGACGGAATGGACAGTGACGAGTTGTGGTTTCAGCAGGATGGTGCCACCTGTCACGCTGCAGGAAAAACAATGTTGTTGCTCCGTGAACGGTTCCAGGATCGCATCATTTCTCGTAATTCCGACCATCAATGGCCACCAAGGTCGTGTGACTTGACGCCTTGTGACTTTCATCTTTGGGGTCATCTGAAGTCATTGGTGTATGCCAATAAACCCCGAAACATCAATGACTTGAAGGAGGAAATTCGACGTGTTATCGGGCAAATGGAAGTCGAAACTTGTCCTACAGTAATATCCAATTTCATGGACAGAGTTGATGCGTGCCAGCGCAGTAGAGGAGGACACATGCATGACATCATTTTTCATACATGAAATCGGAAGGAAAGTTGAACTTGTTGATGTATTTATTTTCAGTTTTTCAATAAAATAAATCTCTTAATTTGATATATCAAAACCGGTGCTCTTTTTGAATCACCCTATAGGAGGATAGGGTAGCTGTCAGTATCGAAGAAACATGTTGAGCACTTCTCGTAAGAAGCTTGAATTTGTGTTGTTACGTTCGGATTCAGACAATTCCGATACCGAATCAACGTACTATACTAAAAGCCTTCAGATAAACCATAGAAAAGAGTGCGAAAGTTCATATCTATGTGGAAGACTGCAACACGGTGAGTTTCATACTCTCTGAAGAACTCGACAACAAGCAATTCAAAAATCATTTTCGGATGACGAGATGAATTTAATGAAATTTTAGAGACAGTTAAAAACGACCTGACAGGATTAGACACAAACTTCAGGAAAGCTATAGGAGCGAAGGAATACCTGAAGGTAAGCCGCGTGCGGCTGCCACCTCAATCCAAATAAGTCCTTTAAATTTAGAGGCCATGTAATTTTTGTCGGATACATCGTACAGGATACTCGTTCTCTAACGCATCCATAAACTGATAAGGAACAGAATAGTATTGAACTCCTAACACTGAAACCATGCGATTCGGCAAAAACATACAAGATCGATTTGTGCGGGAGGTGCAGTCAGCTTTCAAAACGGACCAAGGCAGCAACGAATATTAGTGCGAGTAAGCCCAGTGACGCCACTCACTCCGCTACGCATCATGTGTCCGCCCAGACATAGATAAACACGGGTTCGTTTTTACAGCTGAGTCCACTTCACTCAATTCCACTCGCAGTGGCGGCCCGGCCCAACGCTGAATACTTTATCACCTGCGATTCCAATCGCAGAAAGGTGTTTTAAAAAACTCCATAAGTATTTACGAACCGTCAACGACTCGGTTCAACCAAAAAATACAGTGCACGCAAATGACTGATATTGGTCAATCTCTTCTGTAGTTTAAAACTTAGTGGATAATTTACCGACTGTTTCTTGTTTTTGGTTAATAATTCATTCTCCCTCCTTACGAGCAGTGTAATCAATTTAACTGATAGCCCCGAACACGGATAGCAGAGGAGCACAACTATCAATCCTATACATAGGTACATTTCTACGTTACAAAATACATAGAGCTATCGTGTTCTTTACTCAGTGTATATTACGTTCTGAGAGTAATACTATTCTACAAATCTATACGCCCAAGTTTGGAATAAAAATGGCAGATATTAGTCAATCCCTTGCGTAATACTAGCTATAAAATTTAACTTGCTTAAGATTGGGACCTGCTACATTTTTGTTAAGTATTAGTTCAATCTTCGTCCGTAAGAGAGTGGTGTAATAATTTCGTTATCCCCGAATTTAGATGGCAGAAAAAGCAACACTGGCACAGTTCGCCTAAAAAACAAATTACCGCTAAACTAAGCTTTATACAAAAAAAATGTTTGAAATAAAAGTTGTTCTTTAAGTTCGCTAAAATCGAATCTATTATTTTTCTATGCCATTAAGATATTTGATCAGTTAGTATATGCGTGAACTGTGGCTTCGCAGAATCTGACGGTTTGTAGGCGCCACATATTACTAAATACTGTAGGTAAGGGCTGTATGAAGCGAGGAGGTAATCGTTACCACTTGGGATAATCCTATTTAAAAGATTTCAATAAAGTATCCGAAAGTCACGTCAAAATAAAGATGGTTGGATGGATTACTCTGTCCGACTTTTTCTTTGCGGTTGTAAGTCATAAATTTACCTTTTTAGTTGAAAAAAAAAATCCGCCTGTACAATAACAAGATGACCACATGGTCAACTCAACGTAAAAATCCATTGAATTAATAATCTCTGGCTTATTAATTTGCCAATTGTAACAAAAAGTTATATTGCTATTGTGTTTGCTTTTTCAGTACATAGAAAAAAATATGTAACTTGCGTACATTGTTTTTTTAAATATATGATTTACCTGGACAAACCGCTTTGAACAGCAGCGTTCCAAGCGGGTATTTTAGAAAGTAGAGTTATGTTCGTTGCTTAGACGTTTGGAGGTAGAATTAAATGTTTATGTAGTGGTCTTAACAATATTTTTTTTAGGTTAAAGGATTTGCTTAGTTAAATCTTAATTTATTTAAAATGATAAATTTATTCGTACGATGTGTTGTAATAAGTACGTTTTGGCTTATGGAAGCGTAACCTTTTATAGTGTTGTTATTATTGTTTTACTCATCATAGTGACTCACAAAAAATTAATCTCACCTGCAGGTTAGTAAAGATTTTTAACTATTGTTACAATGAAAATTGATTTAGACATAATCCTCAGCATCTACTGGAATTTAAATTGAAACTTATTTTGATTGACCATTATTTTTATAGTAAATAATACTAAAATGCTTCTAACAGAAAAGTTAGGTTATTGGTGATCTACCTAAAAAGAATTCATCTTTATTAGCTGTGGAAATTAGTGACATTTAAAAATTTTTACTGGTATCAGCCCCTGATAACACTACCTAAATTCAGTTTGATTTTAAATCACCTAATTGGTTTATGTTGAGGGTTAGGTACGGGTAACGGCTCTTAACATCCCACCAAGTAGCAGTATTGTGATCTTATTTTCATGTGGCAGTCAATTTATATTGTTAATGTACTGTTTCTTCCATAGCCAACTTATTATTGTGGTCTGCAACTCATTTGAATACCGGGTGGCCCATGTGTCAGTTTCATCACATATGGATGAAGTAAAAATGAAGACATTACTAGTTAACGGAATAAGAAACCTACAGGAAATAAAACAGATTTATTATTTGAACTGTACTTACATAATACCTTTATTTTTTTATTATTTTTTTTATGACCACAAAGGATCACTTTAGTCTGTTTGGTTAGTTCTTTTTCTTCGGCAGTTTATTTCCTTTTCATTTCTTTCTTGCCAATACTTTTTCATTCTGTCGGATCTTGCTTTTCTCAATTCATCTGAACAAACCTGTTCTTTTCGTTTAATTGATCTTACTGATAAAATTTTGTTTTTGTCATTAATTGTTTCTTTGTAAACCGGTGTGCGATCTTTGACATCAGCAATTGTTGGATTTAATTCTGTTCTGTCTTTTTTGATTTCTTCAAGCCAAGGAATTGTAGCTCCTTCTGTTTTTGCACACATGAATTTTTCTACAATTTTTCTTAATAATTGGTTTTCTGGAGTTCTGAGGATATGCGAAAAGAAAGAAAGTCTCTTTTTGTGCATTGCATCAGTGATTGGTTCTATTTCTTTATAAATCTGTTCTCTTGGTAAAAGTCTGTGCTGGTTGTCAACTATGTGTTTCTTGTTTATGCAGGTTCTAAGAATCCTTCTTTCTATTTTTCTTTTATTCCGTTTCCATCAATACTGAAGAGGGTTTCACTGCCGTACATTGCTTGTGATCTTAGAACTGCTTTGTACTGTTTAAGTTTTGTGTGAATGGAAAGACATTTTTTGTTGTAAGTGTTTTTAGTAATTTGCTGTCCTTTGGAAAGTTTAAAAATTCTCGCATTCCATGCTGCCCTCTCATTAAGATTGTATGTGATTGTTTCTCCAAGATATTTAAAACTCTACAATGTCGATAGGATTCCCTTTAATATTTATTTTGTTTATACATAACCGGTTGATCATCATAAATTTCGTTTTTTCGTAAGAAAGTTTCAATCCAATCCTTCCTGCAATTTCTTCTAAAGATGTTATTTGTTGTCGTGTTTCTTCAACTTTGTTTGCAAGGAAAACCAAGTCATCTGCGAAACCTAGGCAGTTAAGTTTGATGTTATCTCTAGGACGACCAACTTGTATGTTTTCAGGATTAGTTTCTCTCCATTTCCTAATAATAAATTCTAGAGCGGTTGTTAAAATGTCCACCATTAGTGGCTCTACACTTCATACAATGACTTAAAACTGATTGATAAATTTTCAACAATAACAATTTATCTTCATTGACAGTGTCAAATGCATTTTCTATTAAACTTTTTCGTTCGGCTAGATTTTGTGGTTTTGAAGAAAACACCAATCCTTTATAATACTTTGCAGTAAAAATCACATTGGGTTAATTCTGGCGAGCGCTCAGGGAAATCAATTATACCACAGCGACACATCCATTCATTAAATTTTTAATTCAAAAGCTGTTGAACTTTTGATACCGAAATATGCTAGGGATCCATCTTGTTCCCAGATGTGTGATTGAAAATTGTAAACAGGATTGTTTTCAACTTCCGAAAAGACTAGTTCCTGCAGCACCTGTTAGTAACTTTCCGAGTTAACATTTCCCTAAAAAAAAGTATGGATCTATCCATGCAGTACTCAAAATTTCTTCCTATACCATAACACCAAGCACATTAAGCTCTTCTTGTATTACCTTAAGAGGATTTGTTTTCGACGAGTACATGCAGTTACGCTAATTAACTTGTTTATTGAGTTTAAAACACGTCTCAACACACCACAAAATTTATTGCAAGAAATTTTTATCGGCTTCTGTACAGATAGCAACTGTCTCAGAATTGCATTCGCTTATCGGGATCACCCTTGTGAAGAACTTAAGAGTAAAGTTGGACGATATGGCTTAGAGACTTACCTCACTATAACAGACAACAATTAATGTTATATATGGTTGCTGCTAACGTAACAATGTTATCAAACTTATTGATGCAGAATATCGTATTTCATGGGGAAACTGACTGATGGGCCACCAGTATATCATTTTGTAACTTTTCATTGCTGTATGTCTTTTTACTTATGCTATTTAAACATTTATTTCAAATGCAATGTAGCATAATAATTGTTACGTAGACTGTTGTGTTTTAGTGGTGTAGTTTTTATGTTGAATAATCAAACTAGAATTGATACTTACTTAATGGTATAGAAAAACGTTTTTAAAGGAGGACTATTCCCAAATTCTGCTTTATTATTCAGATATCATAATTTTAGTATATTTGTATAAATTTTAGTATGTACAGTACAAACGGTTAATGTTACAGCTTTTCTGTGAGAACGGAGTGATGGTATGAATGGCTTAGCCAGCTGATACAGTGGCTGTTTAAACAACTGTGTTGTTGTTTAGGTCATCAGCCGAAAGGCTGGTTTGAACCTCTAGAGGTTTTACTAAGTAAAACAAGGAGTGAGGTGGTTTACCATTGCCTTCCTCACTGAGTGAAAAATTATGCTTTTCAGCATGCCAGGCCCTCTGAAAAGCACAGATTTTCCACTCTGCAAATGACACCTTCACTTCATTCACCACAGGGTCTGGCTGTATAATGAAATTCATTACTTTCAGACGAGATAACTCTGATTAGTGTCTTTTGCACCTTTACCTCTTCTGTTCTTAAATGATTCAGTCATTTAATTGGCTGACCATGTGATAACAAACAGAACTATTTATTTTAGCCCTGCAACGGACAGATTGAGTGTAAATAAATTGACACTCCACCTGTCTGTTAAGGGCAGTAAGCAACTGTGTAGTACACCAAAATCTTCTCAATTGTAGTCAACAAAAAACATTAGGTATAATAAAAATATGCGAAGTGTTCCAGGACCTACAAAATTATAATACAAAAAGTAGAAACACAAGTAGAAGTAAAACTTATTTTAAATGGTATTATTTATGAATAAAATTTATTTATAGTATTATTTTTATAACATTAGAAACACCAATTGCAACAAGAAAACTTAAGAAAGAATTATGATTTTGTAAAAATTCAGTATTTAGGTTTGAATGTGACCAAAAAATAGTTTTATTTAAGGTTAACTGCTCTGATTCTAGTTTAATCTATGTTCGAAAAATTTGTTATTATTAACTGCTTTACTCTCCTTATCTCTGTATAAGAAATGCAACAATGCTTTCAGTATTTCTTTTTATTGCATAAGTATAAATGGGTAAATTTTCAAAGACTTAGTTGTTGCATAGTTTAGTATTTTAAAAATTTCTTTGTGTTCAATTCTGTAATTCATGCTTCACTAATGTTGTTTTTATCTTTTGACATCTCTTGTGTACGTAGTTTCAATAGTTCTTCATTAGTCAATTCTTGTTTGGCTGCAAATATCGAATCCTCAGTATTACAATTGTCAATTCCAGAAAATCTGGAAGGAAGTGTTCTTGCAGTGTCAACAATCGACTGAATTTAATCAGTGATGTTCATCATAGTTTTGATTTTGAAAGAGTCCAGCCAAAATTTTTTCCAGGTAGCAATGTACTGTCTTCATTTTTACTTCGTCCTATGACACTTTTTTGTCTTCATTGAATCAAGAACATTGATTTTAATTTTTTTTAAACCACCTCTCAGATTGAGGGCTCTAAGATGTTATGTATTTTCTATCATACTTTATGGAATGGAAGCTTGGACATTGAAGAAACAACACATAAAGAAGATAGAAGCGTTCGAAATGTGGTGTTACAGGAGAATATTGAAAATTCAGTGGGTCCAAAAGGTTACCAATGTTGAGGTGCTCCGACGTTTAAATAAGGAGTTAGAAGTTATGAAAAGTATAAAAACAGGAAAACTAGAATATTTGGGTCACATAACCAGAGGAGAAAAATATGAGTTGCTGAGAATTATTATGCAGGGAAGGATCCGAGGAAGAAGAGGCGTAGGAAGAAGACGCATCTCCTTGTTGCGGAATCTTAGAGAATGGTTCAACTGTAGTTCATTGCAACTATTCAGAGCGGCAGCCAGCAAAGTGACCATAGCCATTATGATATCCAACCTCCGATAGGAGATGGAACTTTAAGAAGAAGACCATTAACATTTAATGATTAAATAATCATTATTAAAATTTTCTAATACCTCATCAGTTTTTTTAAAGTGTGCCTTAAATGTTGAAATAACTCTTGATCCAGTGGCTAAATCAACATGTAGGCGTTGGGAGGTAGAAATTTAATTTTTAAATCAATAGTATTGGCATTTAGAGTTGCAGCACAACTCTAAGAAATAGCGGTACCTTTTGTTCCAAATTATTAAATGACTAAAAATATGATGTAAAAGTTAAATAAATTTACAATTACAGTAATTGGTGTAAAATCAAAACCACGATTAAGAAGGTTCTACTGTATATGACATCTTCTCCTATGATACATTCAATGGTCATATTGTAGAAAGAATCATGGGTATTAGTAGATATTGGCATAATTATAAAAATTGTTTTAGTAACTTACCTGGTTTCTGCTTAACAAACTGACCGGCCCATTGGCGTAGTGGTTAGGGCAACTGGCTCGTACGCCAGGGTCTCAGGTTCGATTCCCGGTCAGGTCTGGCATTTTTTCATCACTGATTTTCGTATATTATCATTTTTTACCATCTGCATTTGCAGAAATTGCAAAACAATCAGACGTAAAACAAAAAAAAAGCTTAACAAATTGCACGAGAACAGAACATCATATAATTGAGTTAAATTATTAATCACTTGTAGTTTTTTTTTTCAGGTGATGTACAATATGTCACTGGAAGTTCTAGTATTCAAAATATATCCATAGAAATATGGGGGAAAGCATCAATTTCATTTTTCTTATGGGAACACATATTGGCAGGAGAAGTTTTTGCTATTGAAAATGGCATGGGAAAAACCGGCAAGTTATCTATAGATAATTTAACATTCAATTTTAAATATGGACCTATTTTTATACAAACTACAGTGCCATCGGATGTTGAATATTTGGTGTTGGTTTTGAACGGTCGTTCAGAAGATAAAATAAAAGCAGCAAAAAGTTGGTTAGATTACTTGCCTAAATACACCATGCTCAAAAAAGTTGGATTAGTTTTACTTGGTGATGAGAAATGTAAAAATGATTGGATCCTTCATTACATGCGTTCTCGTGGTGGCCAAATTGATATTGCATTTATTGTTTATGACTCAACATTGGTAGATAATGTTGAAATATATCAGTGGCCCCTAGGAGTTGCACAGTAAGTTACATTTTGTTTTAGTATAGGATAAGAATAAAGTGTGACAGAATTCTATTAGTTTTTATGGTATTTAAGTCTGCCCATAACAGACAGGTGGAGTGTCAAATTATTTACACTCAATCTGTTCATTGCAGGGCTAAAATAAATAGTTCTAGCTTCAATTAATTATTTTTAAGCATGGAGAATTATCTCTTATTTTAAGTCGAAATTAATTGTAATTTTACTTCTTTGCTTTAAGACAGATTGACTTTTTTTTGTTTCTTATCACATGGTCAGCCAATTAAATGACTGAATCATTTAAGATCAGAAGAGGTAGAGATGTAAAAGACACTAATCAGAGTTATCTCCTCTGAAAGTAATGAATTTCATTATACAGCCAGACCCTGTGGTGAATGAAGTGAAGGTGTCATTTGCAGAGTGGAAAATATGTGCTTCTCAGAGGGCCCAGCATGCTGATAAGCGTACTTTTCCATTCAGTGAGGAAGGCAATGGTAAACCACCTGACTCCTCGTTTTACTTAGTAAAACCTCTACAGGTTCAAACCAGCCTTTCGGCTGATGACTTAAACAACGGTATTTAAGTGTGGTACTGGGTGATGTCTCCTAATTGTATAGAACAGTAAGTGACCTGTTTCAACAACTTGTGGAATGATAATCAGCTGTGTTTTAAGTTCTTTATGCCCGATAATAGTAACTCTAGACTCTATTTCTTTCAAGTTGAGAACTACTGTAAACAACATTTTACCAAATAAGGTTGGATCTATTGTGTCTACGCTACGTGTTAACCATATGACTGGTGCCCGTTGCCCACTTTCATTTTCTATTTAGCGTACAGTAAAACTATTCCAGTACTGTACATTTCAGTAGATGCTTTACTAGCAATCGAATAAGTTCTTTGTTTAAATTTCTTTATTCTAATCTAATTGTTATGAACAATGTTCGTTTATCCTACCATTCGGTAAGAAAGAAAAAGATTCCCAACCGATCTTCTAAAAAAATTACGATAATTATCTGGTTAAAAAGTGAAAAAGTGGTTTATGTGGTTAAAAAGTTAATAGCATGTTGAAAGTTGAACTTTTAAGCAAATTGAAATTAATTAAACCAAAATTTAATTTGTATAAAGTAGATGAACTGGCAAAGACAAGCAACTGTACAGTGCTACAGTTCCCGCTGTACCACTGTAACCTGAATCCTATTGATTAGTATGGGCTCAAGTGAAGGATTCTGTGGCTACAAAAAATACTAAGACATTTAAGCTCCAAGAAGTTAGGAAACTTTTTGAAATTGGAATTTCTAAAGTAGGCCTATCAGTGGATTAGTGGAAAACTGTGTAGCTCACGTGGAAAAGAGGCAAAACACTTATGGGATTTAGATTCTTTGAACGAAGTTCAGGGAGAAAACTTGTAAATTTGGAACATGATTCAAGTAGTGACTATGAGTATGATGTGTCATCTGATGAAGTTTTATCGGGTGTAGAAGAATTACAGTAAGGTAACCTGTTACAGTACTTTGTGTAAAATTAACAACCTTAAGCCTAGTTACAAATAAATGTTTATAATTATAATGTTGTTGTTTAGGTCATCAGCCGAAAGGCTGGTTTGAACCAGTAGAGGTTTTACTAAGTAAAACGAGGAGTCAGGTGGTTTACCATTGCCTTCCTCACTGAATGGAAAAGTACGCTTATCAGCATGCCGGGCCCTCTGAAAAGCACATATTTTCCACTCTGCAAATGACACCTTCACTTCATTCACTACAGGGTCTGGCTGTACAATTAAATTCATTACTTTCAGAGGAGATAACTCTGATTAGTGTCTTTGACACCTCTACCTCTTCTGTTCTTAAATGATTCAGTCATTAATTGGCTGACCATGTGATAAGAAACAGAACTATTTATTTTAGCCCTGCAACGAACAGATTGAATGTAAATAATTTGACACTCCACCTGTCTGTTATGGGCGCATAATTATAGTATGAACTATAATAAGAATGTAAATTAATTGTTACAAAATTAACAATTGTAAATTTCCTGTATAACAAACTTTCCATCCAAACTTTAACTTTTTTGGATGGATCGTGTTACGTAATATTTTTCTTTAAACGGTTTTGATCAGGTCTCAGCTTAGCTGGCATAAAGTACAGTTGCTATTTCTGAAAAGATTTTATCATTAGTAATGCAATATAGTTAATGCTCGATTTAACGGACTAATTATTGAGGGATACCTATGTGGGTTGTTGTGAAAGTCCATTAAATTGAAAATCATTCAGTTATAAAACAGTCCGTTACATATGTTTCTATAATGTGTTAAACTAAACATTGGATTTGCTTATAGATTTATTCTTATCATAACTTTAAAAAAAAATCTGGTGTGAAACACTCACACAACTTTCTCTTGCCAATGCAAATAATTAACAATAAACCTAACATTCGTAATATAATATTAGATATTAACAAAAAACTAACCTCAATAAACAAATCTAATTTTAATCATTATATGAAAGACGCAAAATGAAAATCAACCTCAGTTTGGCTCAAAAGTACGGAAAATCACTCTTTCACACTAAATTACTCTCTGTAGAGAAAAATGTTTTAAATAAAACTTGTAGATCTTTTAATTTTCTATAAATTTGATTATATACACTTTTGTCATAAAATGCATCCCAAGGCCGACATATTTAAAAAATCGATTTTTCACACGTTTTTGTGAGAAAAACAGAAAATCGCTATTTACCGCTAAACTAAGCGTTATACAAAAAAAATGTTTGAAATAAAAGTTGTAGGATTTTAAATTCTCTACATTTTTTATTATATAAATTTTTGCGCTATAATACATATTAAAGCCGTAATCTTAAAAAGACACTTTTTTATGTAAAAACAGCTTCACCAAGAATTTCAGCAAATATGGCGCCTACCCTATCTTGTAGAGGATAGAAAATTAAGTAAATAAAGCGATTTTTAAAAAAATCGTAGGACCAGTTTTTGAGAAAATCGCAAAAAAGTGAAAAATTACACGAATAAACTACTATTTCCGGTTGACCGATTTTGATGAAAATGTTCGTGTCGGGTCCGGTAGTGGTATGTAACTTAAGTTTAAAGTTTCAAGTTCGTACGATGTTCCGGTCTTGAGATATTTTGTATACACACACAGACACACACGCACACACACACACACACACAAACCAATCGCTAAAAACATGTTTTTTGGGTTCAGGGGGTTCGAAAACGTGTAGATCCGGTAAAAACTCGATTTCGAAAAATTGACATGAAAACAATACTTTCTTTCGTACATATTCATATGTTGTTGTTGTTTAGGTCAACAGCCGAAAGGCTGGTTTGAACCTGTAGAGGTTTTACTAAGTAAAACGAGGAGTGAGGTGGTTTACCATTGCCTTCCTCACTGAGTGGAAAAGTACGCTTAACAGCATGCCGGGCCCTCTGAAAAGCACATATTTTCCACTCTGCAAATGACACCTTCACTTCATTCACCACAGGGTCTGGCTGTATAGTGAAATTCATTACTTTCAGAGAAGATAACTCTGACTAGTGTCTTTGACACCTCTACCTCTTCTGTTCTTAAATGATTCAGTCATTTAATTGGCTGACCATGTGATAAGAAACAGAACTATTTATTTTAGCCCTGCAACAAACAGATTGAGTGTAAATAATTTGACACTCCACCTGTCTGTTATGGGCAGACATATTCATATAGGTAAGAGAAAGTAAAAACTGTACCTTTCAGGAAGAAAGGTACAGGTTTTTCTATGCAAAATTAAGATTTTTGTCATTTTAAAACTGATTTATTTATTTAAGAGGTTAGTCCTTTAAATTGAAATTCCATTAAATCGTTACAAAGTTAATAAACCTGATGCTCTATTTAGTTGACTAATTTAGGGATGCCAATGTCCATAGTGAGAATCTGTTGAACAGAAAGTGATTCACGTTACAAGATTGCAAAAATAAGATGTGTGTGTTGTGTCATGTGTTTAATTAAACATTATTTGATTATACGTTTTTGTTACATCTTAAAATACTGAAATTATGTTTTTCGAAGAACTTACGCACTTGGTTTATCTATTATGAAGTAGGCATTTATATAAACTATAGGATAGTTAAACTGTATGTACAATACAGAAAAGTTAGACTAATAAAAATTATAACAGAAACAGTAATTTTATTTTTCACTTGTAAGTAAATTAATAATGGAAGAACCCAATGAGGTCTAATGAGAAGAGATGTTCATCGGGGAGATCTTATGTTTCCTTTGCTTTTCATAACTGCCTACAAAGACGTATTCAAAAATCTGATGTGAAACCTTCACATGGCTTTTTCTTGCCAATGTAAATAATGAACAATATAACTTATGTTTAATCATGAGTAAGCAATGTAAAATAAAAAATGTAACCTAATCTTAATCATGTGTATGACGTAAAATGGAAATCAACCTCTGTAAAACTTAAAAATACGAAAAATCACTAAACGACACCAAACTAGGCCGTGTAGAAAAAAATATTTAAAATATAAGTAGTAGGTTTTTTACTTTTCTGTTACTCAAGTTATACTTTTGGCCTAAAATGCTTATTATGGTCACAATCTTAAAAAAAAATATGTTTTACCATGAGAGCACAGTCCCCCAAGAATTTCAGCAGACATGGTACTTAGCTTATTATATAGAACATGAAAAATGTAGTAAATGAGGCAATCTTTAAAAACAGTCGAAGGAGCCATTTTTTGAAAAAATAACACAAATGGAAAATTGCACAAATAACCTATCACTTCTGTAAGTTCTTGGCAAAAGTGTTTACACTTGTTTCTGGGTTTGTGGTAGTAATGGTTGCCTATTGCTGTGGTTGTGAACATGTCTTATTCATTGACAGATAAACACAAGTGAAAGATTTTTAATTCATTCAGCCCTCACATTTTTAGATCATTATCAGAAGAAAGGTAATGAATTTTCAGACAGAATAGTGACTGGATTGGAGTATTGGGTATTTAATTTCTCACCTGAAACAAAATAAAGTTCACCTGATTGAAAACATCCCAGTTTGCCAGTCTTACAAAAATGCTAACTGGTTCCGTGTGCTGGAAAGGTAATGCTAACACTTTTCTTCCGTAGGCAAGGTATTGTGCTTACTGAATTCATACTGGTGGGCTCTACAATTAATGCAAACAATCATATCGTGATACTGAAGAGGCTAAGAAAAGCAATTGAAGTTCAATGACCTGGAAAATTGATGAAAGGTGTTGCACTTTTGGATGACAATGCAACACCTCATTCTGCCCATGTCATTGTGGACCTTTTAAAAAAATTCAAATGGGAGGTTTGTGAACACTCTTGTAGTCCCGACCTTGGAGTGATCTCTAGGTCTTCAGTTCTTTGAAAGAGAGCCTTGCAGAATGGCAATTTCTTTCTAATGAAAAAAATCAAATGGAAATGTTGGAATGCTATCCAGTGTTGAATGGAAATTTGTCAAGAAAGGCATAGAAAAACTTGTGTACCATTACGATAAATGTTTAAATATGTAGAAAAGTAAAATCTTTTATAATACTTTCAAAATGGTAAATAAAAATGTATGAATTTTTATTTATTTATTTTTTTGAGTGCTACTTACTTTTTGACTCCCCCTTTTGTGTCATAAATATTTTCATTAAGTTTTTTATTGTTTGTATTAAAAAATTTGTTACATATATGTATGTGTGTACGTGTGTATGTATGTGTGATAAACTTCTGTTTTGGACGTTGCAGGTACAGAGGATTTCAAAATATTCTTAAAGATGATGTTAATACAACTGCTAAACGTTCATATATTTGCAGTTTTTTAGGAACAATTTATACAAATTCATCAAGAAGTAGACTTTTACAGATCATTAATTCTGTATCTGCTTTGAAGAAGTGCCCTGTGATTGGACGCAAAACGTACGTACAATCTTTGTTCCTTATACTAGCAACCCCTGCTCTTTTCGCTTCACAGCTAATTAAATTAAGATTTAAATTAAAGCTTCTTTGTAAACAATGTTTGTCAGTTTGTTACCCTTTGGCAGCAAAATGAATTTGTTTTCTGCACTTTCAGCTCTAATTAATATGACATAACGTTGCTAATTGTGTGAATAACTGAACATGTGTTGTAAGTTAAAGTAAGTAAAATCTATTTCTAAAAAAAGTGTTACAATCTGTTCGAGTTTTGGAAGGTTTATATATTTTTCTATGCAGAAATTGGATACAATATTATTTTTTGATATCTGTCTAGTAAATCATTTTGAAAAAAAAGAAAGAGAGAAAGATGATATCTTACTATATGGTATTCATTATGTTTGTTGTATGTATTCACCTGACTGTATAGTACAGTACATTGTATACAGTAAATGAAATAAACTGTAGATAAAAGAAGTTACTACCTAAAAGTTCTAAACCAAACAAATAAAAAAATAGTGACTTCATTTTACCGATCAAAACTTTTTCAAAATTTAAAGATTATGTAATGCCAAATAACCTACATTACTCAGGAAGTTCTAAGCTTCCAACTTTGAAATAATTTTTGAAATAGGTTGGGTAGTTTCCAAGATTACCTTGTACAAACAAACTAACATTACCTAACAAAAAAGTCTGGTGTGAAACACTCACACAACTTTCTCTTGCCAGTGCAAATAATTAACAATAAACCTAACATTAGTAATAAAACATTAGAAATAAATAAAAAACTAACCTCAAAAAACATTAGCGAAATACGCAAAATTAAAATCGACCTCAGTTTGGCTTAAAAATACGGAAAATCGCTCATTCACGGTAAACTAGGCACTGTACAAAAAAATGCTTTAAATAAAAGTTGTAGATCTCTTAATTTCCTATAAATTTTATTGTATACTTTTTTATCGTAAAATGCATTCTAAGGCCGAAATCTTAAAAAAATAGATTTTTCACGCGTTTTTCGTGAGAAAAAAAACAGAAAAATTGCTAATTACCCGCTAAACTAAGCGTTTATACAAAAAAAATGTTCAAAATAAAAGTTGTAGAATTTTATATTCTCTACAACTTTTGTTATATAACGTTTTGCGCTAAAATGCATATTAAAGCTGCTATCTTAAAAAGAAAATGTTTTTTACATGAAAACAGCCTCACTCAGAATTTCAGCAAACATGGCGCCTACCCTATCTTGTAGAGCATAAAAAATTTAGTAAACCAGGCGATTTTTAAAAAAATCGTAGAACCAGTTTTTGAGAAAATCGCAAAAAAAGTGAAAATTACACGAATAAACTACTACTTCCGATTGATCGATTTTGATGAAAATGTTCGTGTCGGGTCCGGTAGTGGTATGCAACTTAAGTTTCAAGTTCGTACGATGTTCATTTCTTGAGATACTCTGTTCACACACACACACACACACACAGACCAATCGCTAAAAACATGTTTTTTGGGTTCAGGGGGTCTGAAAACGTATAGATCCGGTTGAAAACTCGATTTCGAAAAATCGACATGAAAACAATACTTTCCTTCCTATATATTCATATAGACAAGAGAAAGTAAAAATGAGTGTAAAGATAAATTTCAAAGTGTTGTATTTGTAAGTGACTGTGATTTTGTTCTGTACCTAATATATTGTATACAGTTGTTGGTATAAACTGATAGATAGAATAAATAAATTTTTGAAATGCATCCTGCCAACCATTAATATAAATTACAGAATAAATGAAATTTGTCACCTTACCTTTGGTTGCTTATTTAAGTTTAAAAAAACTTATGTGCGTTTGGTGGTACCACCTTCTTCAGAGCATATTTTTAAAATTAAAATTTAGAACGGTGTTTCCATTCAGTCATTTAGATTTAAAACTAAATTTTAATTTTAATAATTTGCTCTGAAGAAGGTGGTACCACCGAAACGCACGTAAGTTTTTTACACTTTAATAAGCAACCAAAGGTAAGGTGATAAATTACATTTATTCTGTAATTGATAGATAGAACTATCGTTCCCAAAAAGTTTTACACCAAACAAGTAAAATAAAAGATGACTTCATTTTTCCAATAAAAAATTTAAAATTATATAATGCCATATAGTGTTTGTATTGCATATGTCACTCCATCTTGTTTAGTGGAGTAAGGAAGTAAGTAGTGGTAATAAATGAATTGGTAAGTAATGAATTTAACACAGTGTTAATATTTAGATAATATATCAGTTTTATCTTGGCATGTCGTACGCGCCTTTTTCAGAATCTTCTGGATGCAGTTATAAAAAAATGTCATTCAGGAAGCTCTAAGCTTTCCAACAGTGAAAGAGGTTTTTATAATCAGTAGGATAATTTCTGAGATTACCTCGTACAAACTTACAAACTTCTTTATAATGTTATTGTGTTGTTGTTGTTGTTTAGGTCATCAGCCAAAAGGCTGGTTTGAACCTGTAGAGGTTTCACTAAGTAAAACGAGGAGCGAGGTGGTTTACCAGTGCCTTCCTCACTGAGTGGAAAAGTACGCTTATCAGCATGCCAGGCCCTCTGAAAAACACATATTTTCCACTCTGCAAATGCCACCTTCACTTTATTCACCACAGGGTCTGGCTGTATAATGAAATTCATTACTTTCAGAGGAGAATACTCTGATTAGTGTCTTTTACAGCTCTACCTCTTCTGTTCTTAAATGATTCAGTCATTTAATTGGCTGACCATGTGATAAGAAACAGAACTATGTATTTTAGTCCTGCAACAAACAGATTGAGTGTAAATAATTTGACACTCCACCTGTATGTTATGGGCAGATAATTTTATTATAAATATTAATTTCAAAGTGCATATTTTAAAATGAATTTTCTCAATAGAATTCCAACAACAAATGTTTTATATGAATTAGTTCATCTTTTAATATTTTTTGTAGAATTACTAATAATTTGATTTTCAAAATATTTTAAGTGTATATTATGTGAAATTGAATATCTATTTCAGATGGGTGCCATCAGAGACAGAGGAATCGTTATCAAGATATGTTCGAATGATTGAAAATTCTGATTTGACTTTGTGCCCTGTGGGCCAAAATCCAGAATGTTACAGAATATATGAAGCATTATCTCTAGGAAGTGTGCCAGTCATTGAAGATGCTACTACTTCAGGATATTGTGATACACACCCCTTTAGGCTATTAAAAAAATACAACCCACCTTTTATTTTTCTTAAAGATTGGAAAGAACTGCCAAATATTTTAAAAATGGAATTGTCAATGCCTCAGAGATTAAAAAAAATTCGTCGTATTAAAGTATTGAATTGGTATAATGATTTTAAAGTTGAAATGAAGAAATCATTTGTCAATGCAATTGGAAAAGTATTTTTAAGTTAAAACAAATTAAAGAAATAAATTATATTTTTATATTTAAAAGTTGAGTTTTTTTTTATTTGTGCCTATTTGTGGAATGACTTCATAGCCCTGAAACTATTATATGATGAACAATTAGATTAACAGCCCCTGCAGGCAGCGTGCTGTAATTTGGTGGCTCCTGCATACCATCCTGCTTACATCGTCTTACATTAAAGTAGCATTAGTATGAAACTTAATAAGCTTATAACTGTGAATGAAAATGAAATTTATATCTTTGCTTCGTCCACTTAGTTTTTTAAACTCTGATTCATAATGAGCACACCATGCCACTAGATATTTCTTTAGTAACAGGAATGTAAGAGCACCAATACCAGGGAACCTTTTTAAAAATATAATAGATTGATTAAAGTAGCAGTTATAATCATAAATTTACAAAATATACACTAATAAAAAAGATAGTCTATCACAAATTACTATTTTGGTAATTATTAATTATTATAGTACAATAGAATCATAAACTCGCACTTAACAACCTGATAGACATTTTTCAAGTATTCTAACTGTAAATGATTCTATAATTGTTTTTAGAATGGCAATAATATCTTTGCATGGATGTCAGTGTGCAGTAGATAAATTTACTGTGGAAACTAAAATGTATGCAACAATTATATGAACAAATATTATGGGATGATTTTCAATTAAGAATCAGTAAATAATAGAATGGCATGTTTTAAAGATAAAATTTACTGCGGAAACTAAAATGTATGCAACAATTATAAACGAATAGTAAGGGATAATTTTCAATTAAGAATCAATAAATAATAGAATGGGATGTTTAAAGAAATAAAATAATTTTGGTATTGTAGAAGCAAGAACAAGAATGAATTTAATTGAATCAATAATAAGATGACTGTGATGTTGTTTGCACGATTACTAACATGCAGTTTTATGTTTTTGAAAATTTATGTTCATTAAGCATTTCCACTCTCCGCATCATCTGCACCTTACTCTCCCTGTTGTACACCAACTTTTGGTTTTGTGTATTAAACCTGCTCCTAACTTTAAATAAGAGTAAGATATCAAATAAAGATAAAGAATGTTGAAAAGAGATTTGTTGGTACAATAATAGGGCACATATCAGAGTGCGTCTTTATTTTGTAAGTTCTGAAATAGAATAATGTCAAAATTGACTCGTGGGAAACAAAAAGAAATTAACTAGAACTTTTAGATGATCTGCTCAGCCTAATGTATATGTTTCAAAATAAATAAAAATACGATTTTGTAAAACAGTCTTTAATATTCAATTCAAATGCACGGCCACTGAAGTACCATCAGTGCTTTTGTTACATAGAGGTCTCATTTTTTAAATCGTATACTACTGATGATATATAAAAATTCTATATACAGAAAATTGCTAAACCACAAGCACAAGTTAACGAAATTAAATATTTTAAAGCGATATATGACAATAAGATATTTATATTATTGTTTCAAAACTATTAATATGGTTGCCGACAATTTAGATTTATATAGCTGTGAATAGTTCGTGTCATGTGATGTGATGAGATTATTGCGCCATGTTAAAATAAAGACAGCAGTTTGCGAAGGTAGGAGTGGTTATTGTGAACCGTGCTCGGTTGGTTGTATTTTGTGTCTTACAGAAAGTTGTCGATATGTCGAACGGTGCAATATCGGGTAATCCTCATGTCATACGGCTTTGTCACATTATAAAATGGGATGATTTTGACGGTTATGGTTTTAATTTGCACGCTGAAAAGGGAAAACCTGGTCAGTATATAGGCAAAGTTGACGAAGGATCCCCCGCGGAGGCTGCAGGTCTTAAGGAAGGCGATAGAATTATTGAAGTGAACGGTGTTAATATTGCAAATGAAAACCATAAACAAGTCGTTCAAAGAATCAAGGCGTTGCCAGACGAAACAAAATTACTGGTTGTTGATTCCGAGGCCGACAGTCATTTTAAATCTAAAAACATTGTCATAAAAAGCTCACTTGCCAATGTAGTTTATCACAAAACTCCAGTTCCAAGGCCTGGCAGTGGACCTAATCACTTAAACGGTGTTGATATTGATACACATTCCCAGAAGTCTGAAATTGCCAAAGGAGAAAATGAGGAGGTAAGTTAATTTATTTACTTTCTTTAACTGTGGTAGTTTTGTAACACTGAAGAGTAAAGAGAGATTAACAACTTCATTAGAAATTAGTGATAGGCCTACAATTTTGTATGAATGGATTTTATTGTTTAGTTCTGTCAAGTTTTGGTAAAGAGCGGAGGTTTCATGTGGTATATGTCTTGTAGTTATTATAACAATGATTGTTAGTTAGGTAAGGTAACCACATTTTTGGTTGTAACTTGTAAACTGTGTGTTACCTGCCCACCAAAATGTGTAATAAATTTTTCTTTATTTCTATCAGTTTATTAATTAATTAGAATAATTTATTAACCCTACCTAATATTTTGGTCCACACACAACCCTATATTTCACTTCAGTAAAGCATTATAAAGTTGTTTTAAGACTTTTCTCTCTTTCTAAACAACCTTAAGAGGTTCTAAACTGTCATGAATTTCTGTTTATTATTTAAAAAGAATCTAGGAATTCTGCTGAGACTGTTCCAAATGTTTTCGCACTGGTTTTTATAATAATGGACCTATTCTAAATTTTACATGTTTACTCAGGATAAACATTTAATGTGTGGTTAGAATTTTTATTTTTCATAATTATGGTGATTTTAGTTGTGAAAACTTCTGTGAATAAACTGGTTTCTCAAAAAGTATTTAATATATTTTTAAAATTAACTTCTTACTGTGAGGGTGGGGCTCCCTTATATAATTTTTAAGACAGGAATAAATTGGAAATTTTTTAAATTTGTTTATTTAAAGTTGCATCAACAGCTTGGTCATTAGCAACTACAGTGGGTTATAGAACGTTGTAACTTGTTATAATTTCCAGACCGTAGCCGGGAATCGAACCCAGGACCTCTGCGTGGTAGGCCTGCACACTACCACTACGCTATAGAGGCGGCTAAATTGAAACTTTTATAAGTTCAATTTTGCTCTTCTCATGTTTTTAATGTTGTTTATTTCAGTAGTGTTGGAAGTAGCTTACAGATTGTTTTTGATTGCTTTTTTATAAAAATGTAAAAAAACTTTATTATATGAAACTGATACTCCTTTACGTCCCCTTTGCTCATTACTTCCCCTTAGGATGAAAAATTAATTGTTCTTTTTTATACATTTTAATTCAGTCTGTTTATTGCAGCATTTTTTAGTCCAAATTCTTCTGTGTTGTTTGATCAGTTTCTTTGTAATATAAGTTTGCTATATCCCTACTGTGTTGTTTTATCATTTATCTGAAATTTTAATAATTTTGTTAGACACTTAGTTATCAGGTCACACGTTTTTGGGTGTTCTTTCTTTACGAATAAGACCGTGTTTTGTGTATTTACTAGGGTCAGAGGGTTTTTGTATAGGAATCTCTTAGAAAATTCCAGATGTCATGATGTTTACTATAAATTTGAAGTTTCAAAATACATTTCTTTGATTTGATGGAGTTACTTATTTATAAATCAGCAAAGTTTTTTTAGTTGCTGTATTTATGTTATTGTCAGTTAAAGAAAATAGTAATATTTTTGTTATAGAAAGAGGTATATTTTAAAAAGATATTATACATTTGTGTTTTAGGTGTATGAATTAGATCTTTCCTTTCAATAATATCTTTGAAAATGGAATTTTAGACTACGGTATCTATTAAAACAAGTTTGTTGAGTTTTGTTGGTATTTATTTCAATATTTACCAAATTTTATGTAATTGTGCGCTCATTATCAGTTTAGGCATGTTGTTATCTTTTTTATTTCTTGTTGATAAACGTAATATTCATTTCATAAATAATAATAAATCACTCTAGATTGGATTTATAGGGCATGTAGGCTTACTAAAATATGTTTGGTAAACAGGTAAAATTCCTGTGTTAATTAAAGAAAACCTTGCATCCAATACGGATACGTACATTTACAAAAAAATTTGAAGCCTGTGATGTGCACTTTTTACTCTCTCCTGCCCTATATGAATTTATGTGTAAAGAAAGTAACATGTACATTTCAATTTTTCAATATAAAGTTTTCATCAGAAATACATGTTTTCAGGTCCCCAGAGCCTAAAAACATATTTTTACAAATTGGTATGTGTATGAACAAACTAATTCAAGAACGGAAAATCGTACCAAGTTGAAACTTGGAACGTAAGTTAAGTACGACAAGGAGACCCCACTTGAACATTTAAATCAAAATTAGTCGACCATAAGTAGCAGTTTATTCTTACTTTTTTCACATTTTTTTAAAATGGCTCCTATGCTTTGATTCAAGTTGCTGAAATTTGTGGGGGCTATATTGTTGTGGTAAAAATAATTTTGTAAAGTTTGTTGTTTAGGTCAACAGCCAAAAGGCTGGTTTGAACCTCTAGAGGTTTTACTAAGTAAAAACGAGGAGTAAGGTGGTTTACCACTGCCTTCCTCACTGAGTTGAAAGAGTATGCTTATGAGCATGCCAGGCCCTCCGAAAAGCACTCACTTTCCACCCTGTAAATGACACCTTCACTTCATTCACCACGGGGTCTGGCTGCATAGTGAAATTCATTACTCTCAGAGGAGATAACTCTGACTAGTGTCTTTTACACCTCTACCTCTTCTGTTCTTAAATAGTTCAGTCATATAAGTGGCTGACTATGTGGTAAGAAACAGAACTATTTTTTTTTAGCCCTGGACCAAACAGATAGAGTGCAATTAAAATAACACTCCACCTGCCCGTTTTGGGCATTTGTAAAGTTTATGGTCTTAATATAAATTTTAGGGCAAAAGTGTATCTAATTAAATTTATAGAAAATTAGAAAAACCTATTAAAAATTTATTTCAAGTGTTTTTTTTCAACAGTGCTTAGTTAAGCATCAATGAGTGATTTTCCATATTTTTCTCAAATTAGTGAAATCAAAAATCCAATACATATTTTAAAAAAAATTGTAAGCCTGTGATGTAAACTTTAATTTTTACTCTCTTCTGCCCTATATGAATTTTGTAAAGAAAGTAACATGTACATGTCAATTTTTCGATATAAAATTTTCATCAGAAATACATGTTAAAGGTCCCCAGAGCCCTTATCCATGAAGTTATAGAAAATTATAAAACGTACAACTTTTATTAAATAAAAGTTAAAATAACATTTGAAATTTTCAAATGTTATTTTTCTTCAGAGTTCAGTGTCGATTAGTGATATTCCGTAAATTGCTCATCAAAGTCAAACAAAAGTTGGTTTTCACTTAGTCATCCATTCATAATTAAAAATTTAATAGGGTTATGTTTTTCATTATTTATATTGGCAAAAAACAGTCATGTGAATGTTTCACATTGAATTTTTTTCTTCTCATTGTCATTTACTGAAGACAATGAATAAAATATTGGATTTAAAAAACTTCTTAAGAGGTGTAGTATTCAGAAATTGTATTATTCAGTATTCATTGGGAAAGAGCTTGTATGAGTTGTGTATTTCGAATAATTTAGGTTCAGGGTTTTTTTTTTGTCATCAGTTTCTCGACTGGTTTGATGCAGTTCTCCACCCTGTTTTATCTTGCGCAAGTCGTTTCATATCTACATACCTGTAACACCCTACATCTTTTGTAATTTGCTTTATATATTCTAATCTTTGCCTCCCTCTACAATTTACTCCATCAATATTACCCTCCATTATTAATAGCCCAATACCTGGATGTCTTAGGATATGCCCCACTAGCCTATCCCTTCTTTTGGTAAGATGCTTCCATATACTTCTTTTTTCATCCAATCGCCTAAGAACCTCTAAATTACTTATTTTGTCCACCCACCTAATCTTTAACATTTTCCTATAACACCACATTTCAAAAGCTTCTATCCTCTTCTTTTCTACAGCCCCTATCACCCACGTTTCACTTCCGTATAATGCTACACTCCAAACATAATGTTTTAAGAAATTTTTCCTAATCTGTAAATCAATGTTTGTAGTCGGTAAGCTTTTTTTCATTTCAAAGGCTTTTCTAGCTTGAGCAATTCTACTCTTGATATCACTTGTGCTTCTACCATCCTTTGTTATTTTACTCCCTAGATAGCAGAATTCCCGAACTTCCTGTATGTTTTCGTTGCCTACTTTTAAATTTCCCATCTCTTCTAAACCACTCTTGCTGCTGCACAACACTTTCGTTTTGTTCTTATTAAAGGTTCAGGGTAGCTTACAATATTTTTTTTTCTTTAAATTTTTATCACTGTACTGTACATTGAGCTACACAATTTAAGTGTATGATATTTAATTTAACGGGCGTGGGGAATTTTACTTCCAGGAGAAGTGGTACCCGGTGGTTCATTCTCCATTTAGAATTTTGTCCGTTATTCAAACCATGACTATGCTCCATTTTCGCTGTTAAGATGTCACGCAGTTGGGGAGTTCCTTGTAGCTAGGTCACTAACTAGTTGTTCAGGATGGTCATCTTGTCATGTGAAAAATTTACTATAGAAGGACACAGTTAGTTTCTTTAGTATCAGAATTTTGAAATCGTCATAGAGGGGTTCTTTTGCATAGATAAAAATCTGGTGTGAAACACTCACACAACTTTCTGTTGCCAATGCAAAAAATTAACAATATAACCTAACATTAGTAATAAAACATTAGAAATAAACAAAAACACTAACCCCAATAAACATAACCTAATTTTAGTCATGAGTGAAAGACGCAAAATGAAAATCAACCTCAGTTTGGCTTAAAAATACGGAAAATCACTCTTTCACGCCAAACTAGGCTCTGTAGAGAAAAATTCTTAAAATAAAAGTTGTTGATCTTTTAATTTTCTATAAATTTGATTACATACACTTTTGTCGTAAAATGCATACTAAGGCCGAAATCTTAAACTAAGGGTTATACAAAAAATTGTTTGAAATAAAAGTTGTAGGAATTTTAATTCTCTACAACTTTTAGTATATTTTTTTTTTTTTTTTTTTTTTTTTTTTTTTTTTTTTTTGCCGCATTCTAAAAAAATTTTTTACATGAAAAAAGCCTCTCCAAGAATTTCAGCAGACATGACGCCTACCCTATCTTGTTGAGCATAAAAAAATTTAGTAAATCAGGCGATTTTAAAAAAAATTGTTGGAGCCGTTTTTGAGAAAATCACAAAAAAGTGAAAAATGACACGAATAAACTACTACTTTTGGTTGACCGATTTTGATGAAAATGTTCGGGTTGGGTCCGGTAGTGGTGTCTAACTTAATTTTCAAGGTTCAAGTTCGTACGATGTTCCGTTCTTGAGGTATTCTGTTCACACACACAGACCAATCTCTAAAAACATGGTTTTTTGGGTTCAGGGGGTCTGAAAATGTGTAGATCTGGTGAAAACTTGATTTCGAAAAATCGACATGAAGACAATACTTTCCGTCTTATATATTTATGTAGGCAAGAGAAAGTAAAAAGGAGTGCCAGAAGCAAGACTTCGGAATTTTAACTGGACACCATAAGTCAAGATTGGTCTCAAGAGTTTTGTAAATAACCTTTAAATCTGAAATCAAGGTTTTTTGTATTTTGCGTAATTTTAACAATTTCTCTGCAATGTAACATTTCTTGAATGTAATTGTAATGTATCAGCTATACATATTGATCTGCAATTTTCTGCCAAGTCAGTGTCAGTATAAAACTTTGTTTCTAAAGTAAAATAGTTTTTGAATCACTGTATTGTAGTGTTATTACTTCATCTACTGTGTAATCTCACATCAATTTTGGAATTTTTAAATCCCTAATGTATTTTTACTGTTAAGTATTGTGTATTTTTATCTCTTCCAGAATGTCCTTGATACTGCACAACACTATTATTGTATTAGCTTTAGTGGTTTTGTATTAAATTTTGTTTTTTTACAGGACTTTAAAATTGTGTAATTCTTACTTAAGCTGATTTTAGTTTCTTGTTAACTTAATACCGTTGTGTTTTTTAATTATTCTATACATCTGGCAATTATTTATATTTAATTTCACATCTAATTATTCACCAATCTGTGCGACCTTTCAACTTTTAACACTGACCTACTTGGTTGTTTTCCTTACACAAAATCCCGCCTTTTATAAATAAAACAAATTGATGTAACTCACACGACTTTTTCTTACCAATGTAGATAATGACTAATGTAACTTACGTTTAATCATGAGTAACTGATGTTAAATGGAAAAAAAACATAACCTAATTTTAATCATTAATGAATGATGCAAAATGAAAATCAATCGTTTTAGAACTTAAAAATATGAAAAATCACTAGACTCTAGAAAAAAATACTTGAAATAAAAGTTGTAGGATTTTTAATTTCTTTGATTACACACTTTCCTCATTAAATATCGCATCCTCGTACTAAGGCCACAATCTTGGAAAAATCCAATTTTGATGAAAAAAAAAACAGAAAATCACTAATTGCTGCTAAACTAAGTGTTGTACAAAAAATGTTTGAAATAAAAGTAGTAGATTTTTTCCTACAATTTTTATTGCATACACTTTTCTTGTAAAATGCGTACTAAGGGTGCAATCTTAAAAAATCCCATTTTTTAAAAACAAAATCACTATTTGCCGCTGCTTAACTAAGCATTGTCTGCCCAACTGGCAGGTGGAGTGTTGAATTATTTGAGCTTGATTTGCTGGTTCCAGACCTACAAAAAAATAGTTTGTTTCTTATTACATAGTCAGCCGGTTATACGACTGAACTATTTAAGAACAGAAGAGGTAGAGGTGTAAAAGACACTAGTCAGAGTTATCTCCTTTTAGAATAATGAATTTCATCATTATGCAGCCAGACCCTGCGGGAATGAAGTGAAGGTGTCATTTGCTGGGTGGAAAGTAGATGCTTTTCAGAGGGCTTGGCATGCTGTTAAGCATACTTTTTCACTTAGTGAGGAAGGCAATTGTAAACCACCTCACTCGTCATTTTACTTAGTAAAGCCTCTAGAGGTTCAAACCAGCCTTTTGGGTGATGACCTAAATAACAAAAGACTAAATCTAATAAATCAGATCTTGTTAGATCTAATATATAAAATCTCGAATGTTTTAAGCTTGCGCAATTCATTATTGTTAATTTGGCCTGTGGATATTCCTGATCGAACTGAATTTAATGTTTTACAAACAAAACCGCAATCAGTTTCAGGTCATAATGTTTATGGAGATGTACAAGGGTTGCCCGTAATATGTCTCCAAATTTTTATTGTACTGGTCAATACAAACTCCTGATTGAGTTACGTTAGTTTGCTGTGGCACTGCCCACACTTCATATATGAGGCATCGTTTCTTGAAATTTGTTAATTTTTACTTTTTCTTGCTCGATATGAATATATATAGAAAAGGAAAGTACTGTTTTCATGTCGATATTTGAAATTGAGTTTTCACCGGATATACAAGTTTTCAGGCCCTCTGTACCCAAAAGACATGTTTTTAGCGATTGGTCTGTGTCTGTGAGAACGAAATATCTCAACAGCAGAACATCATACAACGTTGAACTTGGAACTTCAGTGAGGTACAACTAGAGAACCCGACAAACATTTTCATCAAAATCGGTCAAACGGAATTAGTAGTTTATTCGTGTTATTTTTTTAATTTTTTACAATTTTCTCGAAGGGGCGACTATGACTTTTTTATATAGCTTTATTTACTACATTTGTATGCTTTACAGGATAGGGTAAGCGCCATGTCTGCTGAAATTCTTGGGGAGGCCGTGCTCTTTTAGAAAGAAATAGTTTTTTTTAAGATAGCGGCCTTAATATGCATTTTAGGGCAAAAGTGTATATAATCAAAGTTGTCAAAAATTTAAAAACGTACAACTTATATTTGTATTATTTTTTGTATAACACTCACTTTAGCGATAAATAGTGATATTCTGTTTTATCATCAAAATCTGTTAATAAAATCGGATTTTTTAAGATTTCAGCCATGTCTTTTACCATAGATAGAACGAGTTTTCATTCTTGAACAATATTTTGATACGTAATCGTATGCGAGTTTAAAAGAAACATTTCAAATTAAATTTTTTGGTATTCCTCCACCAGAAAAAAATTTCTATTTCTTGGCTAACAAACTGATTTTGAGAGACAGGTAGTGTTTGCGACAGAAAACATATTGGTCGACCAACTTTGGTGACGGATAACGTTTTAGAGAATGTGAAAACAAAATTGTTCAATTCTCCACGGTAAAGTTTACGAAAACTTTCCTCATAAGTTAGTTTGTCATATTGGAATGTTCAGAAAGCTGTTAAAAAAATTGAACTTGTATTCGTATCGCGTACGATTAGTCCAAGAGCTTCAGCCTCCAGATTTAAACAAACGATTGTTCCAGGGTAAAAGACATTCTGTTCGTAACATGACCAGAAACGGCAAAACATTTTACACTGCTCAAGAAGAATGAACTGACACTGCCGTATCTATACCGGTTGAGTAGGGCTACCAACTTCGTGTCACAAAACAAAATTTCCCTTTCTTAGAAAAAAATTATCAGACATTAGCAATTGGGTAACAGGACTAAAAAATCACTCTGGATTATAAATACTATTTTTTTAGGAACACATTTGCATGTAGCTTTCTAGATAATCAGAAAGTTAAAGAATAAGAATTAGTGATGTGAGAGACATTCAGTGAGGCCTTTCCTACGCAACTGTAGAGATTAAATTTATAGAAATTTTATAACTTAACTAGTCATATTTATTTAAAATAAAGGGTTTTTAAATTAAAAAAAATTCACACGTTTTGTTAATGATCTTCAGGCATATCTAATAATATCGTAGGGATATTGTTTTGCAGTTCAGAAAAATGTTTTTTTTTTTAAATGTTAGTTTAAGTTTTATTTTCTGATCCACGCGTAGCGGATGGTATCACCGTCACTGTTGATTAGGTACTTCAAAGTAAATTTTGGAAATAAGTATTTGTTAAAAATGTGGTATTGGTAAAATACATTTGTATAGGGTTTTCCTTGTACCAGTAATGAACAAACCGGAGGTCTATTAAGGGCTTGCCCTGAAAATTATAAATTATTCGTTAGAAAGAACTCCTGCCTCAGTTTTCCATGTTTTGTTCATATAATATGCACGAGTTTGGTCGGCTATTAATTAATTGATAGTGGAATAATTGCTTTGCAAATGAAATATCCAGTTCCGGATTGGGTATTTCGATTTGCATCGATCCCGAAGTACAGTTTCATTTCGGCTAATCGGATTAATTTGCAGTCAAAATAAATTAAATTCGATGGAAACGGGGAATAAAATTCCCAGTCCGTGGAGTGGGAAAAATCGGTAATGCGTGAATTACACAGTTTGTAAGTAATATCTAATTTACATGTATTTGTAATTAAATATCACTCAATTGTTGCTTAATTACTGATTTGTTCTAATTTTATTTAAACAAGCCGAGAATTGCTAACTATTAAAATAATAATATAACAGAACGATTTTATTTATTACTGTTCGTTAAAGCTATTTTGGTTTACAGTAGAAATGCAATTTAAAAAGATATGAAAACTTTTTAGACGTGACGAAATGTAAAATACATTATGTACTTATTATTATTGTTATTGTCATTTTTTCTACGAACAAACTACGTCATATATTTGTAATTTATAGTCGGTTTTTAAAAAAAAAAAAAACATATTTAAGTTAAATCCATTTGACAACTCCATCAAATGCTTTGTAGTTGAATATTTACTCAAAGTGAGTATAATAAATTTAGAATTTTCAAATCCTGTTATCTTGTTAATAGTACCTCAGGGAAGTAAAGCTACGGAACATATTATTTATAAATGTATTTATTGTTAAATACCTTCTTATTTATTATATCAAAGTATTGTATAAATGAAAGATAATAGAGAAAATGGAGGTAACATATTATCAACCGACAAAAAATATTTACAATAAATACCTTATTTTAGACATGAGTGAATAATACAAAATGAAAACCAATCTTATTTTGGCTTAATAATACGGAAAATCACTCTTTGACGCCAAACTAGGCTCTGTAGAGAAAAATGCTTAAAATAAAAATGTAGGTTTTTAATTTCCTATAAATTTATAAAATTAGTATGTACACTTTTGTCATAAGATGCATACTAAGGGCGAAATCTTAAAAGATCCAGTTTTTTACATATTTTCATGAAAAAAATAAATCACTAATGGTGCTAAACTGAGCGTTATACAAAGAAATGTTTGGAATGAAAGTTGTTGTTGAAATGAAATTGTTTTTAATGTTCTACAACTTAAAATTGTATACATTTTTGCCGTAAAATGCATTTTAAGGCCGCAATCTTAAGAAAATCAGTTTTTCTACGAGAGAACAGTCTCCCCAAGAATTTCAGCAGACATGGCGCGTACCCTATCTTGTAGAACATGAAAAATGTAGAAATAAGGCGATTTAAAAAAAAATTGTTGGAGCCGTTTTTTGAGAAAAGCGCAAGAAACTGAAAAATTACACGAATAAATTAATACTTCCGGTTGACCGATTTTGATGAGAATATTCGGGTCGGGTCCTCTAGTGGTATCTAACGTAAGTTTCAAGTTTCAACTTCGTACGATGTTCCGTTCTTGAGATATTCTGTTCACAAACAGACACAGAGCAATCGCTAAAAACATGTTTTCTTTTGGTTCAGGGGGTCTGAAAACGTGTATATCCCGTGAAAACTTGATTTCGAGAAATCGACATGAAAACAATACTTTCCTTCCTAAATTCATATATAGGCAAGAGAAAGTAAAAATTGTTATCGTTAAATTGTAAATCAAGACTGTAGTTAATACCCAAAAAAATTATATGGATCAGAATGTATATTCCATCAGAAGGAGTGTTTAAGGAGAAAATATATATGAAAGAGAGTAAATTTGTAAGGAAAATTTTTGGTCCGAAGAAAATGAAAGTAGCTAATATGGTAATAAAGTAATACATGAATGAAACAAATAGTAACGATTTCAAACTGTGAGATAAATAAAAATTCAGTTTTATGGTCATATTTATTATATGACGATATGATGTCATATTGTATTATATGAACAGATTTATTTAGTTTTTTGATTAATGCAAACAATTAAACACAACAAATGGTTTATAAAAACTGAAAAATGTATGATGGAAATGAAAGTGTTCGACAAGATTGATGGAGAACAGAAGTGAATGGTGAAGAATTTGAGGGGTTCCAGGAGAAAGAGATACCGAACCCCATCATTACAGTTTCTTAACCGACCGTAGTCGCCAATGTTCAAGCTGTTGATGCGACTTAAAATTTAAAAAAAAAACTGAAAAACATAACCTAATATTAATCATGAGCGAATGATTCAAAGTGAAAACCAACCTCAGGTTGGCTTAATAATACGGAAAATCAGATGCTAAACTACGCTCTGCAGAGAAACATGCTTAAATAAATGTTGTAGGGTTTTTAATTTCCTGTAAATTTGATCATAAAATACACTTTTGTCGTAAAATAAATATCAGGTAAAATAAAAAATGAGACATAAAAATATGTCTCGCATTAATCACCCTGTTAAAAACTAGTGGCAGGATTTAACGAGACTGGAAGGTGCAAAATAGGAAATTGTGGAGGCTTATATCCAACACAGGTTGATTACATGCTATAAATTCTTTAAATTTTAAAATAATTACTCGTAAGGGTAGATAAATAGGGTAGTATTTATTATGGGACGATAAAATATTGGAGGATTAATACATAACTCCAACTCTGTATTGTTCCTGGGAAAAAAATTGCGTTTATTCATTTGCATCTTTTTCTCTCATATAAAAAGACTTGTTTCTGACTCAGCGTTTTTTCCGACTGATAGGAAACGATTTTCAACTACACGTTTTAAGCGTGTATGAATTCATTTGTAACCTTTTTTCTACTGCCACTGTAACTAAAGAAATAAAACTGGAAAATGTTTGAACTAGACAAAAACAATGATCGATTGGGCTTCTCAAGCGGCTGCTGATTCATTGTTTACTTTAGTGCAGTTACTAGTAGGTAGTATATAATATATATATATATATTTAGGCCTATGCACATCTCCAAGGTGAATCACACAGTACACAGTTATTGAATGTAATACATACAACGTTAGGTAGGTCTGAACCCACCTGCTGACTGTTGCGCGGTAAGTGCCTTTATACGAATTACATAATACAATAATTTATCAAATTGCGCGCTTAAGTAATTTCGTAAGAATTAATGTAAATTTTGAACTACGCGAGTTTATGAATAACTTTTATGAGTTTTGACTTTCTTTTACCTGTATGAATATATTGGGTAGATAAGTGTTTTTTCATGTCGATTTTTTGAAATCGAGTTTTTCACCGGATCTACATGTTTTCAGGCCCCATGAAACCCAAAAACATGTTTTTAGCGATTGCTCTATCTCTCTCTTTCTGTGTGTGTGTGCGCGCATGTGTCAAATATCTCGAACGGAAGAACATCGTACGAAGTTGAAACTTGGAACTTAAGTTTGGTACCTTAAAAGGACCCGATACGAACATTTTCATCAAAATCGGTCAACCGGAAATAGTAGTTTATTCGTGTAATTTTTCACGTTTTGTGATTTTCTCAAAAACGGCTCCTATGATTTTTTTAAGATCTCCTCATTTACTACTTCCGTTATTATGTGATAAAGTAAATGTCGTGTCTGATGAAATTCTTAAGGTTCTGTGCTGTCGTAGAAATTTTTTTTTTAAGATTGCGGTCTTAATATGCATTCTTGTGCAAAAGTGTATTTGATCAAAGCTGTAGAAAATTAAAAACCCTACAACTTTTATTTTATCCATTTTTTTGTAGAACGCTTAGTTTAGCGGCAATTAGTGATATTCCGTATTTAAGTTCTACAGAGATTAATTTTCATTATGCGTCATTCACTCATGATTAAAATTAGGTTCTCTTTTTAATTTTATATTGTTTACTCATGATTAAACATAGGTTACATTGGCAAGAGAAAGTCGTGTGAGTGTTTCACACCTGATTGTCGTACAAATCATTGAAATAGTTTAAATTATTACTGAAACTTAACAAGCGACACTTATTTTTATTTTAAGAAGTTGGTAAAATTTACAATTATAATTTATTCTGAAAAGATTATTTAGTTATTTTGTTTTATTCAATAGTTGGCAACTTTTTATTCATTTCATTTGTAGTAGCTTTTCAAAAACTGATGACGTAAATTCATTTTCTGTATTTTGTTATTATTGTACTCTGAAATCTTTTTAAAGTTCTTATCTGAAAAATTTTATTCTAGAATTTGTATTTTGCATATTGTTTCCGTTAACATTGAATTGTCCGTGGTTCATGGACATTGTTCTTGAATTTTTTGCTAATTATGGCATTTGTATTGCTTTTTTTAGTATTACTGTTTTAACCAAGGTTTTTCCGTAGGTTTTTTTGGTTTCTTCTGGCGATTGCTAGAACAGTTCCTTCTGTCGTATGTTGTAATTAATATACATCTTCCTTTATTTAACCTAAATTAATGATTTGTCGCGTAAAAAATGTATTTTATTTTATGTGACTATAAAATTTTATTTTGTTTACCTGGTAAGATTTGAAGCGTACATAATTACTGGTACTAATTATATAGCTAAAACGTTTAATGTATTATAAAAGAAGTCTATTTTAAAAGTAACCTTTTAAAACGGTTACAGTATAAAAGTAACTATAAGTTAAAATAATGTTCCACCTACTTTAAAACCGTTTTAAAATAAATCTAAAATAAATATAGCTATCATTGAAAAAACTCTTTGTAAAAATATTAATGTACCGATAGAGTAAATAAAATATTAAGTGTTGTGAGTCTGGTTGACAGTTGCTGACAACGTCAAAGTGGTGCAGAAATTCGTTACTTGTCAAATAAGTCGTTATCCAAAAATTATTCTGTCGGCATTGGAATCAAAGTTCCATTACCCACCAAATGGGCTATAATGGATTTTAGCACGTGGATTGTAAACGGGCTAAACGGATTTTCAAAACCTACTTTAAAACCGTTTTAAAATAAGTAGCTATCATTGAAAAAATTCTTTGTAAAAATATTAATGTACCGATAGAGTAAATAAAATATTAAGTGTTGTGAGTCTGGTTGACAGTTGCTGACAACGTCAAAGTGGTGCAGAAATTCGTTACTTGTCAAATAAGTCGTTATCCAAAAATTATTCTGTTGGCATTGGAATCAAAGTTCCATTACCCACCAAATGGGCTATAATGGATTTTAGCACGTGGATTGTAAACGGGCTAAACGGATTTTCAAAACCTACTTTAAAACCGTTTTAAAATAAGTAGCTATCATTGAAAAAATTCTTTGTAAAAATATTAATGTACCGATAGAGTAAATAAAATATTAAGTTTTGTGAGTCTGGTTGACAGTTGCTGACAACGTCAAAGTGGTGCATTTTTTTTTTTTTTAACGTCTTGACTGTTAAACCAAAAAAAAATGCACCACTTTGACGTTGTCAGCAACTGTCAGCAACCTTCAAAGTGGTGCAGAAATTCGTTACTTGTCAAATAAGTCATTATCCAAAAATTATTCTGTCGGCATTGGAATCAAAGTTCCATTACCCACCAAATGGGCTATAACGGATTTTAGCACGTGGATTGTAAACGGGCTAAACGGATTTTCAAGACATGTAAGGAATGTTCTGATTGGTCCCAGTCCTATCAATGGTGGGGGCTGGAATTGTAATTTGTTTTAAATTCCTAATATGTGTACATTGCAATCTGTAAATTTTTGAACTATAAGCAACCCCATGACCCAAATGAATTGATATGTATGACGTGTAAATGAGGTGTAGTCTTGTACAGACTCGGACTTACCATTACTAAGAGAGAGTGGTTAATTCAACCCAAAACCATCAAAGTATACATTGTACATCGGTCACCACTGTCTAGTATTCAAATCCGTTTAAAAGTAAACTACCTTTACATGGATTTGAACCACGGTACCTTCTTCTCCGAAAATCAACTGTTTAACAGCTGACTCGCGGCGACGATGACTTCCCATTAGACCAAACCGGTGGGTTTTATTTAAATAGATAAATTTTAAGAGAACAGTTTTTTTGTCATATATTCAAGTTTAGTTTTTGGCCAGCATCATGAGTGTAGTTTAAATAAAGTTCATTAATTGCTGTATTGTAGACAGTGCGTTCAAGTTGCCGGCCGCGTTGGCGATGTTGGTAACGTGCTCGCCTCTCATCACGCGGTCTTGGGTTCGAATCCCACTCGGGCATGGCATTTTTTCATACGTTACAAAAATTCATTTCATCCTTCACCGTCTGCATTAGCAGCAATTTGCAAAACAGTCGGACGTTAAACCAAAAAAAAAGCGTTCAAGTTCGGGTGTTTTTCTTCTTTTTTGTTGGCAATCATTCTGACAATGACAAATCTATTCGCCACTGCTTTGAAGAGTCTTTTAGTAGAAGTAGCAAACCAGGTCTTCAAGTTCTTTAGTCAGGGTATTCGTCATCTTTCGACGCCTGTCTTACTCTGTACCTTTCCTTGCAAAATGAATTTCAGCAAATTGTACTTATCGTCATTTGTAATGTGTTCTAGATATTCAAATTTTTGTCTTTTTACTGTGCACATTATTTTCTTTTCTTTACCAAGTGTTTGAAGTTCGGGTGTTAAAATATACAAAAATATGATACTTCACGCTGGATATCATAAAACAGTCACAACACATTTTTATAAATTTTTTTCAGTGAAATTTAGACTTTAAAATAATTTATGTTTAAGTGTTCTAAATCCCATGCAATTTATCATTAAATTATTATAATTATTTATAAATTATTGTTCTATTTGTCATTTACAGATAATCTGAATGTTTCCTTTTCACTCTCAAATAACCGTTGAACTCACTATCTTTGGAATAATACATACATTTTAATAGTAATTCAGTTATTTATTTGTGGTGTTCTTTATAACTGGTAATCAACTAAATTTGATCAAGGTCCGTTTAAAATTTTGAAGAGACTACCACGGCCGGACAACTTTTCAATTGACTGTACTTTGCTAGTAACAATTTAAATATGACAATCGTACTTATCTTAATACTATTTTGTTGACTTCGAAAAGTTTGAGTATTAAATGTAACAGCAGTTTCAATACTACTGTAGCTCCGTTTACAAAATTTGTAGATTTTGTATGACGAGTTGCTTTAGGCCGAGTACATACCAAAAGCAACCGGTGATAGCAACGCAACAGCAACTCAACTCGGTCAACGGTAGGTTTACACCGCGTGTACATGCAAAAGAAACCCAAGTTGACAAGTTGTCCAGTCACTTGTACCGATGTCTTCATCCGAGGAGGAGGCAGTTCTTCTATATGTGCTTAGAAAAAAGAAGAAAACCTTACATAGACGGTTTAGTGTGCATCCATATAATGGCAGCAACGTACACAGAAGCCAGTGGCAAGCCTTACAAGAATTGGAAGAATATCCCGAAAAGTTTTTCAACTATTACAGGATGAGCAAGGCTTCCTATGATATGTTGCTGGATTTAGTGACACCTCTACTTCTGAAAAAAGTTACTAACTACAGAACCCCAATTGATGTAGGCGAAAGATTAAGCTTGCCAAGCTTTGTCTGTCACCACCCTGTTACTGTATGACTTTTTGTTATGGTCATATAAACAATTAAACTGTTCAATGAACTGTGCAAACTTAATATTTTCTTGTTGTTCAGCAGCCATATTTACGTACGGTCTGCACTTCCCAAGAGCAACTGTCAACCCGAGTTTACAGCATGTCGTGACTTGAGTTGCTTGCGTTGCTCAGTCACCGTTGAATCACAGTCGCTTTGGTATACATAGGCCCATTAAACTGCGTGTGTTATTCATAGGCAACTCAAGTTGCCGTTGCGTTGTCGTTGCGTTGCAATCACCGGTTGCTTTTGGTATGTACTCGGCCTTAAACTTATCCTGCGAGCATCAACTCTCTTCAGAGAAACTTGGGTTTATGTCGGTTTGACATCACCAATTGCTCTTAGTATGCGTACAGCCTAAACGTAAAAAATGTCACGTGACACGAAATAAGATCTGCATAAAAAATAATCTTTAGAGCTCGCGATCCGCTAGTTGGTGTCCATATGGCTACAGAGTATGGTGCGTCTTGTTATTCTAATATTTAATAATTTGTGTTTTATAAAAAAACAGCAATTGGTATGCGCGCAGTCTATCATTATTAAAATAGCAATTCCAATCAGTCGACGAATTTTTAATGTATATAAAAAAAATATGAACTTCGGAAGGATAAATTGCAAATATTATAAATAGTTTTTTTATTTTTTATGTTTTCCAATTTATGAAAATTTTTTCTAAAAAAATATGTTACTCGATATGTCCATAACAGGCAGATTGGGTATTAAATATTTTACACTCGATCTGCTAGTTTCAGGGCTATAAAAAAATCGTTTTGTTTCTTATCACATGGTCAGCCAATTATTTGACTGAAGTATTTAAGAACATAAGAGGTAGAGGTGTGAAAGACACTAGTCAGAGTTATTTCCTCTGAGAGTAATGAATTTCATTATAGTACTAAACCATGTGGTGAATGAATTGAAGGTGTCATTTGTTGGGTGGGAAGTAGATACTTTTCGGAGGGTCTGGCATGCTAATGAGTATACTTTTCCACTCAGTGAGAAAGGCACTGGTAAATCACCTCTCTCTTCGTTTTACTTAGCAAAGCCTCTAGAGGTTCAAACCAGCCTTTCAGCTGATGACCTAAACAACAACAAAATTCGTTTATTTTAATTTACATTGTACGTGGTAGATAAAATTTACCTACCCAACTATGTCTAAATGCCATGTCCTAGGGTTGGTGATGTCTTCTTATAATGTAGTATTTCAGTAAAAATGAGATCATGATTATGAGAGTTGTCAGTGGTTAGCAGGAACGGCTAGGAAGTTTAGGCATCCCGGTGATTTTCGCATATAGGCGGCCCAAAAAGACACCCCTCTTGTTTCCTAAACCGTCTTTTCGTTTTTAAGTTGTCTGTGTAGTGGCTGTAGTAAAATATTTGATTAGTTTTTATTTCCTTCCTAATAGTTCCTTCGATGATTGTACTAAATGAAAATGAACCCTGCGCTAGTCCGCCCCTGGTGACTAGTCCTTTAAAACCATTCATTTACTATACCGGATGGCCCATAATATCGGTTTCCCCACATACAGAAGAAGTAAAAATGAAGACGTTACAAGTTAATGGAATAATTATTATTAATGGAATAATATTATACGTGGTTGCTGCTAACGTAAGTAACAATGTTACAAACTTATTGATACAAAATATCAATAATATTTCATGGGGAACTGACATACGGGCCACCCGGTATAGGTAAAAAATTTGAAATAAACTACAATCTAAAAATATAATAAATCTAATTAGTCAATTAAAATCGAATAAATTAAACAATATATTATCGAGTCATTATTAATTTCGGAAGCATCATTCCTGTTTACTCTTAATACGTTTGTTATCGTGTAAGTTTTTCATGTGTAAAGGAAGCAAATTATACATCCTGGGGGACAAAGAGCAGGGGTGGCGCGGGTAAAGAGGCTTTTTTGGCAATTGTAAAATTATTAGATGTCTATTTCCAGTGTCGCAGTGGTGGTCTCTGCTCTCTTAATTAATTCTATTTTTATGCCACTCGAATCGGAATTTCTTTGACATATTTTCTTACACCCGTCACTGGACATTCAGCGAAAAGTTAATCTGTTGAATATATTTAAAGGCTTTTTTGTTATTTTTATTGTTAATATTTGTACTTCCACTAGAAGTTCATGTATGCCTAATAGGTTTCACTCCAACCTGTGATTTCGTAGGTTAAGAGTGACTGAACAACCGAGTTATTTACTGTTTCTAAAGTTATCTTACCTAGTATTTCTCGCAGTTTTTTAAAAGTAAATATTTTTCCTCAGACGTTCGCAAAGCACCTTATATACTCATCTCAACGGAGCAAAGAGTCAACCGTTCTTAGAAATGAATTGTTTTATTGCTTATCCCAAATTCACTCCACGTTTTAGTTTTTATAAAATATTTAGTAGAATATGCTTGCTGATTTGTTTCAAATGTGTTTACCTTCAGGAAGCTGTACCAATAATATGTATTGATTTATTTAAGTCGCCCCGTTTTTACCCCTTTTGCTGAATAATCGAAATGCAAATGCTTTACTTTCTATGTTTAACTCCTAAGGAACATTTATGCCGAATTCCAGTTTTCTCAATGGTTGATAACTGTAAGACGCATTCCACGAATAATGTGTCAAGAGATACGTTAAGAGAGTTAAGTTGTAGGTTGTAGGCTCTTATTGGTATGTGACAAGGCCTAAGAATAGAAACAAAATTGTGAAAAACTTAACACGATTTTCTCTTACCAATGTAAATAATAAATTACATATCCTGTGATGAAAATTTTAATCATGAGTGAATGACGCAAAATGTAAATCGACCTGTTTTCTAAAAATACGGAAATCAGTAATTGCCTCTAAACTAGGTTCTATAGAGAAAAATAATTGAAATAAACGCTGTAAGGTGTTTAATTTCCTATAACCTTTATTATATACACCTTAGTTGTAAAATCCATACTAAGGCTGTAATCCTGAAACCCTAAATTTTTGTACAGATTTTCATGAAAACACCAGACTAAGCCTTGTACAAAAACGTGTTTGCAATAAAAGTTGTAGGTTTTAAATGTTTTACAACTTCGATTCCATACACATCTGCTCTAAAATGCATATTAAGGCCGCAATATTAAAAAATATTTTTTTTATACGAGATAACAGCCTCCCCAAGAATTTCAGCAGACATGACGCTTACTCTATCTTGTTATAGCATAAAAAATCGTAGGAAACTTTTTGAGAAAATCGCAGACGAGTGAAAAATTACACGAGTATACTAGTACTTCCGGTTGACCGAATTTGATCAACATTTTCATGTCGGGTCCTCTTGTACCTAACTTAAATTTGAAGTTTCAACTTCGTACGATGTTTCGTGCTTGAGATATTTTGTTCATACACACACGCGCGCGCGCGCACGCACACACACACACACACATACATACATACACACAGAAACCACCACCAATCGCTAAAACCATGAGTTTTGGGTACAGAGGGTCTGTAAACGTGTATATCCGGTGAAAAGTTGATTTCAAAAAATCAACATGAAAACTTAATTTTCCTATATATTCATATAGGGCTGAAAAAGTAAAAATTAGGTTATTATTTCTTTGTTAATATTAGCTTTTAATACATAAATTACATTTATATAGGTTTACCTAAATAACATAAACACGTAGTTTATATAATTTTAAAACTCGATAAGGGCTTTAATGACTAAATAAGTTAAAAACTGGCTGTAATGTAATAAACGTAAATAGGGAAAACTTTAGTTTTTTCACAAACAGGGAAAAATAAGTGATTTCAAGGAGGAATTCTTTGCGTAGGATTGCATACAATTGCCCACATTTAAGGAAGTACGTCGCAATATAATTGTGAACTAATCTTTACAATTGAAGTCTCATTACGTTGGAATAAATTATTGAATCGCTTTAATTGTATCTATTATAATAAAATAATCAGTATTGGGTTTGTGTCTTTAATCGAATACTATCAATAATTAAATAAACCTACTGTATATTACTTTGACGTCCCTTTCTTGAATAAACTTCCGTCACAATATTATAATTTGTAAAAATTGCATACAGAACTAACACTAAAAGAAAATCTGGTGAGAAACACTCACACAACTTTCTCTTGCCAATGCAAATAATTAAATATAATATAACCTTTGTTTAATCACGATTAAACATTGTAAAATTAGAAACATAACCTAATTTGAATCGTGAGCGAATGACGCAAAATGATAATCAACCTCAGTTTGGCTTAAAAATACGGAAAATCACTCTTTCACGCTAAACTAAGCTCTGTAGAGAAAAATGCTCTGAATAAAAGTTGTAGACCTTTTAATTTCCTACAAAGTTGATTATACACTTTTGTCGTAAAATGCTAAGACCAAAATCTTTTAAAAAATTGATTTTTTACAAGTTGTTGTGAGAAAAAAACAGAAAATCGCTAATTACCGCTAAACTAAGCTTTATACAAATAAATGTTTGAAATAAAAACATCTAGGATTGTAAATTCTCTACAACTTTTATTAAATACATTTTTGTGCTTAAATGCACATTAAGCCGCAATCTTAAAAAAAACAATTTTTTAACGAGAAAACAGGCTCACCAAGAATTTCAGCAGACATGGCGCCTACCCTATCTTGTAGAGCATAAAAAATGTAGTAAATGAGGTGATTTAAAAAAAAAATCGTATGAGCCGTTTTTGAGAAACTCACAAAAAAGTGAAAAATGACACGAATAAACTACTATTTCCGGTTAACTGATTTTGATGAAAATGTTCGTGTCGGGTCCTTTAGGCCTAGTGTCCATTTGAGAGAAACTGTCGAGAGAAACTCTCGTCAGTGCTCTCAGGGTGCTTTCCATTTGAGAGTAGTTGCGCTGTCGAGAGAGCTCTCTGACAGTCGACAGCGACTGAACTGTCGACAGTACGAGAATTCCGTATCCACTTGATAGTCTTGAGACCCGAGAGTCAACACAACAAGCAGTCTGCTGAGTGTCATCAAACGTGCGTGTTTTTAATTTGATAAAAATGGATTCACGTCAGGCCCTAGCTTTTCTAATAGCGTACAAAATTATTCAAAAACGAAAGGTAAAAAGAAAGGAGTGTTGTATAAAAAACTGGATAAATTGACGAAATTCCTTGGGAGCTTGTTCAGCACTCGTAAATGAGTTGCGGCTGGAGGATGCACAGCAATTTAAAAAATTTATTTGAATGTCTGCAGTGCAATTTGAACTGCTTTTAAATTTAGTTAAACACCAGATTGTCAAAAAAGATACAAAATTACGTGAAGCAATTTCTCCTCATGACAGATTAATGGTTACGCTTCGAAGAGATTATAAAAGATTTGAAATATTGAAATTTAAAAAAAGATTAAAATTATTAAACAAAGGCTATAAAAAGTAATAAAAATATTTTAAAATAGACAAATAAATGTAATGAACTGTCGACACAAGCTCTCAGCTTTTCCAACACTGACGGAAGAGTGGAGAGTAACTCTCGAGACTAGAAACGAGCATTTACACTTGCGAGAAATGAACTGTCGACAGCTGCACCTGCTTCTCTCGGAGAGTAGCTCTCAGGCCCGTATACATTTGCGAGTCTACTCTCGAGAGTACTCTCGGCAGTATTTTCTCTCAAGTGGACAAGTGGCCTTAGGGTGATTCAAAAAGAGCGCCGGTTTTGATATATCAAATTAAGAGATTTATTTTATTGAAAAACTGAAAATAAATACATCAACAAGTTCATCTTACCTTCCGATTTCATGTATGAAAAATGATGTCATGCATGTGTCCTCCTCTACTGCGCTGGCACGCATCAACTCTGTCCATGAAATTGGATATTACTGCACGACAAGTTTCGACTTCCATTTGCCCGATAACCCGTCGAATTTCCTCCTTCAAGTCATTGATGTTTCGGGGTTTATTGGCATACACCAATGACTTCAGATGACCCCAAAGATGAAAGTCACAAGGCGTCAAGTCACACGACCTTGGTAGCCATTGATGGTCGGAATTACGAGAAATGATGCGATCCTGGAACCGTTCACGGAGCAACAACATTGTTTCTCGTGCAGCAACTGAATTTTATACGGGTGATATTGGAGATCGTACCGAAGAATTCTCCGTACAGAAGAACATCGTAAACCCAATTGTTGAGAACGGCGACGTATTGATTTTGCTGGGCTAACAGCCACACTATCACGAACCAACGCAACGTTCTGCTCAGTTCGGCCAGAACGACGACGGCCAGAACTTTTAAGGTCGACTGTTGAACCCGTCTCAAAAAACTTTTTCATGAGCCTGCAAACTGTTGATTCATTCGGTGCTTCATTACGTCCTAGAGTACCGCGAAGTCGCCTGACAGTAGCCGCATAACTCTCTCCACTCTGGTAAAATGTTTTGACGATTAACACTCGTTGTGCAATAGTAAACTTCTCCATGGTTAGACACAGACTGCGAGAGTACTACACTGCGAACAAGAGAAACTACAACTGAATCGTCAATCGGAATGTTCTCCGAAATAGAAATGAGGTCTAACAATGTTGCCAATCGATAAACAAAAATTTACCAGCCGTTTAAAAACCGGCGCTCTTTTTGAATCACCCGTTATCTAACTTCCTTTGGTATCTAACTTAAATTTCACGTTTCAAGTTCGTATGTTGTTCCGTTCTTAAGATATTCTGTTCACACATACACACACACACACACAAACCAATCACTTAAAACATGTTTTTTTTTTTGGGTTCAGGTGGTCTGAGAACGTGTAGATCCCGTGAACACTCGATTTTGAAAAATTAACGTGAACACAATATTTTTCCTTCCTATATATTCATATAGGCAAGAGAAAGTAAAAAGCAATCGTAGGATCCGTTTTTGAGGAAATTAGTGATTTATTTATTTGGACACTGTTCTGCTTCACGACACCATGTTACTGTATATCCCACAGAACCGTGCAGTATATATAAACAGACTACGGGTTGAAAGTCAGTAAAAAGGATGCGTAATCATGTTTCACTCTATCAACGCCTTCAGTCAAAACAACCGGCGACAGATTAATGTTTTATAATAGGCATACTCTATGAATTCTTTCTACTGGTACTGTTGTATTTTGTGTTTAGTATATGTTTCAGTTAGCATATAACAAGTTCCATCCGGTAAGCAAAGAACATTTTTTTAACTCGAATGGATCGCGCTAAGTTCAATCATAATTTTAATACATTATGTTTTGACGTGCTGTAAGGTTCCATGGGATAGAGTACACTGTAGATGTTGTACTTTGTGCATGCACAATATTGAAATTGAGTAATCACAAAATTTAAAAAATTAACAGCTTTTGTTAAGCGAATTTCGGATAATTGGGGGTTTACTGTAACTGCTATTTTTAGTAGTTTAATAATTTTTCAATTGAACAATCAGTTAATTTTAGGTAAGACCAAAAGAGTGGGTTTTTCATTCGTTAGGTGTAGAACTAATAATTTTATTAATCATATAATGCATTGTTTATTATATGTATTAATTATATTTTTCTAGAAAATTTACTTGCATTATTGTATTTCCTAGTATTATTGTTGTATTAGTTTCTAGTAAGGCGATACCAATTATGAATGAGTGTATTGTTTGTTTGTTCAGAGAATTATTCGACCTAACGACAGTTTAATCTGTTGTTATGAATAGTATAGAAATCCTTGTCGGTACGTAAAATCTTTTATCAATTTAAAAGCTTTCCTCTTATTATTTATTATGTCGCATGATCTTAACAGTTTTTACCAGATTTTTCACTAATGGAAACAGAAGTCTGACGATTTGAATGTATCTTTCTTAGTTGCAAAGCTTGGTCATGGGTGATATATCCCTAGCGTCACCTGTAATATACTTGGTTATGGTTTTTAATTGTTGCTAGTATTACATTTTATTTGTAGCTACAGTAAATTATTTGGTGTTCCTCACCAATTTCATGCCATAGATTCAGTTTAACAGAAACCCAGTTTTAACAAAGGATGGTTGTTAAGTTAAAATATTATGTAGTTCATTTGTTTTTTGACTGCTCATAACAGACAGGTGGAGTGTCAAATTTTTTACACTCAATCTGTTCGTTGCAGGGCTAAAATAAATAGTTCTGTTTCTTAACACATGGTCAGCCAATTAAATGACTGAATCGTTTAAGAACAGAAGAGGTAGAGGTGTAAAATACACTAATCAGAGTTATCTCCTCTGAAAGTAATGAATTTCATTATACAGCCAGACCCTGTGGTGAATGAAGTGAAGGTGTCATTTGTAGAGTGGAAAATATGTGCTTTTCAGAGGGCCCGGCATGCTGATAAGCATACTTTTCCACTCGGTGAAGAAGGCAAGGTAAACCACCTCATTCCTCGTTTTACCTAGTAAAACCTCTTCAGGTTCAGACCAGCCTTATGGCTGATGACCTAAACTAACTACTAAGCTATAGTAAAACCCCGCTTAAGGGGAGTCGGGAGTCCAAAAATTTTATTTTTGAACTTTTTTGTTTTTTTACATTTTATAAAATTTCAAAATCTTGCGATTAATTTGATATATTTACTGTTGTTCTATGGCGCACTTTTCTATTTTTAATATTTAAAAAAATTTGTGATACAAATAGACTTTTCTCTTGTGTTTGTGACATTAAATCGATTTGTTTGCTGTAACTTCGGTTAGAACTAAGCTAACGTGATTATTTTTGTTTTGAGTTGTTTAGAACTTCGCTATAGTGCGCCAGTAGTTAATAAAACGGTCACAGAATTTTGTGAGTATGGCCACATCATTGATACAGGCTCTTGCCTGTATCAGTACTAGTGGCTGATGGCCCCTTTTTGCTAGGTTTAGTTGAAACCTGCAGATACATTTCTATTTCTGTGGTCACAACCCATGCCATTTTCAAGCACAGCCTCCACAACAATTTGCTTCATGTTGTATGAAGCAAGTTTGCTAACACAATTTTTATGACTATTAGCTGGGATGCACTACGTTAAATTTTTCAGTTCTTGGTAATTTCCGAAAAATTAATTTTTTAGCACAAAAGGAACATTTTCTAAGCAACCACTCAACTAATTTTGATGAAAACTAGTTTCTATGAATAACTTGTGTAAAAAATGTTTTACAGCTATAAATGTTTTCAAAATTTCATAGATCTGAAAGGTGAGCTAAATTTAATTTTTATCTTTGTTAAAAAAATAGTATTATAAAATTGTTACATTCAAAATATATATTTATAAAAGCATAAGAAGTATGGTGAAGTATAGGACTACCGTATCCCCAACAAGCTTGCTTATAGGAGTAGGACCCGATTTCGGTTACGCTTAATTCCGGATTACACGCAAAGACATAGTATTAAAACCAAAATTTGTTATTTTAAGCATTTTTCTCTACAAAAAAATGGGTTTTTAAAGATTGCGTCCTTAATAAGCATTCCTAAAATCTGTTTTGCTGTTACTTTTAGGGTTAAAAAAATTGTAAAAATGATTATACAGTATTTTTACTTTCTGTAGCTCTTTATATATTTGTGATTGATAAATCAGGTCACTTATAAACATATTTTTGCAAGATCACTAACCTTTTTTGTTTTTTCCTGGAACTGACGACCTTAAAATGAGACGGGTTTGTGTAAAAGCTGGAGCAAGGATCTTTCAAATCAATTCGTATTTTGGCTCACTTTGGCGTGGAATGTTCTTGGAATATGATAAGTATTTTCATAGCCATTACTTCTCAAAGTTTCACTTCAAGCGTCAATTAGTGATTTTCTTTATTTTACTTATCAAAATCGTTAAAAAATAGGATTTTTACTTTCTCATGCCTATGTGAATATATTGGAAGGAAAGTATTGTTTTCATGTCGATTTTTCGAAATCGAGTTTTCAACGGACCTATACGTTTTCAGACCCCCTGAACCCAAAAAACATGTTTTTAGCGTTTGGTCTGTGTTTGTGTGCGTGTGCGCGCGCGCGCGAGTGTGTGTGTGTGTTTACGATTTCATCCTTAGAATGCATTTTACGACAAAAGTGTATAAAACCAATTTATAGGAAATTAAAAGATCTACAACTTTTATTTAGAGCATTTTGCTCTAGAAAGCCTAGTTTAGCGTGAAAGAGTGGTTTTCTTTCCGTATTTTTAAGCCAAACTGAGGTTGTTTTTAATTTTGCGTCTTTCACTCATGATTCAAATTAGGTAATGTTTATTGAGGTTAGTTTTTTTGTTTAAATCTAATGTTTTATTGCTAATGTTAGGTTATATTGTTCATTATTTTCATTGGCAAGAGAAAGTAGTGTGTTTTTCACACCAGATTTTTAATATTGCGACCTTATTATGCATTTTACGACAAAGTGTATAGTCAAAGTTATAGGAAATAAAAAAAATTTCAACTTTTATTTCACGCATTTTCTTTTACAGAGCTTTTATAGTTTACCAGCAATTAGTGATTTACGTATTTTCAAGTCGAACAGAGGTTAATTTTTATACAGCTGTCATTCATTCATGATAAAAATTAGGTTATATTTGTCATTTACATTGTTTACTAATGATTAAACATAGGTTAAATGTTTTATTATTTACATTGGCGAGATAAAATAGTGTGAGTGTTTAACATGAAATTTTTCTCATGAAAAGAATTTTTCTGAAATTACCGACAAATATTTTTTATGTAGCGTGTTAATTATGACTAATTATATACATGAATCATTGCATATTTATTATAAACCTTTTAACCCTGGAATACAAAAAATCCTTCAAGGAAAAAAACGATGGCCAGCATTTTTGTAACCGATTAGTCTGGTTGTAATGCGTAATAATAATAATAATAATAATAATAATAATATCGAAATATCTGGCTAGCGGCGTATGTAACACCTGAATTCGATATCCATTCGCGAACCAGTCAGTTCAATAACGTTGTTTGTAGTAATCGAATGATGTCGCTTCTGTGACGTAACCGCGTATCTGTGAAACCGCGTTACTCAATGCCCTATTGTGCATACAAACCCATTACTGCCTATATTTATAAAGGAGGAGGAGCATTGTATACGTAACACTGACTCACAAGATCCATTGTTATTCTTATTGTTATTATTATTGTTATTACTGTATAATAGTGCTACTGAAGTTGTGTCCTTCCTACTCTTCGGTAGGCCATATTTACTTCATTGAGTTTATTTGACCTTGTGTTACCGAATGAAGCTCCTTTCATTATCTGTATACAACGTTAGGTGTTCTCTATTGAGTTTTACGTACAGGCAGGCCAATGCATAGAGCGTGCTGTATCTTTTTTTTTCTGTCTTTATATTATTTTGTATTTTGCATGTATTTTCTCGTTTTATTATTAGCCGTTGTGTAATAGGCTCGTTGCCTCAGAACGTGTTTATTTCTGTATTATACGATCGAATAGGTTATAGTATAAGGAATTTTTTGCGTATTGTCCCCCCTCGTCACCGTACTATGACTGGATTAGAAGAATGACGAGTCTAGAAATATCTGTTAAACCGGATTTTTTTGATACACGTCCATGAAAATAGTGGAAAACTTTCACTGATTAGTTTTAAAATTACAGTTTTATTTCATTCAGATGATTCTAATTTTGGTAACAAATTGGAAAGACGGTAATTTGTGAGATTACTTATAATTCTCATCAGATTTTTCGGTATAAAATTAAGAAAGTCACATCTATCTGTTTTCCGTATTATAGAAATTTTTTTATATATAAATGGAAAGGCCCTCACTGACTGACTCACTCATTTACTAATTATAATTTACTAAATCATTGACTAATTCTTGTATTTCCACAATAGCTAGAAAGCTGAAATTCGGAGATAATATTTCTTATAAGTTAAATAAAGTTAAACATAAACAATTTCGACATTCCACTGTTAAGGGGTTAAAAAGAAAGTTCAATTCGTAAACGACTATTTATTATTTATTAAGCTCCAGACGAGTTAGATGGCTGAATTTCAGTGATGTTATTTATAGTGTAGCAATATTGCCCCGTAACAATTTCCAAAATGTATTCTTAAATTTTTGAAAAGGTTGTCCAACCCGTAAACAAATATTTTGTTTTACTAAGTTCCTTAGTAAATAACGAGTTAGTTGCCTGAAACTCAGTGGAGATGTTACGTATAGTGACGCTAAATTGCAACGAAATCTAAACAACCATCGACTGAAGCTTTCTATAAACTATTCAAATTCTGTTTTCGGCAGGGGTTGAAATTCCACGAAACAGCTAATAGAGATGAAATTTTTTCCGTGTTGGACCAAATTCAGATTACGTGAATCGATTATGACACTTCTGGATGCTCTTTTTGCAGCCCACATTCTAAGCATTTGTTCACTGTAGGATTTTCTCCGTTCTTCAGTTCACCCGGTATTCTGTTTTTGCTCTTCATGGAAGCCCTTGAAGTCAGTAATCAGTTGTCTGAATTTTTGGTTCGGTTCATTAAGTTTTCTTGGTTTACGAGGGGGTACCCAAAAGAAACCGGAATTATTTTTTAAAACTATTTATTTTTAATTTTTTTACAAAAGAACCTTATCCCCTTCAAAATACTCTCCATTACAACTAATACATTTGTCCCACCGGTGCTTCCACTGTTCAAAACATTTTTTGTACTCCTCTTCAGTGATGGCTGCCAGCTCATCCGTCGTTTTTTTCTTGACATCATCAACGTTGTTAAATCGGAGACCTTTCATGCCCCTTTTCATGCGTGGGAACAAGAAAAAATCACACGGAGCCAGATCGGGTGAGTACGGTGCGTGTGGTAGCAAAACCATGCCGTTTTTCGCCAAAAACTGGGTAACCGAGATTGCCGTGTGTGCAGGCGCGTTGTCATGGTGGAAAAACCAGTCCCCTGTCTGCCACAAATTAGGTCTTTTACGACGAATGCTGTTTCGTAGTCTTCTTAACACTTAAAGATAAAAAGTCAATGGTCTGTCGTCGGTCTGTTCGTACAATTTCTTTCACTTTCACAACATTTTCGTCTGTTCGGGAAGTCGACGGTCGTCCAGAACGAGGTTTGTTCTCAATCGACATGTCGCCATTTTTAAAGCGCAAAAACCACTCGTACACTTGGGTTTTTCCAATAGCGTCGTCTTTGTAAGCTGTGTTCAACATTACAACTGTTTCCGCGGCGTTTTTACCGAGCAAGAAGCAAAATTTCACAGCCGCACGTTGTTCATTAAAACTTGCCATCATGAAAAACGACACGAGCACAAAACAGCACTAGCGAGAACAATCACTGCACGAGAACAGAACAAGCTAGATCAACGAACAAAATGGCATTGAACTGGCAATGAGTAGCGCTACAAGCAGCCTAGTGGCGGGAATTTGTACTGCACAAGCTCCGCCCACAGCAGAGCTATTCCGGATACTTTTGGGTACCCCCTCGTATTCCGATTTTTTCAGTATTCTTTCTGACTTCTTTAAACCATCTATTCGACACCTTAGGTCTATTGTTTAGTGTTTTAAAAATTTGTTTTGACTTTGTTTGTCATCCATTCTTTACAGATGTCTTTAGAATTTTAGTCTTTGTGTTTTAATTGTTCGTTTTTCTTGTTCTTCTCGTACTCCGTAACCTGTCCCGTCTACTGTATTTGGACCCATTATCTTGCGGAGGATCTTTAAAATTTCTCTGCTTCGCTTAGACCAGCCTTCCTGGTCATTCTAAGGCATTCAGTCGCGTACTGACCACAGTTTTATAATACCTGATCTTGATTTGTCTGGAGAGTGTGTTTTTTCTTCTTATACAAGTGACGGGTTCCTTGGAGTACACCAACCATCTTTCCTCGTTTGATATTATTCGGTTGTATTATATTCCCGAGGTACTTGAAGCCATCAACTTTTTCGTATTGTGTCTTCAAGTGACACGGAGTTGTTTACTTTTCAGCGGACTTTAAAACTAGATGAAACGATTGTTTTGTTCGTCATAATTGATGTCTGGTTTAATAAGGGCCGTTATAAAGAGATTTCACTTGTATGTACAAGCGCCATCTTTAACCTCTAACAATTGATTTTGTTTAAATGTCACAATTTTTGATTGTTCAGCAATTTTTGTACAGTAAAGATATATTATTGTAAGATCGTTATATATTTTGAACTGAAAACTACGCCGATTTTCTTTTAATTGATTAGTCGTTTATTGACTTTTTGAAATTGATAAGATATTTGTATGTTCAGTCAAGCTACTTTATTTGATAAACGTAAGCTGTTTGTTCCGCTCTTCAACTATAATTAATCGTCCATATTGTTATATTTATCAAAAAGAACATTTTTGACGTTTCTCTGCTCTATGAATTATATTTTTGATCAATGAATTTACTCTACGTTTAATATTTGTCGATTTTAAAATTTTTCTGTTAAATTTTATAAAAATGGAGTTTTTTCATTAGTAATTTTTTGAACACGTTTTAATCCTGCTGAAAATACTGTTGGTGATAAAAAAACTGAAGATCGTACGTAAGGTTCGAGGGTTGCCGATTTAATAGTGGGAATATTATTTTACCGATTACGATTTTGCCAGTTTGTTGTGGCACATTATTCTTCAGAATTCCCTCGGGTTTTACTTTCACTTGCCGTATATGAACGTATAGGGAAGGAAAGTATTGTTTCCATGTCAAATTTTCGAACTAGTTTTCACTTAAAGTATACGTTTTCAGGCCCCTGAACCCAAAAACATGTTAGCGAATGCCCCCCTCTCTTCTACCTTACTCCCTCCCCTAACCTTGTGTGTGTGTGTGTGTGCGCGCGCGCACACGTGAGAAAAATGTCTCAAGAACGGAATAGTGTACGAAGTTGAAACTTAGAGTTCAGTTAGGTACAACTAGGGGACCCGACATAGAACATTTTCATCAAAATCGATTAACATGTAAAATAGTAGTTTATTCGTTCAATTTTTCACTTTTTACGATTTTCTCAAAAACTGCTTATACGATTTTCTTTTAAATCGCCTCATTTACTCATTTTTTATGCTTTACGAGATAGGATGTAAGTGGCCTGTCTGCTAAAATTCTCGGGGGCTGTGCTCTCGTGGTAAAAAAGATTATTTTAAGATTGCGGCCGTAATATGGATTTCAGGGCAAACATGTATACAATTAAAGTTGCAGAAAATTTAAAAAACTACAAATTTTAATTTAACCATTTGTTTCTACAGCGCTTAGTTTAGCGTTAATTAATGATTTCCCGTATTTTTATTTTCATTAGGAGGTTGATTTTCATTTAGCGTCATTCACCCGTGATTAAAATTAGGTTATATTTTTAATTTTACGTTGATTACTCTTGATTAATTATAAATAATTATGTTTTTAATGATTTACATTCGCAAGAGAAAGTCATGTGAGTGTTTCACAACAGTTTTTTTTTTATAAGGGTTTGGATCTTTTTTGCCTGTTCTTATAATGAATCAAATTAAACGATGTTTGGAGACAATTTAACCGAACCCCTACTTTTAGGAAGGTTTACTTTTTGTAGCTGTGTGACAAAAATTTGTGACAGAAAGTCCGGAAAACAAGTTCATATCGGGCTTTGGCAATCTGCCGGCGCCCAAATCGAGGATTGAACACTTTTTCGGCCATTGCCCGGCTTCGGACTTAGTGCCCAACAAATACAAACAGAGGGTCTTTTCTGTTAAGACGCCCTGGACTCTTGTTAGTGCGCCTACAGAAACATTCAACGTATACTCGCATGTTTAAAATAACTAATTTTTTTTGTACGAGTTTGCTCGACTAGAAATTTAACACGAATCTAGGCATTTCGAGATCTGCGTCTGTCGATTATTTTTGTTAAATTCGTTGTATCTACCTATTTCTTTTCAAAAATAAACATTTAATTAACAAATTCAGGGGTAAATAATTTTGACGGGTTCCTTTCATTATTTTATTATTTCTTATCTGTTAGACCCCGCTCACTTTGTTGCGCGCTTACAAAAACTTTTAACTTATACTCTCTCTTTTTAATAATGTAAGGTATCCATCAAAATTATTTACCCTTGAGCACAGTTGTTTCGGTCGATGCCTCTTTTTTCGTACCTAATTATTTTGTACAGAGTGCGGGGCGTCTTAACAGATAAGAACTCTAACATATTTTAGGTCGTTATAGTTTACTGTTCAGGATGTTTTGTGTCTAGGTTGTACAGTTTTGGTTGGAGGCAGTGATGGCAATGTGCGTTTCGTGTATTGTATATTAGAATGGTTTTGTACGTGTTTAGACTTGAACTACTTGCTATGAGGATGGTGGAAAGGTGATGCCAGAATCTGGACACTTGCATTAGTGGAATTTACAACTGAACCCATCCCTGATGTTATTACATTTCTCCTCGTGTGAATCTGAATTAATACGCATGCTGTTTTTAAATTACAAATCGGCTGCATATGTGTTGTTATTATTATCATCACTTAAAATAGTACGAACATAAAAATGACAATAGATGCTGCATTACTTAGAAATTGAGTAATGTTAGTTTAGTGTTTTATTATTGGCATTGGCTTCATGGCGATTATGTAGGCCTTGTCTTTTGTCGTTTTGAAATATATTGTGACGCTATTTATACGGTATTTGATAACGGAGCAGACAATAAGCTAATGTATGTATAACAATATGATCTAATTGAACAGTTGTTACCATATTATTCATGTTTTAACGTGTAGATTAATCAGGTGTTTGTCATTTAAAATTTTAAGCCTTTATGATAATTTAAAAGCGAAAACCAATTAAAATTTTACCGGGTTAAATTCTATTTGGTCGGGTTGGTTTATGTACGATTGGGTAGAGGTAGTTATTTTTTAAATTAAGGGTTTAGTTACTTTAGTACCTGCATTATCTTTTTTTGAGATATATTTTGTGTTTCAAATATATCTTGTCAACCGTTAATAAATTTTTTTTCTAAAATTTTTCTTGTTATAAGACTAAAATTTTTCCGTATTTAGACCTCATAGAGTGACTGAAATCATTTCTGTAACCTCTTTTTGTAGCCCACATATTCTCAGCATTCTTTCACTGTATCCAGTCTTCTGCTTTTGTTCTTCGTAAAACATAAAATCAGTAATCAGTTGTCTGAATTTGGTTTGATGCATTATTATCTCAGTTTATTTAAGTTTTCTCTATATTCTTTCACGCTTCTTTACACTTTAGGCCTCTCATCATGCGGTCTTGGGTTCAAATCCCATTCAGGCATAGCATATTTTCATATGTTACCAAAATCATTTCATCCTTCCTTCACCGTCTGCATTAGCAGTAATTGCAAAACAGTCGGATGTTAAAAAAAAAATTACTTTTTAAGGTCTATTAATTTGCGTCCTAAAATTTTGTTTTCCTCATTGTCATCCATTCTATACAGGTGCCGTAAGAATTTTAGTTTTGTTTTCTGGTTGTTCCATTAACCACTTATGTTCTTGTATAATTCTTTTCATCTTCGTAATCTGTACTGTCCATGTAGGATCATTCTCTTGGATTTCTCTGCTTCTGTTAGACCTTTCTTCCTGATCATTCAAAGGCATTCATTCTTGTACAGATGTGCACTTGTATCCAATAACTACCATATCTTAAATGTTTTCTTAATTATAAAAAATACACTTAGGTAGTTTTTTTTTCATTGACGGATTTGTTATCGATCTCTTGAGGCTCACATCCACTTGAACTTCAAAATGCCTGAATGGAAAGTTCGGTATTGTTATAGACAGTTTCTAGTGGTATTAATGAAAGAAAAACAAGGGTATAGTGGATTTGCTGCTGCCTATTAAACTTTTTGTGATCAAATAACTTAATCTAATATTAACTTTTGTTTTGGCTCAACATAAAAAGTGAAGTTATGGGATGTTTCTGCCCCAAAATGATTTTAAATCAGGTTTTTACAAATGCTTCAGTGGCGTAAATGGTTTTTCTGACCTCTTTCACAGGAATCCCTGAAGGACACCTTGTCCTATTGGACTTGTATTAAAAGATAAACGACTTATTTTTTGTCATCTGACTGCTTATGCCATCTTATCCTCTTTTATTTATGATGTCTACTCCTTAAAAACCAGTCTGCCCATAACAGGCAATTGAAGTGTTTTATTATTTGCACTCGATCTGCTAGTTCCAAGGCTAAAAAAATAGTTCTGTTTATTATCATATGGTCAGCCAATTATATGACTGAAGCATTTAAGAACAGAGGAGGTAGTGGTGTAAAACACTATTCAGAGTTATCTACTCTGATAGTTTTGAATTTCATTATACAGCCAGACCCTGTGGTGAAAGAAGTGTTCCTGTGGTGAAGTTGTCATTTGTAGAGTGGAAAGTAGATGCTTTTCGGAGGGTCTGGCATGCTGATAAGCATACTTTTCCACTCAGTGAGGAAGGCAATAGTAAACTAGCTCATTCCTCGGTTTATTTAGTAAAGCCTCTAGAGGTTCTAATCAGCCTTTCGGCTGATGGCCTAAACAACAAACAAGAACACTCCTGAAAATCAATATCTGACTTTAAAATGATTTGATCCATTTAATTGTGCTCTGAATAATTTTCTTTGTTATATTTACTAATAATGATGTTTTTTGTTTGATCTATATCAGATGCCTATTGAAAAGATGTACAATAAGGATAACAGCAGCACATCTACTACCCCATCAAGTGAACGCAAACACAGTTTGGGGTCAAGTCCTGAACCACATGCTGATTCTGCGGATGAAGTAAGTAGGCACACGTGCACATTTTATCATACAAATTTCTTTTGCTGTTAAAATTATAACTAAATACTGCTAACTAACTTCTGCTGTTAAAATTATATTATTGCTTCTCATTTCTTTTAAGAGTAACTATTAGGAGTTAAAAATGTTAATTAATATTTATGTTCAGGTTATTAATACACACATTTGACCAATCCTTTTGCGATCTCTAATTTATAGCTACTTATTGATATACAGCATGACCCATTTTAACTGAAATAAAGAGGGCGGTGACGTTTCGGATAACACAATTTTACGAATAACCCATGGATGCTGTTGGTGTCCATGATGTTTTCATAGACTATTAAAAAGTAAATAATCACAAAATTTAGGATAAGGAAATGTATTTAATGAACAGCAAAATAAATTGCATGTTAAGTTACAAACTAAACTACAGTACTATAGAGTTTAAAATTTGTAGATTAGATAATTATATTGTTAACACAGTATGTATTTAAGTTCAGTACTCTATGGTATTTTTACTTAAAAAAGTCTGTAATTTTTTCTGGACAGTTACTTTGCAGCGTTTGTAAGCTGCTATAAACAATGGCAAAATGTATTGTTTTATTACATATAACCTATACGTGGTGTTACTGAAATGCTGGCTTTAAGTTTCAATAGGCTTATTTTTTAAACTTCAAACAATTATTTGAAGGCTATTTTATGTTTACATACATATTAAAATGTTTATTTTTGTTTTTTTTTAGTATTATGTTTTTTTCCTCTGAAATTGTTTCAGTTAACTAACCTGAATTCAGTTAAAAAGGCTTATGCTGTATGTAATAAATCTTTGAATTTTTGAACTGTTGCTTTAAACAATTTATTTGTCCTTTCTTGCTTGTAGATAGAAGTTTCTTAGACAAGTTTATCTTTAAATTGAGCTTAAAAATGTTGTATAAAAGATTCTACTAAACTGCGTAAACATACAAGTGTAATATCCAATACTATTATTGATTTCTTTTGTTTAAAAATCTAAACAATTTTTTTGTGAGTAGCCTTAATTTGTTGGGTTATTTTACCTTCTTAAGACATTTGTATTTACAACAAGGTCATTGCCATATCTGGTAGAAACTGTGGTTTTTACGCAGAAGACGTTCCTGGAAAGTGTTCAAATTTGAAATATATCCTTTAAAATGGGTGTTTCAGCTTAATGAAATTTGTTGAAACAGTTGTCCAGATAAAATTCATGCAAATGTAAGATAGTCTATAATTTAATTAGTTAATTTAGGACTCCACTTTTTTTATTTTAAAAAATATTAAAATTTTTGCATTTTATTAGCTTTAATGCATTTTAAATTTTTATTACTGAATTAAGCATGCATAAATCACTTGTAGTTTTCAAAGAGACAGCCAGACAATTCAGTATATATCCATGTGAAATTGAATTTGTCTTGACTGTTTAACTATTAGATGAAATTTTCGTAAAGTCAATTAACGATTGGTGGAGGAGTTACCCTTAGAACTAATGGTAGTAGCTTCAAAATATCCTGTATTAATTTATTTTATAGTATTTTATCTAAAATTGCGAAATTTACATGTCATCAGCTAAACTTTAATACCATGTATCTGCAAATTTTCAGGTTTTGAGTTTTAGAATCTTTGAAATAATTTTACTTTCTCTTGCTCTACATGAAATATAGGGAAGTAAAGTATTGTTTTCATGTTTATTTTTTGAAATCGAGTTTTCACTGGAAATACATGTTTTCAGATGTAATGAGCCAAAAAAACCATGCTTTTACAGATTGATTACGTGTGCGTGCGTCTGTTAACAAAATATCTCAAAAACAGAAAATCGTTCAAACTTCAAACTTGGAACTGAAATTTAGTACCATAAGGGGAACCGACACAAACAATTTTATCAATAACGGTCAACCAGAAGTAGTTCATGTCATTTTACAATTTTCTCAAAAATTACTCATATGATTTTGTTTAAAATAGCCTCATTTACTATACTTTGTATGCTCTACAAGGTGTGATAAGTGGTATGTTTGCTGAAATTCATAGGAGAGTATGTATTTCTTCAGCAGAAATGACCTCTTAAAGACGTTTTGGCATTGACTCCTCTAGATTAGTGGACATTTTCTTGACTTCATCATCATGGAACCACACTTTTATGGCATTAATCATGTGTTCTATTGTTGTTCAATCCATCTTACGTAAACGTCTCTTTAAAATATTCCACTAGTTCTCAATGGGATTACGTCTGGTGAATTAATTTCCCGGCCAATCAAGAACATTAATTTGATTTTCCAGTTGGAAGTCTTGACGAATTTTGAATCACGAGAAAAAGCCAAGTCATGTTGAAATGTCCCTTCAAAAGTTTGCCTGAATGTAACAATTTTACATTGTAATATTTTTATGTACTTTATTGAATTCATCATACCTTGAACAGGAACTAAGCTTCAAGTTCCATTTGTCTTAAGAAACCTTTCTGTTCCAGAGGATGTTTTATAGTTTATATAATTTACTGTAGAGAAAAAAAGCTTGTCCCAATTAATTTGTACAGTAGAGTAAATTACCCTAAAATGCATTTTTGGGCAAAAGTGTATACTATGAAAGTTATAAAAAATTTAAAAACTGACAATTTTTATTTCAAACAGATTAGTTTATGACTTCAGTTAATGATTTATGACAGTTAATGATGTCGATAATTTTCTTATCAAAATCTATGTCAAGCAGGAGTTGATTTTCATTTCCATCGTTCTCTCTTGATTAAAATTAAGCTATGTTTTCATATTTTTCATTGGGGAGAGAAAGTCGTGTGAGGGTTTCAGAATAGATTTCTTTTTAGACCTTTTCAAAAAGCTACAATTCTGAAAATTGGTATGCATATTCGTAACATACTATTCTACCTAGAAAAAGTAAAGAGTGTGTAATTAAAATGGGAAAACCATAAAGAAGCTTATTTAATGCATCTCAGAGCTGGCTTGCACTCAATATAGGTGCAACTGCTAGTTATCTCATTAGATTGCATGGAAAGAAATCAAAAGTAATTATTATTAGGTAGTTTATTATGATTAATGCAATCAATTACAATGATGAAGGGAAATCAGATATTAATTATGGTAATGAATGAATATTTTTTTATTCACTTTAATGTATTAAGTATGTAGGCCTATCCATAATTCTAAGGATTTATTTCCTTATATCAGGAATTTGATTTTGAGATTTTCTGTGGAGTTTCTTCAAAAGTTTTCCACGACCATTAAAGGATCTTCACATATCTGTACACCTATCTTCTGCGTAAACACATTGTTTAGTTTAACTGTTTAAGTTTTGTTTTTATTTCAACCATTGTTTGATGTGTTCAAACGCAAAAATCTGCTGTAAAACACTCATATGACTTTCTCTTGTCAGTGTAAATAATAAAAGAGGTATAACTGATGTTCAATCATTAGTAAACAAAGTAAAATAAAAATCAACTACTGTAAGACTTAAAAATATGGGAAATCACTAGATCTAATAATTGACGCTAAACTAAGCTCTGTAGAAAAAATCAGCAGCGGGACTGACTGACAGAAGTGACTACGTCTTTAAAATGAAAACTACAGTTGCAGAGAGTAAGATCAGTTATTCCCATTCAAAAAACAACACAGTCCAGGTGCGCCAAAAGAATTAGTCACGTCTTGTTTTGTATGAAAAAAATTTGAATTTAAAATTGTAATTTTTAATTCATTAAAAGTTTTATTTAATTAAGCTAACAAAGTATTAATTTCTCTACTTTTGTGAGTTAATGATAAATAAAAAAAATTTCTGTAAATTAATTGATGGTAATTGTTTCTTCATTTTCATTGTCATTGTATTCTAAAAAAGAAACTATTGGTCTATGATTACTAAAATTAGAAATTAAAATTCTTGAAATAAATCTATCCAAATATCTTGTATAGATGGGAGGTCATTTGATTGCTGGCATAAGGAATTCGGATGGAGAGGATTGTTTGTACGATTCCCCTCCTTTTATAAGCTAGTAGTAGTAGTAATAATAGCATTAGTGCGCTGTTCTAAAAAAAATCGTCACAAAACAATTTTGAATAACTACTGTAGTACCAGTCCCCCTTGCACTTCATCCTGCACTAGCAAAGAAGTCAGCTCCCAACGATAAATACAATTAATCTCCAAAACTACTCACCAGATTTTCATGAAATTTTGACTTCAAATTCATATTTATATTTGCAGTTACATTTCCTTTTAAATTTAAAAAAAATGATAACCCTAAGGGCCCTAATGAAGATTTTCATAAATGTGTACGTGTACGTAGTTGTGAGTATGTATTGCTGTTGAGTTAGATGAAGGGGTTTGATGATGTCGGGAGACTTACACAGGAGAAATTATCAAAATGTTGTGAGTGTGCGTGCGTACTTATTGTTGAAGTACATAGTTGAAAGGAGAGATGTGCAGGGAAATTTATCAAAATGTTTTGTGTGCAGGTGTGTATGTGTATGTGTGTGTACACGTTGGAGTATACAGTCTATCGAGCAGCTACTCTTACATACTATAGCTATTTGTCGTAAGTTACCTCAAAGATAGTTGAGCATGACGTGATGGCAAAGCAAAGATTTGTTTCCGTGCAAATAACAGAGTCCAGGCGCGGTGAAAGAATTAGTCACTTAACAAAATGCTATAAATAAAAGTTGTAGATTTTTTCCTATAACTTTGACTGTATACATTTTTGTCTTAAAATGCATTCTAAGATCGCAATAATAAAAAATCCCATTTTTATACCTATTTTGATGAGCAAAATACAGATTACTTTGAAAAGTAATTTTTCAAAGTTTGTTTAGTATCTTTATCTTTTTTTTGGGGGGGGGGCTCCCAAACTCCCCTACACCCCGCCGTGTCCACCCACTACTATGGCTGGTCGCAAGGACGTGAGGTGGTACAGTAGAACAGCAATAGAATATCGCCTCAGTATACCGCACCATTACAACTTAACGTAGTCATTCTTTCTTCACTAAAAAACAGTCAGCCGCCAAGCTTAACATACACCACATAGACACAAATAACATAAAAATACATAAAATAACATAAAGATCACGCAGTATTTACAGCCTTCCTTCACAGTATCCTGTACAGTTTTTCTTTAATTTTACTATCTCTGTGAAACAGATCTACCTCTCCATTTATTTCATTGGCTGTAGCTATACATCTATTGATTGGAGCTATTTTACTTTTTGTGGCTCCAGCAAACAGCCTAAAACTTCTTAAAGCTATGCCAGGCACCCTCAGAAAAATCTTCGAGATATCCGGAACTTCAACTCGTGAATGCAGAATGTTGTAAATGTAAAGAACTTCCATCACTCTACGTCGCGTGCTCAGACTCTGAAGCCCGTAGAATGAGAGGGCATCCTCATAGCCATCAAATTTTCTCCCAGATCTACATTCCAACTTATAAATTAGTCTTTTCTGCACCCTCTCTAGTTCCTTTTCTGTGACGTCTCTTCTATAGTTCCACATCGTCGAACAATATTCGAGGACGGGACGCACATCTTTAGTAATAATAATAATAATAATAATAATAGTAATTAGTAATGGTGCTAATTTGATTCCTGTTGTTAACTTTATTTACTTTTGTTTCTAGTCGCAACCAAGCTTGGAATCAAGTGTAAACAATGGAGGTGCTGATACAAGGAATTCAACAATTACTTCTGATGAAACTCTTGAAATGCGGAACTGCCAAAATACAAGCCTGAATTTGAATATGACCGCCAAGGAATTACGAGCACAACTTGCTGCTCGAAAGAAATATGATCCAAAAAAGGATTCTACTATTGATTTTAAAAAGAAATACGATATTGTTCAGAAATTGTAATGATCGATCGACTACCACATGTGCTTTATAAATTGATGTTAAGTTTACAGTATTTCATATATTATGATATAATTTTAAAATGTACTTAACAGTTAGTAGATGTAGCAGTTTAGTTCATTGTATATTCATTTGAAATTCACTCGTTCATCCATTTTCATTCGTTATCAAATAATTAATGTTAGCTGTGGCCATAGGGTACCGCACAAGGCACATCAGCCACATTAGTGTATCTTAATTTTAATCAATTTCAAGATTCAAAATGCTGTTAGATTTTTTGTTGTACACTTTTAGAACTTACTTTTTACTTTCAGGGTATTACTATACATATAAAAATATTATTACTTTGATGCTGGTACTTTTTGGTTTTAATTTTGGTGTACCAATGATGTGTCACTACTTGACATGTTATTGTAACAGCTTTTTTAATTAAGTTTTATAAATTTTTATTACGTTTTTATTCAAGTTTTCTTAAAAAATTTAGACAATGTTAATACTTAATTATTTTAATACACTATTAAATTTAATTTTGGGTTTAGTTTTTTATTTATCAAATCCATTATTTTTAAACAGTTGAAAACTGGATTTCATATTATTTATCTTGTATATTGTTAAATTTTGAAGATAAAGAAAGTATTTATAATTTAACCTGAAGAAAAATTTTGCTTCAAGGAAGTTGATGTTTTTTAGTTTATAATTTTTTTATTGTTCTGATAGTCACATTTTTTAGGAATGTTGACATTCAAAAAAGTTGGTAACTTAAATATGTTGATTCTCAACCTTTCATATTTTTGGTGTATATGTATCATAAGTTTTATTTCAATATTTCAATTATGAAATGTGAAATGCATCAGAAAATAATTTTTCAGTGTTTTTTAAAAATAATTTTATAGACTTCCTGGACTAAAAGATGTTTTAAGTGTCTTTAATTAGTTTTAATTTTATCTGATGTCATATCATGAACAATATTATTGACAATGTAAGAATTATTTCCATCTGCATTATTAGTGGCCCGTGTAATAGTATTCAGTGCTCCCCATTTTCACATGTGCTTTTATACTGCAAATTCGGATGTACCATGGTTATTGACTTGTCCCGTATTTTTTCCCCATTTTTAAATTCAGTGATTTGATTTAAAACCTTTCTTCAAAACTATTTTAACTGCGTAATAATACTGTCAATTTATTTCATTTTGTACAGTATCATATAAGTGTCGTTATCATAAATATTTATAACATTGCCTTCTATGTTTAGTTTTTTATTTGTCAGAACATCCTACCATGACATCATTCTGACCAAAAATGTTTGTTAAAATTTTTTTGTTTAATTATTTTTATAATTCAAATTTCTGTAAAACAATAATAATGCCTATGCCTATGTAAATTATTGAATTTTGTAAAATCATTAATCTTTGAATTTTTACAGCAGTATCTAGTATTGGACGTTCAGTATTATTAGTAGAATTAAAAAATATTGTCAGCTGTAATATGGATCAGTTGTAATAACTGTACAAACCAGAGAAGGGTTTTCCTGTCTTATACAACAGATCTCGGCATGTCTCTCTTTTGTTGTGTTATAACTGGGGAGTACTGTATTTTCATTTTGCCTGGGTTTTCAATTTTCTTTCTTTCTTTGATAACCTAATGCTAACAAGATCCCTCATTCAGGTTGAAATTTATTTAAATTATATAAGTCTTCGCTAAACAATAAGTGACGACTGAAATTTTGATATTAAATTTCTTTTTAATTTTCAAGGTTTTAGAAGGTAATTCTAAAAAGTTGTATTTATGACTGAAATTTATGGGACCACTAGTTTATAGCTTGATAATTTTTTATTTCTGTTTATAAGTGGTTTTAACGCTGAGTAATTAAGCAGGGATTTCTTGTTGTGATCAAACTACAGTAGAGTATTTCTTTGTCTAGTATTTTTAATCATTTATGTAGTATAACGTGAATAATGCATTACAGAACGCCTTCCAATATTTGACAGATTAGCAGTAATAGTAATTTCTTCTTCATAAATGTATCACTTTTTTTGTAACTACAGTAAAACCCCACTTAAACAAAATATAAGGGGCAGACCTGATTTTGAATACGCAAAATTTTGGATAACACACAGATATATTTTTTTAGTTTAAAAACAGCAGAAGTGAATGTACTGTATTTTTGAGATTGTTTATTAGTATGTGTAAACGATAGTGCAGCTGTTTTAAGAGAACAAAAAAAATCCTGTTTTAATTACAGTACAGTATATACAGTTTTTTTTAAAGTGATATTTTTTATGAAAACTTTTTTTGTGACAAAATCACACTGTCGTTTTATTAGAAGTAGTTCTAATGGTGAAGATTCCTCACACTATTTAACAGAACATATGATAACCTAAAACAAATCCCAAGAATATTGAAACCTTTTATTTGTAATTTATTTCATTAAACACTGCTCTGTAACTTAACAATGCTATGTATTTGTATTTTTTTTTTTTTTTTTTTTATTGAGTGATGATGCCTATATAAGCCTTGGGCTTGTGCGTAGGTAATGATATGCGGTGATTTACAGATGAAAAAATGCCAGGTTGACCAGGAATCGAACCCGGGACCCCGGCATAGTAGCCAGTTGCGCTGACCACTACACCACAGGCCGGTGTATATTTAAATTCAGTATTGTGCATTATATGCTGTGTTGAAATACATTACAGTAATAACAAAATTTTTAAAAAATCTGATCCATTTCGGTTGAGCTGGGTTCAGATAAGTGGGGTTTTACTGTGTATCATTTAAAGAGACCTGTAACCAGTACCTAAATATATATTGAAATGTAACGTACTTATGACCCGTTTTCTCAAAATTTGGAGTAAGCCAACTGAAACTGCAAAAATATCAATACATAATAATTTATAAATTTGGTAGTAGAATAACACATTTTTTAATAATAATTGTACTACAGTAATTGATAACAAGTCATTTATATAGAGAAAGAAAATAATTTACGGGAACTGTGCGTTAAAGTTTAAAACTTTACAATAACCTGAATATTTGGTTATTAACAAAACAAACATTGCTGTAAAACGTAATGAGAATTTTTTAAGATAAAAATTGTTTTAAAAATGGATGTTTTGTTCATTTTTTGAGACATTACGTAATTATGCAATGTTAACTTTATATTTCTATAAAAAATAAAAGAACAATTATTGTACAAAACAAAATTGATTTTTTACAAATTTCTGGTTACAGGTGCTCTTAAACTGTTATTTATGGTTGTAATTTGTACAAACATCAGTTAACTGATGAGCCATATCTCAAATGTTGATAATTTACCAAAAAACTTGAACAAAGTTGTTCTGAAAATGGTTGTATTATTGAAAAGTATTTTAAGTTTTAAAAAAATCAATTTACATACAGTAGGTCCTCGATTTATCGTGCTAAAGTCTGGTCCGACAAACATTAAATTATAGCGATGCCAATTCCGAACCTTCGAAAAAGGGATGGGGGACTTTGTGTATTTGTATATGAACGGTGATTCTATGTACTTCATTAGGACATTAATCTTAATGTAGACATGTCATTGAATAAAGATGAAAATATCAATAATACATTATACTTTGTTAATGAATTAACTGACATTTTATGGAATATTTCCTGATAGAATAGTACTGCTAATAGGTGTTCTTATGGCTTGCCCTTGAGACTTACAAACTGGACTATGGCTTTATTCAAATTTTTATTAGTTTTTTCATTGACTTAACGATTTTTCGAATTCTGACTTGAATCTAAAGAGCTTGTGAAAGATAAAATATTCTCTATTTTTTTAAAAATATTACTAACTGTATTTAGCCCAATGTCATATTGATTTCCAATTGATAATGCAGTTGCTCCTTTGTCCAATTCTTCAGTGGTATGAAGGTTGCCTTCGATGGTTTTCCGTTTATGATTTTTTTTGTTACTTTTTTACCCATAGTCTCAGGAGAATAATTACCAAATTCACTGAAATAAATGACTCAAATGAATGGTTATGTAAGAATAAGAGTTGCCGTATTTATGCATTAACATAGGATTATAAATTATCCAATTAAAACTCCCAAGAAAAAAGTGTTGTAAGGTGTGAGGGCAAAATATTTATTTTTTCAAATGAGTGTTGTTAAATCCCAGCCATAGTAAATGTGACCGGTAAATTGTGGACGTATTGTATTATGATATATTCTTGAGCCTTCTATTTGTTTTGTTTGAGCCATCAAACACAATCTTTTTAAAGAGACAGTATTAACACTTGTCAGTCCTTTATTTTGAAATGTTTATAATTCTAGCATGTAGTGTTTTATTTTATCGATTAGTATTAGGAAGACGACACGTGTTAAAAGGACATTACAGATTGTGAGTCTTTCATTTTCTTGTATTCAGGTGTGTGTTTGTGTGTCTGTGTGTGAATGTATGTTTGTATGACTCTTGAGTTTTAAATAAATTGTTTTTTATAGTATCTTAGTGTTAAATTGTATTTTGTATTTACAGTTGAAATAATTATTATTATAGCATTAATGGAGAATTAGGGACCAATAGAATAAGTAATGGCTAGGCTGTATCTATGTAATTTTGACTGTCCATTCATTGTACTTTCTTAAAATAACTTTTTGTTTTTATCATCTTTATAATTGAAGGCTTTGATATGAAAAAGTAATCTAATATATTTCTCTTACATCGCTATTGATTGTTTTTTATTTTTTTTTTTTATTTTTTTTATTTTATTAAACATCCTATGTAGGATTTTTAAACAGCCGTATTATTTAAAATTGAAATATATATTTTTACTAACCACCAGAATACGGTAACATAAAACACTTACCAATGTTTATAGCTGATTGTTTTTTATATAAATTTATTTTTTTCTGTCATAGCCTAAACAGAAAAGAAGTTATCATAGTGTGTTAGAGACTTGAAAGTGCCATTTTTAATTTTTGCTTTATCATATCTGACTCTTATTTTAAATACAATTTTATAACTAAATATTTTTATTATAAAAAAAGTTTTAATATTTATATAATTTTTTAAGCTTTTTTGGCCAGGGTAGAATCACTTTAGTCAATCGTGTTTAAGGTCTTCCAGAATTTTTAATTCTTTTCATCCTGTCAAATCTTTTGCTTTCTTTGTTTCATCTGAAAATACTTTTTTTGTTTCTATTCATTATTTTTTGTGTAGTGTTTTTTATTACTTTATTTTAAATTCTAAGTTGGTTTTGTTTTTTAAATCTTCTAATGTGGTGTTTAGCAACTTTTTTAATTTCTTTTGTCTTCTATAATGTCTTAGGACCAGTTGGTTACTGCTTCTTTATTCCATAGCTTTTCTATGACTTCTGTTTATTTTCTGGTGTTCTGATGGGATGTTCTAAATAGAATATCCTCTTTTTCTTAATTAGTTATGCTGATTACCGGTTCTATGTTTTTTTTAAATTTGTTTAGATAAAATTTTATAAACCCCATATTTACAAAAATTATTTAAGAATGTTCTTATAATTTTCTTTACAATTTGATTAGTTTACCAATTCCTGCTATGTGTGTAATTTTAAATATTATTCTAATTGCGTAACTACTGTTTGGTAGTGCCTGATTTTGAAGCCATTAATTAACTTCTCTTGTATCTATCTATTCAAAATTTTTTCCATGATTATTAACTCACTTTTTTAAATAAATCTTTATTTTGTGTTAATGATTCATCTTTTCTATAAGTTAAGATAAATTTTCGCTGTTTTTCTCCAAGCTTTTTAATAGAAATAGTAATAATTCAGTTTGAACTAATTTTTTCATCACTCACTCCATCGAGAATTGATTTTTTAAGGGTTTTACAGGGGGAGTTTGTCCTTTTTAAAAAGTCATTCATTTAGATTTCAAACTATTTATCATTAATGGCTTTGATGATGGAAATTTTTAAGATAAGGTCCAATACATAAGCTGGTTCTTCTCATTCTGTTATTGACTTATTACTTTTCAAAACATTTTTAGTTGTTCTATTACTTTTCAAAACATTTTTAGTTGTTCTTTAGACTGTTCCTGGCTAGACCTGGATAACCCTTATTTTGTAAAAAAAAGAGTGAGATTTAATTTGCCTTTGACCGCCACTGTGCCTTATGTTGTTTTTTGGACTGGAAGTGGATATGTTAAATGTAAATTATTGCTATTTGAGAAATATATATTTTATTTTGGATTTTGATCTATTATATTTGTACTTAATAGTAATTTCCTTGTTTTTTATGAAATGGGTACTATAAAATATTTTTGTTCATGGGTAAATTTTTCTGTTTCTTTTTGGTTTCTTGCCAATTGATTACTTTATTTTAATAATGACTTGGTGTCTTTCGGGGAGGGGGAGTATTACACAGTTAGTGTAATTCTGAAAAATATTGTGGTTGAATATTTTATTGAAATTTCATAATTTCCAGTTTCTGGCTTTGTAGTGGGAGTCACCCTTGTTAAATTATTTTATTTTGGGTAATTATTATTATTATTATTACAGTAGGCACCTGCTATAACAGACTACTTGGGGTAATGTTTAATGTACATCCCTAAATCAGTACTGTGTATAGTACATATATACATCCTAGACCTTTCTTGTATAATAATGCACCCCAATTTGAAAGACATGTGAAAATAAAAAATTTTGATGCGAAGTTTTTGGAACCAGAGAGAACAATTGTCTATTTTTAATTACTTGACTGATTTTTTGGCTTTACAATCATTTTTTCAAACCGTCTAAAATTTTTGTAATAAGGCCTGCATATCTTGTTCTTCAGAATCACTTCAATTCTGCAAAAGGACTTCTTCAATTATTTAATCACCATTCATAATTTTGTACCTAGGATCGCTATAACAATCTTCCAACCACTCTCGCACATAATTTTTGGTGATTTGGTTCTCTTCTCCTTCTAAAAACTAAGGAATTATTTATAATTTAAGAAATAATTTAATAGTTTTTCGGATTGGACCAAATTTAGCAGCAGGTTGAGCACACCTAGTTTACATCATTTAGTCTTTCAACTGTAAAGTTTACTTGTTGGCTGGCTTATCGTTACCAAAATAAGCGCATAGAAGTAAGAGCTACCGCTAGGAAAGATTACGGTACCAAACTGAGAGACAACTCAATTACAGTCCAGCCTCTCTAAGTTTGCTCCTAATGTAAACAAATAATGACGTCACTGAGCATGCGCATTATGTAAAACTGTGTTCACGCTGATTAAAAAGTAACAACAAAATACTTTCAAAAGTATTTAAATACAAAATACTTTTAAAAGTATTTTTATAAATAAAATTGTTAGGCCTACATCATATCACGACTGATGTTTTTAGTACTTTAAGTACTTATAATTTAAAAAATAGTTATCTTAATAGGAATACGACATCCATAAAGTCACGGACTCTAGCGTGCACCCTGTAGTAGCTGGTTTTGGTTTGTTGACAGTAGGAGCAAACTTAGAGCGGCTGAACTATAGTCTGTTGTTGAGGGTGCTTACTGTATTTCACATTTTACTGATTTTATTGTTTCTATACTCAACAATGGCTGTGTATTGAGAGCATTTTCAAGTTAGAATTAAGAAGGGCGTTTATTTTATATTCATGAACTGCTTAAAGTTGTGAAAATAATCTGGCCATATTTCCTTTAAATTTAAGTACGTTTATCTTCCTAAATTCTGTGGTATCTTAGGAACAAAATTATATTGAAATGAAGAGATTCTATTGTATGGTTTTTATATGTATGTATGAGCAATTTATTTGAAATTTTGAGTTTGTAGTTGTCTGTTATCTTATCATGGAAAAATGTAATATTCAAGCAGTGGTCTGTTGGCTATAAAGTATTATACGTTCTACCACTGTGATTTGTATTTATATAGGTTGAATACTACATAATTTTTCAGTGTTGTTTTTTATTTTGGATTTCTTATAATTGTTCCAAAAATTGAAGATTTAATATTACAGTAAAATCTCTCTATAGCGGAATTGAAGGGACCATGAGGTACCGCCGCTATAAAGAGAATTCCGTTATAGAGAGAGCGAGTAATTAGCGGTGGGCGGGAAGTTGGAGTACTAATTTTTCTGTACAAAATAACTTGTATACGTATGCAAATGGTGCATGGAATAAGTTTTTGAAAAACTACTGAATAGATAACTTTATGACAAATGTTTAATATAGTAGATTATTTCAATACAGTGAGATATTTAAATTAACTTAACAAGAAATTTGGATACAAACTGGTTTTATTAGATGTTGTGTTGCTAATGTTTAACAATAGAATTTCACTTTTCGTATTGAACTTTTTTCAATAATCATTTATACAGTACATACCGTAATAGATAGCCTAAAATTAATTAGCACTGAAACTCGTTTTTCACTGAACAGTAATAAACATAGTATACATACAATTAAAATCTCATAAAACATAGGCTACACAAACACAAAAAAATACACAGTACAGTTTATATTTTTACGTTATTAAGGAAACAATGACTGTGAAGTACATTTCATTTTGTAAAATAAGTTGTAAATTTTGTTTCGTTTTCAATTCATAAAACATGTCTTCAATCTCATTTTCAATGTTTAAAACTTGTAAATTTTTATTTACATATTGGCAATGACAGTACGTGGAAATAACAAGAATAGCGTCCAGTGCCTGTTTACTTGAAGGGACAACATTTCTGTTTCCATTTCATCGTTATCTTCACCTTCTTCCTCGTTGTTTTGGGCTAAGACATTTTCGATTATTGCATCATCGCCAACATCTGCTGAAGTGGCTAAGTCATTGTCTGTCCCTACATAGGCGTCTAAATCCATATCCTGAAGATATTGTTTTGCCGCTATAGAGAGATTTTTGTGCCGCTATAACGAGAGTTAAATACATTATCATAGTATACGAAAGGGTCGGGGTTGGCAAATAATGCCGCTAAAGAGAGATTTCCGCTATATAGAGTTCCGCAATAGAGAGATTTTACTGTATCAGAAAAAATTCTACTATCCATATTTCAAATAAATTGCTTTTATTATGCAGGGTTTTTATTTTTATTAATTCGTGATACTGAATTAAAATAAGTATTTTATTTTTAATTTTGTACCGTGTTTGTGTATAATTTTGTGTGTATAATCAAATCAAGGTTGGAATATTGTGATCTTTTATTAAAATAATTACATAAATGTTTTTAACTATAAATAATTTTGTGATTATATAAATGAAAATATCTGGTTGTGAACTTTTACAGGGTTTCAATTCAATGGGTAATTAAATTAAAGATGAAGATTCAAAAATATCTTACCTCTTATGTACTGTGGTAAAAGTACTCTTCTTAATTACTTGTTTATACATTAGCTCTTATTTTTGTGCCTAGAAATGGTAGGTTTTATTTGCAGATCTGTGGTGGTCATGAATTTCAAACAAATTTTATAATACAGTAACGTTAAATATTTAAAACTGTGAACATTCCATTGTGTGCTTTGGTGAGACTGTTTAAAACTTATTTATGTATCATAAATTTTTCGAAAATAATCAAATTATCACCTAAAATTTGACTACCCATAAAGACTTTTAATACTTCTTGAAATTGTTATCATTTAAATCTGTTCTGTAGAAAATGTTTTGTTTTACTTGAAGTCACATCAACAGTTAGGTTAAGGAATGGTGGGTGGGTTTTAACTTGTTATAATTTTCTAGTGTCTTGCTGGAAATCAAAGCCAGGACCTTCCGCTCTGTAGGCTAGCACATTAACCACTATGCCAACACAAAAGTGGTAGCAGCTTTAGAAGATTGCTGTGTAGCCAAATAGGATTATGTGTATAGTTTGTGTGTTTTTCAGTAAACTTACATTTTGTTTGCCTGTATGATGGAAGCTTATGTGCCTTAAAATCCAAACAATTTTAAGTAAAAACCGTAAGTGTTTTAAATGTTATTAATAAAAAAAACAAAATTATTTGGCCAGTGTATGGGTTAATTTTTTTTTTTATTTACTCTGGGAAGAAAAGAATTAAAAATTCCTTTGAGAAAACTGAATGTTCATCCTAAAGTGTGTATTTTCAATTTAATAAAAACTTGTAGTTTGTATACACATGTGCACACACAGACACACACTTGCACAGACCTAACGTTTAGTTAGGTATATGACCGTCCATGTTATATAATATGTATGTTGTTATTTGTAGATTAGGTTGTAATACGTGACAATAATATATCCAGTGAGGTAAAAGACGCACAACAAGTGCCAAATATTTAAATTTTAAGTATAGGCCTTCAATAAATTGTGTTAAAAGGCTAGCCTTACTTCTCTGTTTTTATGTAATTAATGATACATTGAAAGATTTATATTAGGAGGTAACTAATTTTGAAATGTAGATCAATTATTATGTAATGTATATATATATACTATTTTATTATATTTTGCACAAATTATTATTGTTAAATTTCACCCTGATGGGTAAAGAAGATATATTTTTTAAATCTTTGTACCTTTTGGTCAATTGATATCACTGACTTATTCGATATTGTACTTAAATATTTTTTAATTTTATGAACTGAACTGAATTGAATGTATTTTAATCTCTTATTTTCATGTAATTTACTTATAGGTACATTAAATAATGGTTATAAAGCTGAGGGCTATATTATAATAGGCAATCGTATCAATTTTGGCTTATTCAACAAAAACCTAACCAGTTTCTTCAGTGATTTTGGAAAAAACTGGAAGTTTTTAATGTGTAATTTATGGAATATGTGAACTTCTTTTTTTTAAATTCATTATACAGTAAAATCCTATTAATACAATTTTGGAGGGACAACCCTATGTTAATATATCAGATGGGGAAACAAATAGAATAGGTTCTTCCAATGAGAAGTGATTTTTGAAAATTACTTTTATATAAACGTGTAAATGCACATTGTAAGGCAAGTGAATTATCTAACTGCCACACACACACACACTGTAAGTGTTCATTGACCTTGATGGTGGTGTCTGTTTGTTTCTGTTTAGGGGTGTGATGTAGGGCTATCTTTTTCGGAGAATTACTTTGACCCTTTCTTTCTATACTTTGGGTTTTGTTGTACTGGTAAAAACCAAGGTTAATGGTTTTTACCAAGGTTAAAAACCTTGGTAAATGGTTTTATTTACCATTGTTAAATGGTAAATTGATTTACCATTTACAATTGGTAAAAACAATTGTAAATGGTAACTTACAATTGTTTTGTAACTTACAAATTTTGTAACTTAAATTTGTAACTTCAATTTACAAATTTAAGTAAATTTGTAACTTATATTAGGCCTATATATTATTCTTTACAATTTTTTTAAAAGAAACGGAGTGTAATAAGCAGAAACTGGTGTGTATTAAAAGGGTATATCTGCATAGCTGTATTTTACTTACTTTTAAGGACTTCATGAAAATCCAAATTAAACAGGAAATCGTATTAACTGTGATTGTATTAAACGGATTTAACTATATTATTTAAGCAAGGTTTTTGAAATGATGTTCTAACAGATTTTTAAATTAAACTGTTTAGTACAAATGATTTCATGCTTTACATTGATGAAAATTATTCTCGTCAATTGAGAAATGTGTTTGAAGTAAGTATGTTCTCAGCATTAACCCATTTTCATGGACTAAAATTATTTAAATAAATAAAAGTTATACATCTCTTATTCAATTTTCCTTTTAAACGATTGTTAAATTCCTGTATCATTGAGTAGAAATGGTGGTGAGCTTTAGAAAGGCCATGTAAAATTGGTTTTTGTTGAATATAACCAAAAAATCGTGTTATTTTAAAATTTTGTGCCGATTATCTTGTCGTTTGGTATTGGAGGGTGGTTCAAAATTACTTTTTATTATGGACTTTCACCCCAATACCTGTAGTCACACAATTACTTAGCCTTCTTTGTTTTTATTATACTATTAAAATAAGGTGTAAATAAATAAGATTAAAACAATTCCAGTTCGTTGGGCATATTGTTTTATGTTGTATTGACGTGTTATTCTGTTAAGTAAAATGTACCATAAAAGTATTCAGTTGAGTACAATAAAGTTTTGTGAAATTATTAAACCATATTATAAATTTTATGTTGAAATAAATATAAGTGATGTATCTATTTTTGTGTTTATTTTTAAACTCCTGTATCCGCTGTTGTGGTTTTGGTTAAGTAAGGACAATTACAATTAACATGTAGTTCAGACAAAATTCTAGTACAAAATATACTATACTATTTTTCAAGGCTGATGAGCTCTAAACGTTTGGATTGCTCCCTACCCACTTTATAGCTAGCCAATCACTTGCCTACAACGTTGCCAATACTTGCTCTTGTAGCTCTGTTAAATATTTCGTCGGCCAGTTTTTTGGTCCACCAAAACATGTCATGTGTCTGTCATGCATGTAGAAAGTAGGATTGTGTAAAAAAGAAGCAAAAACTAGTGATGTAGCACTGTAACAGGCCAGTGAAAAATTGAATAGGATTAAATAAATATATTTGTTGTTCGTTTTATATAAATTTATTACTATAAAAAATAGTTTTACTTCATTTTCCTAAAGATGACACTGGTGTTTACAAACATTCTGTTTTTAGATGTTGATAATATAATTTTTATAGTTTTTTGAAAAACAGCTGACAAGATTGTTTTTGTTGTTTATTTCATGGCAAAATTTTTTTATACAGCAAGTTCCTTTGTTAAAGACAGCCTTAAATGGGGGAGGCAATCTATTTAGTGGCGTTTACCTATCTGCAACTTGGGAATGTGCCATGTCACCTCGGCTAATTCTAAAAGCAAGCAGCAGAAATGATGTAATCATGGAACAACTGGGAATGGACAGCCTGATGAGAATTGGACAGACAAAGCATTAATGGTTTGGACATGTCAATAGAATGGAGGAAATTAGACTACCTAAAAGGATCAGTTGACATCAATAATAATAATAATAATTTAGTCAGCATCAGGTGTTGCAATTTTTTCATGGTTGCACCTTTTATATAGTAGCAGGAAAGGAAATTTAAAAACAGTTCAAAAGAATTCCGGTAGGTGGTATGTGGCACAGTAGCTGCTGCTGCATTAGAAGAATTGAAAATATAGTAGAGAAAAGATAACTAAAGTTAAATGAAATTTTCAATACCAGGATAGTATGAAAGCAACATGGTTTGCTTCGTTCTCCCTCTTACTACTTCATACTACCCTGGTATCAAGAACTTCTTGTGTGAAGCAAATCACAAACATATTTTTTGGATTTGCAATACCAGGATAGTATGAAAGCAACATGGTTTGCCTCTTTTTACCCTCTTATTACTTCATACTATCCTGGTATCAAAAACTTCTTTTGTGAAGCTAATCACAAATTTTGATACTACAAAATCACATTTTGATAACAGGATAGTATGAAATCAACATGGTTTGCTTCTTTCTCCCTCTTACTACTTTATATTATCCTGATATCAAAAACTTCTTTTGTGAAGCAAATCACAAACATATTTTCCAATTTTTATCGATTTTCAATACCAGGATTGTAGGAAAGTAACATGGTTTACTTCTTTCTACCTCTTACTACTTCATACTATCCTGTTATCAAAAACGTCTTTTGTGAAACTAACAAAACACAAAAATGATCACATTAAAAAGAGAAATTCTACTTTCTCAACCATTTAAAAAAATTCTTTCAGTAATGGAAAGTTTGTCTGTTCCATTTTTCGAACTATCACGATTTTCATTTCACACACCATTAATGAATAACTCCAAATTTCGAGGTGTGTCCAGAAATAAAGAACTGTTTCTTGAAAAATTTCAGTTTTTTTTTGTTTTTGTTTTAAGTGTGCAATTCAAAACAAAAGGAAAGGAATGCTCTGATGAGGAATTGTGTTGCTCCATGACAATGATTGGGCCCATGCTGCTGGTGACACTGTCACCTTTTAACAGTTCAGTAGGGAGCAGTTTAATCACCAGCTGTATAGCCCAAAAATTGAAAGTAATGACAAAGTGAAAGACACTGTGGAGTTATAGCTATCATCACTGGCAGGATGTTTCTTTGAGGAAGGTTTGGATGACATGGTCACTTAAACGATAAGTGTCTGAACAATTTTAGAAACCATGTTGTAAAATAGTCTTAGTGGTTCATGTAAAAATAAAATTTACTTGAAAAAGAAAGTTTTTTTTTTGAAACGGTACTTATTTTCCAACAAACCTCCTTTGTACCTATATATACAAAGGTAGAAGAAGGTATACACAATAATGAAAAATTAACAAAATTATATCAATTTTTTTTATTTTAACAGAAAATTAATACGGAACATCATAAAATCTGAAATAAAATCTTAACTGAAATAAAACACTATAAATTTATAAATTTTTATACACAAAATTCTGTCGTTTCCTCCTTGTTATCTTTCCACCAAATAATTTTAATAATACATGTCTATAAATCTATGTACACGTACACATAAATATGTACAGTAAATTTAAATACAATTTCTGGAATATATTGAAAATCCGTCACAATTTTGTAAACGACTGCATACTTGAGGCAGTGTCTTTTTTGATAAACACAAAGTAATATGTCAGTCTATAAAAATTCACAAATCCAATACAAAAGTTACATACAAACAAATGTGAAATCTACAAAACACTATAAACAAAACAAAGAAATTAACAACAAAATATATAATACTCAAAGAATCTTATTGGTTCTGATTTTCATAAATTGCTGATAATTTGTTTCTATGGCAATCACTAATAATTTTAACACATGCGCTGCTTTAAATATAGACAAACGTCATTCCGGGTTAAAAGAACTTACCCATAACAAAAATACAAAATATAGAAATTTAAGATCTGACGCTACATGAAACAATGGACAAAATAACCAATGATTCATGGTAGAATGATAGACACTACGTTTAGTTTATCAGTAGGCCTACAAAGAAAACACAGGCACATTGACATACACACTTTACAGTAATCACAATGTTATTCATTCAAAAATTTAAACACCATTGGTAACATTTGAAGATAGTATAGGAGGTTTTAAAAGGTCACAGTATTCAATAAGGGCTTCACGCAAAGATTCTGATACTTGTGTAGAGGTTGTGGCTGCTGTACAATCCACTAAATAAGGATAAAGATTGATCAACTGGTCCCAAACTGTTCCGTTAACTGTAACAAAAGAAACAACAATGTTAGTTCATCAAATTAAAATGAAATTGACTCACACCTATATGATTTTGATCCATTAGAATAACAGTATCCCTAAAATTGCACTCTGTAAAAATATTTTTCAGTGAAGTGTTACAGCTATATCACTTGTTTTTAGTTTCCCTTGCCTATATGAATATATAGGAAGGAAAGTATTGTTTTCATGTTGATTTTTCGAAATAGAGTTTTCACCGGATCTATATGTTTTCAGACCCCTGAATCCAAAAAAACATGTTTTTAGTGATTGGTCTGTGTGTGTGAACAGAATATTTTAAGAACAGAACATCGTATGAACTTTAAACTTAAGTTAGACACCACTACCGGACCCGACACGAACATTTTCATCAAAATCGGTCAACCGAAAGTAGTAGTTAATTGGTGTAATTTTTCACTTTTTTGTGATTTTCTCAAAAACGGGCCCTACGATTTTTTTTTAAATCGCCTGGTGTACTAAATTTTTTATGCTCTACAAGATAGGGTAGGCGCCATGTTTGCTGAAATTCTTGGTGAGGCTGTTTTCATGTAAAAAAATTGTTTTTTTAAGATTGCGGCTTAAATATGCATTTAAGCCCAAAAATTTATAAAGTAAATGTTGTAGAGAATTTAAAATCTTACAACTTTTATTTCAAACATTTTTTTGTATAATGCTTAGTTTAGCGGTAATTAGCAATTTTCTGTTTTTTTCTCATGAAAACGTCCGAAAAATCAATTTTTTCAGATTTCAGCCTTAGTATGTATTTTACAACAAAAATGTATATAATAAAATTGATAGGAAATTAAAATATCTACGCCTTAAAATTTGAGCATTTTTCTCTACAGAGCCTAGTTTAGCGTGAAAGAGCGATTTTCTGTATTTTTAAGCCAAACTGAGGTTGATTTTCATTTTGCGTCTCACTCATGATTAAAATTAGGTTATGTTTATTGAGGTTAGTTTTATGTTTATTTCTCATGTTTTATTACTAATTTTAGATTATTTGTAATGCAAGAGAAAGTTGTGTGAGTGTTTCACACCAGATTTTTTACCTTTTTCATATAATCCTACTTCTATTGGCATGTTTCGGTGTATCCACCATCATCAGAGTACACAAAATTGAAACTAAATTTTTTTTTAATAAACATTTATTAAAATTTACAAATGTTGTATCTTCAGTCATTTGTATAAAACTGTTTTATACAAGTGACTGATGATACATCTCCTACCATAAGTAATGACACCAGATCCTGGGGGCATTTTTAGCTATTTTCAAAAGATCATATTAAATTAACTACAAGATTTACTTTTAACATTGACATTGATTTTAACATCAGAAAATAGATATTTATTTGTAAACAACACCACTTTTTCAGTAAAAACAAACTTTTTATAAAATAATAATGATAAAAATAACCCTAAGTAATCAAACACACTAATAATTACACATTATAAATAATATATACACTTTGAAACTGAAACAGAATAATAGAAATAAATTCCCAAAACAATACAACAAACAAGAACACAAAAATGATGTGCAATATAAAGCTTAGTAAATAATAACCCGATTGTACAAATTGTTGATTTTATATGCGTAGAAACTATTAAATTAAATAGTTAGCACTTCTAGTGGTGAATTTGAGAACCTAAATATTACAAAAAGAGTTTATAATAACCTACAGTTGAAACTAAGACATTCTATTCCATTTAAAACAACAATCCAATATGTGAGTGTGAGCACCACTCATACTTAGGATTTTAGAGCTGTGTGCCAGACAAGCTGGACTCATCCATAGGGTTCAATGTGTTAACAAAATTAGTTTACATTTCCTGGTGGAACAACAAAACATGTAATATGTTAAGGAAAAAAGATTATAAAAATATAATAAATACTTAATGTAAATTTTTTTACATAGGTACAGTTATTAACATTTGAGCAGTAAACAGTTAAGGAAAAAGTTAAACAAAATATCTCAAAAACAGAATATCATATAAAGCTGAAACTTGGAACTTTAGTTAGGTACCACACAGAGACGCAACCCGAAGATTTTCATCAAAATCAGCAACCAGATATAGCAGTTTATTCGTGCAATTTTTCACTTTTTTGCGATTTTCTCAAAAACTGCTCTGATGATTTTGTTTAAAATCACCTCATTTACTACATTTTTTATTTCATACAAAATAGATGTCTGTTGAAATTCATGGGGAAGTTCTCTTGAAAAAAATTTATTGGCCTTAAATTGCATTTTAGGGCAAAAGTTTATACAATTAAAGTTGTAGAAAATTATAAAACCTATAACTTTTATTTCAAAAATTTTTTTCTGCAACACTTAATTCACCGTCAATTAGTGATTTTCTGTATTTTGAAGTCGAACAGAGGTTAATTTTCATTTTGTATCATTCACTCATGATTAAAATTAGGTTATATTTTTCATTATGCATATTGGGAAGTTTTAAAATATTAATGCTTTATTGTAAACACATTTTGAGATAAATGGAACATAAAATGGATGAATTTACCTTTCTCAGGAGATTTTTTAAGAGAGATCACTAATGTAGCCACAGCCTTCAGTACAAACGATATTTCCGATAATCTATATCTGAAGCAAAACAAAATGAAAATGTTATTACAGTTTTGTTAAGATTCATAGGAACAAGTTGAAATTATATGAAAAAATTCTTGTACAATGCAGTTTTAAATAAAAATGATCTATACTATGGATCATATCATTGTGAGCTTAAAGGTCTTTCTTGAATCTTGGTTACTATATGTGAGGCGGCCCAGGAAACCATGCCACATGTCGCGCGGCATTATTTCACAATACGGCGCAAAACAGTTGTTTAGGTCAAAAATACCAATTTTTCGATTTTAACGCTATCTGTTAGCTTAAAGTTTAAACTATTAACTAAACTAACACTTCTGGTGGTAATAAAAAGAATTAATAGAGAAATATGCGATTTATAAAAGCCTTGCACAGCTGACAAATCATGCCTCATGTCGCCATGTTAATTTTCCATAACGACATCAGGCATGGTTTATACTTCTAATGTTCACAGTTTAGTTGACAGTTCTAAACACTTTTTTATATTTTTGTAAATCTTTCAATTATTTTTTGATTTAATAAGAGCTTATTTCATAACTTTTTACGAGAATTGTTAATAGATATGTAAAACTTCTTTGTAACAGTAGCAGTGGGCATGGTTATTCGCCAGTTGACTTGTTTACTGTTTGTTTATGGATGCTATTCGTTTACGCATAAAATTATTATTGCTATTATGGCTAAGAATAAACATAAACATTGTATTTTTGTTATTAATAATGTGATTTTATTATTCTTTTATTGTTCCTAGTTTATAATGTAGTAGTTAAATTAGGGATACTCTTATATTCCTTTCTAGGTATGCGTCAACTTCAATTATCCAACGAAGGTGCAGAATGTTGTTGATTTTTTGTACCTATTTTTTTAGTATTTAAATTAAGTGAAATATTTTTATTGTAGAAGTATGGTTCATTTGGTAATTCAACAGTCTAGTTCTCTGCAGGATAAATTTTATTGTAATGGTACTGTAAATAAAGTAGGCTATAATTTGACAGTCGTTTGGACCAAACCGTATTTTTTTAATGTTAAGTAATTAAGCTAGATTATCTCAGAAAACTATCAAAATTATAACTTCTTATACAAAATAAATGATAGTTATTTCATAATAGAAAAGCAAAGTATTTCATTCAATTATATATCAAGTGATGCTTTTCTTTGACTTTTAAAGATCTTTTCAAACTTTACAGGCTGTTTTCCGAAAATTAGTATAAACTAAAACCACACATTCAAAAAATCATAAAAAAATTTATTTTCAGCCTAGAAGGCTAATTTTTTTTTTTAAATGTTCAGAATTAAATTTTCTTTTAGATGAGGCAATAAAACAAAAATGCATTTTTGAGACATGTGGCATGATTTCCTGGGCCGCCTCACATATAGTTTTACTTTGTTTATTTATCGTATGATGTAATCTTACATTAATTTTATTTAACTGTATACATGGTAACACTGGAAGATGAGGAGCAAGATGCAGCTGTTAATAATGCTATAATAAATTGAATCTCACAATGATATGATGAACACTATAGTTATTATTTCATTACTGACAACACATAAAACACAGCAATAGTAGTCTACACAAACTTACGAATTTCAAATGAAAATTGTAAAAAAAATAACAAGCAATTTGTCAGAGAAATCCACTTCCAAATCAAGCCATACACAGCAGTTGAACATTTTTTTTCAATTTGGACCACAAGAAGAATATTAATAGTTCATTTTCCTCTTTGATGTTCTTCTTTCTGTCCTAATATTTTTTTATTCGCCCCCTCTGTGGTTCTTTTTGTAAAATTTCTTTTTATAAAACGCTAATGCATTTTAATTTAACAGTCAACAAGATGAGATATACATGTAAAAACCTAACATAACGTTGGTTAAGAGAGTTAACCTACTAATTCCATTTTTAGGCCAAAAATTAATTGTGATATTGTTCCCCAAAAAGTCTGTCTACCCTAATAATGTATAGTCTTGTCAACAGCATTGTTTGTACAGTCAGTTGGATGCATGGTCTAGCACAATGTAAAAGTATGGACTGAAGATAAGTCAGATAAGAGTGAAGTGATTACATTTGGAGGGAAAACAATATGGAGGCGATATTAAACTAAATGGACAATGCTTAAGATTAGTAAAAGGTTTTAAATATTGGGGAAGTGAGATTTCTATAGCTGGAGGAATACATGATGAATCTGTCCGGTATGAACTATCAATGAAACTCTAGAAAGCCAGGAAATTTTACCAAGCAGTGAAACATATGGAAAAGTACCAGAGAATGTTGATATATAAAATGTACTACAAGCCTGTTGATGCAAAATGTTGGAATATGACAGAATAGGATCGGACTAGACTTCCAGCTGGGGAGATGAAATTCTTCAAGCATTAGAAGGTAAACAAGAAGAGACAGGGTGGGAAATATGGATGTTAAAGAGGATCTGAAAATAGAAGTTGTGAAGGAGAGAGTTGAGAAAATAAGGTTATGTTGATATGTATACAATAAAAGAATGTGTGAGCAGAGAATAACAAGGAAAATAGAGGAGCTGGAATTGGATGGAAGGAGAGAATTAAAGAAACTGGTGGAAGGATCAAGAAAGATAGATACAGAGGCATTGGTAACAACCACACCTGATATTAATTGGAATGTGATCCAGATCACATTCTAACTAATAATAATAATTAATGTACCATCTGATCAACATCTAATAAATCAACATCAACATCAGATAATTAATGTATGTACTAGAAAAACTACTGGAGACACCCTTTGTTGTGACAATACTTCTGCCATCTTTATTGGAACTATATGATTTCATTCAGTTTTTTATCTCTCCTGTAGAGTTTCAGGAAATGGATTGAGCAGGTTTAACATTCTTAACTGAAGATAAATAATTTTATATGGTAGTAAACAAAGTAATTTAGCTATGGTAGTGAATACATCAACTGCAGATCTACTGAAGTAAAATTTTTGAATCTATTGATAGTCAACTACAATGCTCCAATTGAACTATTTTTTCTCTAGGAATTATTAAATTTCTTTCACTTTGTAACAAATACTATCTGAGATATGGGAAAGTTGATAGCTTCAAGTACCTCAGATAATACAGCCAAAGACCAGTGAAAAGGAAGCGAACAACAGACGAGGAAACCTGTGTGTCTGTATGCAAGTCAGTGATTTAGAATGACTGGGAAGGCTGGTCTAAGAAAAGTAGAGAAATTTGAGAGAAAGATCTTTAGAAGATAATGGGCTGGAAGACAGTAAATGGACAATATAGGTTATGAGGTCGAGAAGAACTGTAAAAGGAATGCGATTGATTAACGGAAACAATTAAAAAAATAAGAATAAAATTTTAAGGAACCTGTATAGAATGGATAACAACCAGTTGACAAAATAAAGTTTGAAGACATTAAACAATAGACCTAAGGTATCGGAAAAATGGTTTAACAAAGTCAGAAAGGATATTGACAAAACCGGTAAACCCAAAAAACTTAATGAACCAAACCAAATTCAGAAAATTTATTACGGACTTAACTTCCAAGAAGAGCAAAATACTGGGTGGACACAAGAATGGAGAAAAACCTACAGTGAACGAATGCTGAGAATGTGGGCTGCAAAAAGAGCTTCCAGAAATGTCTAACTAAAGTCACCTCTCGTGGTCTAAAATTGGCCCTATTTGAGAGAAAAAGATTCATACATGTTTTATTCAAGGTATTGAATAATTTCACTATTTCAGCAAAATGAAGCTCATTGTTGTAAGATGATTTGTAAGGCATTGGTATTCGTTCAAAATGTAATTAATTTTCTAAAAATGTATTTTTTGTTGGATACAACAATACAAATGAAAAAGAAAATAAATAATTTACAATATATCATTCAACAAAAGAAGTGGCAGTAATTAAACAGTTTAGTAATAATTTTAAGAAGTGATTAAACAGGTGTAAACACATTTTGTGGAATTGCACATAAAATGTATCAAAAGAAAACGTGATAAGAAACCTAAAAAGTTACCTAGGAAGAGGGCATTTGCCACTCCTATTCTCATCTTTAACATATTGTTGAAGAACTTGTTGAAATCTATGTAATAGGGCAGTCACAGCAAGACGTCCAGCTAAACCTTCTCCATCATTTGATACTCCATCGATACCTGAACTACCTCCTGTTGTAATCGCAGCTGATATTGCTGACGTATGGTTTTGGTTTTCCTGATCCAGCCCTTCTAAAAGTGAAAACTGTAGTAATGTTTCAAAGCATACCTTAGCTAGTTCTTCTCTTAAATGTGACTCGCTATCTGAACCTGAAAATAAAGTACAAAATACAAACACATCAATTCACAACATATCCAAATCACCAAACTACCAAATAAATAAATATTAGATAAAATCTTATTATTTTCTCTGTTGAACAGATGAACAAAATTTTACCCCTGTGCTAAAGAAAACAACCATAGAATCAGTAACCTTTTTACATGTAACATGTGAGTAGTGAGCTTAAAAATGAATTAAATGCAACATGAGCGTAATGAGCTCAAAAATGAAACACTAACATAACTTTCTCTAGCCGAAGTGAATAATGAAACCCATGTTTATTAATTAGTAAACAATGTAAAATAAAAAAACATAACCTAGTTTTAATCATGAGTGAATGACATAAAATGAAAATCAACCTCTGTAGGACTTGAAAATAACGAAAATCACTAATTGACGTTAAACTGAGGGAAAAAAATTTTTGAAATAAAAGTTGCCGATTTTTTTTACTTTCAATAACTCTGATTATACACTTTTGTTGTAAAATGTAAACTAAGGCTGCACTCTTAAAAATATCGGTTTTTATCAATTTTAATGAGCAAAATACAGAACATCACTAACGGACGCTAAGGGTTGTAGAAAAAAATAAAAGATGTAGTTTTTAATTTTCTACAACTTCAGTTACTTACACTTTTGCTCTAAGATGCATATTAAGGCTACCATCTTAAAAAAATTTAACATGAAAGCACAATCCCCCAAAATTTCAGAAGACATGGTGCTTACCCTATCTTGTAGAACATAAAAATGCATAAGGACCAAGATTACTTACGACGAGGACTACTTACGGGTTCAGGAACGGTGAGTTTGAAAATTCAATCATTTTTCGGACCCTAGTTGGGAATTGAAAGCGAGACCTCCACGATCCAGGGTAGCACACTACTGGGCCACAGAGGCAGCACAAATACAATTTCACATAAAGCAGCATGGGTTTGAAGTTAAAAAAAAACAATGTGGCTGAAAATTGTTTTTTCATAGTTTGTGAATTTCTGAAAGTTAATATCTTTCAGTTTATCTGAAAATTCACGAGACTTCAGACTATGAGAAAACAAAAATCTAAAGCGGTCAAAGTACGTACCAATGTAAGCTGCATTCTGCGTAGACAAAATAGAGCCTTTGTTTAAAAGAACTACAACTTTCAGGATAAATTCTTTGGGAATGCTACTTGAATAGGATAATACTTCTTCTTTTAATAAGTCTATCACTTGGCAGTCAATGCTTTCATCTTCTAACAATTCATCTGACGTCGTCTGTTCGCTATCTAATCGGCCCCTGAAACAACATAATTTTTTTTAGTTTTTTCCTTGGTGTCTAATGTGTTTAAATTTTTTTAACAATTATATAAAACTTGGATTATCTCTTAAATTATGAATTACTCATTCTGTACTGCTCAACGGATACTAATTGTCACAAATTTATTTATTATTATTTAATAAAGGTAAAAGTGAAAGCTTGTTGGCCTAAAACTAAACAGATTCTGTTTAAAAAAAAAACACTTGAATTTTATCATAAAACCTTCATTAATAAAGTTACTTAAGATAATATAATAATAGTTTCCAGATGCTCCGATTTATCCACATTTTCTGAGTGTTGCCGTACCGGATCCAAACGGTAACTTTTCTGGTCTCTCTTTAGATCAGGCGGTGGAAAAATTTTTTCCTGCAGAAAACCTTTTATGTTTCAACTGTCAGAGTAGGTATACTCGGTTTGTGGGATTTTGATGTGTACCAAGTTACAATTCCAGTTATCAAATGGAAAGAAAGATTGATTTTGATTTAGTTCATCAAAAGAGTCGTCATACTTCTGACTATCCATCTGGACCCCATTTTCTGATTACTTTATATGGGTAACATTTAAATTTAATGAGAGAGGAAATTGAGAGCTTTAAATAGATGTCAATGTTAAAGCAGTAGCTAAATCTTTTAGTTAATTTACTATGATCTTTTGAAAATAGCTAAAATGCCCAGGATCTGGTGTCACTACTTGATGAAAAACAATAGGCTCCAATGTGTTAAGTTATGCAATGATTCATCTCAACATTTCTTGAAGACAATCAATGTAGGGGTTTGAGTGGATCAGGAGAAAGAGACAATAACAAATAATAACATAAAGTGGTAAAAAGGAAGAAAAAGCTTACTGAAAAAATGAAGAAGGCTTAGGAAAAATGAAATATAGCAATGAAAAAGAGAAAACATCAGTTGTTTAATGTGGTGCAAAATAGGCCAAAACTATAAAAGAAAAAAAATAATACAGACAAGTTCTAAACAGCTGAGAATTAAACCCAGGACCTTTAGCTTAGCAAGATGAATGTGTTGCTGACTAAACCACCAAAGTCGGACATCATTGAATTATTTATGTTTTAACCTTTAACGTACGGACTGTGTTCGTAATTTTGTAAAACATCAAACTAATCATAAGAGTCTTGCAAATAAATTCTTTTATCTTATTTACTAATAGATATAAAATTCTGAAAAAATACAGTTAATTTATGAAATACGTACCAATTTTTTGAATATAAAATTTTGAAAATAACTTTACTATTTTCTTCGCTGTGGCTAGCGAAAAATTTCGCACGGTAATATAAAGTACTTGGTGTACATTTTTTACTCTGAAGGGCTTAAAATTCAGTTTATCAAAAAATTTTAGAGAATATATTTTGTAAAGAAGAATTTTCTTTAAAAATGGGTAATTTTCAATTCATTTTCCGAAAAATTTGTAAAGAGTTACAAATTTTTTAAATAGTACATGTTTTTACAAAAATGTCCTTCAAATTTATCATAACGATCTTGCGAATAAACTCTTTTATCTTATTTACTTAGGGCTGTTCTTATAGGCAAAGCTGAATAGAACATTGCTTACTGTATAAATACATGTTTTGATAAACATTGTAAGAGGTCTGGAACGCAAATGGCAGAGCTTTTACTAAGCTAATGCAATACTAACAAAAATCATTCATTTTTCTCTAAAATCGTTCGTAAACCTGTTAAATGAGACCTTCTGCCTTTTCAAGGGCAAACTACCAACGTATAAACATTCATACTTCACACACACACACAAGACACACGTGTATTTTAATTTGTGTGGGTGTTACAAGCATTCCCCTTCTACGACAAAAAACTGGATTTTCTTACATGCTACCAACATTTTAAACTGAAATACAAAATTTCCCTTTCATGATATTTTATTTCTGATTGCACGTTACACACATTAGAAAATTCCCTGCAAGAAAACTATACTATTTCCTGTGGTTAAGTTGACAATTAGTACGGAGCGTCTCTTTTAAAACTCTCTGAACACATCTGTTGTTAAAAGCCACTGAAATAGCATCTCGTGTTTTAAAGGTTAAAGTTAACAGAAAATCTCAATTAAATTGACCATAGGAAACAATTTACATGAGTAAGAGATGATTTTAATACTTACGATTTTGGGAACAGTAACTGATCGAGTGTTATTGCAAGTTGTGGCCACATTGACGAGAAACGATGGTAATGCTGCCTTGCTAATGGTATACCCGTTGAAAGGACGCTCATTAAACTTGAGACAGCCAGCTTCCACGTATCAGTATACCTTCTGTCATATCGCCTTGATAACGGGATATTTAACACCTGAAAGCACATTGGATTGGAATTAATTTAAAATAAATTATACTCTATACAATAGTCTTAAAGCTACTAAATCCATTAAACTAAAATATTTTTTAATTATCACATAACATAAATTATTACATGCTATCACAAATTCCTGGAAAAATGTAAGCCCTTGGTATTGCAAAAATTCTTGAAACCATATTAAATTTTAATAACATTATTTAATTTATGAAAATAGAAAGAATATAGAAAACATATCGTACACTTCTTTCAAAAATATATCTTTATAATTCTGCAGCTTGAAATCAATTCTATAGTGCATATATATTATAAATTTCATTAACCATTTCAGTGGCCTTGATCTTTATGATCTACTTACAAGTGTTTCGGTGGATCCACCAACATCAGAATACATAAAATATCATATGAAACTTTAAAACCTACAGAAGATGTACGAGGGTCATTTGGGAAGTAAAGAGTGTTTTGATCTAATGAGCTGTGCAGTTCCCCCACCACCTTTGCTGCCAAGTCATTGACCTTCCACTCAACTTACACCAGTCTGGTGCTAACAGTAAGCCGATACAGTCACGTATTGATTAGTAAGTCTTTAAAATGTGGGACAAAAATTAATAAACCCCCCAAGTATGAGGTTCATAGTGTAATAAGCTTCTTGAATGCTTAAGGAGTGCGACCTATCAAAATAAACAGACAAATAATGGAGGTTTATGATAATGTAATGAACGAAGCATTAGTTCGAAAATGGTGAATAAATTTTGCATGGATTATTGTCTAGCAGCGTTGTGGTAACACATGACCACATTCTGCTGAATTAATGATGAACTTGCTGCAACAGTTTCAATGGGAGTTTTATGATCATCTGATCTATAGCCCGGACCTGGCCCTGAGTGATTTCCATCTGTTTCCCAAACTGAAGGACTTTTTGGGTGGGAACCGCTATGGAAGTGATGACGAACTGAAAGAGAGTGTTAGTGAATGGTTAAACAACTTGGCAACAACTGAGTATAAAGAAGGCATAGCAAAACTGGCGAAACAGTACAAGTGTTTAAATTTGTATGGCAATTATAGAAAAATAGTTTAAGTATCAGATATATTGATAAAAAGTTTTGTTTGACTAAAATAAAAACATTTCAAAATAAAGAAAAACTTTCTTTACTTTCCGAATGACCCTTGCAGCATCTTCAATCATCTATATCAAACTTTTTTATTATAAATAAAACAGCAAAATTAACCTTTATTTTCTTTAATACTGCTTTAATTTAATATCACTTACTGTTTCAGTGGATACACCTTCATCAGAGTGTTTACATTATTTAAACTAAAATTAATTACTTGGTTGGAATATTTTCAGAAGATGTCTGTTACATGAAACAAAAGTACTTTTACAAAACATTTTATATAAGTGACTGAAGAGGACGTCTGATAAGGGTGTATCCCATAAAACTTGTAAGTAAAATTTAAAAAAAATCTGGTGTTAAACAATATAATATAATATAATGAACAATATAACCTATGTTTAATCATGAGTAAACAATGTAATACGAGAAAGATAACATAATTATAATCATGAGTGAATGGCACAAAAAAATAACCTCTGATTGACTTAAAAATACAGAAAATCACTAATTGACGCTAAACTAAGCTCTGTAGAAAAAGTGCTTGAAACAAAAGTTGTAGATATTTATTTCCTATAAATTTAATTATATGAATTTTTGTAGTGAAATAAAAATAATATTAATATTATTATTTATTTAATACTTTTATTAAATAATAAAAATCCCATATTTTTTACAGATTCTGATGTGGAAATTACAGTCACCAATTGACGCAAAACTAAGCGTTGTAAAAAAATGCTTCAAATAAAAGTTGTAGGTTTTTTAATGTTCTACAACTGATTATAAACACTTTTGCCCTAGAATGCATATTAAGGCTGCAATCTTAAAAAAAAAATTTACCACAAGAGCAAAGGGCCTTCAAGAATTTCAGCAGACATGACACTTACTCTGTCAAGTAGAGCATAAGAAATGTAATAAATGAGGAGATTTTAGAAGAAAATACCGTAGGAGCTATTTTAGAGAAAATCGTAAAGAAGTGAAAAATCGCACGAATAAACTACTACTTTCAGTTTTTATGAAAATGTTCCTGATGAGTCTTCTCATGGTACCTAGCTTAAGTTTCAAGTGTCAACTTAGTAAGCTATTCTGTTGTTGAGGTATTTAGTTCACACACAGACCAATAGCTAAAAACATGTTTTTTGAGTTCATGGGGCCTTTATATTCACAGGGCAAGAGAAAGTAATAAATAGATAAATAAATAAATAAGATTTTTATATAGATTGATCACATACTGCATATTTAAGATTTATTCATCATTCATATAGTACATAATATCATTATTATAGAATTTAATTTTCTAGTTATAAATAAGATATTTTTTCATGCTGAGTCAGCTAATATTAACTTACTTCTAATATTTCTTTTAGAATGTCGCCTTCTATGACAGGAGTTTCATGAGCTGTTTTCATATAAAGTGATATCACCATTTTCAGAGCTCTTTCGCCAAAAGGTAAATAATTCATGGTCACCCAATCATTCTGAAAAAAAACATAAAAATAGAATCATATTTAAATTCAATACAAACAACCATTAATAAATTTATTCATTGCTTATTTTCACCTTTTAAGAGATGGATTTTAACAGCACCTAGTCCCACTGTAAGAGAAAGTAAAAATGACATTCTTCACTTCCTTCAGTTTATCAATAAATTATGGTGTGTCAATACCAAAGATGTGGTTGGCTCTAAATTATCATCCACAGAAAATCTCAAAAAAAAATATACAGTAAAACCTTGATCAACCGTTACTCTGTTATCTGTCAACGACCCAAAAAAGAATTTTATTACATTACAGTATAATAACTATTTATTGAAGCGCAAGTTTCATGGAACATTGCAATAAAAATTCATCACAAATACAGAACAAAGGTGCACAGAAAGCTCGAGCCTCAAAGAACTATAAGAAGATTACAAATTATTACTTTCTCTTGCCAATATGAATGCATAGGAAGGATAGTATTGTTTTCATAGTGATTGTTCAAAATTGAGTTTTCACCGGATATACATATTTTCAGACCCCCTGAACCCAAATATAAAATATTAAGCTAAAACTTAATATGCATTTTAACACAAAAAATGTAAATAATAAAAGTTGTAGAAAATTTAAAAATTTACAACTTTTATTTTAAACATTTCTTTGTATGCTTAGTTTAGTGACAATTAGTGATTTTCTGGTTTTTTCATGAAAATCTGTAAAAAAATTGATTTTTAAAGATTTCGGCCATAGTATGCATTTCATGACAAATAGGCATATATTCAAATTTATAGTAAATTAAGAGAACTACAATTTTTGTGTGAATTTTACAATTTTTTAGTTTAGCATCAAAGAGTGATTTTTCGTATTAGCCAAACCGAGGTTGATTTTCATTTTGCATTATTCAATCATGGTTAAAATTAGGTTATGTTTTTTGAGATTAATTTGTTTGTTTATTTTTAATGTTTTATTACTAATATTAGGTCTTATTGTTCATTATTTGCATTGGCAGGAGAAAGTTGGCTGAGTGTTTAACACCATATTTTTTAAGTGTAATTTTCTGTTATCCGTCAGGGTCAGTCCCAAGACTGATGGATAATCGAGGTTGAACTGTATTATATAAATAAAAACAATTAAAAGTTAACAAAATACGTACTGATCTGTCTTCAATTTTATCTTGGTTTGGAGGATGATATGCACACTTGCTAAGTGTTAACAACTGTCTAAAAATTGGACAAATCATTTTCTTCATGTTTTCTTCATTTGCCATTGCTTCCTGAAATAAACAAACATTTTACTGAATATGCTCATATAATAACAACTAAGCCAGTACTATTTTTCTAATTACAATGGTTTTCCTTAAGTATACAGAGGGATTTAATAAAAATTTGTAACGTGTGTTCATTGCAATCTGCCAATTTAAGAACAATACGCAACCCCATGACCCAATGAGAAAACGATGATATGTATGATGTCTAAATGAGGTGGAGTCTTATATAGAGTCAGATTGACCATTCATAAGAGAATATAATTAATTAAACCCCAATTATTAAAGTACAATGGTAACCACTGTCTAGTATTCAAACCTTCTAATAACTGTACTTGTTTCCTTGTGTGTCTGTGTTGTACAGTATTAACACGTTCAATACAGCCTGGTAGATGCAAGGTAATTCGCTATGACAGATTAATACTTGAATGGTAAACTGGCTCGGCGCCATTATATTCGTACACAAATATTTAATTATATTTTTACTTACTTTTAATATTTAATAAAATTAATTTTGCGAAACTGAAAAATTGTAAAGCAAGTATGTCATAAAATCAATTTTTATAATATTACTAGATAAAGTACCCGTTTTTTTCGAACGGTTTCCTTGGTGCTGTGGATGGTAGATTGGGGTACAGAGTTCGATCCCTGTCAGGCTGATATTCTTTAAATACTCATTGTTATCTATCTCCTTTCAGCGTCAGCATTATTATTTATGAAAAACTGTAGTTGAACGTAAAATAAAAGCAAGATCTTGGTATTTTTAAATTAAGATATGCAGCGCTTTATTATTTTTATAATAAATGAAAGGTAAATCACAATAGGAACACCACAATGGTGACAACTATTAAGACGACTGATTCATTTTTGACAATGTGACTGAGAAAAGGTGTATAGGGTACTGGTGGACTGGACAGGTAGGTAACTGACAATGAATGCGGGTTTTACCGGCGCGTAGGCCTATGTTTAATGTTCAGTTTATTTTGTATGTCAATATTCTTCTAAAAATATTGGTTTATTTTTTTTAAATTAATGATATCTCCATTATTATGCATGAAAATGAAAAACTTTACATAATCAAACTTATTCGTCTTAAAACGTTTTGTAATTTTGTTTATATAACATTTTTTGATACATTGACTTTTAACGAAGATACTAGTAGTTTTTGTTTACCCTTCCCTCTGAACTCCTCCATTCCTTTGTGATATTAAAAAAATTATAGCCTAGTTTCATTTCGATTATGTCCAGACCGTAAATACCGAAATTCAATGAATTTGGTAAGCGGTTCTTGCGTGATGCCGTAATATACAAACAGATAAACAGACAAAAATTCAGCTGAACTTATTTTTGGTGTTTACATGGTACATCTGGCAGAAATCATCTGGCAGAAACAAAATTTGGGGCATTTTGAGAAATTGTACAGACAAAATCACAATTTTATTTATACAGATTACTAAGACTAGAAAACAGAAAAATCATGCAAACGCTTAAGTTTTTTTTATGTGATAATAATGTAGATGAAATAATATAATCAATACATATATATATATATATAGCCTAATAATTAATAATACATAAAAATATTTCATTTAAACTAATAATTTATAAGTAACAAATAAAATTCAAACTGAATAGTAAATATATTCCGTCTAAAAACCCGTGACGCCTGCTCAAGAATTAATCGTGTACTGGCACACTATGAACCTTTTTCTAGGACTGGACAGTACTAGAAAGACTATTCACCCTACCTGAATGTAGAAAGAAGCGATAATAAACCATATAGGGGTGACGCAAAACACCTGGTAGGCAATGTCAGCCCGTCGCCTGGGAATGTTCAGGTTGACATGAAATTGAGTCACCCGCAGTGAACGTGTTAAGGCCATATCATCAGCAAAAGCTAAATAATTTACTATAACATGATTATTTTTTGTAGGCAAACAAAATTTTCTTACAACACAAAGGACTTCCACTTATCTATAATGTCATCAATTATATAGTTAAACTGATTACAAAATGGGACTGACGCTCAGCAAGGAAGAGGAAGTGGCATTACCACATTGACTGCCTGGCTCACTTGGCTGTACACTACAGAACAACCATGTTCAATTAACATATACTTCTTTCCTCAATTGATGTCATTGTTACAGTAATTAATTCTCAATTTTTTTTAAAATGCATGCGAATGGGAAAGGACTGTTTAAATTCCAACACCAATATAATAGCAGTTCACGAGATAGCACAGTAAGCAGCGAAATGCGTAGTTCAGTTGCAGAGCAGTGATTGAGACTAGAGCGCAGGTGTGGCAACAATGTACAGAATTCTCGTATCTGATTGGCCACTGGTCTTGCTCCCTTCTCCATCCTCCAACCGGTCCCAGTCCTACTTTGTCATCAACTACAGATATTAGACCAAGTTTGGTTTATTAAAAACTTACCCTTATCAGAAGGTCAACTGAATGAACAACACCTTCTTGAAGCTGAGTAAGAGATGAATCAGATGGCATTATAAACAGTGATATTTCACCTTGGACTGGTATACTCACTATTGATTCCATTACTCTGCATAATTTATCTAAATCAACTGTGGTAAACCTGGAACATTATTCACAAACACACTTTTACACTACATTATTTACTACACTTACATTATTTACAAACACATATTCACACATAAATTCCATGTAAATTTAGAAGGTAAGAGAGTTTAGGTAAACTGACTCTGGTTACCTCTGTTTAGCACACTATTTCATAATTTTTTAATTTTTTTTGGAGTGTTTATGCATCAATTGCCATATTAAAAAATATTATAAAAAATTACATAGTTTTTTAACAGATTTATCAGTTCTACATCATTATATCACAATTATCTAAATATGTCAATGATTAAGGAAGAAATCAGACGGTTTAGCCACAGTTATCAAAATTGTCTTTACAGCCATAATAATCTATTGGCTATAAACTTGTTAAACAATTTTGATATTATAAGAAGATTGCAGATACTCCATGTTTTAGATTTAGTTGAAAGAATAAATTTTTTTTACACCTTTAGAGCTAAGTTGTATGTAATACAAGTTGAACGTAACAAATAAAATGTAACTATACATCATACACCATAATTTTTCAATTAACTATAAGTATATTTTTTTTTAGTTACCATTAAAATGAAAATAATCTTTGTTTTTAATTAAGTTGTTATTTAATTATTAATTTATTATTTTGTTATTTTTTGGTTTGTTTTCTAATACCATTAAATGTTTATTTATATTTCTGTATAAATATTAATTTTATGTTTTCTTTCATTTCATAACAATTGCAGGTAGTAATTACGTATCAACACTATTTTTGTATTTTAATTTGTACGGAAGGGTTGCTCGACACTTCCCTACTCATGTCAGTGTCATATTGTATTATAACTTTTTACTAAAAGTTAAGCACAACTGATTGTAAATTCTGTCAAAGAAAAAAAACATTATTAAACAAAAATGAGCAGAGGAATTTTTACCATTTTTATTTTTGATCTTCTAAATAAGTATTATGGATTTTCTTTCTTATTTGTACACTCCGGTTTTTCATACAATATCTTTAATCCGACTTTTTTACATGAGTCAAAAACACAGATCTAGGATTTGATCCACAGAATCTCTTTCTCATAGGTTATATTCAGTTTGCCCTACTCTATTGTCTCAAGGTATTGATTGTATCAACCTTTTAAACCTTTATCACATAGAGATAACCTCGTTTTTATAAAGGATTTTTCTAGGTGACAATTGTCTGGCCCAATGGTCGCCTGTCTATTGATATAAAAGTGACATACACCGACTGGACAGTTGTGTTTTGTCTACTAAGTGTTCGTACGTGAGAATAGCTTTACAGAGGCCACTAGTCTACAAATCAATCACTTATTTTCAAATATAATTACATATCCTTGAAAACTGAGTAATTTCAACTGGATTGAGATTAAGAATTTGTAGATGCCTCTTTTGCATTTTGGATTCACCAGAAATATATTCAATTAAAAATAGCATTGAGGTTAAGGAATAAATGGTTTTATTTCTAAACTATTGATATATTTAAAAAATATATAATTCAACTGTTAACAAGACAAAAATATGAAATTGGGGGGTAAAAAGTAAACCGCTGAAGGGGTTAAATACTTATAATTTTTCTAAAAAAAAAACCACAAAACTGAAGCTATTAAAGTTTTTTCTCATAAAGGGCCAATTTTAGACCATGTGAGTTGACTTTAGATGTTCAGAAAGCTTTTTTTGCAGTCCACATTCTCAGCATTTGCTCACTGTAGGCTTTCCTCCTTTCTTCTGTCCACCTGGTGTTCTGTTTTCAATCTTCATGGAAGCCCTTAAAGTCCGTAATTATTTGTCTGAATTTGGTTCCAGTTTTCTCAATATCTTTTCTGACTTCGTTAAACCATTTATCCGACGACACCTTAGGTTTATTGCTTAGAGTCTTGAAAGTTTGTTTTGTCAACCGGTTGTCACCCATTCTATAAAGGTGTACGTAAAATTTAAGTCATCTTTTCTTAATTTTTTCCATTAATTGTTCATTTTCCTTGTACAGTTCTTCTCAACGTTGTAACTTATACTAATCGACTACTATTTTCAAACCTTTTATCTTGTAGAGGGTCTTTCTCTCAAATTTCTCTGCTTCTCTTAGACCAGCCTTTCCCCCTGTCATTCTAAGACACTCACTTGCATACAGACACAAAGGTTTTATCACAGTATTATAAAGTCTAATCTTGGCTTGTCTTGAGAGTGCTTTCTTCTTATACAAGTGGTGAGTTCCTCGTAGTGCACTGGCCACCTTTCCTCGTCTATCATTGTTAGCTTCCTTTTCACTGGTCTTTGGTTGTATTATCTCCCCAAAGTACTTGAAGCAACCAACTATCCCAATTTTTTTGTATTGTCTTTACCTATTAAAATATTAAATAAATGTAAAAAATACCTAGTTTTGATGTGTTGGAAAACAGATGGAAAAATATGTATAAGAGCCGTCAGGTACGGTTGAGAAGGCAGGTACATTTCAGTAGTCGTCTCAACTCTGCTTTCAACAGCAATTCTCAGCCAGACTCTCCACGCAACATCCCACATCTCATCATTACATTTATCGCTTTCATTATAATACAACATCTCTTGGAATGAACGAAGTGCTGCTAACGAAACCTGTTTCCATAAACAAAGAAGAAAAATTCATGACAAAAACTGAGTTTGAAAACTATTTTGTGTTGACAAAAACTAATCGACTACTATTTTCATGGGATGACTTCAGTTGATCAGAATTATTTACTGACACCAGTTTAAATTTGAAGAAATATCAGAGTCAAGAAAACATCATGACACAAATAAAATAATCTAAATTTTTTTAAGATCAAATCAACAAAATTTCAACTGACGATGTTTATTTTAAACATACGATAATGGGACTTTTCATAATGTAAAGTTAGGTACTGATGAAGAATCTACAATTTTATTTTATTCCAGCTCAAAAATTAATGTCAAGACAAACAAATAAAGCATTTAAGTAATGAAAAATATGTTTCTTACACTAACATTGTTTCAAAGAAAACACTTTTAATTTGCCTTCTCTCTCAGAATAGAAGAACGAGGCTATCACAGCCATGATTAAAGAGATCATGCTCATACTTTAAACAAGTGGTTAACTTTATTTTTTTACGACTGATAATTTTGCAAATTAATGCTAATGCACAGGCAAAAAGGGTAACAGATAAGAATGAGTGATGAAGACCAGATTGAGAATGGAACCCAGAGCCACTGGCAAAAAGCCAGTTGTTAACAAAAAAAATTTGGCTAGCCTACTAACCTACAGCGTTAACTAATCTAATTATTAAAAAAAAATCTGATGTGAAACACTCACACAACTTTCTCTAGCTGGTGTAAATAATGTGCCTATGTAACTACGTACGAATAACAATATGACCTATGTTTGATCATGAGTAAAATTTTAAAATAAAAAACATAAAACTAATCTTAATTGCGAGTGAATGATGAAAAAGAAAAATCAACCATAGTTCAACTTAAAAATACAGAAAATCACTAATTGATGCTAAATTAAGCATTGTAGAAAAAAATACTTAAAATAAAAGTTGTAGGTCTTTTATTTCCAATAACTCTGATTATACACATTGTTGCCCTAGAATGAATAATATTAAAGCCGCAATCTTCAAAAAAATATTTTACTATAAGATCACAACCCCCAAGAATTTCAGCAGACATGGCCCTTAACCTGTTTAGTAAAGAATAAAAAGTGTAGTTAATGAGAGGGAATTAAAAAAAACATGAAGGAGCTGATTCTGAGAAAATTACATAAAGTGAAAAATTGCACAAATGAACTAACTACTTCTGGTTAACTGACTTTGAAGAAAATGTTCATGTCATGTCCACTCATAGTAACTAACTTACTTTCAAGTTTTAACTTTGTACAATATTCCGTTCTTGAGATATTTGTTCACACGCACGCACGCATGCACGCACACACACACAGAGACCAAAGGCTAAAAACATATTTTTTGGATCCAGGGGTCTGAAATTCCAGCAGAAACTCGATTTAAAAAAAATTGACTTGAAATCAATACTTTCTTTCCATACATATTCACATAGCCTTGTGAACTGTTTGATCAGCCATTTTTGGGATAAGGTGTCGAGACCTAAGTTGCTGAAAAATGTACAGCAAGATATGGAGGAACTTAAGATCACTAAACAGGACCTACTAACGAAATCAACAGAGTCCGACCAACTGATCAAGGCTTACATGATAACATTTGCACCAAAACCCAGGAGAGTATACAACAGGGTGTTTACCGATGAAAACCGGAGACAAAGATCGAAGCGTCTTAAGAAAGTGTGGGCCAAACGAAAGGAAGGCGGTCTCAAGAGGGCGTGCTTCTTAAAGAAACCCAACCCTGGAAAAAACCTGAATTTGAGCTAAAGTGATCCTATGGGATCTCATAAGTTAAAAAAAAAAAAAGATCAAAACACTTTCATTGTAGGGCTGTAAAATTATGAAACTATTTTTTCATCTGAATTAGCAATTAATGTGCAAAACAGTAGAGGATCTGAAGTTAAAAAATGGAAAAAACTTTTAGTGCACTTTTTAAACTTTCTTGAAGTGATTTCATTAAATACTTCTCATCAATAAATGCTACTTTTAAAAACCAGTTTCTACAGATGGATTGACCACAAACATAGAAATATAAATCTTTTACAGCATATATAAATCAACACATTTAAAAACACTATGCAATCTCTTCAGCCAAGTTATTAACCTGATAAAAAAATATCATTCCTGTACAAACTGAAATGTGTTTAACATCAAAAACTTAATAAAAATTCCACATACCTCATTGTTTTTACTAAGAGCTGCATTTTCTACAAATTCTAAAAGTAATGACCATGCTCTAGGAAAATCACCAAGTGTTTGTAGCAACTGTCTCTTATTATTAAATACTTTTGCGACTCCAGATAATGTCAACACCTGAAAAAAATTGTTATGATAACTTTTCAAACAAATTACAATTGATCAAAAGTGGGTTGAAACTGTTTCTAACATATACCAGCCTATGTAATACTTCAATAGATTTTAAATAAAATATAATTCCTAAAAATATTATATACACATTCACTTTTCTTAAAAGAAATAAAATATTTTTATACAATCTTTAACTTAAAAATAAATTTCACTGGAAATGTTATTAAGCAAACGTACTCAAGCATAAATTTTGGGTATAGTGTCAAACATTAAACAATTACTTTCTAAAAAGAAATACAGTGGAGCTTCAGTTATTCGGACTAAAAGTGACCAGAGCGGTTCTGATAATAAAACACGCTAAATATTGTAATTTGATTCACTGCATCGAAACAATTTAGTAAAACTTAAACGGTAACAATGTAATATAACCTAAATGTTTAATAGGTTATTAAAGGCTACCATAAAGTTTAGTTAAAAAAATACTAATTTACTGCATTTATTGCAAATGTTGAGTACTAACAATTATAAAAATCTGGTGTGAAACATTCACACAACTTTTTCTTGCCAATGCAAATAATTAAAAATATAACCAAACATTAGTAATAAAACATTATAAATCAAAAACTAACCTGTTTGGCTTAAAAATACAGAAAATCACCCTTTCACGCTAAACTAGGCTCTGTAGAGAAAAATGCTCTAAATAAAAGTTGTACATCTTTTTATTTCCTATAAATTTGATTATATACACTTTTGTCGTAAAATGCATACTACGGTTGAAATCTTAAAAAATCAAAGTTTTTTACAGATTTTCATGAAAAAAAAAATAGAAAATCACTAATTACCGCTAAACTAAGTGTTATGCAAAAAAAATGATTGCAGTAAAAGTTGTAGGATTTTAAATTTTCTACAACTTTTATTATATACATTTTTGCACTAAAATGCATACTAAACCCACAATCTTAAAAAAGCAATTTTTTTACAAGAAAACGGCCTCCCCAAGAATTTCAGCGAACATGGGGCCTACCTTATCTCGTAGAGCATAAAAAAAATGTAGTAAATGAGAGGAATTAAAAAAATCCTAGGAGCCGATTTTGAGAAAACTGCAAAAAAGTGAAGAATGACATGAATAAACTACTACTTCTAGTTGACCGATTTTTATGAAAATGTTTGTGTCGGGTCCGGTAGTAGTATCTAATTTAAGTTTCAAGTTCGAACTTTGTACGATGTTCCATTCTTAAGATATTTTGTGCGCGCACACACACACACACAAACCAACCGCTAAAAACATGTTTTTTGGGTTCAGGGGTCTGAAAATGTGTATATCTGGTGAAAACTCGATTTCGAAAAATTAACATGAAAACAATACTTTCCTTCCTATATATTCGTATAGGCAAGAGAAAGTAAAAACAAACGATAAAATAAAGAATTTCAAAACTGAATAAATTAACGAAATAAACTACAGTAAAATCCTTAATGTAATATTTTTTAATGCACTTGTACGTACTATACTGTTTTTTTTTAAATTTTTATTTTGTTCTAACAGTTTTCCCTGTTGCCAATTAATTGATACAGGAAACTAAACTGTAGTATACATTTTTCATTGAATTGTATATCTGTATTTTGATAATAAATATGTATTGTTTTCTATCGGTGGTGGTTCGGATAATCAATGTTCCTGTGCAATCCCAATCTTTTTTAAGCAAACACTAAATTAAAAAACTTAATTAAATCTAGTAGCTGAAAAGTTCTACTTGATCTGTCATTTTATTTTTTACATTTACGGAGTACAGATTGTGTTGCAGACAAACTCAAATTCTTTCGTCTCCATTAATACAAGTAATTTTTTGTTTCTACACATAACTTAAGAATCATATATTCTTTAAACCTTATAACGGCAATCATATACTGGCTGCAATCCATAATATAAAATTAAACATATTCTTAATGGAATTAACCTTTAAGATAATGAGATCTAACTGCTTACCTGTGTTTCTGCCCATTGTTTTTGAGCTGTATTACGAGAGTGATGAATCAGTATATTTCCACCTGAATCCACTTTTTCATTGCTAGCTGAATTAGAGAAACTGCGTACTTTATCCAATAATGGAAAGAGTACCTAACGGAAATAAAAAAAAAACAATGGAACATAAATACACCAAAGACATTTAACTATAAGTTTAAAGACAGATTATTATAATAATCCATCATTAGTTGGGCAAAATACAGTACTAAAAAAGTAAATAAACATAACATCAACAAATTAAAAAAGCCATTGAGGTTGCTTCTTCAACAAAAAAATTTAGTAATATGAAGTCAACTATTAACATTTTTTTACATGACATCTCTAGAAAAAAAAAATGGTTCAATAGATTGTCTACAAGAAAACTTGTCACCCATAAATACGAGGTGTGGCTATTAAATAACGAGACTGACGTAAAAAACTTTATTTATTTATTTTCACCTTTAATAAACACTCCTCTATCCCTACAACGCTCCATGTGAATTTTCTATTGTTGGAAACAGTGCTGGAAGTCATCTTCTGTCAGCTCCTTCAGAACACGTGCTTTCTCTTTTACAGCTTCCACAGACTCAAATCTTGTCCCTTTTAATGCAGATTTCACCTTAGGGAACAGGTAAAAGATAATAACATGGTTTTTTACTTATGAACAAGAAACGAAGCGCCAATCCATGCACTGGAAGAGCCGAACTTAACCGAGAGCCAAAAAAGCTCGAATGAGCAAGTCAAAATTTAAAGCATTGATGATTGTTTTTTTTTATATTCATGGGATTGTTTACCTTCACTGGGTTCCTGAAGGTCAAACAATTAATCAATATTACTACCTTGAGGTACTTTCTAAACTACGTCAAAGAGTAAGGAAAAAACGCCCCAAAATGTGGAAGGACAAATAATGGGTTCTCCACCAAGACAGTGCACCAGCTCATTCCACGCTAACTGTTAAGAGGTTCCTAGCCAAGCACAGCATCTCAGTGTTAGAATATCCACCTTTTTATTCAGATCTTGCACCATGTGATTTCTACCTGTTCCCTTAGGTGAAATCTGCATTACAAGGGACAAGATTTGAGTCTGTGGAAGCTGTAAAAGAGACAGCGGCACGCGTCCTGAAGGAGCTGACAGAAGATGACTTCCAGCACTGTTTCCAACAATGGAAAATTTGCATGAGTGCTGTACGGGCAGAGAAAGAGTGTATATTGAAGGTAACAATAAGCGATTATGTATAAAATTAAAATGAAATTTTTTACGTCAGTCTCGTTATTTACTAGCCACATCTCGTAGACCCTAATATTTTTTCCTATAATAAAAAGCAGAAGTGTAGCCATGTGGAAGGACAGTAGGTCTACTCTACTCAGCAACGCGCCACTCACCTCCTGTCAACACACGACATGTGACTGTGCGTATGTTAATGTTGTCTATAGGTTAATGATTTAAAACGCATTATTTCCTAGAAATACTGCACAAAACTAGTTTATTTTTTCTTTCATTACTACTATATTTCATATGATGAAACTGTGATTCATTTATTTATCCATTACAAGAACACAAATAATCGAATTCAATAGCCAAAAATTTTTTAATTTTCTCACAATACTACAATCTTATTTTAAGCTCATTGAGGTGCTTGAAGGAAATTTCTTCCCTCATTTTTAGTGAGCCTCTCAAAAAAACTGCAACATATTTAAAAGTATTTTTTGCTTTGACTCCTCGTATCCGGAATTTTGTGCTTCATTATACATAAGAGAATTGAAATAATACAAACGATTAATTAATTATATTATAAAGAACAGAATCAACTCTTATCCCCCAATTTAACACTATAAATTAAATAAAGACCAAAATTAAGTACGAGGGTCATTATTAAAAAACCGATTGCGCATCATGTACGAGCAGGCTGTCACGTGATTTCCGTTCATTAATGGGGGACTACGCCACCATTACATTTCATATCTCATGTAAAGTACATATAGTACTCATGGTTACTATAGCAACCTCAATGTAAACCTCAATTACAATGGCAGCATGGAAATAACTTTTTCCATTGTTTCACCCGACAAACGTATACTATAGTTGTTTGCACGTTCAGTTAACACAATGGGTCTTATGGGAATCGTCACTGCTATTAGCACAACTAAAAACATCAATTAAAGGCATCTGAATGCATAATTATATAAATACATTTTTTAAACCTGTTTTGAACACGTATTTTTTAAGGTAGAACTACAATTCAAGTTTTGTATAACAGAAAAAAATTATGTATTATGTAGAATGTTTAATGAATTGTAAAAATTAAAAAACTAAAAATATTTTCTTCTATGGGGGGGGGGGAGGGTTAAAATGAATATCTTATCTATTTTACTGCAGACACTAATGCCTTCTCCACATTTCCTCGCCAGACTTTCTAAACACTGGGTGATAAATGTAAACAAATGATGCAATCAGTTATAACAAATCTAAAAATCTTTCCCAGTACAGATACTGAAAAAATATTTCACATTCGGAATTCGCATATGAAATTGATTGAGTATAAACTAATAGTGTTAATTATTAATTAATATTCATATAGACTACTCTATGCCCATAACAGACAGGTGGAGTGTCAAATTATTTACACTCAATCTGTTAGTTGCAGGGCTAAAATAAATAGTTCTGTTTCTTATCACATGGTCAGCCAATTAAATGACTGAATCATTTAAGAACAGAAGAGGTAGAGATGTAAAAGACACTAATCAGAGTTATCTCATCTGAAAGTAATGGATTTCATTATACAGCCAGAACCTGTGGTGAATGAAGTGAAAGTGTCATTTGCAGAGTGGAAAATATATGCTTTTCAGAGGGCCTGGCATGCTGATAAGTGTACTTTTCCACTCAGTGAGGAAGGCATAGGTAAACCACCTCACTCCTCGATTTACTTAGTAAAACCTCTACAGGTTCAAACCAGCCTTTTGGCTGATGACCTAAACAACAACAATAGACTACTCTACATTATGAAGGTTTGTTATGGATGGGGCGCAGAGGAGGGGAATGTTATTGGTTATGATGTCATCGATTGATCTACAAAGCCAATGTTTGTGTATGTGCTAGCAGCAGTCAGCGCCCTGTAAGAAGTATACTGTCCTAAACTGCTCCATTGTGTCAACTGAACGTGTAAACAACTATAGTCATTGACACACTGTACACTGGTTTGAGCAAAACTAATACACATAAATATAAAAAATCATAAGAAACACTTGAATCAAAACCTTACTACCACAAAAAATGGTTTTTATTTAACATAACATTAACACAAACAAGAATAGTAATATAATTAATGATACATACCTGCCACAAAACAGCTTGCCAGGTCGGCTGTGAAAGAAGACCAGCGTGTGCATTTATAGTGGAAAACAGAGTCTGACCTGCAGATTTACGAACTGCGGGTCTTGAATCAACACACAGATCACCTGTAATTAAATATCAATGAACTTCATTATTACTGTTCGTAATGACTTAAAAAGTCACTAATAAATTTATCTTATAACTTTTTTTACTTTATTTGGTCACATCAACAGATATATCATTTGCAAACTTAGGGTAGAAATTTTTACAATTGACATTTTTTCAAAATTTAACACACTTACATTTTAAACAAAATCTAAGGAGCTGTTTTTGAGTAAATTGCAAAAAAATCGCATGAATAAACTACTTTATCTGGTCAACCAATTTTGATGGAAATATTCGTGTGGGGTGCCCTAGTGGTACCTAACTTAAGTTCTGAGTTTCAACTTTGTATAATATTCCGTTCTTAATATATTTTGGTCACACACACACACGCGCACGTGCACACACACCGATCTCTAAAAACATGTTTTTTGGGTTCATTTATTATTTTTTTTAAACGTCCGACTGTTCTGCAATTACTGCTAATGCAGACGGTGAAGGATGAAATGATTTTTTGTTTTTTTTTTTGGTTCAGGGGACCTGAAAACATATATATTTATACAGTGAAAACTCAATTTCGAAAAATCAACATGAAAACAATACTTTCCTTCCTTATGTTCATATAGGGCAATAGAAAGTAAAAACATATAATTTATACCTAAGAAAGAAAAAACACTTTTCAAAAGTAAATGAATTCTACTGAGGTTAACACTGACTGATAATTTCATCATGAAATTCTGTACTTATGTTACTGCTACGAAAATACTACTGTACTTTAAAATTTACCCAATCTGGTATATAGACACATCCAAAGTTTGTCGAATGGTGGCATATCTGGTGTTCCAGGAAAATCAGGAAATACAGTTGCATCAGTGGAGGCCAAAAGCTGACATAATTTATCTTTATTGTGAAAAAAGTAATCCGAAATGTTCCACTAAAACAAAAACAAAAAAAATACAAAGAAATTAATTTCAAATAGACACGTTTATATTAGTCATGGGCTGATTGAATTGTTTAAATAATTGAATAATTTTTATCCAAATAATATTTCTAGCAGCTGAATAAATACTATCGATACCATATAAAATTAATTAGGAGTTACTTAAATACAATAATGCAGAGTAAACACAGTGAAAAATAATGCAAAAAATGCATGTTATGAACACATTGGTATGCTGGCATTATTGTTTAGTATTCTTTCTGTCTCCCTCTCTCCAACGTAACTTATTCCACCCTCCATTGTTTTTATGTTTTATATTCACCCAAACCCCCCCTTTCTAGTTCTCTCTCTACTTAAGACAGCGTAAACTGCGTCCAGCGCCCATAGAAACAGACACAAGAAACCATGAAATGACAGTTTTTAGGTACATTAAACATATTAAATTTATTCTTATTTCATAAGCCTCGATCATATTGTTTATTTATTAGTTTTTTGATGAATGGTAACAGTGATTATTTTACTTTATTCGACAACTAAATTATTTGGAGTCTGTAAACTGTAGTTTTAAAACCTTGAAAAGGCTAGGAATTAAATACAATGGAAGGAAAGTTACCTACAGAATTGAGAATAGAGAATTGAGGGGTACGAGAAAAAGCTGCTGTAAGAAAAGGTGTACAACAAGAATGTTCATTGTCACCACTACTTTTTAATTTGTCTATAGAAGAGACTATAAATGAAGTGAAGGAAAAATTTGACACAGGGATAAAAATTCAAGGAGAAACATTAAAATGCTGAGATTCGCCAAAGATATCGTAGTATTATCCGAGACAAAGAAAGAACTAGAGGATATCTTAAATGGAATGGATGAGATTATGAGAAAGGATAACTTTATGAAAATTAATAAGAACAAAACAAAAGTGTTGTGCAGTAGCAAGAGTGGTTTAGAGAAGATGGGAAACTTAAAAGTAGGCAACGAAAACATACAGGAAGTTGGGAAATTCTGCTACCTAGGGAGTAAAATGACAAAGGATGGTAGGAGCACAAATGATATCAAAAGCAAAATTACTCAAACTAGAAGGGCCTTTGAAATGAAAAACAGCTTACTGACTACAAACATTGATTTACAGATTAGGAAAAATTTCTTAAAACACTATGTTTGGAGAGTAGCATAATACGGGAGCGAAGGAAGCATTATACCAGAAGAAAGTATAGGCTAGTGGAGCATATCTTAAGACATCCGTGTATTACTCTATCAATAATGAAGGGGAATTTTGAGGGAGTGAATTGTAGGGTAGGCAAAGGTTAGAATATTTAAAGCAAATTACAAAAGGTGTAGGGTGTTCCCGGTATGTAGATATGAAACAACTTGCGCACAATAGAACAGTTTGGTGAACTGCATCAAACCACTCGAGAGAATGATGACCAAAAAAAACTGTGGTTTGTGAATAGTTTATTCATTCACCTTTCTTCGAATATTTTTCAAAATAGTCAAATAAAAGAGAATTATTCAAATAATTTTTATTTGAGTATCCCATTATTAGTTTAGATATGAAATTTACCAATACATTTTGGCTGAGTAAATTATTCAAACGCTGCCATTCTGAACAGTTTACATCATTAAATGCTCGTATAAAATGAAATTTAACACATTTTATGTTAACAAACAAGTTTAAAAATTTGACATAATGACATAGATAACTGTTTTTATTAAATTTCAAATCTTTCACCAACCCTTTTAAGTCATGGTTCCTACATCATCATTTTCCTCTCTTACCAGACATTTTAACAGTAACAATATTTACAATTACCTCATATGTGGCCAATATGTTTCACCTGATTGAAGAATTAAATGAAGGCACTGGTTATTTTCAACTAAGATTAAAGCAAAATTTTTTTTTAGTGAACTGCTGGCACAACACGGTGGCATGCAAAAGAAGTGACAGATTAAGAGAAAGTTCTTCTACAAACCTAAAGAATGATAGTGAATACTATCTATATATTAATAGCGAGCAGGTTTTTTTTCAACACGATTTTAACCACCTGAACCTTCACCGATTTTCCCCGAAGTGGGCTCAAATGAATTGTCTGTTCGAGTAGATCTGCAGAAAACTATCCAAAATCAAATATTTCGATTTATGACCGTAAAATAGGAGGTCTAAAATAGATTGGAGAGGGGGCAAGTTCAACGAACTGAAGTATAGGCCTCTCTCTTTCTCTATCTATCCCTCCCACATCTCGCACAGCTATTTCAGTTTGGAGAGGGGGCAAGTTTAGTATTGGTTGATCAGAGTTGTTTTCCAGTTATCTACTTGAACCAAGTAGAGTAATCATGTTAGAAGCAACTACTCATCAAAACACTATTTTCTTCAGGCAACCACACTGATATCATTTTCTTCTCTATAATATATTCAGGAAATTAATTTCCTATTTTTTCTCTTACTCTGCTTCTTTTTATTTTTTTAATGGATAGTCGTCCATTAGGGGGAAGACCAAGAGGAAGGAGACGAGGCATGCCTCGAAGTCCTCGAACGGAATCAGTTTGTCAGACACCTTATTATAATGCGCCAAGGCAAAATTCAATTAGATAAATCCGAAATAATTTGAAAATTAGTAACATCGGAAATCTAAGAATGTACGAAAATTTTCTTGATTTAGAAGTCATAACAGGGGCAGCCAAAGGCAGAAGGGTTTTTCTACCGCGGTTAGATCTAATCCCTTCGGTGGGTACTTTGCCATTTACATTTAAGAGAAGACAGTTCCCCATCTGTTTAGCATTTGCGATTACAATAAATAAATCCCAAGGCCAAACATTCAAGAAAGCTGGCCTTTATCTGCCACAGCCGGTATTTTAACATGGACAATTGCACATTGCTATGTCACGTGTCAGAACATTTGATAGCCTTAAAGTTCAAATAATGCCACACAGCAATAAAACAAAAAATATTGTTCACAGAGAAGTTCTATAAAAACAAATTTAAATTTTTGTGCGGGTTTTCCCGCACAGGTTCACCTAGTAGTTCTATTATAATTATGTGACAAATTTTCCACATTTTTACCAGTCTTTGATGCATTTGTATATTCTTTAAAATAAGAATTAATAAGTTATTAAGATACTCTTCGCGGTTGGAATTCGTTTCGTGGCGACACACATTTAGTGATGGGTTGGGGGGTAAAAGAAAATTTTTTAGAAAAATTTGTTTTCCTTGATAGAAAACCTGTTTTTAAAGGTTCAGAATCCATGCAAGTTTCATCAAGTATTTTTCTCTTTATGTTTACTCAATAATAATGGATGTAAATATATTCAACTTTAGTCTGAAAGATGCGACTCATGCATCTGCATAAGTATATGCATTAATAAAACTGACTAAAAAAGTTATTTATAAAAGAAGAATAAAAGGAGAAAACAAATCTACAAGAACAAAGATTGTTTAAAGAAATAATTTGATTAAATTGGACAAACTTAACATGTAAGTATTAACAAACAGAAGAAGCATGACTCATACGGAACGGAAACACTAACGAGCAGTGAAATTTCCTGGAATATTTAGATATTTTGAAGAAAAAATTTAGCCAAAATATTTTTTATATTAAATTTGTAAATGTACGAATATATCCACAAAATGACCAGTGGAAAAAGTTTTTTTGGCACATATATCCATCAATAGTCTGTGAAGGGTTAAAATAAGAGTACATGAATTTTATTAATTCAAGAAAAAACCGGTCTCCAGTACAGATTAAAGCGCTGGTTCAGAATCCAAGATAAAGGTTTAATCTTTACAGAAAATATAGATATTTAATATAAAAGTAACACCCAGGCTTCTTTCAGTTGGTCATGCTATTACTGATGTGTTGCCTACATTTATACAAGACAATGATCTCACAAATATCAAGGAATTTTTGTAGTAGACTAGAACAGAGAATGTAAATAATAAAAGTACCATCAAACCAATTGCAGTGAGTGAAATATTTAGTTCCTGAGTTTGAGATCCAAATTTGGCAGTTGTTTCAAGGCAGAGTGGAAGGCATCGCCATGGCATCAAAGGCAAAAAATCAGTTACTACCAGCTGCAAGCACTGAAATGCTATCCGTATTAGGTTTTCTCTGAAATTAAATAAGAGAAAAACATATTGATTAAATCAGACGGTTAAAAAAAAATGGTGGATAAACATAAATTCCTTAAAATTAATAATGCCAAGGATTAGGCTCAATGGCCTGTTCCAGCATCCATCACTTTTTAGGTCTTCCCAAGCCCTACTATTGGTTTCATAATCATAGACATCCAAGTTTGAACCCTTGCATCTCCAAAACTATGAGTCGGATTTCAACAAATATTACAACAAACTTTAGCTCATTTTATTCTGCGTTGACCGATAATAAACCTATATTTTTAATGTTGTTTAAAAATTGCCATATCGAGGTTGGAAGACAAAAAGACCTGGTTTTCTGCTACCGCAACAAATTACATGCATTTAGAGGCGTGTAATTCGATAATTATTTGACAGATAAGTTTAAAATTTTAACACAACATAGACAAATATATTCTTACACCATGTACAAAATTTCAAAATCGTACGTTATTTAAATTTTTATTTATTAGCAATATTATAAACCCTTGCTATCTTGGTAACCGCTCGATTGTTCGGCACAGGCAAACTATCGTTTTATTCAGCGTAGAAAACTTAGTACAAATATGTTAATAACATGAAATAGTGATTCAGCAATGTTGTGGTAGAATTTTAAAAATTTTGACTGATTTGATTTTTAAAATAAGACTGGGTAATGCGGGGCGGGCGCTATTATCCATGTTTCCAGGTTGAGTACGTGACATCCTGTCGGACTGTCTACCTGAATAGACAGACTGCATTGTCAATTCAGGTAGACAAACAGATTCAGGCAACATGGATAGTAGCACCCAAACCCCGCATTACCCAGTCTTTTTTTTTAAACTCTAAAAATTTTACAACATTGGCCAATCAATATTTCATGTGACACATCTATTATGTGATTAACACATATTATTATTATGTGATACACATATTATTATGTGTAACACATATTATTATGTGATTAACACATCTGTACTAAGTTTTTTATGCTGAAAAAAACGATAGTTTGCCCGTGCCAAACGATCGAGCGGTTACCAAGATAGCAAGGGTTTATAATATGGTTAATAAATCAAAATTTAAATAACATAGAAATTTGAAATTTTGTACAAGCTGTAAGAATATAATTATCTATGTTGTGTTAAAATTTCAAACTTTTCGGTCAAATAATTATCGAATTAACACACCTCTAAACGCACAAAATTTGTTGCGGTATCAAGAAAACTGGGTCTTCTGTCTTCCAACCTCGATATGGCAATTTTTAAACAACATTAAAAATATAAGACTATTAAGGGTCAATGCAGAATAAAATGAGCTAAATGTTGATGTTAAGATCCGACTCGTAGTTTTGGAGATGTAAGGGTTCAAACTCGGGTGTCTATGATTATGAAACTGATAGTAAATGGTTCAATAAATAATTATTCTAAAATTAATAAAACCCTTCTGTACAAAAAAATTAGGTGTAAAACACTCACATGACTTGCCAATGCGAATAAGGAACCACATAACCTATGTTTAATCATGAGTGAATAACACAAAATGAAAATCAATCCCTGTAGAATTTAAAAATATGAAAAATCAGTTACTGATTTGATGCTTAGCTAAGCTCAATGCATAATAAGGCTGCAATCTTAAAAATCCCAGTTATTTACTGACTTTGATGAGCTAGGAGATATGATTATTTGCACTCTGAACAATAACTGGTAAAAAAAAATATTTACCCATGCTGATCATTGACTGCACCGATAATGGTAAGGACCAATGGCCAACCATGTGATAAAGTTTCACCAGATCCATGTAACACTTGCAGGACACAATCAAGTTGCCGTTGCCTCACATCACCATGTGGAACTGATGAAAGTTCAGCAAGAGGGCTGATCAGCAACGTTTGCAGTTTCTACAATTATAAAAAAAAAGAATTTATTTTGAGTAAAATACAAAGCCAAGCTATTATAAAATAAATCATAGGAATGAGAGCTATACTGTAGTTCCAGAGTTGTCAGATTTGTCAATCAGCTCAATTTATTAGGTTAGTCAATTTAATTTACGGAATTAGTTTGCAACTCTGGTTAATCATCGTTGCTGGATCTTTAATTATCAATCACGAACAAAAAATTGTATTTAATAAATTACCTGAATACCAGACAATGTTACTGGTTTACTTTGATGGCTGGGGTTTAATTAACCATACCTCTCAGGAATGGTCGGTCTGAATCTGTACAAGACTAGACCTCATTTATATACATATAAACTTCATTTTATTGAGTCATGAGGTCGTTTATTGTTCTTAGATTAACAACAGATTGCAACATTCACAAATTAAGGATTAAAGATAAATTACCTTTTATAAAAATTGTATAAAATTTTTCAAAATAATCACAGGATCACACAAAATACAATCTTCATGCGCACAATACAAAAAACACCATAAAGGTTATTCAAATATTACTTCATGAACTTAATTGTTGATCAGCTGATATTGCCAACCTTTGCAAAAAAATTATGATAAAAAGTTTTGAATAAATGATCAGCTGTTACTCTCAACTTAAATATTAGTTAATATTTTATGCAGTTAAGAATATGCGTTTTATGTGTGTCTGTTTTGATTTTAAATAAAGCGAAATTTCAATATCTATTATTCATTTTTTTCCTGAGTAATTCACATGAATCTTTTCAAAATTAAATTTTCTACAAATTTATTTAAGAAAAAATACACCTTTATTTACCATTTATGGAAGTAATCTTACGTTAAACACAAAAATGTGTTATTTCTTTGCACCAATTCTTGTGTTTTATGTAAGATATCTCTGAAAGTATTGCATTTACAGCTCTGCAACCAATTTTATTCAATTTTTCAGATTAAAAAACATAAGAAACAATCGTATTTGTATCTTTGTAACTACCTTTAACATTTTTATACGGCCTTACTTCACCGAGGGTACAGAGTTCTAGGTGAAATTTTTCGCTAGCCGTAACTCGCTAACTAAGCGTTTTCAGGCATATGTTTATATGAACTTTTTTTCTTATTTTTAGCTATAGAATGAGATCCCAAGAGATTGTTGTATAGTTTTGAATCACCCGGTATAGTCTGGAATGATTTCAGCGGCTACAGTAGTACAAGCATTATTTTTGACTCCATGAGCCTCGTCTCTTCTAAGCCACCCACCCATCCATTCAGTCCTTAAGGACATAGGCAAAGCATGAGCTTGTGAGCCATGCTCCAAAAAATATTATGAAAAGTTCAAAATTAATAAACACTCACAACTTACTCTTGCCAATGTAAATAATTAAAAATATAACCTATTTTTAATAATGAGTGAATGATGCTAAATGAAAATCCATCGCTTTGGACTTAAAAATATAGAAAAATCACTAATTGACACTAAATTAAACATTGTAGAAAAAATATTTGAAATAAAAGTTATAGGTTTTGTAAATTTCTACAACTTTGATTATATAACTCACCAGGTATACACGTTTTCAGCCACTTGAACTTAAAAAAAAATGTTTTTATGGATTTGCATAAACATGTTTTAATATGCTTTTGCATATTAAGGCCACTTCTTAAAACAAGCAGTTTTTACAACGAGAGTACAGCCTCCAAGAATTTTAGCAATGGTGCTTACCCTATCTTGTAGAGCATAAAATATTTAGTACATAAAAGATTTTTTTTTTAAATTGTAGGAGCTGTTTTTGAAAAAATAACAAAAAAGTGAAAAATTGCACGTATAAACTATTACTTCCAGTTGATCGATTTAGATGAAAATGTTTGTGTCGCAGTTTCTTATAGTAATTTAAGTTCCAAGTTTCACCTTTGTACACTATTCTATTCTTGAAATATTAAATTCCCACACTGATCAATCGCTAAAAACATGTTGTTTTCAAGTTCACGGGGTCTGAAAACATGTATACCTGGTGAAAACTTATTTCAAAAAATTGATATGAAAACAATATTTTCCTCCCCTGTATATTTATAAAGGGCAAGAGAAAGTAAAAATTATTTACCAACCTGGTTTTCTTTAAGTGGGGGTTGATATTTATGTTGAAGAGCTGCTTTAACTAGGTACGTGATGGCTTCAACACCCCACTCTCGCATCCTAATGTGTGGATGTTGGCAAACTTCTAACAGATGATTGGTCAAAGGTCTCCACAGTACTTCTACTCTTGGTAGATTTACAAGACCTGTCTCTAGCAGTTTTGCAACAGCAAATAATGATGGTTCCTAAAGACACAAAAGAAAGGATTTGATTATAGTGATTAGCATTTACCAGTTGCACAATAGTCAGTATAATATTTATATAATGATAGAATTTTACGTTACGCAACCTACTTGCAAATTAGGCACTTAATATAACCTAGTATGTATACAAATTAAGATAGTATGGTTTGTGCTACAAACGTTAAAAATATATCTTTCAGACACAAATAAACAAACTGGTCAATTACCTATCTTTCCTCCATTGCATCCATCACATAATTTTCCCCATTCATGTATAACTGAACTTACCAGTTCACTCTTGGTCTGCCCCTTGGTCTTTCTCCCTCCATTTCCAAGCATATCAACCATCATGACCAAACCATCGTACAGTAGCTGTATCTGTTTAACTCTCCTTACCAGGCTGTCCATCCTTAATTGCTCCCTAATTACATCATTTCAATTTGAAAAATGAGATTAAAGAGAAGCAGATCAAAGAAAATAATGGGAGCTTATTAATTAGATGATCTGGTTACCTGGGAAAACAAAAAAAGAAAGAGGACAAGTGGAATGGGAGTTGTGGAAGTTGAGGAACAAAGAAATTGTTAAGTATAGTTTGGAATTCAGTGATAAAAAATGTGCAGGAAAGATATAAGAAGGGAGGCAGGGACATGGAATAAGTCTTTAAATGCTACGATGCTGGAGGAAGATAAAGAATTCACATATTTGGGGGTTCTGATATATGGCTTTCTCATATGGCTTTAAAGATTAAAAAATACTAGTTGGAAAAATAAATTCACTTCAAATGAATGTAAAAATTAAAAGAAATTAAAATATCCTAATAAATAAACCTTTCTAATGCCTGAACCTTCAAATTGAATACAAAAATTCACTTTTCTTAACCAATATAGATACAGAAAAAAATATACATACCCGATTGCAATAAGCGAGTTCCATTGCTTCATGAGACAGTTTACAAAGTGCATCAATCAAATGATGTAAAGCAACATCATTTAAATATTGACTAGATTCAAATAAACGACTGAGCATGGCTGATAGGACTGGAAGATCAGCGATCACAGCGGTAGTGATAACAGCATTTGCATCAGTTGTGCCACGACCTGCTTTCAGACTGCCTCCTGTAGATGGTTTTAAACCCAGTATCCAAACTAGATGCTAGAAAAATACAATACAATCATTAATCAATCCAACAACTACATAATCAAACCAAATCTCTCAAAGTTACAACACAACCATTAAGTTACATTTTAAAATGTCTACTGAGTTAATACCATAAAACAGATTGTACAAATTATATATTTTTAAACAAAATATTGTCCATATTTTGGTAAAATAATACATGTTTTTTAAAACAATATTATTGAACGAAATCATTATCATGTACTGTTAATTACTGTCAACTCAAGAAGAAGAAAAAATACTTGGAACAATAATGTAGCAAGATGATGTTTGTCACCAATGCATATGTTATGCATTTCTTAAATGTTACATATTATTTCATGATCATTTTTCCATAATTTAAACGATAAAAGTACAAGCTTTAAGATTTCGATATGAAATGATCAGCTTTGTTGATAGTATTTGTTTATATTAAGCAGGAAAAACAATTAAATTTTTAAGCTTGCTGGCCCATTGGAGCGCTAGTGAGGCATTGTTTGCATATTTTTGGTACCAGTAAGCTTCATGACTATATTCAGTAAAATCCTTTCTTTTTGGTTGCACTTTAGTTCTTAAAAAAAACTTACGATAGTTTCAGTGATACCACCTTTTTCAGAGTATTTAAAAAAATTGAAATTCAGAATGGTTGTTTCATTCAACCATATCAAATAAAACAGAGTTTTCACATGATCAAATAAAACAATTTTATTTGATACGACAGATTGGAACAACCATTCTGAATTTTAATTTTTTTAAATACTCTGAAGAAGGTGGTATCACTGAAACGATCATAAGTTTTTTTAAAAAACTTAAGCGTAACCAAAAAGAAAGGTACGAGATATTTCATTTATATTATAATTTATCAATTAAATGGTTGGCACGATGCATTACAAGAATTTGTTTGTAAATAGACAATAAAATCTGCTCAATACAATTTTGAAGGAAAAACCCCATGTTAGCGTATTAGACGGAAAAGCATCTTAGTGGGAACCAAGTAAATGAAGTGATCTTTGCATAACTACCATACTGATCGTATAAGTATGGAGCTTATAAATAATGTGTTGTGCATTATTTTTTGTGATGACATTTTTTATTTTTCAATTTAATAAAAAATTTTGTGTTTTATTTAGCTTCAATTTATTGAATGTGTGTGTTTAATATGTAAATTTTTTTTATTGAGTGATGATGGTTAACCCTTGGCTTGTGCCAAGGGTTAAGTTTGTACACTTGCGCGTACAAAGTCACTAGCGTGCTAGTGACTTTGAACTAAACTAGTGTCTAAACTAACTAGCATCAGCACCCCTACTAGCCCAAGTAAAATCAAACATGTTCAAGGTCACTAGCGCACTAGTGACTTTGAACTAAACTAGTGTAAACTGAACTACTAAACTAGCGTCATGGGAATAGGGCTTAAGGGAATAAGGATAGGTGAAAGAAAAGATTGTATGTATGTAGACTGTTTAGCCGTTGCTGATGACAGAAAATGCTATAATTCAAGTGGAAAGATTGATAGCTTAAACTGAAAATATAGCTCTACAAATATAATTTCCCAAGATGGAGTTCATAGCACACGTTAAGAACTGTTCAAGTCACATACCTATTCATCGAAATAAAATTTGATGATTAAAGAGTGTTTAAATGTTTGGGGAGAATGGATCAGTATAAACAATAATGAAAAGGATAGCTTGGAAAGAAGGGCAGATAAGATGAAAACTGCATTCATGAATAGAAACTGATGTAACAAAAATGCCTTAACATGTAATACAAAAATCAGGCACTATCAGACGGTGGTAAGACTGGAAGCATTGTACAGAGCAGAAACACTTGAAATTGTGTTGAAAAGTTGTATCAATAAAATAATTAGCATAAAATGGAAAATAGTTTGAAATATCCTAGGGCTTAAAAAGGAAGAACACACACAAAGAAATATACAAAAACAGAGAACATAATACATGTAATGAGAAAAAAAGAGACTTGTATTTTTTAGACACGTGGCAAGAATGACAGAGATAGCAGATTGACGAAACAAATTTTTGATAAAATAATAAATCTCAAACTAAACATGGTTCACAGTAACACAGAATGACCTAACATATGCAAAAATTGACAAGACAAACAGAATAGGGAAATTTTTAGAAAAAAAACCCAGAGAGTAATCTTCAGGGGAGAGAATGAAAAGAAGAGACGTGAACCCCACAACATTGAACAACTTAAAGAAAAGATCCATAAGAATAAAAATATTGAGGGTGAAAAGGAAATGTGAGCAAAACCTGAATAAGTACTTAAAATATTGATTTGGCATTCTCTCTCTAAAGGACTAATCGGGGAAAAAATAGAATATTCATAAAATAGCAACTTGAAAAGATTAACAAAATATTACATACTTGCAGTGTTGTAAGTACAAGGTGCCATGAAGTTCCAAGAATTGCGCCATGGCAATGTGCCAGACTCAAAAGAGCCCGCATGCATTGAAGATTCTTTGCAGTTAACATAACTGGACCTTGCTGATGAGGACCTGAAATTAAATTATTAATAATAACAAACCTCAATAAAAAAAAACAAATATATGACAATCTGAAAATTAGTTTGATTTAAAATTTTATGATTTTTAACTACAACTAAATTTTTTTAAAAATTGTCACCGATTCCCACCAATTTCTCTTCTGAATAAACTTGAAAGTTATGGTAGAACAAACTGCATTCTCCCCCATATAAATCTTCAACAAGCTCCAAATCTTATAATAGATATGCACACACTTAAAACTGAAAATTATGACGGGGAATCAAATATAAACCAGAATTTCGTTCATACTGACAGTGGGGTGAACAAAGAGGGGTGTGGCTTCTGAGATTCATGGGTGGAATAGTTAGACGACATTCCACTGCTAGAGAACTTCACGTTACCACTTATTTAGTAACTATCATGATGTCTGAGTAAGATGTACAGTCCTCCATTGCATAAAAAATTATAATAAAATTTTTTACAAAAGAGGGTGTAAAACCACCAAAAATTTTTAGGAGGCTTGATGCACAGTTCGGAGATAAAACCCTTAAAAAGACAAAAGTGTATTCAAGGGTCAAACAATTTTTAGAAGGGGAAGAAGACATAGAAAATGGAAGTCACCAATTTCGGCTGAGAGCCAAAACTTGGCTCTCAGCTGGAAAGGTTATGGTCACCGTATTTTTCAACTTTAAAGGAGTCTTACAAATTGATTTTCTCTATGAACAATTTGGCAGGTACTACTGCCAAATTTTAGATGAGACAAAACAGGCATATCGTCAGAAAAGACACGACTTTCCCACAAGAGACATTATCCTGCTTCAAGACAATGCTCAACCCCATACAGCTGCCCTAACTCTCAAGAAAAAATTGCAGATATGTCATGGACTACACTGGAACACTCTCCCTACAATCTGGACATATCGCCCTGCGATTACCACTTGTTTGGACCCTGGAAAAATGCTCTTGGAGGTCAAAATTTTGATGTTGCAATTGAAGCTTTCATGTGCAATGGGATAAAGATTTACCCATTCATTGGCAAAAATGTGTCAGGAAGTTAGGATATCATGTAAAAAAATAATTTGTAGGATATCATGTAGAAAAATAATTGTATGTCTGTATATTTCTATCATGTCCCAATAAATTTTTAACAAATAATTCCGGTTTATATTTGATTCACCCTTGTATATTTAATGAAAGTATTTTATAAAAAAACTATATCATAAAAGTTATAATTTTATGTTGTCAACTGGATACAACTTATGTAAAATTAATTATAACCTTGACCATTCATGGTCTGGATTACTCAGAGGTGCTTTCTCCATCTGTCAAAATATTAAAATAATGTACAACATAAGGTATTAAATGTATATGTAAAATATATAATGTTATAAAATGAAAGAATTTAGAAACATTATGTAAATACTATTTGCGTGGAATACTAATAACAAAACACAGATGGAACTTCAGTTAAAAAGTCTGAAGATGTTATGAGCCTTCAGATTATAATTGGACTTGTTCACAAGAAGGTCAGTGATATATCTAAGTAGGGATGCAGTCTTATTGTTGAATATTTCAGTTTAAAAATTTAATATCTTGATCAGCTTGAATACAGCAACAGAAGCAAGGGTTTAAAGAACAGTTCACACAGAATACGATCTGCGTCCTCCATTCTGGGTAAATGAATACTCTCAGATCTCAAGTGTGATCTTCCCTGTCACACAGAATGTGTTCAGTTCATTCAGTCGATGGGTTCTTCATCAGAAGAGGAAGGAGCTGTTACTCTATAGTTATTATCTCTTAAAAACAAAAAGATAGTGTGGGTGGATGATATAAACAACAAAAAAAATTACAGTTTGGACAGTATAATAAACTATGTACAGAACTTTCATCACATGAGGTATGATATTTTCCAGACCATGAGGTATGATATTTTCATGTCCTATGTCATATAAATAACAACAGCAAAGAAATGCCTCAATGAACTTTTTCATTTTGAGTGACACATCACAACTTTGTGACAAATAGTATACAATTTATACGACAAACACGTTTGGATTGCAATGCATTCAATTTCAAACTGTCTTGTAGATGGGTTCAGCTACTGCCCACAGGGTTCTGCTGCCACCCGCACGATCAGAACGCATTCTGTATGTCACGCTTTGCTACCAACCATGCATATAAAAACTAATTTGCACGCTACAATCACTAGCCCAGAACACAGGATGTAGATCGCATTCTGTGTAGCAGGCCCTTTAAAATAAGGAGATGACTAATCATTACATTAAAAAAAAAAAAAACAGGAAGAAAATATCTCGAGATGTGAAAAGGTACTTTGCCATAAGCAAAAGTTACACCTGTTGGTTACGAATGTATATGAGGGCCGTTATTTTTTCAACCTCCTATTAACCATACATAAAAAACACATGAATAGAGAAAAATGATTTATTACTACAAGTTACATACACTTATGGCTACTTTTCGATATAATCACCTTGAAGATTGAGGCATTTATTGTATCTGTGTATAAGCTTTCCAATAACCTCTTTATAAAATAATGCCGCCAATGAGTTTAAATGAGTCTTTGGATTGTTATGAAGCTCAATAGTTAGTTTGGAAGCGCTTCCCTCCTGGCTAATTCTTCAGCCAGAGAAAAGATGAAAGTCACTTGGTGTTAGGTCGGGACTGTATGGCGGGTAATCAAAAATGTCCCATTGAAATTGCTCAAGGAGCCCTTGGGTTGCAAGCACTGTGAGGACGGGCATTGTCACGGATCAGAACAGTTACAGAAGTCAACTCACCTCTTCTTTTTTTATGAACAAAAAGGTTGAAAAAAATAGTCCTTGCACATAAATCTGTGTGATGTGATTTAATGGACAAGGTTTTGAATATTTACATGGAACGAAAAAAATTATACCTTATCGTTCTGCTTTAATCTGGGAGAAAGCATGATGTTTACACGATAATTTTGTTCAGTGAAATGGCAAAATTAGCGTCACTGACAGATCTGTAAATTAATGTAAATTAATTGTATCGGACTAAAATTATCAAAAATATTTTTTTAAATTTACAATTTGTCGAGCATAACCCCCATGAAAAGCGAGAGATTACCGTAACTATAAGATTATTTTAGAATGATGTGATTACCTAATGGCATTGATGGAGTAGGAAGAGGTGTGCCAACTGCAACCACTTGCTGTTGTTGTTGCTGCTGTTGTTTGTAGTCCAAGTCTGAGCCTCCGCCTCCATATTGGATTCCTCCAAGACTGTACTGACTGCCACTACCATCCTGACTCCCTCCTCCATGATGCACTAATACAGAAACATATTTATTAAATTTTTAAACAGTAACTTTACTAACACTAAAATCATATGAATGCTTTCATTGCACATAACAGCCGATGTTGTCACACTTATGGCAGCAGTGTATACTTTATAGTTACCATACAGGGTCTGTCCCAAAAGTTCCAATAATGAATTTCCACATCTACCCACTTACGCTTGTGCGGCATGGCTCCTGGCGGAAAAAGTGATGAGGGGGTCTTAGGTAGAGAATTCCAATGTTTACAGACAACTATGATAAACGGTTGAGTGAAGATCATGCTTAGCACAGAGTATGTCATCATACCCTCATCGAAAAAATGATGGTGCAAAATTTGGAGCAGCATTACGCAATTAAATTTTGTATTTAACTGGGTAAGAATGGTGCGAATACCATTAAAATGCTTAAGTAAGCTTGCAGGGATGACAGTGTTACAGAACCAAATTTTCGAGTGGCACAAGAGGTTTCAGGAGGGTTGGGAGGCCATCAACGACAAAAGCTGTTAATATGATCCAATAAGCGTAACAACTTTTGGACAGTGATTGATAAATGAGTGTTCGGATCATAGCCAAAGAAAGTCTCATATCCAAATTAGTTGTTCACCACATTTTAACAGAGGATTTTGAAATGAGGAAAGTCTACCCCAAGATGGTGTCGAAAGTTCTCACCAATGACATGAAGGAACAGCCCCTGTTGAAGTGCTAGAAATCGCTTGAATGCTACGAAACCGAGCATAAAATCTTTTGTTTCCCAAGATAAAATGAACTCTAAAAGGTCAACACCATGGGATACAGGAGAGGGTAAAAGAAGTTTTGATGGTATGTCTAAAAAAAGTCCCCATTGAGACCTTCCAGGGAGCCTACAAAGGAAGGGGTGAAACATTGGAAAACATAAATCAAGTTGCGAAAAAAGTACTTTGATAAGTTCTACAGGGATTGTACACATTAATGTTCAATAATGATTAAAAAAATTTCTGGGACTTTTGGGACAGACACTGGCATATGAACATTCAGTTTCTTTCAATTTGTTTTATTTTTACAAATCCGATACAACTCTTTTGACTAAGTTATAAATTAGAAATGCTTTACTTTTTGTAATACAACTGCTCTCATTATATTCTTGTACAGAATATTATTAAATATTAAATTACTTTAATGACTCAAGTCAGCCTCATTTTAAATATCTACCTTAAACAAAAATAGTTACTTACATCGATATCCCACACCACAAGGAACAGCGTTCAATAGAACAGTTAATGTGTAATGAGGAGGAAGTGATGCCTTACAGATCGCTGTGATGAAGGCATCTCTAGGAGTTTGGAGATCAAGTGTTCCACATAAGCTGGCAAATGTTTGAATAGCTTTTAAAACATTTTCAGATGTAGTTTCATCAGTGCTGAAAAATGCATAAAAAGAAATTCATGTAATTTCAAAATTGGCATTTCATGCATTGAGTGTTATTTACACGACTCCACAAGTACAACACCTAAGTTTGAGATGACTATACTAAGCTATGTACAATATTTTAAACTAAATATACTTATACGTAAAAACTCTTCTTCACAAAGAGTTCTGTCTGCGCATAGGAGTATACAGAACAAAAACATTAATTCACTTAAATACTTATAACTACCATAAAATTACTAAGTTAAATTACTACAGTTAAACAGGTTACAAAGATTGCGTTAAACAGAACGTTAAGACCACCATGTTTTAGTGGATCCATAATCATCATCAAAGTATAAATACCCATTCAAAAATTAAAACTAATAAACTATTAAAACTTTTCTAGAAGATGTTATCTCTCATAGAAGCAACCGACATATTTAAATGTAAATAACTAAGGATAAAATTAAAGGAGTAAATTAAAAGTAGTACAGATTAATGAAAATGATAGAACTAACCTTGCATCCAACAATGGACTAAGTGCAGCTAGAAGACCGCACCAACTTGAACTGATTAACTGTGCATAAAGCCTGGTAGAATTCTTCACTTTTTCTTCATTACCACTGGATTCACTTTCGTTATTATTAGTGCCACCTTGGACTGCAATTGAAACACTTCTGATTATATCCAAAAGGCAAGCATAAGCTACTGATATACCATATCCATCTGGAATAACTGGTGGCTCTATTTTATCCATCATTTCCAAGCTATAAACAAACACAAAATTGTTTTATAAAATATGAACAAAATTGAGAAGCTTCATAATTTTCAATCAATCAATCATAATGTTTGTGCAAGTTCATGCACAAAAATTTCAAATTTTTGAATTAGTGGAAACAAATGAGATAAATTTAGAATACAAATGTGAAAATGAGTTATATATATTGTACAGATAAATATTTTTATAAGTACTCTTTCATTTAAAAGTTCACCAAATTTTTATATAAATTGTACTTCATCATCTTAATAATTAAAGTCAGCCAGTATTCAAGAATTGCCATCGTATCATATAATTTAAAAATTATTCTTAATTTTAATTTTTGAAACTTATACCAATTAGTTTCAATCAGGGATGGGATAAGTCATACGAAACTGATACGTTGTACTTACGAACGTCCATCAATAAGTCCCTGTGTTTGCAAACAGGTGATGTTGCTGAGGGAAGTTGACATTACTGTTGGGTACTGTCATCTATCAAACTACACCATACTAAATTTCAAATTGATTCATACATTAGTTTTTATTTGGCAGCAAGTTGTGATACAAGTTTCAAGTTTCTTTAAATGCAAAAAGAGCAGTATCAATACGAGGGGGTACCCAAAAGAAACCGGAATTATTTTTTAAAACTATTTATTTTTAATTTTTTTACAAAAGAACCTAATCCCCTTCAAAATACTCTCCATTACAACTAATACATTTGTCCCACCGGTGCTTCCACTGTTCAAAACATTTTTTGTATTCCTCTTCAGTGATGGCTGCCAGCTCATCCGTCGTTTTTTTCTTGACATCATCAACGTTGTTAAATCGGAGACCTTTCATGCCCCTTTTCATGCGTGGGAACAAGAAAAAATCACACGGAGCCAGATCGGGTGAGTACGGTGCGTGTGGTAGCAAAACCATGCCGTTTTTCACCAAAAACTGGGTAACCGAGATTGCCGTGTGTGCAGGCGCATTGTCGTGGTGGAAAAACCAGTCCCCTGTCTGCCACAAATTAGGTCTTTTACGACAAATGCTGTTTCGTAGTCTTCTTAACACTTCAAGATAAAAAGCTTGATTTACCGTCTGGCCTGGTGGAACGAACTCTGAATGGACAATTCCCCTCACATCAAAAAAACAAATCAGCATTGTTTTGATGTTCGATCTGACTTGACGACTTTTTTTGGTCGGGGTGATAATGAAGTCTTCCATTGACTGGATTGTTGTTTGGTTTCTGGGTCGTACCCATAGCACCAAGACTCGTCACCCGTAATGATCTTTGACATGAAATCTGGATCAGTTTCAAGCTGTTGTTTCAAATCACTACACGTTTCAATTCGACGTTCCTTTTGAGTGTCTGTCAGAACCCGAGGCACAAACTTGGCAGCGACTCTTTTCATTGTCAAGTCTTCTGTTAAAATGCGTTGGACTGAGCTCCAAGATAACCCACTAACCTGTGATATTTGGTCAATGGTCTGTCGTCGGTCTGTTCGTACAATTTCTTTCTTTTTCACAACATTTTCGTCTGTTCGGGAAGTCGACGGTCGTTCAGAACGAGGTTTGTTCTCAATCGACATGTCGCCATTTTTAAAGTGCAAAAACCATTCGTACACTTGGGTTTTTCCAATAGCGTCGTCTTTGTAAGCTGTGTTCAACATTACAACTGTTTCCGCGGCGTTTTTACCGAGCAAGAAGCAAAATTTCACAGCCGCACGTTGTTCATTAAAACTTGCCATCATGAAAAACGACACGAGCACAAAACAGCACTAGCAAGAACAATCACTGCACGAGAACAGAACAAGCTAGATCAACGAACAAAATGGCACTGAACTGGCAATGAGTAGCGCTACAAGCAGCCTAGTGGCGGGAATTTGTACTGCACAAGCTCTGCCCACAGCAGAGCTATTCCGGATACTTTTGGGTACCCCCTCGTATATCAATCCATAATAAGCTTTTCATGTCTAAATGGAAAAACACATGAAGAAAAAGCAAATGACATTGGTTCAATAAATTTAAACATGCATGTACATCTGTTTTTTATGAGAAGCGGTCAGGCTGCCCGGTAAAAGTGGTTACTGAGGAACTTGTTGAAAAGGTCAAGGACATGATTCTCGCCAATCTTAAGTGCTGAACTAAAGTGTGCTAAGTGGCAGAGGCCGTACGGAATGGTAATCAATATTTTATATGGTAAGTTAAGCTTGAGCAAGCTGTCAGCCTGATAGGTTTTTCTTTTTGCGCCCTGGGGACTCCAGGAGGAGTATAGGACATGTCAGCTATAACACCTGAAATATAAATAAGAATAACACAATGTATCACTACTATCAAGAAAGAAATTCCTGTACGCTATAAAAAGTTTCACCGATCAAGTAATTTTTCAGATTCCTTTTAAAGGATTCAAATCCTCACAACATTTTAAAAATTGGGGTAATTTATTCATGAATTTTCTCCCTGCATAAGTAGGTTTTTGTTCAAACAATTTTGTGGAGTGATTAGCCACATAATAATCATTTCTGTTTCTCGTATTATGATTGTGATCATTGAAATTCTGCATGAAATTATTTTGCCTAACATACATAATCACCTCAAAAATGTAGAGAGAGGGAACTGTAAGCAATTTAAACTCCTTAAATAGTGGCCTGCATGAGGTTAGGTGGTTAGCTCCCACCATACACCTAATAGCTTTCTTTTGAATTTCAAAAACCCTATTCATATTACCCATGTTAGAATTACCCCATACTAAGATACCATAACGGATATGAGACAGAATGAGGCCATGATAAGCTGCCATTAGTAATTTTTTATCATTTAATCTGGCAATTTGTTTTAGTGCAAATACCCCAGATGATATTTTACTACAAACTTGATAGAAATCCCACGACAAAGATCTATCTAGACATACACCCAGGAACTTCACTGTTTCTACATGCTCTAAACTATTATTATGAATAAATACATCCACTTCTCTACTTTCTTTAACGTTATGTTTATTTTTAAACTGCAAATACTGACACTTTTTCCCATTAACTGTTAATAACATTTGATTCAAGTACTGTACTACGAACTCTATGTTAACAGGTGTATTTACTTCAAGAGCATCTACCAGTAAACTGTTACTGATTACTGAAGTATCATCAGCAAACAACAAAGCTCTGCCATTAAGTATGACTTATGGTAGCCTATTAATATACAATTATCATGATTGCTCAAGCAGATACAGCTGACAATGTCGAAGAAGTGTTTGGCCTCTTTAAGCAAAATTCACAGGAGTTTTTGTGTCAAGCCATCACCATTGATGAAACCTGGATACATTATTATATCAGAGACCAATCAACAGCCCAAACAATGGATTTTTTCGGGTTAATCTGATCCAAAGCAGGCAAAAGGCGTCTTTGCCTGCTTTGGATCAGATTAACCCGAAAAAATCAGCTAGAAAAGTCGTAGCCACAATTTTTAGCATTTTGAAGGGCATAATCCTCACAGACTTTTTGCAGAAAGGATGGACAATCACAGTGCAGTACTACTGAATTATTGGACTGATTCTAAAAGAAATTAAAGGAGACACAGCCCCACTTGGCTAAGAAAAAAGTGCTGTTTCTCAAAGATAACCCACCAACACATTCATCCATAACTATCACAGCCAAATTACATGAACTGTGGTGCGAATTGCTGCCGCACCCACTGTACTTGTCTGACCTGGCTCCCTGCAGCTTCTTTCTGTTCCCAAACATGAAGACATGGTTCAGGGAAACAATTTTAAACTCAAATGAGGAGGTTACTGCAAAACAGAAGCTTATTTTGAAAAGTTTAACAAACCGTATTTTTTGATAAGTTCAAGAAATGGCAGAAACACTGAGGAAATTGTATCAACCTAAATGGAGATTACATTCAAAAATATTTTTAAAAATTGTGGAAAATTTACATTCTTATTCCTAACATGGGTAGTTATTGAATGACCCTTGTACTAACTTACTAGGAACAGAAAAATCCTATTCGAACCCGCCTAGTTTTAACCCCAAACTGTTTTTACTTTTACGGTAATGAAACATATTTTTCATGGGGATAATATCTGTTTTTAAACTTATTTTGTTGAACAGTCAAGTTTCTGATGTTTCCAGATCAACATTTTAAACAAACTCATGGACACTCATTTATGACATAGTGAAAATTAAAGATTTACTCACTAGGTAGATTTAGCGTGACCACTAGAAAATGTTATAACAACTGGAAGCCAGACACCCCGCGAGTAGAAGCCAGGTTGTGGTGAAACTCCAGGACCAACTGGCATTCCAGCAAGCAGAGCTGGTGATTGTCCTTGACCCTGACCTGTTACTACTGACGAACCACCTGTAAAACAATCAATGTAACTTTTTATAATTTCTATTCTAACTTCTTAACAAAAGAAAAAATCTGGTGTGAAACACTCACACAACTTTCTCTTGCCAATGCAAATAATGACCAATATAACCTAACATTAGTAATAAAACATTAGAAATAAACAAAAAAACTAACCTCAAAAAACATAACCTAATTTTAATCATGAGTGAAAGACGCAAAATGAAAATCGACCTGAGTTTGGCTTAAAAATACAGAAAATCACTCTTTCATGCTAAACTAGGCTCTGTAGAGAAAAATGCTCTAATTAAAAGTTGTAGATGTTTTAATTTTCTATAAATTTGATTATATAAACTTTTGTTGTAAAATGCATACTAGGGCCGAAATCTTAAAAAAAATCGATTTTTCACACGTTTTCGGGAGAAAAAAACAGAAAATCACTAATTATCGCTAAACCAAGCATTATACAAAAAATGTTTGAAATTAAAGTTGTAGGATTTTAAATTCTCTACATTTTTTACTATATAGATTTCTGCGCTAAAATGCATATTAAAGTCGTAATCTTAAAAAAACAATTTTTTTACATGAAAACAGCCTCACCAAGAATTTCATCAAACATGGCACCAACCCTATCTTGTAGAGCATAAAAAATTTAGTAAATCAGGCAATTTTTTAAAAAATCGTAGGACCAATTTTTGAGAAAATCGCAAAAAAGTTGAAAATAACACGAATTACTACTTCCGGTTGACCGATTTTGATGAAAATGTTTGTGTCGGGTTCGGTAGTGGTAAGTAACTCAAGTTTCAAGTTCGTACGATGTTTTGTTCTTGAGATATTCTGTATATACACACACACACACACCAATCGTGTATGTTTATATCGTGTATCCTGTATATTCATATAGGCAAGAGAAATTAAAAAAAAATAATTACAAAACAACTATTTTTAATGACCACCATCATTATAAGCAAGCACTTACATGTACCACATACGTAAATTCTTCAACAGTGATGCGAGTGCCCATCAACAATAAAGTACATTTCTAGTTACCACTAACCCCTCTATTTTTGATAGATACTTTAAAATATTATTTAATAAACATTGTTAGAGACACATAATAATGAACATAGAACAATCACCTGTATTGGATGACTGGCCAATTGACTGAGGATTGACAAATAAGGACTGGACATAAGCACCTAATGAATTCACTATATCTTGAAATATATTGGTCGTGTGTGTTTTCAAATCATAGCATTCACAAAATGATATCAAAAGTTCCGGCTGAACAACCAATTTGTGTAACACTTCTAAAGCTAATGAACGTTGCCACATTGGTTTGTCTGGATCCAGGAACTTCACTATCAATGAAAGAAATATTTCACATTCTGTCACCTGAAAACAAAAGACAATAGAATATATCTTATTTTTTTCATAATTTCTAAGAGCAAGAAATTTAAATTAAACTTGAAATGCATGAAACATTAAATATATTTATTTAACAAACGAAGTACAAAATTAAACAAAAATGCAGTAAATAAATAAACTTTAATGGTACGTAAAATAATATGCTGTAATAAGGTGATCTTTAATAAGGCTATGCTACCGTACACTAAAAAAGGGAGATTGATCAACCATACTTGACTGAACTATACTATACTTGATGAACTATACTTGATTGAACTATACTTGAGGGGCATTGTCAGTAATTACACGGCAATAAACCCAATGCTGTTGCTAACCAGTTTTCATATAATTTAAATAATAGTACGTAGTAACATAGTAGCAGTTCGTGATTAGTTAGAAATGGTTGAGGAAATAGATTGTTTGTTGTAAGAAATTGTATATTGTACAGGGTGGATTGAACAAGGATAGTGAATTGTGATGAATGATATGTTTTGAACAGAGATTCTAGGAAATCAAAAGTAGTAGAAACATTTGTTTTTATTTTGTTTCCTTCTACTCTGTTCAAGAATAGTGGTGATTTTATTAGAAAGATCTTGTTTGCTTGGGAAACTATAAGATCACAGATGTACAGTTAGCGCCTCTGTTGTCAGTTCAGTAAATACTTGAATTGTGAATGGAAAGTGGTTGTCAGGCCGTTTTGAAGTAAGTGCCGTTATGGGACCAGTTCTGAACTCTGTTAGTATAGCATGTGGGTAGTGGCAAGAGGTTGCGGACATGTAAATCAATTATTTTGATTCTTAAGTTACTCTATTGTTAGTTACTGTTTATCTATTGTTAGTTCTTGTTCAAGTTTAGTTTAAGCTTAAGTTTTGTAATTAATTTAATTAAAGTAATATGATTGTATTTGCTACTAGTCTAAGTTTGATAATTAATTGTAATTATTAATTTTGTTAATAAATAATTATTATAAGTTTAAAGGAAGTCTGTTTATTATTCTTGAGGGAAGTTTGGTAACTCTAAGATTGTCATATACATTTCTACCTCTACTGTTCTTTAATACTTACGTCAATATTTAATTGACAGAACAATAAAAGTTGAAAAAGATCTATAAATAACTTAAGAGAAGACAGAAAACCTTCATTTATCCACACTATTCAACATACCTGCTCAATTTTCAACAAACAGTTAAAAAATTATTAAATATTTTATAAATACGGTAATATTGAAAGGTAGCCCACTTGCTATTACAGCATCCAACTAAACACACTATTGTAAAATACTGACAAATAAACTTGATTTAATTTTAACTTAATTTGAAATTTGATGAATCAGCTCCATTCTTTTGGTGAAATTCTTAGGCTATTCAGAACTAATTTACTCCTTTTTCTACAGTTAACTGGCATTAGAATTACAAACAGTGATATGTTCAGAAATCAGTAGAAGTGCAATTTTCGCAGGAACCAGTACCAGTAAATATAAAAGATCATCTCAATACCAAACTGAAAAACATCGTACCAATATCAGTTATCCCGGAAAAAAGAATATTATTAAGTTCCAAAAAACCCACTGGGTTTGGTATAGTGATAAAGTCATCACTGCCAGTCAACTGTTCAACAGTTGATTTTCTTAGACTAAGGTTCCATGGTTCAAATCTTAGTAAAAGTAGTTTACTTTTATACAGATTATATACTAGACATTTGTTACTGGTGTACTTTGATGGTCGGGGTTCAATTAAACATACTCTCTCAGGAATAGTCGACCTGAGTCTGTAAAAAACTATACCTTACATATAATACTCACACATATAATCCTCATATCATTTGGTCATGGGGTTACTTATTGTTCTTAAACTGAACAGATTACAACACACATACATTAGGGATTAAAAAAAAGTTCTGAAAAGCTTATAGTTTTACCGAAATAAATAAATTAACTTCTACTGTCAATTAAAACAATACGATTACATATGATATGTCAACATTTGTTATAGGGATTGGGAAGGATATACTACTGTACAGAACCCAAAATGGTGGCTGATTTAGCATTCCCTTGAAATAGCCAAGGAAAACTGAAAGATATGTGAGTTATTAAATTTCAAAATAATAAGTTTGTTAACGCCACTTCATACTGACAAAATAGATCCGTAAATCCCGCCTTGTTGATATTTCAAATTTACTTGATGCTTCCTATGACCTCACCGATCACGTCATTTTCTCCCTCTACTTCCTTGCATTTCCGCCTTCCTCATTGCTCATTGTTGGTTCAGCATTCATAATGAATGGCTGCGCGCTTTTCTGATGCTTGTAACGCATGGCGTTGGGACGCTACCACGCTACCGGCTTTACAATCTCGTTTCGTTCTTACATTTCGTTTCGCTCGCTATGAACTCAAGTCGTTTGTTCCTGTCTAATTTGTGTGAATTATTACATTCAGTTGCTCATGTCAATATATTGTGAACTTTTTCGTTTGTTATTTGTGGTGTCTGTTAGTGCTATCCAGCACGCGCTGTCTACAATTGTGAATTCTCATTACTGGATTATAGGTAAGTGCGCACTTGTTTATTATGTATTGTTGACCAATAATGTGTGTTCCCATGTAATGTCATGTCCTTTAACTCTCGTTTCCTACCTATTTTGTCAGTTTTGCTTAACCGCTTGTTTAATCATTTCGTTCAATCACTCAGTCGTTTAGTTGTGGCTGGCAACTACCAAATGCAACCAGCCTGGTCCTCCAGTTTAAATTGTTTAATCGCCTATTTATTAACGTTAGAAAATTACTCTTCTCGATTATTCTTTATTGTGTTTTACAAAATCGTATCTGCTTTAACAAAGTTTATTTTGGAATCTCTTTGCAAGATGAAAACCACAAATTTTTATTAAAGAAAATAAAGTAAACAAACTTACCAGTAAACTATGATATTTCTGAACCAATATTGAGACAACTCTAAGCAACCGAACACTTATAGGAAAATAAGGCTTATCTAAAGGTGTTGCTTGTTGTACACTTGCCGGTACACAACTTCTATATTTTATATTCGGTGAGAATAATTTAATTACTAATGCACAAACACGCTCCTTCAATAAAAAACTAAATTCAGGATGCTAGAAAAAAAATATATACATTTTTAATTTAAAGTTGCATAACAATATAAGAAATATAGATACTGAAGTCACGAGATTGCCTTTTGCGTATGTATGGGCTGTGAGGAAGGGAAGTGAAATATTTGCAGTGCTGTCAACCTCAACAGTGAAACACTACTCGTACATTTCACAACCGTGCAGTTTCTAGATACATTTAGTAAGCTGTGGTTTATTCCGAGTTTGATTTACTGTAATTACGAATGAATCGCCTTGTTTACTATTGCTGTCATCGGCATTTTCATTATCAGTCTCTCTAATATCTACCTAGCCATTTTCTTTTTTTACCAGGTGTCAACAAAACTGTTAAAGAATATCTTCTTCACGTCCTTAACTTCCTTCTTTATTTTTTGAATTGTGGAAAGAGAAACATCACAGTAGTAAGCTGCTCGCTCACGGCTTTTGTCGAGACACGGATAGGCATTTTTGTTTAGCTTCAACTTTTTATTATATTGCGTCCAGCACTGTGAATAGTTCAACCACGTTTTCGAGAAACCGACATTTGTGTTTACGGTAACAAACAGTTATATTCGTACAATTAACCTACAAAAGGTTCCGCGATATACTGTAAATGCTCAGGGTATAGTATAACTTGTTAAGTTCGTCATACTGAAATTGAAGCAGTCACGCATGCGCACTGATGCTTTCCTCCTTATACCATCGTTGCAAACAAGGGCAAACTCGTGACTATACAAAAGTATTTAGTTGATTTGTTTCTGATACATGTCATGATCTAATTGAATGGTTTATAGTTCCACTAAATAAAGGATCACCATACACCAAACATTTCCTGAAAATGTACATAAAGGATGTGTTCAAGAGAATAAACATTTTACTCAGATTGCACTGAGATAAATAGCTGCAAATTTATAAATAAAGATTAAAAATAAAAAGGAAATGCTACTAGAATTTTGAATTTCATCCGCAGAAGTTATGACAAGAAAAACTAAAATGAAAACAGGTATTCGATCTTTCGCAGTTACTAGTCACTTTTTACAGGATTACTCATTTGAATGGCTGTAGAATAGCCAAACCAACTAATCCGCTGTGCCTGCATTCTCCAATATTTTCTTTTTAACGTCAAACTTTAAAATGCCAAAGTGGTTATTCTTGATAAACACATTAAAGTTATTTAAGAAGTCATGCTGTGACTGACTTTTTTTGCAACAGTTACAAGACCTGCCGCCAGTCAAAAGTAATCATCACTACGAACAAATCACTATTGAGTGCTATGCAGAAATTAGTACCCATTTGAGAATTGAAAAATACTTATTAAATATTTTAAAAAATACATTTTATTTATACAGTAGACTACATACTTAACTACTTCTACATAGTTGCCAAGCAAATTTAAGCATTTGTCAAAATGTGTGATTTTTTTTAACGTCTGACTGTTCTGCAGTTACCGCTAATGCAGATGGTGAAGGATGAAATGATTTTTTGTATAGTATGAAAATACGCCGTGCCTGAATGGGATTTAAACCCAAGACCACATGATGAGAGGCGACCACGTTACCAACTACGCCAATGCGGCCGGCAAAATGTGTGACGAGTTTTAGTATCCCAACTTCATATTCATCTGCCACCAATCCATTGAGTTAAGTAGTCATGCCTCTTTTCATTTTTTCATCATTTTGAAATTTTGTTTCTTACAAAACGTCTTTGAGTTTTGTATAAAGAAGAAAATCTGGAGGAGCCACAGACAGGGTAAAGGGTGCATGGTTGAAATTTTACCACGAATTGTTGGATAAGTTATGTTTTCCAGCTTTCCCATTTAGTACTCATCAATAAACATGCAAGGAGCTCAGCTTACACAAATTTTTGCGCGCTTCAAATGGTGTCTTCATGAGTAAATGGTCATAAAATGTTACGGGAATATTTATAGATTTCAACATTTTTTAAGTGCCGATTGTGAACGTCAAAGTTAAAGTTACGACATCAGTATGAAACAGATGACTCATTAATAACATTGTACCCATACTACTTGTTAATTGACCACAAATATCACATGGTTACACATTTCTTGAGCTGAAAAATCTAATCATGGTTCTTAACTTCACTAGTGGCAGTGTTTTCTATTTTCTTGAATATTATAAATATTCACAGAAATAACACAATCAGTGATTTAAGCAATATGAAAATTTACACACACACAACAGACATATATCTAAAAGCGTTATAACTTGGCTGGCAGCTACTCTGTTTACCAGCACTCCATACAATGCAAACAGGTACTAATTTCCAGATGATCCTTATAATACATGGATTTCTATTAAGTATTTAATTTATTTTTATAGAAATTACAACTTTCTTATTGAATTAGGAATAAAATGTATTTGTTACATAAAAGTCACCAATTTTTATGGTTCCACGGTCTGTGTGGAATAGCCTATCATAGCTTTGAACACTACTTAAATTAAAAATAATAAAGAAATACTCTAATATGCTTCAATTTTTTGTTAAAACGAAGAATTAAATAACAATTATTAACTAAAAATTCTATTAGAAAACAAAGTGTATAAAAATGTAGTAGCAAAATTATGAACGAATTGATATTCACAAAAAAAATAAAGTTAACAGTTCTGAGGCACTGCACAGAAAAATAAATAGCACCTATCGGAATAAAAAAGAACCCTAATGCCTTAGAGGTGTCACCTAATCCTCAACATGTTAATGATTTGCAAAAATGTGATGTATTGACAGGTTCTCAATATTTTATTAAATTTAACTTCTCAACTTATTAGAAGATCAATTTTAGTTATTAAAAAAGACGAATCATTCAATAATATGTTTAGATATCTAACAGCAATGCACATAGAAAATAAAAAAAAAGTTACTAATATAGTAATAAAAAATTTTTTTGATGAAAATCTTACCTGGAAAAATACTGAAATGAAATTATTTAAAACTGATTCTAAAAGTTCTAAACCAAAAGTTCTTGTCATTTCAGTCATTCCAATTAACCAGTAGGGCTGATCAGCATTCACCAACTGGACCAAGTCCTAAAATACAATACAAGAAGAAAAAGAATTAATGCATTAACACAGGCTATTAAACTGCAAGAAATATTTTATAAATTATGTTGGAAAATATTTGGATCAGTAAAACTATAATACAATTACTTACAGACAAGAGTAAAATATAAATTCATTCTACTCAAATGTTTACAGGACACTAGACACTACAAGCTGTGTCCCAAAAGTATCCGACCTACCTTCAAATTGTGCTAACATTTTTAGTGACCTCTATGAGGTAAAAGCGTAACCATTATCATCTCACAAACTTGCCAGTTAGTTAGATGCTTCGATGGTAGTTAGATGCTGCAGTTAGCTAGAACGCGTTAGTTTGCAAAGTGTGTCTTTTTGTAGAGTGCTTTGCTTACATTCGTCGAATTTTGTTCATCGCTGAAAATGACGGAGAGATCAGATCAATGAATTTGCATCAAGTTTTGCTTCAAACTCGAAAAGAGTTTTGCAGAAACGATTGAAATGATACACAAGTCCTTTAGGAACAAGTGTATAGGCAGAACATAAATAAAAAAGTAGTACACGTGGTTTAAAAATGACTGCATATCTGTCGACAGTGACCCACATTCTGGCCCAACTTCAACCACAATAACACCGGAAAATGTCGAGCACTTGCGACTTGTATGTCGGTTGACTGTATGCAAACTAGAAAGTCATTTTGGAAAGTGAACTTGAAGTTCAGAGAAGATTGCATGACGCAGTGAGAAGAAAATGACCGCATTTTTGGGCAAGCAGCAACTCGCCACAATGATAATCCAAAAAAATTACAAGATCACAAAAATATCGTGGTTCATGGCTTTTCTTCACCATGATAACACGCCAGCACATTCATCGAACAATGTGTAACAGTTTTTGACAAAACACTAAATTTAACAATTACGCCAGCATTCATATAGCCCCAACATAGCTCCCTGCAAATGCAAGGTTCGGATAAGCGAGATTTTACGGTATACAGTAAACGAAAAGTTTAAAAGTAAAACGTAAAGTTTTACGGTATAATTATGAGTCAATGCAAAATAAATTAAGGGAATATCATACGGTAAAACATAGTTTTCTATAGTGGAGTATTGTTTTATTACATTTGATCAATAGTTCATTGTATTTAGATTTTTTGAGTAAATAGCTATGTACGTATTATTTTTTTATGAATAAACTCCTGTCAATGCTTTTACTAGTCGAGAGATTATTATTTCTATTATCTTATTTGAGACATGGACAGCTAATTTACCTGAAACATGAGGTAAGCATCACCAGCACATGGTCTTAAACCTTTTGGTGCTACATTGGTAGGTGTTTTCAAATCCTCTAGATTAACTGGCTGATCAGGAGTATCACTGTTTTTAAAATGTTCATCTTCTGCAATTACACGTTCAAATACTAACGAGATAAGCTGCCGAACTGTAGCTCCAGCAGTATTTATAGTGGTTGAATCTTTTGTAAAATGAAGACGAAAACAAAGGACTAGGTTCTGAAACAAAAAACGAAAAATATGTCACAACTAATGACTCCACACAAATATAAATCATATTTTTAGTTATAGTAACACATAAATCGTACATAAAACTAAAATCTACACTATTTATAAATTTCTTGCCTTGGTATACCGAGAATATTATAGCAGTATTGTATTTTATAATTTCAGTTTTCTCTACCACTATTTGGCAAACAGGAACTGTTTTATTTTAGACAATCACTCAACAGAAACTTTTAGTGGAGTTTATATATGACTATCAGCTGATCACTCAACAAGTTGGAGATGGTTGATGCCTATCGAGCATCAAATAAAACGCTACTACGTGATGGCCGATGCCTCTCGGTCATCATTGCTCTTTGTATTTCTATATGTGTTATTTCTTTTCCAGCAGCTAGATGTTTCTTTTTACCATACAGTGATTCAGAAACATTTTCTCTATACTACAGTGAAGATCATCTTAAAAAATTGTTTCTCATTCATTTTTTTCAACTTTAAAAAGTCATTTCATTCATAATTACAGTTGAGCCCCCTCGTATCCACAGGTAATTTGTTCCGAGACATACCACAGATACAACCGAATGCCACATATGTTTACCATTTTATTCGTTCTAAGAATGTATTACATACAGTATATGGTTTCAGCAGTTACCACATCTACATAAGAAAATGGATTAATATATATGTGTACTACTGCACTAATATATTATTAATTATGAAGTTCCGCAAAAAAAACATCAGTACAGTACACTGTTCATCGTGGGCATGAAAGTTTGTGCTATAAATTTAAGTTAAATTGAAAATAACTGTTAACATTATGGACACTCCACATTTATCTGTTAAAATTTGTTTTACAGTGCTGTAGTTTATTGTGTTTAAGAACTCAATAATTTTTTGTCTTGTTTCTTGTTACTCTCATTCAATGATGATGATGATAACAATGCCTGTGAGGGAATCCTTGGATATTCATGTTCTGATGAACCATGAAACATTTCTTTAGGATCAATCAGCCAAACCTAGGAACAATCAATGCTGAATCTTACAGTGAGACTTTAAAATAATTACATAAAGCCATTAAAGATCGAAGACCCAGAAGATTGAGCGATGGGGTCGTTTTTCTTCACGACAATGCTACTCCTCATTCGGCTCATGTGACAAAAAAGTTATTGAAAAAATTTAAGTGGGAAGTGTGGTGTCATCCGCGTTACAGCCCAGACCTAGCACCATGCGACTATCACCTGTTTGGTCCTCTTAAGCGAGACCTGGGAAGGGAGCGTTCACTGACGATGATGAACTAGAGGAAGCAGTTCTTAAATGGTTGAAGGAAATTGGACAAAATTTTTATGAGAGTGGAATTGAAAAACTTGTCACAACGCATGAAAGTGTTTAGAAATTTTATAAATACGTGCTTGTTTAAAAGAAAGAGTGTAACTTACTTTCAGATCTTCCCTCATATAATTTGATACAATGTAATCAGATTTCAGTACTTTTTGGCGTTCATTATATATCACTTGAAAATTACGACTAGTCGTACCAATATAATAATATTACAAACCTCATTAACATATTCCATTTTATATACACCCATTTTATTACGTAATGGTCTATTCATCCCATTGTTAAACAAGTTTGTAAATAACAGGTTTTTATCGTTCAAATATCTGTTCAATATTTGAGTGGGTCAACGGAAAAACAATGCAAGTAACAAAAATAAAATTTTACAGGATGTGAAAGATACCATCTGATTCTTAGCTGTATAACGATTTTTCACTGTATGACGATTTTGTTTCAAGAATTTCAGAGATTTTAGTTACAATTCTACCCTTTACAATTCACTATTACGATCAAATAGAGAATTTATAGAGCGTATTCCACTGAAACCTCACTTTTGTAAATTTTATCAGTTGCAACGTTTTTCTATTGAGCCATTCATTTAGTACAACCTGTAATCATTCTAATACACTGTAATGAGATGAATTAATTGTTTCTGCTTTTCAAGATTATTTCTATCTAAGGTTATTCTTAAATCAGCTTTCGAATAATATATTTTGTTCTTAATTTTATTTATTTTTCCTTCATAGTATCCATTTTTATATGCTATAGAAAGTAGGATTATATAAAAAAAGGTATAGCAGCTGTAACAGGTCAGTGAAATTTAAATATTTTTATAATAGGAAAACAATGGAGTAAACCAAGAAAACAAACTGGATGAAACTAAATACAGATTACTTACAGACTAAAAGCACTTCCATGAAGAATAAGATCAGAAAAATGAATTGATCAAAGAAACAACAACAATAAGGGTGACAAAATGTTGAGAAAGTAGGCTAGAAGAGCTTCCATAAATGTTTATAGTTAATTGAGGGTCTAGAAAGGCTCTGGACAACAAAAGAAAAAAAAATAACAGAAATAAAAGTAAATTACCCTGGCAAGAGTATCACCATGTACAACGGTATTAGTTGTTAGTAAGAGCGTAACGCTTTGGAGAACTTTAACTTCCTCTGTCCCCGATTCCATAAGCATCCAAAGTGTGTCTGTTATGTATCTTGCTCCTTTTTGATCGACTGCTTGATTCATTATTAAACGCTGGATTATTCCGAGGCACATCTACAACAAAATTATTAACATTACAGATTTGATAATTACAACAGTATATGTGAGACTTTACCAAGTTTGAATGGCAGGATTTAACCCTTTCTGCCAAACAAGAGTAAACTCGTAATGCTTGGAAACCTTTTAATTTACACTAGGGTGTGTTGCAATTGGACGTGAATAAAATAGTTATTTTGCAAGAAATCAAGTAGTTTGTAACCACGTATCCGACCAGTACAGATTACTTCTTTGTTAACACGAAATGGCATCATTAAGTAGAATGCGTAGTGCGGTTACTGATAATGATATTGAGTTATTTTTATTTGATTCTGATCCTGAAATAGCAGATAGCAATAGTGATAATTTAAACGTATTTGATCAAAATAATGACGAATGTGATTCAGAACAGTGTAGTACAACAGAACCTGCAGCTAAACAGCGTTAACAAGTCAGACATACTTTAGCTTCTGATACATTTATTCCTGAATTTATAATTTAACGTTAAAACACTAAAACAATTTTTACTTTCTCTTGCCAATATGAATATATATGAAGGAAAGAATTGTTTTCATGTCGATTTTAAGAAATCTAGTTTTCACCAGATACACATGTTTTCAGACCACCTGAACCCAAAAAATATGTTTTTAGTGATTGGTCTGCGTGCGAACATAATATCTCAAGAACGGAACATTGTACAAAGTTGAAACTTAAGTTAGGTATCACCAGAGGATCCGACACGAACATTTTAATCATAACCGGTCAAATGGAAGTAGTCATTTATTTGTGTAATTTTTCACTTTTTTGTGATTTTCTCAAAAATGGCTCCTTCGATTTTTTTTTTAAATAGCGTCATTTACTACAGTTTTTATGCTCTACAAGAGAGTGTAGGCGCCATGTCTGCTGAAATTCTTGGGAAGGCTGTTCTCTCATAGAAAAACAGCTTTATTTTAAGACCGCGGCCTTAATATGCATTTTAGGGCAAAAGTATACATCATAAAAGTTGTAGACAATTTAAAAATCCACAACTTTTATTTCAAACATCTCTTTGCATAATGCTTAGTTTAGCGGTAATTAGTAATTTTCTGTTTTTTTTTCATGAAAATCAGTAAAAAAAATCCATTTTTTAAGATTTCAGCAGTAGCACTTTACGACAAAAGTGCATGTAATCAAATTTATAGTAAATTAAAAGATCTACAACGTTTACTTCAAGCATTTTTCTCTAAAGAGACTAGTTTAGCGTCAAAAAGTGATTTTCCATATCATTAAATCAAACTAAGGATGGTTTTCATTTTGCATCATTCAATCATGATTGAAATACGGTTATGTTTTTTGAGGTTAGTTTATTTGTTAATTTCTAATGTTAGGTTATATTTTTCATTATCTGCATTGGCAAGTGAAAGTCGTGTAAGTGTTTCACACCAACTTTTTTTGAATACTTAGGTTTCTAGGGTTTTGAATTGCAACAAATACTAAAAATACAAAATTATCACATATAACAACTTCTTTACATCCAAAATGATGACAAAGAAAAAACTCTTGGACAGATTACAGTGAAACCTGTTAGTGGAAGGGTCAATAGAATCTAGGATCCTAGCAGGAGTACTTGTTTTTGTAATTTTTTTTTTACATACTGTAATTTGATTATTATTTTCTGCTATTGCTTTAGGTTTTTGTTCAATTCGTTTATTTTTTAAAATAACTTGGGTCAATTTTTAAAATTGTCATCTATCATCTTTCTATGTCCGTCACTTCCAAATGTCAGAAACTGCAAGAGATAGCAACAAACGGTTTTCGGATTCATAATCTACACAAACAGTTGGTGGGCCTGGATTGGGTTTGAAGTACCGATTTTGACTGGAAGTGGCCAAAAACTGGAAGTCATGAAATCAAAGTTGGAATTTGGAAACAAAAATAGTGTCATTCAATTTCTCTTAAAGAGTAGATACAGAAATCGCTAAAGGTTTTTGCCGGTTTCGACCAGAAAAGGCCTAAAACTGGAAGTCCAGAAATCAAAGTCAGAATTTGGAAACGAAAATAGTCATTTGATGCCTCTTAAAGAGTAGATACAGAAATCACTAATGGTTTTTGTCATAGGTCAACGGTAAGCCTTTTTATTTCTTACGAAAGCTAAGTAGGCTAGATCTCTTACAATTTCTATAGAAATAATTGTCACCAGCCATGAGTCGCATCGTTCATGAGAGGGATTTTTTTAACTAAAACTTTTAAACCCAGTTAGGTCTTTGCATGTTAAGTAAACCCGCAGTTTAACATGAATTATTTACATCAGTTTATCAGCAATTATTTACATTTGTTAAGGGGGAGTAAGGCTTGAATTTTAAGAAAACATATTTATTACAATTTTCGTTTTTATTTCTTATTAAAATTTGAAATTTTCTGTTCAAAAATTGACTAGAAACTATTTTAAAATTTTTTTGATATTTTACCGATCTCCTTAGTGGTAATAATCAGAAAGAGCCAAATTTTTTTAAATGCCAAACTTCTGTTTCTTAAAATAAAAAACTTTTTTTGCCCGACTTCCCCCTTAAATATTTTAATAATTCTATAAGTTTTTAGTTGAATGATGAGAACATGTGCAATGAATATGTTGGAAAGTCATTTTATATGTACCCAAAAAAATGAGTTTGGAGTCACTTGATCATGCCGGCATAAAAATAACAATATATTTAATGTAATCTCTTTGAAATTTAGTTTAAAATGTCTTCCAAAACTATTGGCACGAAACTATTCATTAAAGAAGCCAAACGAATACATACAGCCTTGATCTGGTACACACACTGGAGCAGAAACTAGTATATATGGGTATGCCACTTAAAAGTTTAAAACTACTTATCTACTTTGCTAAAATACATTAGAATATCAAATTAGATAAAACTATAATTTTAGCTCTGTGATAAAGATATATGAATGACTTGGAAAATTGAAATCAAATCTTAAAAATGTATTTTTTGAAAGCAGCAAATTTTCCTGCTAACTGTAGAACTAACAATAAAAGTTCAAACTTACTGTTTCAACAGTTTTGTTAATATAAGTAACCATTTCATTACTACTGGCCTAATTGAGTGTACCTAAATTAGAAATTTTATGTTCAACTGGTGATAAAGCTACTGTGTCAATATACTATTATAAACAAATATGACCTTAGCTTATCAGTATGCATGTAAATAATTATGTTTGTAAAATACCATTTCATATCTATATTTTTGCACAAATTATAGTAAAACATTCTACATAATAATTAGTTATAACAGTAATAAATGAATAGTAAAAATATGAGCACACATTTTAAAGTTTTAATGGAAGACACAACAGCATTTTTCATGATTTTTTCATACACAATTTCCACTTTATCATTAAGTTAATGTTAGATGTCAGTTAATGGTAAATAGGATACATAAGACATTTTTTAAGATTTCATTAGAAATCTTATCTTCGTATGTATATTAAAACATGCGTAAAAATTTCTTTTAGCTGAACCATTTTACTTAAATAATGAAATTTGTTGTACAGTGAAAAATAATCTTACCTTTACAATTCGTTGATCTTTTGTTTCGCATCCTTGAACTACAGGATAAAGAATTTGATTTACCAAGTAGTATATTGGTGTCTGAGAATTGGTAGATGCATTTCGCAACTTTACAATTCCTTCCTCGCATGACTAGAAATAAATAACACCAACATATTAACAGATGTACTTACTGCGAAAAGCAAAATAAACTAGATAATTCTGTCGAAACCCTAAGCAGACAATTTACTAAACAAAAAATTATTATATTGAAAAAAAATTTCATCAAAATATGTAGAGGACAAGCAGCCCCCTGCCATTTAATTCATGATTTTACAATTTTTTTTAAACAAATTAATAATTCATAGTCTTTCAAAGCAAAAAATTGTAGACCTAATACAGGTACGTAACCAGGATTTTGGTTCAGGGGGCTGAAACTGGAGAATCCAACTCGTGGGACCTACAACATATAATCTGGCATGCAATTTCAATTTTCATTCAAAAGGGGATTGAAGCCCCTCAAGCTCTCTGCTTTCGTGTCTAACTTAACAACAGATCACAAGTAGGCCCTGATTTCTATAATATGCAGTCTGCTATCAGTTTGTTCATAAACTGCCCGCTGAAATCTAAATTATTTTCAGACAACTCGGAAATTTATTGTGATTATTTTTTTATGTAATAATTCTCCCTAATATAAATAATATTTTACATAAATATAATTATTCCTAGTTGCATGGTTATATATTAACACACTCAACCTGTAACTACAATATTCTCACTGTTATTGCGGTTAATTAGAACAGAATATTAAATAATATGGAAGTGATAGTAGTTTTATATAATAAAAATTAACTTAGCATCCCATATATAAAAAGTTCAATACAAGATAAATTAGGGTTCATTCCAAAAATCTTAGAAGATATAATCTGCATAAAAGTAGACTACTTGTTGAAGTATTTATTTATCTATTCATACTTAAGTTTTTACAGGAAAAGATTAAACAGATATTTAAGTTTTGTAACAAACACAACTGGAAATTAGATAAGTAATAAAAAATTAATCATTTAAAAACATAGCACTAAATCTGCACTTGACAAAAAATAACCTTATTTTCGGCAAACTGTACAACAGGAAATAACAAACACACCCGAAAAAGCGACTGTAAAATGAAATTGTATTTTATTACACTTAGATAATACCTTTTGATTGAAAAGCTATACGAATATTAACATATAAATAACCGCGGAAATAATAAGTAACAAATACACTTCTTCGATGACAACGTAGGCCTACCATGAAACTAATCGCTCACTTAAACAAACGTGATTTTGAATAGAACTTACTTCTTTAATAAGAGGAAACTTCTTTTTGGTTTCTATGGATAAATTCTTTAAATCGTTCTGTAGTATCTCTAAGAATTTTTGAGAAATGTCACTCCCACACCCCCTTACAAACGCCATTTTCTGACATCTGATCAACGAAGATTGTTTATGTGGAATCGTATGGTCAGGTAGTCGTGAACAAGAAACGACTGCATTAATCGAAGTTATCGATTCTTACACCATCGAACTATTCGATTATTTAAACTGAAAACTAAATCGAATGAAAATTCGTTAGTTTGAAATTTAAACAAAAAGAAATATAAAGGCGTATTATTTTTTTATGTGTAACGTACTAGCCTATATATATTCTATAATATTGTCTATGGTACTAGCAATAGCGCTAAAGCTGGCCTCCATCTTATTGTCATCACAGTACTGATCAGTGCTATTAAAAAACACTTTTTTTATCAGTAGAGTTCAGAGAAACTAATTTTAGGAATGTATCCTTAAACTTTGCTTCATATTTCAATATTCGCATGTGAGTACTTGAAAGCAAGATATTTGGAAACACTTTAAATCATTTAGTGTACCTCCCTCCACACCAGTTTGATTCCTGGATCAGGAAATCTACTAATCCTCTCGTGTTAAAATTATTTAGAAATTAAATTAAAAAATTATTAAAAGTATTTTTTGCTTAAAACCCTTTAGAATAGCCATATTTTTTTCCAATTTTCCTTTTTTAGAAAATGTATGGGTCCCATATGAGGTTTATTGACAATACAGGTGTATACAATAGTGTACAAAACTACTACAGTGTATTGGACTTACCTAGTCCAGTTTCAGTTTGTAGATGCATTATGATGAAAATATTTGATTGATGTACAAAAATTACTGTTAAGTTCACTTAATTAGCACACATTTTTTTAAAACCAACAAAATATTCACAAAATAAACACAAAAATTTTAATTTGATGTGAAAAAGCATATAAAGTGACATAAAAAATTCTGTGTGTAAAAAAGTAGCTTTAAAAACACAGCACTTACAAATAATAAAATATTTAGTAAAAATAAATTTAAACTTTGCTAGCATGCTTGAATTTACTATTATGTCACATTACACGATTAATTGTATGCTCAATCCAATCTATTTCTACACTGTTACTATCACTAATAACTCATTATTTACTTATACACTATTAGACAACTAACATTATTTACTATAATTCAATGAGTGTGAAATTCTTCAAAGCACTCTGGACAAAGAGGCTCATTGCTTGACTGGAAAGATACCTCGTCTTTCTTTTGCATCCAAATAAATGACACTTTGCTGCATATTTGTTGTCAGTTGTTTTTGGAAAATGAGGGCCTCAATGTTTTTGCAGTTCCATAGGAGCTTTTTTTATCACCTGGCATTTTGCTACAGGGGAAGAATTAGTTGATGGGTGGCTTCTTATTTTTACTGTCACTGGCCAAGAGTAGATCAAAGAAGTAGCTATGGAGCTCTTGAATTGAAATAAATCAAGATCATCTTTTCCATGTTCCATTCACCATAACAACCAACAATTATCTATAGCGGTATCAACTAAGTGGTGGAAGATCTGGAACTACCATCGTTTTTAGCGTTGACGATTTGGATATCGTCCTAAAATTGACCCCATTGTGTCTATACCACCTACACCTTCATTATAGACTTCAACTGAATGAGGGCAAGATATTTTTATAAATTTTTTGACCATCGTTCTACTTCACCTTGTGGCTCATTGCCAGTGTATGTATATGCTGCATGAACTGCGCTGTTATCGTAGCACCTTGTAACAGTGATGTTCATGTCAGAAATGGCACAAGACGAGGAACCTCTTACTTCTTTTAATTTATTAATTGATTTAAGTTTGCAATCAGCACCCATGAGTCTGCTTGCTCACAGTGTTCCCGAGGAACAAATTTTTATAGATTGCAAATGATTCAGAACAGGTATTGAGGTAAACAGTTTATCAAAGCGCAATTTATGATTTTTATCTGCAAAATCTCTCATGAGTCGAATAACCATATTTCCTATAGCTCCAATTTTCTGGCTGGTTTACTGGGAGAACACTTGATGATTCATGACGACCCTGATATATTTAGAATGAATAACCATATCCTGAAACACCTACCACAGTCCATATTTTAAAGCCCCAAGGGTGAGGCTTATTCTGCATGTACTGCTTTAGCTTGTGTCTGCCTTTAGGTGGATCCATCATTTCATCTAAAGATTTATATTCTTCCAGTTCACAGGAAGACTGAAATACAGACAGAAAATTTTTAATAATGTTGCTTAGTTTTCTCAAGTGTTCAACTGGTTGTTTAGCATCATCATATTCTTCTGAATCTTTAACAAAATGAAGATACAGTTTTATCTCTCTAAACCTGTTATAAGACACATTGTCTAAAACTAACTCTTGTGCCATGAGTTGCAGACCAGTACAGCTATATTCTTGGGTAACATAGATAACTCAAGCCCAAAGTAATTCCTAACTAAATTTTAAATTAAGTTATAGTCTGAGAAAAATACTCTTTGCCTTTGCCTACAGCATACCTTATTGTTTCAAAAACTATTTCATCCATTAGACATTCAGGAAACATTTTAATAAAATAATCTACAGGCATTGCACCTGAAATATTACTTTGATGATTTTCTGTGAATTCAGGTGAGTTTGCCTGAAACTTGTTTTGTTTTGCCACAAACCATTTCACATTTGGGACCTTGTTTATCTTTTTATTTTTTTGTGAAACAATGTTAGTTTGCATTCATTTGGGTTGATTTCACTAATATTTTGCTCATCTACGTTATTCTCCAGCATACACTCATCATTTGAACAGGGTAGTTGAAAATAATCATAAATTATCTGCTCATAACAGATAATCTGAATCTATAACTTCATCATCTGATTTATTTTCTTCAGCTGATGAATCTGGAAGTTGAAAATAATCATTCAACTCATCATATGTAAGACCTTTAAGTTCATTTATTTTATAGTTAGAAGTTATCTGATTGACATGCTTACTTTGTTTTTCACTGGCTCCTTCAGAAGAAGTAGATGGTCTATGATTGTCACTTATTTTAAAAATACTTTTACACTTTTATAAGGTTTTCCTTATAAATATTTTACATATACTTAGTTCTGGTCAAATAATTGTAAATTTTCACACTAAATTAAAAAGAAAGCTAGCTCAAACATAGTAGGAGACTACACTTAGTAACAACAGTATAACAAGCATGGGTAGTTGAGGTTAGATTAGGTTTTGTTTACAACTCAATCAATCTCTTGACTGAACTGAACACAAGCTTGTATGAGACCTCACTTTTACTGACTTGTAAAAAATTATATTGGTATTTTTATGATTGCCAAATAACTGAAATTGATTTTCAAAGTACATAGATTACTGGGATTTTTTGTTATTCAGCTTTCTTTCAATTTAAAATTTTTATATACTATTGAAAATACGCTATATCATGTTAAATTACTATAGCAACAAACACATCAAAAAAACTATTAACTCTATCTTTTGGGATAAAAGACAACTAAATAGAAGCCTCATATGAGTTCAGTGAACATTTGGGGAGTACAGCTACTATAAAAAAAAGATCCTATAACATTTTTCCCGTGGAGTAACAGCACTGGCAATCACAAGCTACCATTACTTGTTTTAAAATTGTTTTGTTTTACAATTATATGAAAATAATACAATAGCAGATTTCAAACAAAGGTGTCATTTATAATTTTGTGTTCTCGTATTTTGTTAAATCTGCAATTTTTATCCTACAGTATATCGTATTTGTAAATTGATTGCCGAAATCTAAGATTGTAGACATTGATAATCACCACAAATCGATAATCCACAATTATATTCAATGATATTGTTTTGGGCCACGCAAATTATATTCATGATAAAAATTGTTAAGAGTTCTTTAGCTCTTTTTTACATAATTCGAAGAAAAGAGCAATTAAGTTTAAATATTAAGTGATGTTAAATAATGTTTTAATTAACCATAGTCTAATTTTTCCCTCCTAGATACACACTGGTCTACTGTATATAATTGTGTAGTTCACCAACTGGTAAATATGCCTCAGCAGGGTGAAGCAAAATGACAGATTAATTCCATAAAGCTATTCTACTACATTAGGTTACTGTGTCCTAAAAAAATAACATAAAAATAGTGTCCTAAAAAAGCAGTACCATTATCCCTATGGAGTCCCACGTATAAACAATAGCTGTATTCTACAAAATTACATGGTGAAGTCTGTACTGTTACTTCAACTCTGTAGATCATTCATTTTCAGAATACAGTTTATATTATTTTGTTTTATTTAAGACCTATTGACTGCATATTTGTTTTTTTTAATTACATCAGTTGTTTTAGAAATACTTAGAAAAATTATTATTCTCCTAACTAAAATTCTAAAATGAATAATTTATAACAAGAAGATAAATATCTTTTATGCATACTAATATTTAAATAATAATAATAATTTAATCAGTGATGTCCTTTGCTAATATATATTTCTGTTATTCTTTATATCATTTTTTTAAATGTCGGCGGGTGAGACTTTATGTCTACCAACATTACAAAGTAAGATTCACCAAATTAAATATTTCGTTACGAACTTTGGTTATAAAACTACAGGCTATTTACATCTCGTGAAATATGATAACAATTTTGGTCATGTTTTTATGCGACACGAAACATTTGTTTAATAGTTTTCATTATGACCGTGTAATTGCTCAGCGTTTTCATTAATTTACTCTCGTATGGTTTGGATTTTGAATGAGGGTGGAATTAAACTTCATAGTATTATAACATATTATTTTCATACATGTTTTAATAACACATGATTTTACACATATAATTTTAACATGTCATTTTTTAAACATGTAATTTGTGGTTTTTACGTTAAAGACTAAATCATTTTTGTGTTATGTTTATTTGGAAGTAGTACTTAACGTTAGTTGGGTGGTAACGAGAATGCGATGCGATATGCAGTTACACTCACACACAGATTCTGTTGGCTCTGGTAATAATGCTGGGGCTAGCCTGAAAATAACGATGAGGTCCACTTATACTTTATACTAACCTTAATTTGTGTTGTTTGTTTCTCGGTTGTGTGTGTGTAGTTTGGTTACAATTATCAATGTATAATAAACGTATTTTACACTATTAGTGCGCGAGTGAAAGGATACACAACGATTTATTGTGCCTAGTCGTATACGGGAATGATACAACAGGTTTATTTTGAAGTTTCGGTTTCATGGTCGAGCTGTGCTTTAGACTAGGACTGGGTATACATGTACATGAGATAGAATGAATTCCGTTTTGTCAGCCCTAAATCCTACACCACAAGACATCGATATGCCTTTAACTCGAACTCGTTCTTTATTGAATAATGTAAATGGGGCTTCAACAAGTGCACCCAACGAATCTTATCATTCCCAGTCATCGGATTCTAGCAATCATTTACCGCCTTTAAAATCGGGACAATTAATGGATGATAACAACTTGAACAACACTCATAACTCACAGAATTCCAACAAGAAGTCACAAGCAATTGGACCACCAGCAGTGGGTTTGAATCAGACTTTACCAGCTGTCCATCTTCTTCCTACTGAAGCTCCTCATAGTCCTGTCCAAACTAAAAATGGTTCTCCCAAACCAAAAACAATGGTAGCTACACCAGACCAAGTAATTAAATTGTACATGAATAAGTTAACACCATATGAATTAAGAGAAATCTTGATGTACCCGCATATTTATTTTATAGGAGCAAATGCAAAGAAACGTCCAGGGCTTATCGGTATGCCAAACAACTCTTGTTATGATAACGAACAGGGTTCTTATGTACACATCCCACATGATCATATTGCTTATCGATATGAAGTGTTAAAAATAATTGGTAAAGGCAGTTTTGGTCAAGTTGTAAAAGCTTACGATCATAAGAATCATGAGCATGTCGCTCTTAAGATGGTCCGCAATGAAAAAAGGTTTCACCGACAAGCTCAGGAAGAAATTAGAATACTGGAACATTTGCGAAAACAGGATAAAGACAATACAATGAACATTATACACATGTACGATAATTTTACATTTCGCAGTCACACGTGTATTACATTTGAACTCTTATCTATCAACTTATATGAACTGATAAAGAAAAATAAATTTCAGGGTTTTAGCCTTCAATTAGTTCGCAAATTTTCTCATTCACTTCTTCAGTGTTTGGATGCTCTATATCGAAATAAGATAATTCATTGTGATATGAAACCCGAAAACGTTCTTCTCAAACAACAAGGCAGAAGTGGCATAAAGGTACGTCTTAATAATAATGTAGTATTTTTGTTTTTATGTTAGCTCATTTTAAGATGTTAGTGTACATGTTTGTTATTTAATTAGTCTATTGTTATCTTAATATACCACTCACACTCAAGTAATATACAAACACTTCCTACTTTTTGTACATCAGTGGCAAAGTAAAGCTACCTGCTTTTATAAATAACACAATGAACACATGTTTAGGACAAGGTTGTAATGCTTAATTAATATCATTTAATATTCATCTTTAATTAACCTAATAATTCACACTTTGGAAGACTTTTAATAAAAACATGTTAGTGGCCTAAATTATTTGTTTGGGTTATATATTTGCATTAATACTCCACTGAATTCAATCTTCAGCCTGAACTTTTTAAAATATGTATATTGTAGCTAAAATTGTACAGTTTCTTAAAGATTTCATCTATGAAAATGGTAATATTTTGACAGTTTTTAAATTTATTATATTATCACACACACAACTAATCTTGTTAAATGTAATTTTAGAATTATTTGTGAGAAACTGAAGGAAAACACTATTAGTATGTGGTATGCTAAATATTGTTACAAATGTGATGAACTCTTATTTATTTATAAACAGACAATTAGTTTAAATTAATTAATGTTTTTCTAATTATTATTATTATTTTGAACTTTATTTTTTTGTAAATTAATTCAAATCTTACATAATAACAATTTCAATGTTATGGAACATTTTTTTAAATAGTGTTTTGTAAAATATATTTTTCTGTAATATTTTATTCTATTTTTTGAATCGCAAACTGCAATCCACAGTTTTTATATAATATATTTGTAGTTTTTGTAGTTCGGATGGTATATTTATTGTGGTTAATTAACCGAATAAAATAAGTTCTAAACAGTGCATAATAATTTCTGATTAATGCTTACATCTTATTAAAAAACAATATTAAATTGTTGAATATACACAGTTGGGTTCATGTTTCATTTTTGACAGTTTTGTACTGATGATATTGAAACTAGGGTTAACACTTGTACAGTTTTTGTTTTGCGTTCTTGTAGTTGCCCATAATCATTAATCAAATATAACATCTTTTTTCTTCATGAAGCCAAGTTCTTTTTTCTTGAATATTTGAGTTGGGTTTTTAACGTATCAAAAGTATTGCGTAAGTTTTTGGTAAAATTTAGTTAGTAATTAGTTTTGAAAATTTAGAGTAATAACCAAGATTTAAAATATCCCAAACCTGTATTGATGTTACACTCGCAAAAGAAAAGCGAGTGTTATATTTAAATCGACATTTTGGTTTTATTAATATTTGTTAATTAAAATCCTCTTATTAATAAGAATGTGAAAAATTTTGGGATAATAAACAGTAGTTCTTACAATGAGCTTCATTAAAATAAACTATTTCTACTATGTAGAAAACTTACACAGATTGTTACTTTAATTTAATTGGACTCTATAACTTGACCATTATTTACAGTTATAATTATTATCAATTGTAATAGCTTTGTTTGTTATTGATAAAATTATTTTATTAATGGCTGTTAATGTAAATAAATCTATAACACATCCTGCAGGCTATATTCAATTGTACTGTAAAAATATTTAATTTTTCACTGACCTGTTACAGCTGCTATGTCACTTTTTTACCTTTTTTTATATAATTCTACTTTTTACTGTCATGCTTTGATGGTGATGGATCCACCATCATCAGAATACACAAAATTGAAACTTAACTAATAATATTTACAGAAGACGTATGTTCTGTCATTTGTTCTAATGACTGAAGTACATCTTCTAAAAATTTTAATAAATTTGAAAAAAGTTTAGTTTCAGTTTTGTGCTTACTCTGATGATGGTGGATTCACCAAAACTTGTCAGTAGAAAGTAGGATTATAACAGGTGTTTTATTAAGGACGCAACCCTGATTATAAGAAGATAGAAGTAATATATCAGTAAATTTTCTGTTCCCCAATCGGTACGTTGGCAACAGTGTACTCAAGGCCAACTACCTAAGACAGTTAAAATTTTCCAGTCAAGCATTAGTGTGGTGACATCAGTCGTTTTGTTATATTGTGTCAGCAATGGTTTTTTCCAAGGAAGAACGCGTGTTTCTTGGAGAGACTTACATAGCGAGTAAATCTTACAAATGTGTGCAAGATAAGTTTCAGTTGAAATTTCCCCGTTCTGCCATTCCGAATAAATCGTCAATATCGCGTTTGATATATAAATTCCGTAGAACTGGGAGTTGTACTCAATGAGAAACCACCTCACCAGCCAAAAAAGTTAACCGCGTATTCAATTGTTGGATCATTTTTATTTTAGTGATGAGGAACAAAATTTTACACAGCTCAAGGAGAATAAACTTACGCTGCCGTACTGTACCTATACCGGTTGCACACATTTGTAAGATTTACTCGCTATGTAAGTCTCTACAATAAACACGCGTTCTTCCTTGGAAAAAACATTACTGACACAATATAACAAAACGACTGCTGTCACCACACTAATGCTTGACTGGAACATTTTAACTGTCTTAGGTAGTTGGTCTTGAGTACACTGTTACCAGCATACCGATTGGGGGACAGAAAATTTACCCATTTATTACTTCTATCTTCTTATAATCAGGGTTGCGTCTATAATAAAACATCCATTATAAAAAAGGTAAAAAGTGACTTAGCAGCTGTAACAGATCAGTGAAAAATTAAATAGTTTTACAATACTATAGTTGTTTAGGTCAACAGCCGAAAGGCTGGTTTGAACCTCTAGAGGTTTTATTTAATAAAAACGAGGAGTGAGGTGGTTTACTATTGCCTTCGTCACTGAGTTGAAAGAGTATGTTTATCAGCATGCCAGGTCCTTTGAAAAGCACCCACTTTCCACTCTGCAAATGACACCTTCACTTCATTAACTGCAGGGTCCAGCTGTAAGGTGAAATTCATTACTCTCAGAGGAGATAATTTTATGGGCGCGATAAATTTAGGCGAGTGGGAGTTTGCTGTGTACTTCATCACTTCCTCACTTTTTCACTCCCACCAGTCGAGCAATTTCTCCTCTCTTACTTCTCCTGTTGACTTGAAACTTATACCTTATTTTAAAGTTTATTTCACCCTTTACGCTCAAAAAATGTACTCCACCTTTATATCTAATACACATCAAGTGATAATTTATTATATTTTCGAAGTATGCGTTCAAAAAAATTTGAAACTTCTATTTTTGTGTTTAAAAATTAGCTTATCGTACTTGATTGTACAGTATGTATTATCTGTAAAGTTTATATTTCGTACAAAAATTAAAACAAAATGTAAATTATATTTTTTAAGCTATATTTATAGTAGTATTATATTATTCAACTGCAGTAAATAAATATAATAAATAATAAATACAGTAAATGAAAAAGTACAGTGAATAAACTACTTTTATTTAATCAAACACGTAAAAACAGTGTACATCTTGTAAAGAGCGTAAGGGGAGTCTATGAGTACGTATGAGATTGTGGAAGGGATACACGAGCGAGAACTCGACCCGCCTTAATTTTTCGTTCTTAGTATAGTGTCTTTTACACCATTACCTCTTCTGTTCTTAAATAGTTCAGTCATATAATTGGCTGACTATGTGATAAGAAACAAAACTATTTTTTGACAATACTATTAATGTAGGCTAAGTTTATGTAACACATAAAACAATGTTTGCAGGATAATACAATATTTATCCCCTATTGTTTCAAGGATAGATACATTGTTTCAATGTTTCTATTTTAACTATTTTTACTTTCTCTTACCTATATGAATATAAAGACAGGAAAGTATTATTTTCACGTAGATTTTTCGAAATCGAGTTTTCACTGGATATACATGTTTTCAGATCCACTGAACCCAAAAAACATGTTTTTAGCAATTGGTCTGTGTGTGAGTGTGTTTGTGAACAAAGTATCTCAAGAATGGAACATCATACGAAGTTGAAACTTGAAACTTAAGTTGGGTACTACTAAGGACCCGACACAAACATTTTCATCAAAATCGGTCAACTGAAAGTAGTAGTTTATTCGTGTAATTTTTCACTTTTTTGTGATTTTCTCAAAAACGGCTCCTATGATTTTTTTAAAAATCACCTCATTTACTACATTTTTTATGCTTTACAAGATAGGGTAGGCGTTATGTCTGCTGAAATTGTTGGGAAGGCTGTTTTCTCGTAAAAAAATTGTTTTTTAAGATTGTGGCTTTAATATGCATTTTAGCGCAAAAATGTATAAAATAAAAGTTGTAGAGAATTTAAAATACTACAACTTTTATGTCAAACATTTTTTTGTATAACACTTAGTTTAGCGGTAATTAGGGATTTTCTGTATTTTTCTCACGAAAACATGTAGAAAATCGATTTTTTGAAAGATTTCAGTCTTAGCATGCATTTTATGACTAAAGTGTATAATCAGATTTATAGTAAATTAAAAGATCTACAGCTTTTATTTAGAGCATTTTTCCGTAGTTTTTAATGAAACTGAGGTTCATTTTCATTTTGCATCATGCACTCATGATTAAAATTAGGTTATGTTTATTGAGGTTAGTTTTTTTTGTTTATTTCTAATGTTAAGTTATATATTATTTCATTTTTGCATTGGCAAGAGAAAGTTGTGTGAGTATTTCAAACCAGATTTTTCATTTATGGGTTTAGAGTTAAGATATTGAAACTCTAAATTGGACGTTTTAATAAAAATTCATATTATTCCATAAAATGGTTACAAAGAATACAAAGATCAAAAATTTTTATAACAGATTACCAATTTGGTTGAAAAACAATTACTACAAATATTTTTTACACAATACTGTGATTAGGATTTATGTAAATGTGTTTGTATTACGTGCTGTATTAGTAAAAAAAGTAGACAAATATATATAAAAAAGATGAAAAAAATTATAAACTTAAGTCAGGAAAACATAAACAGTACTACATACTTTAGTAAATGGTACAGAAAATTAAAAATGAATTACCGGAAATTGTTGAAATTTTAACGATGTGGTAAATGACGTAATTTATGTAAATATACAGTAATTTTTTTTAGTAAATTTCTATAGAATAAAGTACACCAAAGAAGAATACTTTATATACCTTTATTAATTTATTAAAAAATCTGTAATATATTTTGTTTTCTGGTGGACTTGGAAATGAACAGCATTTAGAAATCATGTACATTATGTTTATTTTTATTATCTTTATTTTTTAAAAATTTTCTTAAAAATATCTCCAAAATTTTTCTTACAATATACAGGAACACGAAGCTCTCAAATTATTTGAACAAAGGAGGTAATTTAATTTGAAAAATCCCTTTTATGAGACAATGCGTCTCTTTGCTGGTGGCAATTTTTTTAAAAGGGTTACCTTTGACCTATGGCATAAACCATCAGTGTTTTCTGGATCAACTCTAAGAGAAATCGAATATGAATGACACAATTTTTATTTCCATATTCCGACTTTGATTTCTTGACTTACGGTTTTGGGCCACTTGCGGTAAAAACTGGAACTACAAACCCAATTTAAGTCCACTAACTTTTGTGCAGATTATAAATTTGAAAACCATTTGTTGGTACCTCTTGTAGTTTCTGACATCTGGGTGTGACTGACAGACATTGGAAAATTATAGATGATAATTAAAATTGCCAACAATTAGAGAGGTCCAACTGTGTTTGAAGTTCTATATTGTTATTTATTGGATTATGGAAAATTCAAAACAGTTATGATATATTTCTATTTCATATAATGAATTAATATAATCATTTCACTAACCTTCTTTTTAAACTGCGTCACCTTTATTTTAATTCTTACTTACACGTGTTTCGGTTTTATACAAGTGACTGAAGATGTATCATCTTCTGTAAATTTTAAATAGGTGAGATAAAAATTTTTTAGTTTCAATTTTTCATTTACTCTGATGATGGTGGATCCACCATCATAAGTACAAAATATTTATTCAGTCTCAAAATAAATATTTTAATATTTTTTTTTTTTTTTTTTTAATATTTTATGGCCTACAAAGGACCACTTTAGTCATTTTACATTTAAAGTCTTTCCTTCCCTCTTCCTTTTCTTTTCCACCCAATATTTTTTCATCCTTTCCGAGCGCAGTTTTCTTTCCTCCTCTGGAACCACTCTTCCCAATCGTTGCTTGTTCCTTCCCGGCTGTAGTATAACGTGTTCGTCCTTCAATATCTTCAATGCATTTGTCTTGTGTTTTAAATCTTCTATTGTAATTTGTAACCTTCTATATCTTCTTTTAATTCTGTGATCCATTTAATATCACTTTTACTATACCACAGTTTTTCTATTATTTTCCTGCTAGTTCTATTTTCAGGTGTCCTTAAAAGATGTCCCAGGAATGATATTCGTTTCTTTTTAATTATACTTGTAATAGGTTCTATGTTTTTGTAGACCATTTCGTTGGAAGCTAGTCTCCAAACTCCGTCTACTTGATAGTTTTTGTTCAAGCAAGTTCTGACTATTCTTCTCTCAATCCTGAGGACCTTATCTATTGCAATGGTATTTGTGGTTTTAAATATTGTTTCACTTGCGTATGTAATTTGTGGTAGGGCGACTGTTTTGTAGTGTCTTAGTTTTGTATTTATTGAAAGACATCTTTTATTATATGTGTTCTTAGTAGCATGTTTAATCCTAGTTAGTTTGTCTATTCTATTCTGCCAAGATGGTTTTTCGTTCAAGTTGCAGGTGATTACTTCCCCCAAGTACTTAAATCTCTGCACAATTTTTATATTGTGGTTGTCCAGCCTTATTTTATCTGCCAGTGGAGTATGAGTTAGTAATATTTCTGTTTTTTCAAACGATATCTTTACACCAATCTTCTGAGCTATATCTTCCAAAGACCTGATTTGCTGTTTTGTTTCCTGAATGTTGTTGGCCAGAAGAGCTAGGTCATCCGCAAACCCCAGGCAGTTCAGATTTATGTCGTCCTTTTGATATCCAATTGTTATATTTTTTTTGTTACTTTTTTCCCATTCTCTCATGACGTACTCTAATGCACAGTTAAAAAGAAGCGGTGATAATCCATCACCTTGTCTTAAGCCAGTTTTTATCCAAAATGGGTCTGAGAGTTCTCCTCTAAACTTTATTTTAGAACTTGTATCAGTTAATGTTAACTCTATTAATCTGATTAATTTAGGGTGAAGTCCAAAATGTCTCAGTATTTTCAAAAGTGATATCCTATGAATGGAATCGTAAGCTTTCTTGAAGTCAACAAATGTTATCGAGAGATGTTTATTTCGCTTTCTATAGTATGCCATAATTAACTTCAATGTGAGTATTTGCTCTGCACAACTTCTCCAAGGCCTGAATCCTCCTTGGTATTCTCCAAGTTCTTGATCTAGTTGGTCCTTAATCCTCCTGTAGAGAATCTTTGAAAAAATCTTATAAGTACAGTCCAGGAGTGATATACCTCTATAGTTGTCCGGATTACATCTATTGCCTTTCTTGTGCAGAGGATGAATAATCGCTGTAGTCCATTGTTTTGGAAATTTCTCAGTAATCCATACTTTTTGTAGTATCATATGAAGAGAGGTATGACTTGGTATTCCAGCATATTTCCACACCTCTGCATACATTTGGTCTTCACTACCTGCTTTGTAGTTCTTCAATTCTTTAAGTGCAGTTTCAACCTCTTTTATTGTAGGGGGATTGATATTTGCAGGTTTTTACAGGAGTATCAGTGTTGATTTCCAAAGTCTCTTCCGGTTCATCACAATTTAGAAGGTCCTTAAATGCCTGTGCCATTATTTCAGCATTCTCCTTATTGTTGTGTGCAGTTTTTCCATCTTTGTTTTTCAACCATAATGTAGGCGGGCTGTATTTTTGTAATTGTTTCTGAATAGTCTCTAGAGTTGGTTTTATAGTGATTTTCCTCTACAGAGTTAATTAATTGTGTTTCATATTGTCTTTTACACTTCCTAATAATTTTGGAGAATTTTTCCCTTATGCTCTTGAGATTATTGGCACTTTCTTCGGACTTATGAGATTGGAATTTTAGCCAAGCGTGATGTCGTTCTTCGTGTACTTTGTCACAGTCGTTGTTCCACCAGGCATGTTTTTTCCGGGGATTTAATGGTGCCAAATTTTCTGCATGTTCTTTGAGGATTTGCTTTATCTCTTCCAAATCATCGGTTAACTTGGTAGTTTCTGTATCTTTTTTATATTGGTCATTTTGGATTAATTGATGAGGGTCAAATGTCTTTTTCTTCTTCACATCCGTTTGTTGCCTCTTCCTTCTTAGTGGAGTCAACTTGATTTTGATTTTTATCAAGTAATGATCCGAACCTGTCTGTCCCTCTCAGCACTTTGACATTGTAAATCTCCTTGTGGAAGAATCTGTCCATGCATACGTGGTCTAATTGCCATTCCCCTCTTGTCCAGTCTGGATGTTTTAAGTTTGCTTGGTTTTTTCTTGAAGTATGGTGATTTAGAGATAAGTCCGTGAGTTCTGCAGATTTCTATTAATCTTTGTCCATTTCTATTTGTATGTTTTTGGGGAGACCATTTTCCAATTACATCTCGATATTTCTTTTCCTGTCCTAGCTGGGCATTAAAATCCCCCATTAAAATCTTTACGTGTTTCTTGTTGATCTGATTTATTGTTTGATCCAAGAGGTCCCAGAACTCCTCTACCTCCTGCATAGTTTTTGTCAAGCGATTTTTCTCATTTGTGGGTGTGTGGGCATTTATTATTGTGTACACCTTGTTGGCAGCTTTTAAGTCCAATGTAGCAATTCTAGGTGAGACAGCATTAAAATTAATTACAGAATCTATTATCTTCAAATTCACTATAAATCCTGTACCAAACTGTGGACATTGTTTTAAAACTCTTTGTCCTGGCTTCCCATTATATATTCTATATCCCTGAGATTCAAATGGATCTTCTGTAGTGTTTCTCATTTCCTGCAGCCCTGCTAGTAGAATATTCTATCGGTCCAGTTCATCTGTGAAGTTCTTGAGTGTTCCTGTCTTCAGTAGAGAGTTAATGTTGTGCGTCGCAATATATGTGATTGATTTGTGGTTGATTCTATGTTTCTGAGTTCTGGCATGAACTAGTAACTTTGGATTGTCTGACTCATTCTTGTCTTCTAAGCGACTACCCACCGAATCCGATGTAGTCTTCTCCTTTCTGGACGGTGGAAATTTTTCCTTAAAAGACTTTTTCATGATTGACTATCATAGGCTATCAACCTTAGCCTAGATATTTAAATATTTTAATATATCCAATAACAAAAGATTTTGTTGATATTTGATTATAATTTAGTAAATAATTGCACAGTTATATTCAAGAAATTGTGAAAAGTAAATAAACACCATATTAAGCTGTTATTCAGTTTTGTAACTTGTTGATATAATTTAGTCATGGTATATTTTCACTCAAAGGTAACTCAAGAGTAGAAAGAGCTTCTCTTTCATGTGACGATGCGTCTCATGGCTGGTGGCAATTTTTAAAAAGGCTTACCTTTGACCTATTGCAAAAACCATTAGTGATTCTGTATGCTCTCTTTAAGAGAAATCGAATGACCCTATTTTTGTGTTCATATTCTGAATTTCATTTCTTAACTTCCAGTTTTGGGCCACTTCCAGTCGAAACCGTACCTTCAAACCCAATGATTTCTATATCTATTCTTTAAGAGACATCAAATGACATTTTTTTACTTTCCAAATTCCAACTTTGATTACTTGACTTCCGGTTTTGGGCCCCTTTCGGTCGAAACGATAAACTTCAAACCCAATCAAGGCCCTCTAACTTTTTATGTCGATTACGAATTTGAAAACCTTTTGTTGCTATGTCTTGTAGTTTCTGACATCTGGATGTGATGAACGGACAACGGAAAATGATAGATGACAATTTTACCTATTGCCACCAATAATTTACAATATTGGAATACGACCTGAGATTAATTTATGTATACGAAAAAGTTGGTGAAATGTATTTCTTAAAAATTGGTACAATCTCGTAGATTTTTGTAAGGTACATGACTTTTCATGCGATCTTTGGTTCAAATCCCATTCAGGCACGGCATATTTTCATACTTTACAAAAAAAATCAAAATCATTCATCCTTCCCCGTCTGTATTAGCAGTAATTGCATAACAGTCGGACGTTAAATAAAAAAAAGACTTTCTACAGAAATTGTATTGAATATTATGTTTTTTTTATATCTGTCCCATAAATCATTTCCAAAAATTTTGAAAAAGGAAAGAGTTAAAGAGTATATTTTAGGGTGGTACTGTATTGTACCTGATACCTGACTGTTATACTAAATGCATGATACTAGTAACTTGAAAAGTAATATTCATGTTTTTTTAAATATGTATTAAGTAAATTTATTTTTAAATACAGTATGTTTAAATTAAATTTCATACAATTATGTATTTTTTTTATTTGTTGAGATGTACTGCTATTTTTTTTTAAACTACAGGTCTTAATGTATTGTTAATTTAATCAGCTATATAAACTAACATTTCAGTGTTTACGTTAAATTTGTTAATATTACATATTCATTTCCAGTTGTGTGAATTAAATATTTTCATAATAATTTAGTAATCGTAAAACATAATTTAGATATCTTCTGTTTGATTTCATTTGGTATATTGTTTCTTTTTGCCCATAACAGGCAGGTGGAGTGTTAAATTTTTGCACTCGATCTGGTAGTTTCAGGGCTACAAAAAATAGTTCTGTTTTTGATCACATGGTCAGCCAATTATATGACTGAAGCATTTAAGAACAGAAGAGGTAGAAGTGTAAAAGACACTTGTCAGAGTCATGAATTTTATTATATAGCTGGATTCTGTGGTGAATGAATTGATTGTGTCATTTGCAGGGTGGAAAGTAGATATGCTTTTCAGAGGGCCTGGCATGCTGATAAGATACTCTTTCAAGTCAGTGAGAAAGGCAATAGAAAACCATCCCTCCTCATTTTTACTTAGTAAAACCTCTAGAGGTTCAAACCAGCCTTTCGACCGTTGACCTAACAATAACACAGATGTGTATAGAATTTTAGTCTTCTTTTTCTAATAGTTGGTTTAATTATTTAATTATTCGCTTTTTTTTAACCGTTCTTCGTGTTCTGAAACCTGTACTGTCTGTCTACTATCTTGCAGAGGAACTTTCTTCAAAATTGCTCTGCTTCTCTTAGTCTTTCCGATCATTCTAAGAAACTCACTCACATACTGACATAGGTTTGATCACAATATTATAATTTCAGTGGTTATAATAATATGTAAATAAAAAATAAACAATATTATGTTCATCCTACATATGCTTATCATACCTCAGCAACTGTCATGGCTACATTAAAATGATGATTGGAAAAGTGTTTAATTTTAAATTTAAGAATTATTAAAATATATTACAAATTTTTATTGTTTACTAGCAATGTTTTTTCTTATTTAATTGTTTTAGGTTATTGATTTTGGATCCAGCTGCTATGAGTCACAAAGAGTGTATACATACATACAATCAAGGTTTTATAGAGCCCCAGAGGTCATACTTGGAGCTCGTTATGGGATGCCAATTGACATGTGGAGTCTAGGATGTATTCTAGCTGAACTTTTGACTGGTTTTCCACTTCTTCCAGGTTTGAGCAATATTTTTCATATACAGTATAGTTGCGGTAATTCATACATGTAAGATGTCCAACCTTTGCGGATTATCGATTTGTGCGGATTATCAATGTCTGCAATCTTAGATTTCGGCAATCAGATTACAAATACTATATACTGTAGGATAAAAATTTCAGATTCAACAAAATACGAGAACACAAAATTATAAATGACACCTTTGTTTGAAATCTGTTACAGTATTATTTTCATATAATTGTAAAACAAGTAATGGTAGCTTATGATTGCCAGTACTGTTACTCCATGGGAAAAATGTTATAGGATCTTTTTCAACTTTGAATCCAGCGGCAGTCTTTTTTCCCCCTTCTGAATTAAGGTTTCCCCAGGCAACATTTTCCAGTTCAATGCCGACTCATCTCGATTGCAAACTTGATTTGCTGTCAAAACTCGTTTTTCTACTTCATCCTAGAGTTTTGTTTTTAAGTCTATAAAATCGTCAGAATGACTAGAATTCTTTTCAGTGATAACAGTTTACAGTTTAATACCATATAGTCGTTTGAATTTGTCCAGCCACTCTAAATTGGCTTAAAAGTTGTCTTTTCGATCATTTCCTTTTAGAAAAATTTCACTTTTGGGTAAGAATGTCTCCACTGAGTATAGATTACTTGCTATTTCTTGCAAAAACCATGAGTATAAAGCCCGCTCGGCATCCGGTTTACCTGCTGCTTTCAATGTTTTTTTTTCAGTGGCCCACACTTCATTTATTAGACTTTTTAAAAGATTTTTTTCTAAATGGTAGAAAAGTAATTAAAAACATGATAATAAGTGATCGTTTGGATGGAGGTTTCGGTGTACTGGGGGTTCGGATTACTGCGACCAATACTATATTTAGAAACCAGGTAACACTTTATTTGATGATGTTTCAAAAACCAATCTAATGCAAGGGAAAACAGGGACGTGGATGCCTTTATACAAAATAATATCCTAGAACAAGTGCAAACATTGAAGTTTTTAGAAGTGTCACGATACAGAACTTTATCATGGGATTCTTATACTGTTCAAATCTGTGGTAAAATATCATTGGGGGTATTTGTATGAAAATAAATTGCCTGATTAAATGATAAAACATTGCTAATAGCAGCTTACTATGTTTTAATTTTATCTCATGTCATTTTAGTTCGGGTTATGCCTTGGTATGCCATATTAGTTTGGGATAATTCATCACAGAGTAACATGGAAAGAGTTTTTTAAAATTCAGAAAAAAGCTATTAGGTTTTTGGTGGGAGTCGACCATTTAGCCTCATGGAGATTATTATGTAAGGAGCTTCAATTGCTTACAGTTTCTTCTGTGTACATCTTTGAAGTGGTAGTGTACGTGAAGAATTTAAATGTCCACAACCACTACACAAGAAACAGAATTGATTACTATGTTGCTGATTGCACTACTAAATTGTTTGAACAAAACCCTACTTTTACAGGTAGAAAAATATATCAATAAATTGCCACAAACTTTAAACAGTTGTGGTAATTTAAGTTTGTTTGAAAAAAGCTAAAAATATACTTGATTGATGAAACATTTTACAGTGTACAAGAATTCCTTTCTGAATAGTTTTGGTTGAAAAATATTTATAAATTCTAATTAAACTTTGAGGTGAATTGTGTATTATTTGTTACATTAAGCAAGCAAGTTAGTAATGGTTTTAAATTATTGGTAAGTAATGAATTTTACTTATTGTTAAAATTATCGCAATCTAGACTTATCAGTTTATCTTGACATGCTCTTTTTGAGTCTCCAGGATCCACTTATAAATGAAAATATTACAGCCATTTTAGTGTAGTTGTTAGGAATAGAATTTTGAGAATTGGCTTTCTCAAACATGATTAATGAGAAATTAGTTCGTACCTACTTTCTGTTGAAAATTAATTAGTTATGTCATTGGTTTCTTATTATATTCATAATAATGTGAAACTTATCTCTAAGGTCTGTTTCGGGATCTGGGTAAATTAAATAATGAACACACTAAAGTTTAAAATTACAAGTATTTATTACTACTAAGAATTACAATTAAATAAGTGACTACAATTTACCAGTATATTACAATGAAATTACTTAATAAATAACAAACTAATTAGGCTATAATTAATTAATGTGGTAAATAACTTAACTAATTTAACCCTTTATATGGCAATACTACGGGGAAAAATATATATGTTGTAAAATATTACATTTTGCTGTACAGGGACTTGAATAATGTATTTCTAGTGCCAGAACAGTAAGATATTTCTGTTTTTATATATTAAGTATATTTACCAAGGAACATTTATTGAAATGGGATCACTTAATGTTTAGTGGTAAGAATGCTTATTAAAACAACTTGTACTATATAACCAAAAAATGTGTAGAATACCTTATCTTAACTTTTTATTAGCTATAAATGCTTGCTTTCCTGTAAAAAGTTTGAATTTTCTAAGCACTGTACAAAAGTAAAAACAAAACAACATGGTAGCGTACGCTGGTATTAATCATTACCACATTCCTGTAACTCACGAAGCAAATGGTCGCTGCACGTAATTTTAATATGTGGATAGCCTGCTTACCAGAGAACATCTATAAAACTATAAAAGCCAATAAGGTTCAACTGCATAGCTTATTCTTGAATAAACTCGACCTTATTGCCAGTGGTAAGTATACTGACCAAAGACCTATAAAGGGTTAACGTAAGACTACTTACAGAAATGATACAGAGTAAATAGATGTTAAACAATAGAGAGTAATTCAAAGTACGCAGGCCTATTCCTAACGTAACCGTTTGGAATAGGCACTACGCAATATACACTCGTGGAAGATAAATCAAATACTGACCCCCGATATCCTGCTGACGGCTTATGGATAAATACAGAGTGATTTTTTAGTCCTGTTATCCAATTGTTAATGTCTGGTAATATTTTTCTAAAAAAAATAAATTTTGTTTTGTGACACTAAGTTGGTAGCCCTACTCAACCAGTATGGATATGGCAGTGTAAGTTGATTCTCCTTGAGCTGTGTAAAATTTTGTGCCATTTCCGGTCGTGCTACGAACAGAATGTCTTTTATCCTAAAACAATCTCTTGTTTAAATCTGGAGGCCGAAGCTCTAGAACTAATCGTATGTGATACGGATACAATTTCAATTTTTTAGCAGCTTTCTGAGCACTCGAACATGACAAATCAACATGCGAGGAAAGTTTTTGTAAACTTTTCCATGGAGAATTGAGCAATCTTGTTTTCACATTCTCTTAACGTCATCTGTCAAGAGAGTTGGTCGACCACTACGTTTTCTGCTGCAAACAATACCTGCCTCTAAAAATCAGTTAGTTAGCCTAGAAATTGACTAGAATAGAGTGGAGGAACACCAAAAAATTTAATTTGAAATGATTCTTTTACACTCGCACACGATTTTGTAGCAAAATATTGTTCAAGAATGAAAACCTGTTGTTCTAGGGTAAAAGACATTCTGTTCATAACACAACTGGAAACTGCACAAAATTTTACGCAACTCAAGGAGAATCAACTCAAACTGTCGTATCTATACCGGTTGAGTAGGGCTACCAACTTTGTGTCACAAAACAAAATATCCCTTTCTTAGAAAAAAATTACCAGACATTAACAATTGGGTAACAGGACTAAAAAAATCACCCGGTATTAACAACTGTAAACAATAATTAGGATTGAATAGAAGGTGTTATAAAAAGGCAAATTTATCTATATAGGTAACCACCCGACTCTCACAATACCGAGTGACAACAAAAGCCAGGTCTACCTTTACTATAAAAGACCATGTGTATTACACATAATATTTCTTAACTTGTTCTCAGAAAACACTATTTATTGCTTTATTACCCTATTACTACACTGTTACTCTATTACTCTTATTATTTATTTATTTATGTATTTATTTATTTATAAATTCTCAGTCCTCCTAGAAAACTCTTGAATACTCTTTCCTTTATGATATTGTCATAATAATTTTATTAAATATAAAATAGGGGATGATTAACCTTTCATTGGCTCTCAACTAAACTGAGTGATATCCGTAAGTGTCACCAGTAGTATATTTTTTTATAAAAAAGAGAACATTATAAATTTCACCAACCTTTTTGGTCTCCTTGATCCTTATGATCTACTTAATTTGTTTCGGTGGATCCACCATCATCAGAGTACATAAAATATATGAAACCTAAGAAATTTTTAAAACCTGCAGATGGTGTTGTATCTTCAGTCTTCTGTTTAAAACAGTTTCATATAGATGACTGAAGATGCAACATTTTCTGTAGGTTTTAAATTTTTTTAAAGTTTCATATGATATTTTATAATAATTGTAATACTAATAAGAATCAAAGCAGCTGTAAAGGTTAAGAAATTTATAATATTCATGCAACAGAATTGATTTCAAGCTGCTAGATGCATCATAAACAGTAATGAGAATGTAAAAAATGAAAAATTCCTTTCATGAGACGATGCGTCTCATAGCTGTTGGCAATTTTTAAAAAGGCTTTTAGCTTTGACTTATGGCAAAAACCATTAGTGATTTCTGAACCTACTCTTTAAGAGGAATCGAACGACACTATTTTTGTTTCCGAATTCCCACTTAGATTTTTTGATTTCTGGTCGAAATTGGAACTTCAAACCCTAGAGGAATCGATTGACATTTTTATTCCCAAATCCAATTTTGATTTCGTGACTTCTCCAAAATTTCCAGTTTTGGACCACTTCCATTGGAAACTGGAACTTCAAACCGAATCCAGGCCCACTAACTTTTTGTGTAGATTACAAATCCAAAAACAGTTTTGTTGCTATCTTGTGTAGTTTCTGACATCTGGGTGTAATGGATGAACGGACAAAGGATAGTGATAGATAAAAATTTTGAAATTGCTACTAATAATCTAATAAGAGAAAGGAGACTATATTAGTTAATTGTTAACTATTTAACTTATAATGGATTGAGTGAATTGCAAGAAATATCTAATGAAAACAAATTAGTCACAGCACATCTGGAACAAATGGCCTATTGCTAAACAGTTCTCTGTTTATAAATACAGGGCCTTCTTCGGGGTTACGAAAATTCAGTACAAAAAACTATTTCATTATTTAAATGAAAGTTGTACGGGCCAATGCAGGGACGCAAACAGTTATTTTTAAACATCTATAAATGTTCAATGTGTGCTCCTTTGGTGACGTGGCACATATCAACACGAAAGTCTATGTCTTGCCAAACACATTCTGACAAGTCCCTTTTGATAGAGTTGGTTGCATTGATTATGCGATCCTTCAGCTCAGTGATATCGTTTGGCAGTGGTGGGATAAACACATTGTCTTTCACATAACCCCAGAGAAAGAAGTCACATGGCGTGAGGTCTGGTGATCTTGGTGGCCACAGCATAATGTGTTGGTCTTCTTCAGATGCGCGTTCGGTCCAGCGCCGACGTGTTTTATCTTCGGAATTCCTAACTCTGTCTGCAGACGCAGTCGATTTTGACGGGCTGCGAATAAAACTTGGCACGCACATGTTCGATATTGGCATCTGAGGTTGATGGACAACCAGTTGATGCTTTGATGAACTTTGACACATGAAATTCTAACACACAAAACGACTTCTCGCTTTCCGTGGGAGCCATTTTCTCTACTGTCTATGCCTAGTGGGCAAACGGTTAACTAACTGCTCAGAATATATGGAAAAAACTATCTGAAGTGCTCTTTCGTATAGTACTTGTTTCATTCTTATAAGTGAAATACTTTTTTTTGTACTGAATTTTTGTAACCCTGAAGTACATTGTGAGACGTACTTTACAATAGCAGGACTTACGCAAACAAGGAAAATTGTACAAATGTAATTCCCTGTTTCATTCTGTTGAAAATATGTATCTAATAAAATAATAATATATGTTGTTTATTTGGTATCTGATAATAATATGTTGAATAATGTATCATTTTACAAAGTTTGATGCAAAAGTTATTAATCTACAGCTTGCTAAAGTTTGAACTGCATCTTGCAAGATATCTTTTTCCAGTGTACAGTATAAATCTCATTGATGTCTGTGAAAGGGTTAAAGACTACTGTTTTGCTACATTACAAAAAGGTAATGTAGTAAATTAAATATAAATTTTGGTAAGATGAAGTAGCTTGATGAGTTGTTATATGTAGTAATGACATGTTTTGTTGTGTTTGTGTGTGTGTAGGAGAAGATGAAGCTGATCAACTTGCTTGCATAATAGAGCTTCTTGGTATGCCACCTCAAAAACTTCTTGATGCTTCTAAGCGAGCAAAGAACTTTATTAGTTCTAAAGGGTACCCGAGGTATTGTACAGCGACAACGCATCCTGATGGTTCAACGGTGCTTACTGGGGGTGTTTCAAGAAGAGGGAAACCGCGGGGTCCTCCAGGGTCCAAAGAACTTTATCGTGCACTTAAGGGTTGTGATGATCCACTTTTTTTAGACTTTATAAGACGGTGTCTTGAGTGGGACCCAGATCAGAGAATGACTCCACAGGCAGCTCTGCGACATGCCTGGCTGCGTAGAAGACTTCCACGACCTCCTGCTAACAATGATTCTGCTTCTTCAGTAGTAATGAGAACTCCTGCGCAAGTACGTAATAACAATACAATCGCCTCCACAAACAAACTGAGGGTTCAATTGTCTGATGATCGGGCCAGTACGATGCATTCCCGCCCCTCTCAATTCTTATCGAGTAAATTACCCCAGCTCCCAACAAATACAGTACCATTAACGTAGCCACCATACGGTGAGTTGTAAATCGTAATTTATGCCTTAGTGTGATAATTACTTGTACATTATGATGCAGTGATCTCGTCTTCATCTGACATTCAACTAAGTTACTGTATTTACCTGTTTGAATTTTATGTGAATTTTGTAATTTTTTAAATTCTAAAGTCGTGCTGATCGATTACCAATTAGTCTCTCATTTTGTATTTTTAACGACTCAAGAGTCCAATTTGTAAGTTGTTGTAAGATTTAAAAATTTGTTAGTACTTGTCGGTTAAGATATTCAGCTGCAGTAACACTCTCTCATGTATTATGTATATAGCAAATTTTGAAATATCAGCGGTTTATTATCAATTATAAAGTTAGTTTACATATTTACGTCGAACTGAACCGAATGTTAGTGTGTTTAATAGGTTATATGTAGCCGTAACTGTGCATAATATTACAGTCGTATCGTACGTAAAGTACTAAAAGTATGTACCATTATATAGGGCCATCAGTTAAGTTACGCATTTGTTAAACACGTATCTGATCGTATAAGGTTCCTTTCCTTTTGCTTTTAACTGAGCGTGGGCTTAATTTAATGATTTGTAACATTGTCGTTTAATTGCTTTCCTTGTAAAATACCAATACTACTGAATATATTGATAGCCTACTATATAAATATATATATATATATCGAATCATATAAAATAATGTCAGTATTGTTTGTGGTAATTTTAAGCTGGCATTTTTTTATGCATTTGTTTGTTATTTTGAATTCAATGTTTGTAAATGGTATAGTGTAACTGTTGTGATCGAAGCTATTATGTAATTTTTAACTATCTGACGATTAAATGAATGTTTTAATTATTAAAGAGTCTTGTACGTCGGTTAATTAATTAGTGTTATGCATTTATAATTTTAGAAATCGCTTATCGTTTGTGAAATGTATGTTAGAAATTGTTTTCCGATTTTGTACTAAGTCTGTACTCAAAAGTTATCGATGTTGGTTATTGTCAAAAGAGGTAACCATTTTTGTACGTACTGGTTTGATTCAATTTGATTTACAGTTTAGAACGTTTAACCTAATTTAATTAACTCTAAAAGCAGTTTTTGTTTCAGTTCAGTTCCATTCTGCCGTTTCGTCCAAATAAAATTTTAAAACATAATAAAAATGTATAATAAATTTAACAATTTGAGACCAAATTTATTAGTTTTACTATGTACAAAAAAATTAGAATTTAAATTGATACATTATAATGATCTTGATTAACAATATTGGTAAAAAAACTGATTTATTAGTGAAATTATATAGTAGTTACTTATTCATAATATTTACGATAGTCTGAGTTTTGAATTCTTTGTGAAATATTTTATAGTTTAATTATCACAAAATTTGAAAGTATGTATCTTGCATCAAATCTGTGGCATTTATTCTCTTACAAATCCAGATGGTATTTTAATGTGGATTTTCAAATAATGTATCACCTCAAGTATTCATTATAATATTTAATTAAATTGTCCACCATCTCGTCTAAAATACCTATCAAGTTTTAATAATACTCAATCAGGCTATGAAACATTTCAAAAAATTGTATGATATTTAAACTCTTGTGAAAAAAATATTTTTTGCAAAATTTTCATAATTTTTATCATAACATTTTAACAGTATTATTGTCATTATTATAAACTTTGATGCTTGCCTTAATATTCATCACAAAAACTCACTGTACAAAAAAAGTACCATTGTCAAATAAAAGAGCTTAAAATATTTTTAATTTTTATTGATTTTTCTTAATTTGTGATATAGATTTGTTGTAACATATATACTAAATATAGATTATAAAACATGTATTATGACAGCAAGTGCAATATTCATAAAATTTAATTTAGAAACAATATTAATATCACGTAAAATGTTAATTAATTTTTTATACTTTTCAAATTTTAACGTATAAAAAATCTGTACTAATATTTTAAACTCACTGTACAAAAGTACCATCTAAAGCGTGTTTTTTGTGCTGGCTAATTTCCAAAACTACTCAACAGATTTTCATGGAATTTTGACAGCATATATGTATTTATATTCACAACATTTTATTTTTAAATTTTCAAAAATGATAACCCTAAGGGCCCTAATGAAGATTTTCATAAATATGTATGTTTGTATGTATATGTGAGTATGTATTGCTGTTGAAGTAGATGAAGGGGTTTGATGTTTTTGAGAGATGCACGCGGGGGAGTTATCAAAATGTCATTTTGTGTGTATGTGCGTGCGTGTGTGTGTGTGTACTATTGTTGAAGGCAGTACGTATAAAGACTAACGAGAGATGTATGCGGAGGAATTTATCAAAACGTGTGTGAGTGTGTGTACGTTGGAGTGTGCAGTCGATCTAGCAGCTACCCAATTTCTGTTACGTTTATTAAAAAAAAACTTTTTAATTGATTACGCATGTTTCGTGTGCGAAACCGCGCAGGGCATGCTAGTGAATATATATTTGGTTTATAACTTGTATTTTAAGATTATGGTATCATTTGTGGCCTTTATTAAAGACAAGAGTTAAGGTTTGTTTTATTCAGTATATGATTATTCCTACGCTTATTTTAAATGTAATTTGACTCCATCTCGACCAATTGATTCACGATTAATTTTCTTGCTGTTGTTTGTACTGTAACGATATCTAGTAGTTGTCAAGTTTGTGTTTCAACTTGTCCTTATTGGTTTTTCTTTCTGATCAGTTCTATTGATTCCACGTGTGCATTAAATTTTGTATTTAGATATCTTTTATAGAAATGGATCATTTCAAAAGCATCATCGTGATTTAAGTTTTAAAACACATCAAAGGCAAGTACATACAACTTGTATATTATGAATCAGATGCTGAAAAGCGTGGAAGTAAATTACTATACTATTTGTCATATCGTTGAGAGTTTGAAGATCGATGGGGTTAGCCACAGTGTTGCTGGATTACATTTTCTGTGTGGTATTTTTAACCCTTTGCAAGCTTTTGTTCCTTATATCTGCTTGTATAAATTAGGCCGGCCCGTGGTGTAGTGGTCAGCGCAACTGGCTACTATGCCGGGGTCCTGGGTTCGATTCCCGGTCAGGTCTGGCATTTTTTCATCTATAAATCACCACATACCTACGCACAAGCCCAAGGCTTATGTAGGCATCATCACTCAATAAAAAAAAAGATCCTATAACATTAAAAAATACTCATGAAACAGTTAACAGATGTCGTTCATGGTATTACTTTACTTTAGGATTCAGTGTTAGTGTACCCGTGTATTTACAACAAAATGACCTTGTTCTTCTCATAAATGTACCATGCTGCATTGTAAGGTTATGTAGACTTTGTTTGAAAATGGCTTGTGTAAGTTTCCATTTTGTAGTTATTATTATTTTTGTTTTTATTAATTTTTCGACTATACTACAAATATGTTGTTAAATAGTTAAATTTTGTGTAAAGCGTATTTAATCATTAAATATAAGCAACATTTGTTGAGTATCACTGAAGTTTAGGTTCCTACCAATTACCAATGTAAAATAAGAAAGTAAATTTTTGTAAAACTTAAATTTTTTTATCAATACTAGAGGTATAAGAATTCAATTTATGAAATAAAGAACGTTTCATTTTTGACCAAAATATTAAGCTCTGGTTATTACTAGGTTATGTGCAGACTAGCTTGCAAAAGGTTGAGATTACCTAACTTACAGAAGCACGTTAAAACAACAGTTTATGTCTATAAACACAATTTATTTTATGATTTATTATAGTTTTACTTTGAACTACATTTCATTAAAGTTTACTTTGTCTACATCTTTTGTGCCAGTATAGTAATAGGGTACTTACAGTACTTATATTGTATTGATAAGTACTGTAAGTATCCTATTACTATATCTATCCTATTACTATATGTAATGTAAGGTTATTACATTACTTTTACTTAACGTCATTACATGGCAATGCTGAAAAATGAGGGGCAAACTGGAGCTTTTAGTTACAGAAATGTAATAGAAATACAATACAAGATTGCAATAAACGTAACTCATTTTTTAAATTATCAGAATCAATTTTAGACTTATTTTTTAATTAATCTATCCGTGGTTCAGCCAGTTAAATCAATTTACACGTATAACCAAAGTTTCAGAATTTAAGGTATTTTTATAAACACCAAAAACATTTTATTAGAAAAAATGAAATGTTTTATCAGTTGTGTATTTGAAAAAAATTTAAATCCAAAAATCCCTTTCAAAAGACGGTCATTATGAGACAGTTTCATGGCTGGTGGCAATTTTTAAAAACGCTTACCTTTGACCTTTGGCAAAACTGTTAGTGGTTTCTATATCTAGTCTTTAAGAGGATTCGAATGACGGAATTTTTGTTTCCAAATTCCAACTTTGATTTCTTAACTTCCGTAATTGGGCCACTTGTGGTCGAAACCGAATCTAGGCTAAACTTTTTGTGTAGATTACAAATCCGAAAACCATTTGTTGCTATCTCTTGTAGTTTCTGACGACTGGGTGTCACCAACAGACTGCGGAAAATGATTTTGTGACAATTTTCGCCACCAATCTTTTGGTGGGTTCAAGAATTTTATTCTCCAGTTTTTTATTTTAAAGTTAATTTAACATTTTGGTTTTTATTAATATTGTTTAAATGCCCGATTTTGAAACATACATGGTATTAAAAAACAAATGATAATTGCACTTCCTGTCTTAAATAAAATAATTTAATTGAAATTATATTATAAATGGCTACAAATTGTGTCTTTCATTTATGTAATTCGGTTTTAGTAGGCGATGTTATTGTAAATACTGTGTCTGCTTTTAGGGTTAAGAATATTGGTTATGTTATTTATGCTATTAACAATGTGTTCTGCTATACACTGCTGCCCTATTTATTTTATTTTTTTGTATTTTAATTAGTTTTTAGGATTTATTTGCGGTAAATAACTGCATCGCTCATTTTTTGTGTTAAGATAATTTTAGTGAATTCCTGTTTTTTTGTTCTTTTTTTTAAGTATTGTTTGTGACGTATGCAGGTTTACGTTGTGTATATGATTTATTTTTAAGTGATTTAGTATAATTATTTTTTTTATTATTTTTGTTGTGTTCATTATTGTAAGTGAGCATTGACTACGTAATGTACACATTTTATAAAAGCGTTTGTAAATAATTGACAGACTGCGGGTAATATTTGAATTGTCTATCATGTCATTCATTTTCTTGGCTTAATATTTACATTGTTTGAGTAGATTACTTTCAGAATATGTACTGATTGATTTAAAATTTTAAAACCTAGTGTTTTAAGTTTTTAGTAATCCCTTGCCGTTCGCGAGGGTTACTTACCATGAACTTACAAACCAAACCTACATGAGATAGGGGATATGGTTTCAAAATAAAAAAATTTTATAATTTCAATACACAAAATTAACTTACAAAAGAACTCTGGTAGAATTTTGATAAAAAAAAATTACTGACAGAACGCACAAGTCAGTCAGTAATGCTACTCGTGCCATCTTACAGAATAAAATTGTAAAATAAATTCTGTACTTTCTCTCAAATTAAAATAGAGCTGAGAGGCATAATTTTTTCGTTGTATCCTTAATTCAAAAATTCAAAGCGTTTTCATTTTTTTCATTGGTATAATCACGACTAAATCTTCGCACTGAAATCTTTAGCCATCTCAAATTATTTGAGAAGTTAAATTTTTAAAATTAAAAAATTGTAACTTCATGTTTTAGTTTTTTTTCAGTACACATGAACATTTTTCGGTTTGAAAACGTAGATATAGGTAATAAAATATAAAATCCACTTATTATCTGTAATTTGAAACTAGAAAACAAATTTATTTTTACAGTAGCCTGCCATCAGTCATGGTGTGAAGAGAGTTACAATTGTATGAAATATATAACTGACCTTGTTATGGACAAGTACCATTGCATTGACATTATTTTTAAAGTAAATACAGTTTCTTTACAATTATTTTTACTTTAGTGCGGGGTACTACAGGTTTCTCCATGTCCTGCATCCTACAGTTCATCGTCTTCTTTCTTCCCAGTCACCCTCTTTGAGATTCCTTGCTACTGTAGCGTCTTTGACTCCCTGCATCTATATTTTCCGAGGACAACCTCCTACTAGTCGACTAGTTGATTTTCTGGACAGAAAATCAACTCTCTTTGGGCTCATCCGTCCACTGCCATTGTTTGAACTCGCCCATCCCATACCATACCTTTTGTCTGTTATTGTATCCTAAGAACTGGTCCATTGGGTTGGAAAGGCGAATCTTAAAGACTGAAGACTTATTTAATAAAAATAAGACACTTTAATGTCAACGACTTACTTTTAGACTTATACGTATGTACAAGTTCAACAAATGAGCTTTATAGAAATAGTAACTAGAGACTATATGTATAACTTGCTGCGTTGTCTTCATTTCTCACATGCTCTGGATATTCTCACCTTGTATGATCTTTGGAATTAGTCCATCTTTAAGGCCTCTAACCTTTGTTTATTTATAGAGCTTGTTTGCTAGCCGTCCACATTATATGTAGTTACAAAATACAATGCAGATGTAGCCTCCAACTTTTTCGTTCTCATCTGTATTCTATCTGACCAGAACATAGCAGTTAGTCTTTGAAAATCATCTTTACTCTAATTCATAATGTTCCTGATATCCCACTCATTCATTCCTTCAGATAAAAAAATTGACCCAAGCAAATTGATTTAGAAAGTATTTTTCAATACTTCTTCATTTGTACTCTTCTTAACAGTATTTTAAATATTAATTCTTCATGGTTGCTTTTTTAACAGTATTTTTAAGATTCATCATGACTACCATTTTCTTGGTCACTTAATTTTTTAATGTAAAATTTTTTTTTATCTCCGTTTAATTTCTCAATTTTTTTAAAATAAAAAAAAAATATAAATAAAGCTGAAAAAGTATAAAAAAATAAGTATAATTATTAAAAAACACATTTAAAAATGAATGTAGAGCAGTGATCGTCAAGTAAATTTGATCAAGGTCAGTTTAAAATTTCGATGAGACCGCCACGGTCCGGTCAACTTTTTACTTAAGCTTACCTTGCTGACTGTAACAATTTAAAAATGGCAATTATGCTAAATCCTAATACTAATTTTAATTCCGAAAAAATTTGAGCAATAAATGTAACAACAGTTTCAAACTATTGTAGCCATGTGTATAAAAGTAGTAGTTTTTTTTAACATTTCCAGTGAGCATCAACTATCTTCAGAGAAACCTGGGGTATTTGTTGTGTGGACATCACCAGTTGGTCGCAGCCTAAACTTAAAAAAATTTCACATCACAAAATAAAATCTGCGTACAAAACAATTATTCTCTACAGCTCAGGGTCTGCAAAAAATGGGTCAGTGTTCCACCAATTGGTGACTATTGATATAAAGTATTAAATTACCATCATCTAAGGAAACAAACATTTGCTTTACTGACACTCAAGGGTCCTGCTAGGCCAACCATCTATCCCTATCAACTGTGATGAGTTATATTCGATACCATTAATAATGTTATGCATTGAAAATATTTTACATAATGGTAATAAAGTCTATAGAAAAAACAATATTACTTTTTAGAGTAGTATTATTTAAATAAAGTAGAATTTCTGAAAGTAATTAACCCTGCTGAATGTATTTAAGTATTTAGGTTTTAAACTCTCTTTTGGTATAGGAAAAAACCAGATTTTACAGTTACTCGATACAAATTACAAAAAAAACTTGTGGTCATTGCCTTTTTATATGTGGATAGTATTTATACTTTGTTTTGTACAAAAAAGAGAGAAAAAAATTGACTCTGGTTGTCGCATTAATTGATGGTTTAGAAAATTTGATTTTGTTTCTATTGAATAACATTTAACTTGTATTAATCATTTTTCTGACAGTAAATCTGAGTCAGAAAGGAAATGAGATTTTGTATTGAATTTATTTCTAAATATTTTGTTCAAAAATTTATTACAACTGGTTTTGATTTTCTCCAATATTCTTTAACTTTTAATATAGATGATTTAAAAAAAAAGTTGAATTAGTTTAAAGACGTTAAAGAATGAAATTTAAAATTCTTTAACAGTGATAAATGTGAAGTGCGGTGAAGCTCGTGGGGGAAGCATGGTAAGGCTAAGTGGGGACTACAGTCTGCTGCTGGAAGGGAGCAGATATACCATGTGCTTCATTTATGTTTTTATTCATTTATGATTTCATTCATGATATTCATTTATGTTTTTTTGTTTATCTTGGTAAAAAAATGACCATTTTAAATTACTATGATTTAGACAAATTGGATTAATAATTTGTAAACAGAAGGTTTATCAGTCAATTTAAAGGAACAATTTTAATTCAAAACTATGTAGTCTGTTGAAATTTTTACAATACTTTACCTTATGTTTCTCTTATTTGTTACCAAAAGCTAACTATCCACTCAAGGCATTGACCATCAAACAGAATTTTGAATAAGCATGATGTTACCAAATGTAACATGATGTTTGAATAAGCATGATGATTTACTCTTTTCTGGTTTTAATATTTTTTCTTTTATTTAAATGTTAATTGAATATATATTTGTGACTGTTTAGTATTTAAGTTCAGGATATCTATGAGAAAATGCCATATTTTATGAATTGGTATACAAATAATAGTTTTCATGAGCAAATGTTCTGACAGGAGAAATGTTGTGTTTGTTGTTCTTAAATTAATGTTATCTAAATATATAGTCCGTGCTACCTGAAATTTAAAAAAAAACAGTAGAATGCCGATTATCCGAATTAACCTAAAGAAACTGGGATTCAGATAATTGGACAAATTAATGTATGCTAATATTATACATAACATTTACAGGATATCATTAATATTAAATTCAAAAAGTCAGATCATTTATTAAATAAAATTTTAATTATTACCATCTCTAAAGAATAATTATGTAATATAATATATATTAGCTTAAGATCAACAGAAAATGAAAAAGTAGTGTATAGGTGTACTCTAATGTAATAACAAAAAAGACAAATAATGTATATAGAAGGTCTGTATTGAAACCTTTCTTCAATGCTGATTTTCGCTTAGGCTCGGTTAGATCACGTAATCATTTTATGAACAAATACCCAACAATTGAGTACTTCATGATCTTTTATGAAATATCATTAGTGTACACATTTAAAACTAAGAAATGGAAACTAAATAAATTCATAAAAATTTAACTTTTTACTTTCTCTTGCCCTTTATGAATGTACAGGGAAGAAAGTATTGTTTTCTTGTCGATTTTTCTAAATCATGTTTTCACTGGAAATACAGTTTCAGGACTCCAGAACCCAACAAAGTTAAAACTTGGAACTTAAGTAGTACTAGAGGCTTGGCATGAATATTTTCATCAAAATTGGTCAACCAGAAGTAGTAGTTCATTCATGCAATTATTTCAAAAACGGCTTAAACGATTTAAAAAAAAATTACATCAACATTTTTTATCCTATAAAAGTTAGAGTATGTGCCCTGACTGGAAATTCTTGGGGAGGGCTGTGTTCTCATGGTAAAAATGGTTTTTTTAAGACTGATGCCTTAATATGTATTTTAGGGAAAAGTTTATAGATATAAAGTTGTAGACAATTACAAAACCTACAACTTTTATTCCAAACATTTTTTCTACAATGCTTAGTTTAGCGTCAATTAGTGATATTCTGTAGTTTGCTCATTAAATCTGTAAAAAGATGGGATATTTTAAGATTGCGGCCTTAGTATGCATTTTATGACAAAAGTACATAAATATAACTGAAGTTATAGAAAATTAAAAAATGTACAACTTTTATTTTACAAATGTTTCCTGCAGAGCCTAGTTTAGCGTCAATTCATAATTTTTTTCCTATTTTTAAGTCCTACAGAGGTTGGTTTTCATTTTACATCATTCAATCATGATAAAATATTTAGGTTAAATGTTTTTCATTTTACATTGTTTTGCTTACTCATGATTAATCATAGGTTATATTTTTCAGTATTTACATTGGCAAGAGAAAGCCGCGTGAGTGTTTCACACCAGATTTTTTTTTAAAAACTATTTGGATAATTGGTGTTCTACTGTAGGTGAACAAGTGGGAGCAAAAGTTATGTAGGATATAGTTTGTATGAATTTTTTTGTATACTTTTTTCAAATTTTGGCATCTTATTGATTGGATATCCTGTATATTTTATTTCTATGATCTGATTATTTTTTAAGTAAAGTTATAATTATTGATTATAGTCATATTCATATACCTTGACAGTAATTTTAACTGAAAAGAGCTTCTTAATTCATATTTTAGGGGTATTGGATTATTCCTCGCTATTAACACATTATTTTATATTGTAGGTTTAATTTACCGACCTAAACATCTGGAGTATCCAAGATATTTTACTGTCAAGTGAACTGAATATAACTAGTAATCTTTCTTTTTAAATCTTATATTTATGTAATTTATGTAGGAATCTGATTGTGATGGCTTTAATACAAACTGACGGTGACAAAACAGGTTTTTTACAGTTTTCCAAAAACATAATGTAATTTGAATTAATTAATTACATTATTAATAACATCACCTATTATCATAAGTTAGTAATTAAATATTGTGCAGAAATTATTTTCAATTTATTAATTATTTGTTCTTAAATTGATACAGCTGTGCAAAATCAGAATAATATAGAAAATACTGTTAATATAGTAAATTAATTTGTTAAACAGTGACAATTATTCCCACTGGCCTAGTAAATATGAGATATAAATAAAAATGTATATAGTAAATTTACATTATTTTGTTTAAATGCATACAGTAATACTTTTTTTGCTTGATATTATTTTATTGTAAAAATCATGCAATTCATTAGGATGAAATCTGTTGAAGTTTTCCCAGTTGAAAGAATGCATCTTTAATGGTATGAAGGATGTAGTGATGTTTTCAAAAAAAATTATCTAAAGATTTATTAAAGGGAGTTGAACGACTGTTATCTTATCAATTTTAAATTTTACATTTTTGACACCCATTTTCTCTAAAACTGTAAGATACAGAACAATGTGATTTTATAGCTGAGTTAAGTTATATGTTATGATTCTACTGAAACAGAATTATAGTTGTATTTTAGAAAATACATCTAAAAAATTTATTGGTGGACCATTTTTTACTATTTTTATTTTGCAAACAAAAACACTTAAAAATAAAAATGACTGTCTGATTAATGTAATTCTGCTTCAGTAATGTATTCTTATTTTCAATAAAAAACTGGTAAATATTTGACTGGTATCTCAAATGGTTTTAGAGAAAATGAGTCTTATGGTATAAAAAACTGAATTTTCAGAGAACTAAAAAAAACTGCAATGTTGAAGTACAGTAACAACACTACAAGTTTAAAGTATAACCTAAAAAAAGTAGTGTATGAAATGTTAAGTAATTTCACATTCTAATTAGGAATAAATCAATGAACGATTAAAAAATAGAGTTAAATAATCGAAGTAAATGTTGTGAATGTATAGGAAACATTCTACTCAATTTTTCAGAGTAACAAAATTTTCAATATTTTTTCTATAGGGAAAAATTATTTGTTTTATTAAGTATTGGTATCAAATTGTTCAAAACATCGAATATTTTCATTCAACTCCTTTTAATAAATTTTCCGTGTTCACTGGTTATTATATAAACTCTTCTGGAATCTGAGACCAATTATTTTAAAATCGTTATTACCTTGAAATCTATTGTAGCAACAACAAAAATATGATGTCAAATCAGTGGACCAAAATACGGGACGCCTATAGCTTCGGGAAAAATACAATGTAGCAGACGTTATTTTAATAAATAGGTTTCCTGCAAAAATGAAAATCGTAATTAGATCATATAAATTTTATACTGGTATGGAAATTATTTAATTTCTTTTTTGTTATGTATTCAATTCTACTGAGGTCATGTAAATTTAAGTATTACTGTATTTAGTTAATATTTGCATGATTATTAAGGTAGTGGCCTGATCATACAAATACTTGCCATTTATTTTCTGGTTTTGATGTAATATTTGTAATAATTTATTGAAACTTCTGTTCTTACTCATTTCACACCAGTTCATGTGAAATAATATTGATTTTTTTCTGTTGCATAATAATATTAGGAACCATGTTGATTTAGTGCATAATGTAGAGTATTATTTATAATATTTTATGAACAGAGTTAGGTAATCATGATCTTCATTCAGGGATGACAATCAAGATTCGCTGGTCGAATCTGAGCTGCCTAAATTATTATTTTATTATGTTAGCGTTTGTAAGGTTTCTTCATCAAATCTATTCTTGTATTGCCCATAATCCTTTTTGCTGTACATTGAACTCTTATATCAGTGTAACTATCATCTGGTTTTCATTGCCTTACGGAACTCTTGTATTTAAAACAAAGTTAAATGTTACTGTCTTAGCATTTATTGGTCGTTGATGTAAAGAATGCGAGGCGGTCTGTTCTAGATTTCCGCTACAGATCTTTCAGAAAACATTTACTTATAAAAAATTTCTCAACTTGCTTTCAAATCATATATAATAAAGCATTTACAAACTGATAATGTAAATAAATATATTTTCTGAACTACAAATGATTACATAAAAATATACATAGAATGATACGACACTCATCGATTACCTGGCATGGTTTTTTTTGGGATTAAGCACTCATAAGGACTCGAGTTGCTGTCAAGTGAAAATGTCAGTAGTTTGGCTAAGGTCAACCAGTTTCACTCACTCGCTGCTTCGCATTCTTTGCATTGGCGACTAATAATTACCACTTTAAAAACTAACAATTTAAATTTCATGTCTATTGTGTAATTTCAAAAATATTATACAGTCAACATTTTTTTGAACCTATGAACAAATGTTCAAATTTCTCTTCAGACTAGTGTGGACTTCTGTCCATCTGATTTAAAGTATCCAAATTCAATTAGTGATTTATCTCAAGGCTCGTAAATTGGAATCCAGATTTATGATAGTAAAGGTCTTTCTATTATAACAATTTGTATTGCTTTTTTAGAAACTGTCAATGAATTTTTTTTGTAGTTATGGTGTAATTAATTTATTTGGAAGGGCATTTGGTACAGTTTTTATCTGCATAGAAATTGATTTTTTATGCTTACTTGGAAATGCTATGAGAATTGAGTGGAGTATATTTCTGCCCTTTGTTTTCTTTTAATGCATGTGTGAAACTCTTTGCCACTGGTCTGGCTGCATTATCCTCAGTGTGCATAATAATCGGATGTAAGAAAAACTGGTCTTGCAGGTACATTGATTCTATTGTGGATGTAGATAATTTAATGAGTGTGGTTATAATTTTTATTCTCATCCTCCAGGAATGCAACTTGAGTTTAGCTGTTGGAACTTTGTTGAGTCGGTTCTGTAAAGAATACTAGCTGGTTTTCTGTAAAATATTCTGATACTAGAAAACGGGAAATTTTGAAGTAACTCCAAAAAATATAAGAAAAATTAATTCACTGATTTTATTGTTGTAAATATCAAATAAATTTCATGCCATTAAATGTTCTAACAAAAAAATTTAATTTTTGAAATTAGTGTCCATTAGATGATGAACATTCAAATGTATGGATTTCTGGAAGCGAACGCTGAGATTTTTATGGCACTTTGAAACATTTCCATGGGAATTGTAACAATTTTTTTCAAATCCTTGTTTTCAATTTAACGATTGTTGCTGGGCGTGTGTTGCACACTTTGTATCACTATGAAGTATTTGGTGGACGGTTGTTTAGTTTAGGTTCAATGCTGCTGCTTGTTTCCTTGCAGATTGTTGTAGGCTCTTTACAATCGATGCCCGAACTGCTTCAGTGTTTTCTGAGTACGTTAACTCCCTAGTGGTTTCTTTCTTAGAGCTGAACCCATCTCCTCGAAATTTATAACCCATGTGTTGATGGCATGGCAAGTTGGAATATGAGCGTGATGTTCTAAATTATAATTACATCGAAATTCCTGTTGAGCAGCAGTCGCAATGTCACCATTATTGTAAAATGATATTAAAGCAAATGCTCGTTGTGAACTGACCCACTGGTCCATGGTTACTAAATGGCAGATAATTCTATACTAAAGGATACCATTCTCATCTATCTACCAATTCCTCAGGGGTGCCTCTACAACATTCAAAATTTCCCATTTCCCTGTGCCATCCTATCTTAAGAATGACAAATTTCTTTAGGTTTTTCAGGTTGTTAATTCTAGAAATAGAAGACTTCTATTTGAGTGAGTTATACGTGAGTATTGAGTTGTATGGTTGCCACTGGGTTTTGTTTTACTGCTTCAAAGATTTTTTGCAGTGTCTTGATAAAATTTATGCAATGACTAGTATTTCACTTCCCTTTTGTTTAATGTATATTTTATTAATGATTTCTGATGTGCTTCCCCGTGTTCCAGCTAGTCATTTTAACAGTCCTTTCATGCTTTTTATTTTCTCTTTTACATTCTTGGTGTATTTTTTCAAGCTAATTTTGTTGTCCCTAATGAATCAAAGGCTCTCCGTACAGGTATTTTTTTAATTGGTGAGCTTTGACATTATCTGTCTGGTAATCTATTGTGTCAAGGAAAATGTGCTTATTTCTAATTTTTGTTGTTACTCTGTGTTTTCAAATTGCTTTTTGTTTTTCACTATTTTTGTGTCTTCATGTTGTTTGATTTGAGACAATAATAGTTTCTATTTTTTATGTTGACTTCTTGGGATAGTTGTTTTTTCTACTGTTTTCACTGTTAGGTAGAAGTCTTTCGGATGCATTTGAGACAATGCAGAAGTATCAAGTTTGGTTAAAACAGTTTCTACTCTGTTGTAAATACTTTCCTGAAGTTTCATCCCATCTGTTTATCGTTTGACTTTATTCTTCAATTGTCAATTGTGTAAGGAATGGTATTCTGTAACTGTTTCCTAGTTCTTCTACAATTACTTGATGTGATGTTTCTGCCAAATCTAATTATTGAAGTATAAGGTCTTAATTAATTATATAGTCAGAGTAATTGTATTAAAATTCTGTGATCTTAATTTTTGTACATCAGTTTAGTGGGTGTACTGTCCAGAAAATCTTAAATGGTTTGTAGTTGTAAACTCATGTTAGGAAGGCTACAATGATAACATCCATGATTAATGTAGCTGTAGTTGCTTTTGTGGGACTATCAAGTTTCTTATTATGTGGTCGACTTATACAGCAGAATTTTATTTCCTTTATTCTGATTCTAAGTACTTAACATGGATGCATCGTTCTCACTCATGTCTTTATTTTATTTAACTCCTATTATACTATTTTCTTCATTATGACATTTATTCTTTGAACTGTTTGTTTACTGTTGAATTCACATATTATTCTTTGTTTCTTTATATTTTAGATTTTCTGACAGGATGTTTTCTTATTCTTCACAGACTTCCTGATCTCTTTGCCTGTCAAGATCTTCAGTTCAGTCACTTTCTTCACTGAATGACCATCTGCATTCTATTGCATGATAAGAATTTTTGTTGGGTTATAGCCATAACAACAGCTGTTCTAATGCCTAACTTTTTCTATTTGGGATATTATACACTGCTATACTCATTTAACTACACTCTGGGAACACATACATATTTAGGAGTGCTATAGACACAACTGATATTTTTCCTCTACAAATTTGTACACTATGTATTTCTTGTTATCACATGTTCTTCTATATTATTTACAAACGTCAGGAAGTGTACCAAAAGATTGTATCCATCAATCATCAATTATCATTGTAAAGTATTGAACACTGTTGTACAGTTTACCTTTGTTGTGGTGATATTAAAAATTATACATAATCATTGTAATATTTTCAGAATTGTTAAAATAAAGCAGAATAGTGGCTTGATCATAGTTAATCACTCTGATTGCTTCATGTTTAACTGTTATATCCTGAATACTTGCTCATAATTGGCAGTTGGAGTGTTAAATTATTTGTACTCGATACGTTGGTTCCAGGGCTACAAAAAATAGTTCTGTTTCTTATCACGAAGTCAGCCAATTATATGACTGAACTATTTAAGAACAGAAGAGGTATAGGTGTAAAAGACACTAGTCAAGAGTTATCTCCTCTGAGAGTAATGAATTTTACTATACAGCCAGACCCTGTGGTGAATGAAGTGAAGGCGTCATTTGCAGGGTGGAAAGTGGGTGCTTTACGGAGGGTCTGGCATGCTGATAAGCATACTCTTTCAACTCAATGAGGAAGGCAATAGGAAACCACCTTACTCCTCGTTTTTACTTAGTAAAACCTGTAGAGGTACAAACCAGCCTTTCAGCTTTTAATTTTAAACAACATCCTGAATGTGTATATTACTCAGTTATACTTTGATGACAAGGTTATATGCATTGGAGATCACAAGATTACTAATTTTTTACCTTGTAGCACAGCTTTTGAATTTTAAATTTGAGGAAACAAAACCTCTATTGCTATTATTAGGCATTCCACGTTTTAATAATTTCATTTTGTAATAATGGTTAGATCATTTAATTGTGCGTTATTTTAATAATTATGAACAACTATGAGTTCATGGGAGTGTAACATGTTGGGACTTATGAATAAAACAGAGCTTATACATTCGTTGCATTTTATTTTTGAGCACATACTTCAATATTTATGAAAAAAAAAATTTAAGTCATGCTCAGTAGCATCTACTCAGAAAAAATGTTTTTACATTTTTATATGTAAATGAAATTGTGCAAAAATTCATGGTTTTAAACGAATTCTTAACAATTGAAGCATACTTAATAGTAGATTCATGGTTAAATAAAAATGGTGGGAGATTTTATACAATTACATAAGAAAGCACATCTGAATCCCATTTTTTAGTTTAGATCTCTGGAATTACATCAGAGTCAATCAGAACAGCTGGAATAGAAAACAAAATGAAATATTATAATGTCGTGATTTTTTAAATGAAATAAACAGTAGTTTTCTGAAATTAAATTCAAACTGTGAAGGTTATTCACATGAATAAAAACAATATCACTTAATTTTAACTTCTGCTCAGGAGCGTTACATTTTGCTTCATGCTCATGTTCACAAACATTTGTTCCATTTTATTCATACGACCCATTAAACTTGTATATTCCAAAAAGATTACTATCTGTCAAAAGGAGTGTTCAAAACAAGGTTTGTGGATATAACTGAAAATTTTTGTGGTTGAAACCTCTGAAATTTAAAAACAATTATTTAGAGTTGGATCAACAATTTGGTCATTAGTGACTACTTTGGGTTATGGAATAGTGGGTTTGATCATGGGACCTTTACTTTGCATCGTAGCATACTAACCAATGGAGGCCGTTTGTGAAATATTTATGAGCTTAATTTTCTTAAATTTTTTTCTTAATTTGTTTTGTATGATTAGTGATTAAAAATGGGTTTTTATTGTGTGATAATATTTTAGTACATGTGATTAACAAGAAATTTTATTTCAGGATTATTGTCACAGATCTCTTCTGTATTGTATGGTGTGAAATGATTTGAAAATAATTTGTCTTACTTTTAAATTAAGCTGTAAAAGTATATATTTATAAAACATAATTTTCATTTTTAATGTATTTAGAAAAAAAGAAATTTTTAAATCATTTGATGTTTGTGATTGTATAGATTCTAATCGGTCATCTTTTGTATTTTTAATTACCAGCCTAATAATGTTGAAGCAATATATAATGCGCGTTCCGTGTATATTTTATTGTTATTATTAATTTTATTAATATTACAACATACATTTTTAAAACTAAATCTAGATTAATTGTATAAAATAAAGAAATTAAAAACATCTGTGTGGTTTTTACATGTAAAGTTAGCTAGACATTTAGATAAATAAATATTTAGAAAAGTAAACACTCAAAAAATAAATACATAATAAAACAGTTACTTAATATTTAAACTTTTAAGTAAAATGGATCTCTGTTACAAAAATGTGTATAATTGTTTGACACAATTTTTGCTATTTGTAAATTGTGTATCGTATTTGTATGTGTAAACGTTAAGGAATTTAATTAAATATCATTAGTAATTTTCATTTCTTTCTGATATTGTCTCGAATGAACATAATATAAAAATATCCCTTTTGTGAGACGATGTATCTCGTGGCTAATGGCAATTTTTAAAAAAGGTCTACCTTTGACTTATGGCAAAAACCAGTAGTGATTTCTGTATTTATTATTTAAGAGGAATTAAATGACACTATTTTCGTTTACAAATTCCAACTTTGATTTCTTAGTTTCCGGTTTTGGGCCACACAGGTCGAAACCGGAACAGGCCAAACCTAATTTAGGCTCATTAATTTTTGTCTAGATTACAAATCTGAAAACCATTTGTTGCTATCTTTTGTAGTTTCTGACATCTGGGTGTGATGGACGGACAAAACAAAATGGTAGAAAACAATTTTAAAAATTGCCACCAATGAAATTTTGATTAGTCTTGATCTTATTTATTATATGGTATTAAAATATATACAGAGTTTAACAAAGCTTGGCTTGCACAAAAAAAGATATTGTAATGCGTTATGTATGTGTGTATATTTATATATTTGTAACTTAAAGAATGATCATTGTTAAAGTGCTTTTGTACTTTATCGGGTACAATATTGATTTACTAAAAAATAAGTTAAATGGGAGGCTACCTTACTCTAATGCACCCACTTAATCTTAATCGAATTAAGTCAATTGTTGTAGTAATATTGTATGTAAAGAAATATTAGATGAGTGAATGCAATAAATGAACGTCAAAAAAAACCATTATTTTTGGACTAAAAATAAATATAGAACAGAAAAATAAATCTTATCATTTAAAATTAAAAATTTAGTCTCCAAAAAATGGAAACAATATTAATTTATTCAATATAATTAATTAACTTTTTTGCTTTATTAATTTTATTTTGTGCTTAGTTACAGTAAAACCCCGATTATCTGAATCTCACTTAACTGTAACCTGCCTTAACCAAAATGGATCAGAAAAATTAATTTTTTAATTTAGTGATTACTCAATTTCAGTATTGTATACACGTACAGTACAGCATTTATATATGTTGCATCGTTAAAGTACAGAACTGTATCCAGTGGAGTAAATTATTACAAATACAATAAAATTCGTTTATAATGAAGTCAATTGTTACGATAATCCGATAATAACATATGAAAATAGAAAATTTGGTTGGTTTTATATGTTATAAATGCATTGTAAAGTTGGATATAATGAAAATGGAATTTGATTGTTACAAACGAATCACATTCCTTGAAATAATAATAATAATAATAATAGACTTATGTATTCTCTGGGAAGTAAGAAACAGTTTTTTGATACATATATTACTGTTTAGATACTTCTTCAGTAAGAAGGGCTAACGTTGGGGAGTTGTTGGTAAATGGCAGTATCATCCTGATTGCCTCAGGGCAGACCTATAGGGAATCGAACCCGCGACTTTTTTATACCTAGAACAGCTGACTCCGGTTATTGACTGGGCACGTAAGATAATAGAGTAGTAAAGCGATATTGCGGTGTATAGGATCATGCAGTTATAACAAACAAATAATGCCAGTCCCTTGAATTTCGTTATTACCAAATTTCACTGTATAAAGTTTCACTATGCTGTGATTTCATTTACTTGTTCTTCATCTTGAGGATGTGCTTCAAATAAAACGATTGTATGATTTTGTCACAAAACGGTTTCATCAAAAATCTCACGCTTTTTAAATTATACTAAATTATTTCAGAAAATACAGTAAATATTAATTACTGTACAATATTACATTATGCTTTCTTAAAATTTCTGTATTTCTGTTTATGCATACTAGTAAACAGTCATAAAAAGATACTGTATAATAATTTTTATTATTTTTAAACCCTAAAAGTATGTCTGTGTTATCCGATATTTTGGGTACCCGAAATCAGGTCTGCCTCCTATATTTCAGTTAAGCAGGGTTTTACTGTAATTAAAAAATATTTTAATTTCATAAATTATTATTTTGTAATAATTTGTTTATTGCAACATATGGTGTATGAATTTCTGTAATTATTTATGCTCATTTTTATTTCCGTGTTCATTCAAAATATATACTTGCATTGAATTATTTTTAAAGACTGTATTGTTAGTTTATTGCATGATATTATTTTTTAAATCTATTTGTAATTAAGTGTTAGTACAATTAGACCTTGTTAATTAATCAGAACTATTGAAAACAGAATTTCCTGTTAATCTGAATATGATATTGATTAATTAAAAAATTTAAAAGTTGTAAAAAAGTATTATTTATGGAAAAGTTACTTAGCTAATTGTTTGATATAAAATTTTGGATGAATCAGTTCCCAGAAGTTAAATTTATTAAATTTTGTTATTTTTTTCATCTATATTAAAAGATTTATTTTTTATAAATCACAACTGGTGGCTTCTCAATGTCATTAAATAATAAGGTTATTGTTATATTTGTGGTTTTGGTGTTTGTCACCAGGTCAACTAGCTTGGGTAGACAATTTAACTTTGTTTTGCTATTTCATATGATGTTTCTTTTCCAATTTTAGACCATGTAAGGTGACTTTTGATGTTTCTAGAAGCTCTTTTCGCAGCCCACATTCTCAGCATTTGTTCACTTAAGGTTTTTTCCTTCTTCTGTCCACTTTAAAGTCTTGGTTTTGCTCTTCATGGAAGTCCTTTAAGTCTGTAATTAATTGTCTGAATTCGGTTCATTAAGTTTCCTTGGTTTATTCTGTTTTTCTCAATATCGTTTGTGACTTAAAACCATGTATTTGGCATCTTAGGTCTATTGTTTAGTGTCATAAAAATTTGTTTTGTCAACCGGTTGTCATCCATTTTATACTGGTGTCCGTAAAATTTTAATCTTCTTTTACTAATCATTTCCATTAATCGTTCATTTTCCTTGTACAGTTCTTCTCAACCTTGTAACCTATTACTTTTTTTCGCTGGCCGCATTGGCGTAGTTGGTAACATTATCACCTCTCATCATGCGGTCTTGGGTTTGAATCCCATTCAGGCACGGCATATTTTCATATGTTACAAAAATGATTTCATCCTTCTTCGTTTACATTAGCAGTAATTGTATAACAGTTGGATGTTAAACCAAAAAAAAAAACAAAAGTAACCTATTTTATCCATCTGCTATCTTTGGGCCCATTATCTTACGAAGGATCTTTCTCTCAAATTTCTCTGCTTCTTTTTGACCAGCCTTCCTGGTCATTCTAAAGCACTCACTTGTGTACAGACACGCAGATTTTATCACAGTATTAAAATGTTTAATCTTGGGTTGTCTTGAGTCCTTTCTTCTTTTAGAAGTGGTGAATTCCTCGAAGTGCACCGGTCATTTTTCCTCATCTGATGTTTTTGCTTCCTTTTCTCTTGTCTTTGGTTGTATTACCTCCCCAAGATACTTGAAGTTTTTCCAATTACTTTCTAATTTTTCCATTTATTCTATATGATTTATGCATAATGGGTATAAATATTATATTTTATTCATGATAGATGAATTAAATATTAAAAAATAAATAAATTATGGTTAACAAAAGATTGAATCTTTGAAAAGGTTGATTATCATTGTTATATTGCTGGTATCTTGAGAATGAAGTTAATTTTTATAAACAAAAAAATTTTCAAAATCATTATTTTTTACCCCATAAAGTTAACTATACTTGTTCTTATAGTACTTATTTATAGGTCAACAAAACTCATGTTTCTATTACTCATTGGTTTTGTTTGTACAGTTGTGATTTTGCTTTTATCATGTAAGGTTATGTGAGAAGTTAAATGCTTTAAATTTTGTTTGCCATGAATTGCAGTGCATGGAGGTTGCTTGTTGAAAAACAATGAAAGATGAGTCAGGTTAAGTGCATGTGAAAATTATTGTAGATGCAACTTCTTGTGTATTCTTTGAACTTCCTCTTTCTTATTTATGCAATCTATTTATACTCAAAATATAAGGGTTGAATATTTATTTTAGATATTATAGTATAATATGAGTAGCTAGGAATCAAAACCGACTAAATCCACCTTGCCAGAATTTTGGTAAACGAGAAAAAACCGTGGTAAATAAAGTAATGGAAAAACTCATGATTGTTTTGTTTCTGTCGGTTTGTTCTAGTGTAGATTAATTTTATTTTTAGTTTTAGGTATAATTCTTTGAAATAACCATGAAATTTTGAAAAGAATTTGAAGTTACAGAGTTTTTATACCTCTTCATATAAGTAGTTTTGTTCTTGAAGATTCGGACTTAAAAAGTAACTTAAGTTATAAAAAACCATTTTAAAATTACATTATCATTGCTTTTACTCATGAAACAACTTATAACAGTGGTATTTAAAAAGAATCAGTCGTATTAAGAAGAAAACTTGCAATGTATTAAAACTTTTACAGCATAATGAAATTGACACAGTACATAAAATTAAAATAATAAAAACGCAATGGTATGCATGGATGTAAAACGATTTTAATATTCATTTAAATGAAGCTGTTATGGAAATTCTAATTTAAAAAGTTTTCATTTTTTAATAGGATATTGTGAGTTAAGGAAAAAATCATAACACATGTGTTTCGGGATTTACAATGAAACTAAATTATAATCTTATGTTTAATTTTTCTAGAATTAGTGAGTTTTGATTCTGACCTACTCACATACTGTTAATTAACAAGGTTGTACTGAAATTAATGCATGAATTTTATGTAAATAAAGATGTAACAAAAATGTATGAATTAAAATTATTAAATTATGTGCAAGCCATGTTTCTTTTTGAATCGAAACACAGATGTATCAAGACTGTATTATTTATAATCATTACTTGTGTATCATAAAATTGTACATGTACACACATGCAATAACATAATATATAAATACTGTACAGTTTCGTATGAATTTACAACTTACGAGACTAGAATGTTGTTTGTGCAATATTCTTTAACTGCCATTAATTAATGTTGTTAATTAATTGAATACTGTGTTCCTTGTTATTATAAATAGTAAACTACATAATCCTTCTTTACATTATATGTAATTTTCCTTTGCATAATATTTAATTTTTATTTCGTGGACTGAATGAAGACTTGCCTTGGATGTTTTAACTAAAATTTCCGTAAAACATCCTATGTACATTTATCAGTATTTCATAATTTATAAACATAAAATAATTTTCAAACCAAAATGCATGTTTATCTTAAAATTAAGTACAGTACTTCCTTGTTTATCCGGACAAATATGGTTTGTTAAACATTTTTTTTATTCATAAAACTGCAAAATCCCACTTATAGTATCAGAACATTACTGCAATATAGATACAGTACATTATACAGTGAATGACTCGTGCAGTATGGTACACTTATCAAAGTTTAAATAATTAAAGTGTATAATTAAATTAATTACTGGGTGAATCATCAGTGGACATCATGGCGTACTTGGAGCAGCAGCCTGACACCACACTGGCTGATTGTGAAATGGTTGCATGATCATGTTGCCTTTAAATTCTATACAAAAGTAAAGCAAAGAAAAATAAATGATTTCTATCTTTTCTTTTCTTTTTTTTTACTTTATTTAAAGTCGCATCAACAGCTCGGTCATGAGCGACTACAGTGGGGTATGAACATTGGGTTTTTACCTTATGAAAATCTCCAGACCCTGGCCAGGAATCATACCCGAGACCTCCATGTGGTCGGCTAGCGCCGTACCACTATGATACGGAGATGGCCGAATGATTTCTTTATAAAGAAAAATTAAACATGTAATTATTTGTGTGTAAACTTATTGCAGTGTTTCAGCCCAATGAAGTATAAATATTTGGTAACTTTCCCCAATATATTCTTTTTATTAATTTCCTATTGTTTCTGAATTTTTGATTGTTCAACTTGCTTCTGGTCTCAGTTAGTCTGGATAAACAAGGTAGTACTGTATATATCGTAAACAATTTATTTAATTTCTTTGTTTTATTAACTTCTGACTATTCTACGTAATATTTATATAGATAGGTTAAATTTAATGTATAAAATCATTAAATTTTCGTTATCTTTTTTATTGCTGCTTTAATCTTTTCTTTTACATATTATTTAATTTTCTTAAATTTGCATATTTTGGTGGATCTACCATCATTAGATTTGATAAAATTTAAAAATTAAAACTAATTTTACTAAAACCTTTTCCAAAAGTTGAGTTCAAATGTTTGAACAGTTTTATTCAAGTAACTGAAGATATCACATATTCTGGAAAGAGTTTTAGTAGAATAAATTTATTATTTTTTTAAATTTTATATACGCGAATGATATGGTGGTTTCACGTAAACATAATTTTGGAAAATAAAATAATATGTAAAAGAAAAATTGAAGGAACAATAAAAGGGTAGTAAAATTTTTTTAGTATTTTACATCAAGATTTATTACAGGATGCAGGGTTCAATTTAAAATTTATTCATGAATGAAGATAGGTTAAAGTATATATTTTTAAACCACTTTTTTCTTCCTAGTTAATAGAAATTTAATTTTTATAACTTTCTATGATCTCATCATTGTTAAAATGTCTTATATATTTATAAATCAGTATTCAATTGAATTATTTTCGCCTGTATGATATGTCTTCAATAAACTAAAATTAAATGAAAGTTAAATGAATAAGTCCAGCACTGTTTTAAATCATAAACATTTTTACAGATCATAACTCTAAACCTAAACACAAGACATAATAGTTAAATACGCAGAAGTGTTATATTCAAAACTGTTTTTTTCAGAACAGCAATTTTAAAATCTGTTATTATATAAATAAAAAAATTATCACCAATTGATGATAAATGAGGAGTTATAACAAACATTTAAACATTTTTTTTCTTTTTAGTTTGTTTAAAGTTACATCAACAGCTTGGTCATTAGAGACTATAGTGGGTTATAGAACGTTGAGTTGTGACTTGTTAAAATTTCCAGACTAGCCGGGAATCGAAACCGGGACCTCTGTGAGGTAGGCCAGCGTGTTACCACTACGCTACGGAAGTGGCCACAAATTATTTTGTATATACCAGTAAACAGGAGTTTTTCAAGTTATTTACGCACTTTTGTTCCAGTTCAAGACTTCACTTACCACAATTTTACATGGGATAGTGATTTTTCAGTTACTCCACTTTTTGCTTGTATCATTACTGTAATTGGTGCAAGGATATACAAAATAATAAATCTTCTGACCCAAAAATTAAGTGTAACATTATAATATTTTTAAATGTGATAGCGAACTTGTATGATTCTTTAACACAAAATTCTCTTCAAGTTTTTGTGAAAGATGAAACTTATTGGCTGTGTACTATATCATAAGCGACAAGTGTGGTTTATAAAATATAGCATTTTGGCTACCAAGTAGTGCATAGAAATCATTTTTTATGAAAGTTGTGTTTAACACCTCTGTGTTTTTAACCATCAACTACTAGTATTCACTAACCTGTATTCCTATTAATGCTGCTTTATTTTTTTCTGATTTATTTATACTAACATGTTTCGATATATCCATCATCATCAGTGTATATAAACTTTTCTAATTGAAACTAAATCAATTTAATTTAATAACTAATTGGTTTTGAATGGCTTAAGTACTCTGATTAAGGTGGATCCACTAAAACATTCGTCATCATCTAGTAGCTCTACAGCTTTTATTGGCTTTTGACTTCCTCCACAATTCTCCTATCCTCTCTGCAAGTTGCTAGTGCCCTCCATCCGTTTCTTTGTTTTGTTTTACGTCTGACTGTTTTGCAAATTACTGTTAATGCAGACGATGATGAGTTATATATGAAAATAAATTATGAATAATAGAAGATCTGATTGGGATTCAAATCCAGGACAGGACCCCTGGTGTAGGAGCCAGTTGTGCTGATCATTACACCTCAGGCCAGCCCCTTCATCCTATGACACTCATCAAAATTTAATCATCTGCGACATCATCCATCCCCCTCTTCCTAGGATGGCCCTCCTTTCATATCACCTTAACCATTGTCTCAATATGTCCCAACTACCTTAGTCCTTGGGCTCTTATGGAGCCAACTCTGTCTCTTCCTGCAATGGGAATATTCAGTTCCTGATTTTTACATGCCCATAACAGATAGGTGGAGTGTTAAATTATTTTGCACTTAATCTGCTAGTTCCAGGGCTACAAAAAATAGTTCTGTTTCTTATCACATGGTCAGCCAATTATATGACTGAAGAATTTAAGAACAGAAGAAGTAGAGGTGTAAAATACACTAGTCAGAGTTATTTCCTCTGAAAGTAATGAATTTCATTATACAGCCAGACTCTGTGGTGAATAAATGAAGGTGTTATTTGCAGGGTGGAAAATATGTACTTTTCAGAGGGCCTGGCATCCTGGTAAGCATACTTTTTAACTCAGCGAGGAAAGGATTGGTAAACTATCTCACTCCTTGTTTTACTTAATAAAACCTTAGAGGTTCAAACCAGCCTTTTGGCTGATGACCTATACAACAAAAACACCATTTTTTTTTATTATGCCCATAAAAAAATTTTTTATGCCCATTTCTGAATATTGATAAATGATATTGTAACCAAATTTTCAAGAATTGAACAGCATATTTTTTTTTTTTTTTTTGGTTTAACGTTAGACGACCAGCATATTTAATACTAGTTCTTTACACAGGGTAATTAAAATACATTCATTACTTTTGATAAAAAATATTCTTTTGTGATATTTCCAGATAATTTGATTTTTAAACATGGTTTCATTCCTGTGTCATTGTCTTCTTTATCCCTCTTCCAAGTTTTCTCAGGTCGGGCCTAATATAACTTGTCTCCACCTCTCTTCCTCACTAAACAATCTCACCTCCAATGGTCTCTTCGTCTGCCCGTTGGTCTTTTTCCCTCCATCTTTAAAGATGGAGGCTGTCCATCTTTCTTTAGCAGGCTGTCCATCCCCTATTGTTTCCTAATTACATAATTTCTCATTCTGTTTCTTCTTGTCTTTGCTAATATAGGCGTACTCCACGTGAACTTCATTTCTGCCCCCTGCATTCTACTCTCTGCCTTCTTACACCTGGTCATGTTTCCACTGCATAAGTCAGCATTGGAACAAAATATGCATTATTTAATTATTTTTATTTAAAAATCCCTTTCATGAGACAATCCGTCTCATGGCTGGTGGCAATTTTTAAAAAGGCTTACCTTTGACTTACGGCAAATCACATTAGTGACTTCTGTATCTACTCTTAAAGACGACACTATTTTTGATTTCTTGACTTCCGGTTTTGGGCCACTTCCACTCCAAACCAGAACTTTAAACCTAATGATTTCTGTATCTACTCTTTAAGAGGAATTGAATGACACTATTTCTGTTTCTAAATTCCGACTTTGATTTCTTGACTTATGGTTCTGGACTGCTTCCAGTCGAAACTGGATCTTCAATCCCAATCCAGGCCCACTACTTTTTTGTGTTTATTATGAATCTGAAAATCGTTTGTTGCTATCTCTTGTTGTTTCTGACTTTAATTTTTGAATCCGGTTTTGGGCCATGTCCGGTTGAAACTGGAATTTCAAACCCAATTTAGCCCCACTAACTTTTAGTAGATGACAAATCCGAAAACCATTGCTATCTCTTGTAGTTTATGACATCTGGGTGTGACAGGATGGACAAAGGAAAATGATACAATTTAAAAAATTGCCACTAATAAAAAAACAACAGTTTTGCTTTTATAAATACTTAATTTTCTTAGAATATAATTATCAGAACTTCTTGATCCCAGACTAATCTTTTCACACTTGGATGATACTGTTTACTTTATGCACTCTTTTACTTAACTACCTACTTTTCTAATTTTCTGTTTGATAAGAAAACAGTCCCCTAATATATGAATCCCTTAAATAAATTTTCACGTAAGGAATAAATTTTTATCTAATGGACTAAAAAGACACATCTACAAAACAATCGATTAAAATCCTACCTACTTCAGGTGTTGAGTAACGTATCAAAATGTTAACATTGAATTATATATGAAGTTAAACTCCTTTTCATTTGATATACTTTGTAAATAACTCAAGTGTGCATTTAAAAATTACTGATGAATTTTAAATTCCAAAATTGTTATTGTTGACTTTCTGTCATCATTCCAATAATGAAAATTTTACCATCCAGTTTAAGATATATATATTTTTCATTGTATGAATAATGATACCTACTCTACAATACTATATTATCATTATTATAACCTGCGTCTTACGAAAATGAGCTTCGAGATCACTCCAGTATTGCCGAATCACCGGTCCCGGGTTCGATTCCCGGTTAGGTTTGACATTTTTTTTATTACTCATTTTCATATATCATCATTCTCCACCGTCTGTATTAGCAGAAGGTACAAAACATTCAGACGTAAAACAAAAAAAAACTACAACCACGCGGGCTACATAACAAGACAGACGCTCGGAATTCTCTCATCTGTTGCATGACTATCTAATAGGCGAGGGGCAAGGAAGAGCTGTTAATAGTGCGTGACCTTGAAGCTTATTTCCGTGCGACGCAGGTTATAATTAATTCTAAAGTTTTTTGATGTTTAACAAAAGAAAAACTGGATTTAGTAATGTTTTATTGCATTGTTTAGAAGGATTTTGTAATCTTGCTTTTACATAAACTTACTGACACCTTTATAAGAGATTATTATTATTTATTATAATTATTATTACTATTATTATTATATATACTAGTCTTATAAGTGTGCTCTCTTGTCTCTTGTTGATTTATCCATACAACATAAGACGTCTATGCATTTTGATTTTTGGTGGATTCAATTGTCGTTGCAGCACATTTTATATGTAATGCAAAATAAATCTAGCTTAATTTAAATAAATAAATACAATTTTAAAAATTGTGATATAAATTTTAATATGTACTGTATTTAAAAGCCTTTACATTTTTATTTTTAAGAAAATGTTTAATGGTACGATGACAATTTCAACGTATTATTAATTAAACTCGGTCTGATTTTGTTCTTCGTTTATTTGTTTAATATTACGTATCTGTAAATAAGAGCAAATTGAATAAATAAAAACGCATTTGTAGATATGTGGTCGATTACATAAACCCATTTTATGTTGTAACATTTTGTTATAAAAAATATTTTTACTAAATAAAACTGTATTACAATCGCATAATGTTTTATTGTTTTATTTCTTCCCTTATTGTTTCCGAAGGATCTAATGACAGAAATAACGCAGTTAACCTTACGAACTCAGGGTGCGCGAATTGGGAGCAGAGGAAGATGGAGATGTACAGCAGAGAGAACACTACCTGTACGCGTGATCTTGTAGTGGTTATGGAAGAATGGACGGGGGAAGTCTTTGCTTTCCGTAAACATGTCGTTTTGTAAACATATTTTGCTTATTGTTGATAAAATTGTATCAACAAACGTAGGTCGTTCATTATTTTTGTTGTTGTTGTTGTTTAGGTGATCAGCCGAAAGGCTGGTTTGAACCTGTAGAGGTTTTACCAAGTAAAACGAGGAGTGAGGTGGTTTACCATGCCTTCCTCACCTAGTGGAAAAGTACGCTTATCAGCATGCCGGGCCCTCTGAAAAGCACATATTTTCCACTCTGCAAATGACACCTTCACTTCAATCACCACAGGGTCTGGCTGCATAATGAAATTCATTACTTTCAGAGGAGATAACTCTGATTAGTGTCTCATTATTTTTAACTACATTATTGGTTATGAAGCGTAAAATAGCTATTACACATTATATTGGGAGAGTCAATGTTTTTACAGTCGAGTAGTACCCCAGATGCCGTGCGCTCAGCTGTGATATGACCAACTACTGTAGTTGCAGGTCGCCGTAATGGCAAGGTGAATCAATGCCGTTGTGCGGTGTGGGTCCGCTTACAGTGAGCAGGAGCGGTCGAGGTGTATCTCGCCGATGACAAGGAGGTCTAGCGAGATGAATTTTCATTTTTTTCTGAAACGTAATTTTTAACAGTTTATTGAACGTTTTATTTCAATTTAATAGGACTGTCCGGTGTCAAATTATTATTTACCGGGGTTAAAAATTTATTGCTGCCTATAACAGACAGGTGGGGTGTCAAATTATTTACACTGAATCTGTTCGTTGCAGGGCTAAAATAAATAGTTCTGTTTCTTATCACATGGTCAGTCAATTAAATGACTGAATCATTTACGAACAGAAGAGGTAGAGGTGTAAAAGACACTAATCAGAGTTATCTTCTCTGAAAGTAATGAATTTCATTGTACAGCCAGACCCTGTGGTGAATGAAGTGAAGGTGTCATTTACAGAGTGGAAAATATGTGCTTTTCAGAGGGCCCGGCATGCTGATAAGCGTACTTTTCCACTCAGTGAGTTGTGGCAATGGTAAACCACATCACTCTTCGTTTTACTTAGTAAAACCTCTAGAGGTTCAAACCAGCCTTTCGGCTGTTGACCTAAACTCAACAACAACAATTTATTGAACGTTTTATTACATAGCAATGAGATAGTATTAGTGTTTAGTATATCTCACAGAACCGTGCAGCAGATATAAACAGACTACGGGTGGAAAGTCAGTCAAAAGGATACGTAATCATGTTTCACTCCACCAGCGCCTTCAGTCAAAATAACCGACGACAGACCGGAAGTTTTATAATAGGACTGTTTTATAATAGACGAAATCGCTAAAATAAAAAGTTGTGTAGTATTACGACTTCCTCCTTACCACTGTAGCTTTAACTCCATAGAATTGTTATGGGCACAAGTCAAAGGTTACGTTGGGAATAACAACAAAACATTCAAGTTAATTTTTATTTTGTTTTACGTCCGACTGTTCTGCAATTACTGTTAATGCAGACGGCGGAGGGTGAAATGATTTTTTGTAACGTATGAAAATATGCCGTGCCTGAATGGGATTCGAACCCAAGACCGCATTGGCGCAGTTGGTAACGTGCTCGCCTCTCATCATGCGGTCTTGGGTTCGAATCCCATTCAGGCACGGCATATTTTCATACGTTACAATAAAATCATTTCATTCTTCACCGTCTGCATTAGCAGTAATTGCAGAACAGTCGGACGTTAAACAAAAAAAAAAAGACCGCATGATGAAAGGCGAGGACGTTACTTTCAAGTTAAGTGATGTGAAAAATCTGTTAATAGGTGTCAATAGAGTAGATGCAAACGCTTGGAAAAATAGTGTTAAACGTGAAATCGAAGAAGAAAAAGGGTGGTAAATGGATAATGTCTGGGATATTTTCCATTTTCTGTATGCCTCTATCAAATCCGAATTCCTTGAAGGGTTGCACACGTGTTCATTTCTCCCACTCCCTGCCTTACTGAAAACTCATGCTGAGATTGACACACACACGTCATTTCCAGTCCCAGTATATAGGTAGTACTATGTTACAAGTTCTGTTATTTTATTTCTTATTTGGATTGATTTATTTTGCTATTGCTACATTACTATTATTTATATTTTTTAATTTAATTTTTTGCTGTTGCTACATTACTATTACGTTATATTTGTAATTATTTACATTGGGAAGAAAAAGTCGTGTGAGTGTTTCACACAGACTTTTTTAGTTGTCACATCTGGGATTATGCCATAACTCCTTTTCTGAAGGAACTGCAGCATCTTTCTCCATAAGTGACTACAAAATTCATAGTAGACTGAAGTAACTAACTGTGAAATCGGATTGGAGTTGACATTACGCAGGAATATTTTTATAGTCCAGCCTCTCTTAGTTTGCTTCTAATGTAAACAAATAATGACGTCACTGAGCATGCGCATTATATCAAAATGTGTACGCGCTGATTAAAAAGTAACAACAAAATACTTTCAAAAGTATTTAAATACAAAATACTTTTAAAAGTATTTTTCTAAATGAAATTGTTAGGCCTACATCATATCATGACTGATGTTTTTAGTACTTTAAGTACTTATAATTCAAAAAATAGTTAACTTAATAGGAATACATCCATAAAGTCGTAGACTCTAGCGTGCACCCTGTAGTAGGTGGCTTTTGTTTGTTGACAGTAGGAGCAAACTAAGAACGGCTGAAATGTAGTCGATCTACTGCACGAATATTCCGCGCTAGGCAAGCGCCTATAGGTTGCAAACGAAAGTTTTGCTCTAGTTGGCGCGTATCTACCTCTCCGCCTGACAAAATTACCTTACACTACGTTCCATTATAAAAATATCTACACATATATCCAGCTAAAATAAACATTATCTTTTAAACGTTTTCAATTATATCGCTCAAATTACTTGTAATTATTTTACTTTCATAAAGCGATTCTATAATTAATTTTTTGAACCATTACATTTAACCAAGCAATTTTTTTTCTTACTAAGGGAATTAAAGACATTTAGAACAGTTTTTTCTACTTTTTAACGGTTTACCGTTTTTGTCTCAAAAACTTAACACATTCACTACCATACATGTTAACAAAACACAGCTTACAAAACTTTTCAACTTCAGGTACGAAGAAAATTAAAACAAACCGATACAATACCAAAAGATAACTGACGAAACTAAAAATGAGTTAAACACGGGCACGTGCAAACAGTTGTATTAAACTAGTCACAGATATTGATTTTAATGATACGAAATAAATAATATAAAATGATAAACAACGAATCACTGGAATCGTTTACTGTCTTATATTACTTGTGACCAAAAATAAAACTGAGTCTATAATAAAAACGTAGTACATACTCGTAAATAATAATGTAATAATTGTAAACAATGTCACGAAAAATTACTATGTAAGAGTAACAATAGAAAAAGAAGAATATTCTTCTTCTTTTTTATTCTTTTTTGGTTTAACTTCCGACTTTTCTGCAATTACTGCTAATGCAGACGGTGAAGGATGAAATGATTTTTTTTGTAACGTATGAAAATATGCCGTGCCTGAATGGGATTCGAAGCCAAGACCGCATGATGAGAGGCGATCACGTTACCAAATACGCCAATGCGGCTGGCAAAAAGAAGAATAACGATAGTAAAAATTTTAGTTATTAATGGTAAACTAATGTCGATTTATGAAACATTTTCTAACAAATGAATTGAACGTGTTTATTGTTTATTATAAAATGCTTGGAACGAATAATTAGTCATGCTTTATGGAATTTTGGTTTTGGTCATGCAGTGCGTATTTTAAATTAACACGCATGCTCACTTGTATTGCTGATTGCCTACTGTCGGAATACTCTAAGCGTAGACAGACTTTAGTCAGATTGGCGCGCTAGACTCAGGAGTGGAAGAATTGTGTAAACCTTCAGGGAATTCGGATTTGATAGTGGCTTACAGAAAACAGAAAAGACCTCAATTTCTTTGTAAACATTGAAAATATCGTCATAAATGTCGGAAACTATGAAGACGATTCGACAGAAAGCAGCTTATTGGGTATCGAGGAAGTGCATTACGGTAAGGAATCAAAATTGGGTCTTATCTGTTATGTGTCCACAAGCAGAATAGTACGGTAAGCCTATTTCTGTAACCACAGGTGTACAATGAACAATGAACTCCTGTCATAACAAAACTACTGTCTAAAAGCTTAATGTTAGTTTGTTAGATGTAGGTATTAATTTAATGCATAAATATGAAGAATGTTAAAGATTGTTTAGGTATGCAAACAAATTGGTTGAGCCATTCCGGTTTACTTTCACTGTATTTTATAGTTTTTGTTGTGTTTAGGCATAATGCAATAAATAATTAGCAAGCCGCGGCATAAGAAAGATTTTCAGTGCGCTAATTTAATCGTTTTCAAGGAAATCCAAAATCTTTCGTTTATTTATCAATTTTTAAAGTATTATTAATTAGTTCGTCATATTTATAAATAATAAAGGAAACCATATTAAATTTTTGGGAGTTTACGTTTCATTTCTATAACTTTTATACATTTTTGAACGGCAACGCCTGATATATACCACCAACTAACTAGGTCATCTAGTCTGCACATTATAAATTTTTATTTTTTATTTTATAAAACGACTACATTTTTTTATATAGATATCTAACCTTACTCTGATAATTTACTAATTTTAATTAATTACTTTTATTTTTTATATAGTATTTATTTAATTATTTTTAATTTTTAATTCAGGCCTACTAATTTAATTTTCTAATTTATTTTAATGAAGTTGTATTGAAAATAAATTAAGTCTCAACATCACAATGTATTTTATCGTAATTCATAGGACACATTTTAAAGAATTAAAGGATTTTTACTTTCTCTTGCCTATATGAATATATAGGAAGGAAAGTATTGTTTTCATGTCGATTTTTCGAAATCGAGTTTTCACCGGATCTATACGTTTTCAGACCCCCTGAACCCAAAAAACATGTTTTTAGCGATTGGTCTGTGTGTGTGTCTGTGTGTCTGTGTGTGTGTCTGTGTGTCTGTGTGTCTGTGTGTGTGTGTGTGTGAACAGAATATCTCAAGAACGGAACATCGTACGAACTTGAAACTTGAAACTTAAGTTACATACCACTACCGGACGCGACACGAACATTTTCATCAAAATCGGTCAACCGGAAGTAGTAGTTTATTCGTATAATTTTTCAGTTTTTTGCGATTTTCTCAAAAACTGGTCCTACGATTTTTTTTAAAATCGCCTATTTTACTCAATTTTTTATTCTCTACAAGATAGGGTAGGCGCCATGTTTGCTGAAATTCTCGGTGAGGCTGTTTTCACGTAAAAACGTTGTTTTTTTTAAGATTACGGCTTTAATATAAATTTTAGCGCAAAAACTTATATAATAAAAGTTGTAGAGAATTTAAAAACCTACAACTTTTGTTTCAAACATTTTTTTGTATAACGCTTAGTTTAGCGGTAATTTGCGATTTTCTGTTTTTTTTCTCACGAAAACGTGAGAAAAATCGATTTTTTTAACATTTCGGTCTTAGTATGCATTTTACGACAAAAGTGTATATAATAAAAGTTATAGAAAATTAAAAGATCTACAACTTTTGTTTAGAGCATTTTTCTCTACAGAGCCTAGTTTAGCGTGAAAGCGTGATTTTCCGTATTTTTAAGCCAAACTGAGTTCGATTGTCATTTTGCGTCATTCACTCGTGATTAAAATAAGGTTATGTTTTTGAGGTTAGTTTTTGTTTATTTCTAATATTTTATTAATAATGTTAGGTTTATTATTAATCATTTGCATTGGCAAGAGAAAGTTGTGTGAGTGTTTCACACCAGATTTTTTTCTTAAGAACCTTATGATTTTACTTCAATGGTAGTAAACTATATTAGTAAAGAATATCTCTATTAATTACCGTTTTCCTGGAATATCTACGTAAAATAGAGCCGCGTTAAAAATTTTGTCTAGGATCTCAAGAATATTAAATCTAGCTCCGGCTGTATTCTTATAAAATTATAGGACTTATCGGACTTAATGGACTTAACTTATCTGGGATCTGAACAAACTGCCCTTTAAAAACGGCTTTATTCCAAATTCTTTTAATGATCTGGTTATTTATTAATAACATAACTTCCGTTTTAAATGATGGGGAATATTTATTTACAACTTAATTACTTTTATTAACTATTATAGTTTTAACGGAAAAAATCCAAAGTTATATAACATGCACTTTAATTTTATTGTGTGAACTTTATCCCTGACAATCAAGGGTGTAAAGAGATCGACTTTCACTAGCAGTAGAGCTTCTACTATGAGATCAGTCAAAATTCCGTGATATGATCAATACCTAGTTTTATAGGAAGATCGGTTATTTTAAAAGCCAAGTTTTTCATAACTACTTAGTCTTTGTTGTTGTTTAGGTCATCAGCCGAAAGGCTGGTTTGAACCTCTAGATGTTTTACGAAGTAAAACTAGGAGTGATGTGGTTTACCATGCCTGATTGAGAAGAAAAGTAAGCTTATCAGCATGCCAGACCCTCTGAAAACACCTCTACCTCTTTTGTTTTTAAATGATTCAGTCATTTTATTGGCTGGCCATATGATAATAAACAGAACTATTTTTTGTAACCCTGGAACTAACATATTGATTGCAAATAATTTAACACCCCACCTATCTGTTATGGGCAGACTTAACCTATATAAAATTTAAAACATTCACAATAAAGAATTTTTAATCTCTTTTGTTTTGATTTATTTTGAACGACTGTTTAAAAATAACGTTGCCTCAAAATCAGTTAAACACTGCAAAATTAAAGTTTACTTTCACGATTTGGAAGAGTGTTGTTCCGTTTTATTGATTACCATTGATTAAAAAATCTGGTGTGAAACACACAACTTTCTCTTTGAAGATTATAACCTAATATTAGTAATAAAACATTAGAATAAACAAAAAATCTAACCTCAAAAAGCATTACCTCATTTTAATCATGAGTGAATGATGGAAGATGAAAATCAACCTCAGTTTGGCTTAACAGAACGAAAAATCACTCTTTGACGCTAAACTAGGCTCTAGAGAGAAAAATGCTCTAAATAAAAGTTGTAGATCTTGTAATTCCTTATAAATTTAATTATATACAATTTTTTCGTATAATGCATATTAAGGCTGAATGAATAAGAAAAAAACAGAAAATTACTATTACCGCTAAACTAAGCTTTATACAAACAATAGTTAGAAATAAAAGTTGTAGGTTTTTAAATTTTTCCGTTAAAATGCATTTTAAGGGCGCAATCTTAAAAAAACAGTTTTTTCTACAAAAGAACAGCCTCCCCAAGAATTTCAGCAGGCATGGCGCCTACCCTATCTTGTACAGTATAAAAAATATTGTAATGAGGCAATTTTTAAAAAAAATCGTAGAAGCCGTTTTTGAGAAAATCGCAAAACAGCGAAAAATTACACAAATTAACTACTACTTCCGGTTGACTGATTTTGATGAAAATGTTCGTGTTGGGTCCTCTACTGGTATCTAAATTAAGTTTCAAGTTTAAACTTCGTACGATGTTCTGTTCTTGAGATATTTTGTTCACACACACACACACACAAACCAATCGCTAAAAAGATGTTTTTTTTTTGGGTTCAGGGGGTCTGAAACGTGTATATCCGGTGAAAATACGATTTTGAAAAAAATCGACATGAAAACAATACTTTCCTTCCTATATATTCCTATAGGCAAGAGAAAGTAAAAATCGCTTCCACTGAAGTAACTGGTAATTTACATTTTGGCTTGTATGTTTTGTTGGATGTCAATTTTAACTAATTAACATTTTATGCAAATAATATTCTCCTTCCACACGTAATACTGTGATTTCATTTCATCATATGGATTAAAAATTTGCGTAAATATGCTGTGGACTGTAAAGGCTATTTTTGTTTAAATCAAAAGGTGAGGAGGTACTTGAAGTTACTACTGCTTGATATTCGTAACTTCTAGCCGATTTTTCCTGTTAGTGCTATTGCAGCGATTAATAAATAAAATTATGCTTGGCTGTACAAAAAATACGTGTGTTGCAGAGTAATTAATAATAATTATTTAAGGAAATCAACGTTGGTACCTGGGGTGAGGATTGAACCCATCAAACTTAAAAAATAACTATTCTTTAATTAAAATTTTGAAGTAAGTCCATTAAAGTTGTAATATTTAAAAACCTGTTTTTGCTTTCATAAATTTTTCCAGACGTATAATCGTTAAAAAAACAACGCAATCGTTCATAAGTATAAGTTGAGGTTATCATTTAAAACATTCTTGAAAAATTGTTTAGGGGAAAATGGAACAAATCTTATCTTTTATGTAAAAAAAAAATTGAAGTAGAAGCTTTTTCATAGAATTAAGTGAAATAGTACTGTACGAGTGCTGATAATATTCATGCGAAAATACTTTCTAGTTTTCCGTTGGTTTATGGAATTTTGTTGAAAGGTAGAAAAAATATACTTTTTAAATTCTCTTTTTATTCAGGACGGAACGGAAACATGCGTAATCAATTTTTAAAAATAAATATGTAACAGGAATTGTGCTAGATTGTTACACACACACACACACACACACACACACACACGCACACACAAACATATTTATCATATGCATGCGCGCGTGTATAGGCTATATAGTATATATATATATATATATATATATGAAAATCTTCATTAGGGCCCTTTGGGGTATCATTTTTGAAAATTTAAAAATAAAATGCTACCGTGAATATAACTACGAATATGCTGTCAATATTTTACGAAAATCCGGTCAGTAGTTTTGGAAATTAGACTGCACAAAAAAACACGCTTTGTCCTTTATAATATTAGTATAGATTAATAAAGGTACTTAAATAATGTTTAAAATGTTGAGTACCATGGAATGATCGGATGACAAATGTAGGGGAAAGGAGCCATATATGGAATAGGGTCTTATTATGGAATACTCGTGTTTTTCCAGACAGGACGTTGGAAATCCTGATTTTCTCGCACCATTGGTTTTACCGACAGAAACAACTACCGGATTCAAACAAACCAAATACAGCCTGTTTTTGTCAAGGTGATTACAATGAAGATAAAAAAGGTGAAAAGTGTATGGTTGCGGTTGTGTTTTATTTAATAGAGCGACAGTGGACTGTATTGCGGTAAAATAACTTAATGATATAATATATGCGAAGTAAAATATAATGAAAACTTGACTTACCCCTTTTTCCAAGACAAGGACAAATAAAATAAAAGGAATACCACCTGCGCAGGGATAAGGTACAAGGAGTTTCCAAATTGCGGTGTTCCGAATTCACGGTTAAGTACGGCGGTCATAAAGCGGTTTAACGAGACAGCGGTAACAATAGCGACGCGCACTGCACGACTCTCACTCATCGACTGTACGGAGTTATCTGCTACCTATATTTATTACCAAAGCGGCGATAACAAATATAATTTAATTATCGGGCCTAAACAGTGTATTCAATGCTTGAGGTGTAATGATTGAAGTCATGAACAATGCACTAAAACTGAAAGGTTGTATCTTGTCTTTGATTACTGTAAATAAACTGATTGGACTAATACTTTGGTGCTTTAAAAACTTTGTAGGCAAATTATGTATCTATTCCAAGTATTCCAAATTATAACCCGATGTATTCCATATTAAGATCCTATTTTGTGAATTGTAAAAATAATGTCGCTAAAGAAAATTTTTTTATTTTTAAATTATATTTGTAAATTTATGATTTTGTATTTTCTAGATGTGAAATAAACTATTTCTACAATTGATATAAAATTCACGTAATTTCAAAAACGTCATAGAAACCCAGGAAAATGAAAAAAATGAAAATTGTATGTATTCCATATTTGGTTCCTCTCCCCCCCAGGTTCTTAGGAGAATGAAGAAAGACGTGGAAAATCATTTAAACCATCAACTGTAGGGAGCTCCAATACTTGGGACAAATCATGAGGATGAATCCACGTATTCGTTACTTCAACCCATTCAACAGGGGGGAAATATACGGAAAAAGGGGACCTGGAAGGAGAAGGGTAACATGGCTTCGATAGCTGAGTACTTGATTTAAAAAAACTTAGAACTATTCCGTAGTGGAACGAACAAAGTGAAAATTGCTGTGATTGTAGTAGCCAGCATTCGGGGGGAAGAAGAAGAAGAAAAAAGAACTACAGTTTAATTAGCTAAAAATAATTATTTAATGTTCAAATTTATATGTTTAGCTTACGACGCTGTTATTTTTACTTTCTCTTGCCTATATGAATATATAGGAAGGAAAGTATTGTTTTCATGTCGATTTTTCGAAATCGAGTTTTCACCGGATCTATACGTTTTCAGACCCCCTGAACCCAAAAAAACATGTTTTTAGCGATCGGTCTGTGTGTGCGTGCTTGTGTGTGTGTGTGTGAGAGAGAGAGCGCGTGTGTGAGTGTGAACAGAATATCTCAAGAACGGGACATCGTACGAACTTGAAACTTAAGTTACATACCACTACCGGGCCCGACACGAACATTTTCATCAAAATCGGTCAACCGGAAGTAGTAGTTTATTCGTATAATTTTTCACTTTTTTGCGATTTTCTCAAAAACTGGTCCTACGATTTTTTTTAAACTCGCCTGGTTTACTCAATTTGTTATTCTCTACAAGATAGGGTAGGCGCCATATTTGCTGAAATTCTTGGTGAGGGTGTTTTCTCGTAAAAACGTTGTTTTTTTTTAAGATTACGGCTTTAATATGCATTTTAGCGCAATAATTTACATAATAAAAATTGTAGAGAATTTAAAATCCTACAACTTTTATTTCAAACAATTTTTTGTATAACGCTTAGTTTAGCGGTAATTAGCGATTTTCTGTTTTTTTCTCACGAAAACGTGTGAAAATCGTTTTTTTAAGATTTCGGCCTTAATATTCATTTTATGCCAAAAGTGTTCACAATTAAATTTATAGGAAATTAAAAGATCTACAACTTTTATTTAAAGCATTTTTCTCTACAGAGCCTATTTTAGCGTGAAAGAGTGATTTTCTGTATTTTTAAGCCAAACTGAGGTTGATTTTCATTTTGCGTCTTCCAGTCATTATTAAAATAAGGTTATATTTTTAGAGGTTAGTTTTTGTTTATTCCTGATGTTTTATGAGGAATGTTAAATTATATTGTTGATTATTTGCATTGGCAAGAGAAGTTGTGTGAGTGTTTCACACCAGATTTTTTTAAATTAATTTAATTACTTAATTCCTATAAAACCACGAGGAAATAATAGATCAATCTGAGAAAAAATTGTAATTTACACTTGGTGGATTTAAAAAAAATTGTATTTTCTTATTAAAGAGTTATCAGTGAACTGTGAACTTAATGATTAGGCATTTACTCATATTATCTAGTCTCTAACCTGTACTTTACTTTATATGCAAAATCATTTTGCGTAAAAAATGTTTTGTTATTCGTCTTTTTTAATTATTATACAATTTTGATGTTTAATTATCTTAATATTCTTGTTATAATATAATATTATGTATTTCTAAATTCTGTGAATCCCCTCCTCATAGATTACATTACCATTAAGTGAAGAGTACAATGTCACAATACTTTCCCAGGAATTTTCATACCTATATTTATCGGTAGATAAACTGAATTATTCTTTGAGTTACTTTAGTTACATAAATCCTTGAATATCGGTCGGTTAAAAGCCGAGCTTTCTTATTACGTCAGTTAGGCTTGCTACTACAGGTTATAAAGCCTAGTTACGAGTTATTTATTTCACTGTAATTTCCGTCACTCGGTTATTAACTCTCGTCATTTGGTGACTTGCAGTTGTATTAAATTTCAAGTGTTCTATTACACTGTTTTGTGCCAACATATACTACGTTATCTCTTTATTCGGAGACTATATAAATTTATTTAAAGTAAGTTAACAAATTAAATTATAAATTAATTAGTTTTAATATTTTTTATATACCTTATAGTTTCTATATTTTTAAAAAAATTACTTATTTTATTATTAGTATACTACTAATTAAAAGAGAAATTATGGTTAATTTGCCGAATTAGTTGTAAATCAAATGAAATTACGATAGAAGTATCGACAAACTTTCATTCATAGGTTTTAAAACCAATTAATGTATTTAAATAATAATTTTAACTTTCTCTTGCCCTATATATGGAATATAGGCAAGGAAAGTTGTGTTTTAGTGTCGATTTTTCGCAACGAGTTTCACTAGCAATTTTCACACGTTTTCAGGTTTCCTGCATCCAAAAAACATGTTTTTACTGATTGGTCTGTGTGTGGGGGGGGGGCGTGTGTGCGTGTGTGTAAACAAATTTCTCGTACGAAGTTGAATTTGGAACTTACGCTATCCTGAGAGGACCCGACACGACCATTTTCATCACAATCGGTCAATATTAAGTTGTTGGCCTAGTTTATTCGTGCGATTTTCTCAAAAACAGCTCCTACAATTTTCATTCATTATCAATCACCTCACTACATTCTATAGCTGTAAAAGATGGGGTAAGCAGCATGACTGCTGAAAACATCAGTCATCTCTGCTGTGCTCTCTGTGTCAGTCGAGGCTGTGCTCTCGTGATAAAAAATATTCTTTTTCAAGATTACGGCCTTAATGCATTTTACGGCAAAATTGTTATGTACTCAAAGTTACAAAAAATTAACAACCTAGAACTTTTATTTCAAGCATTTATTCTACAGAGCTTACTTTAGTGGCAATTAGTGATTTTCCATATTTCGCCCATCACAATCAGTCCAACAGTGATTTTCATTTAACGTCATCCATTTATGTTTAAAATTAGACTGGCTTTTATTATATGCGTTTTTATTGGCAAGAGAAACTCATGTGAATGTTTCACACCAAAAACTTTGTTCTGACCGCTAGGAATCACATTTACATAGTTCAGATTTGTTTAAATTCCTTTCTTCTATCCAATTTTTCGTAATACAGAAACTCACTAATTGACGCTAAACTAAGCTTTGTACAAAATTATGTTGAAATAAAAGTTTTAATGTTCTACAAATTTGTTTATACACTTTTCCCCTAAAATGCATATTAAGGCTGTAATCTTAAAAAACAATTTTTTTTCTAGAGCACCAGCCACCCAAGAATTTTAGAAGACATGGCTCTTACCCTATCTTGTAGAGCATAAAAAATGTAGTATTGCGGCGATTTTTTTAAAAAAATCGTTGGAGCCGTTTTTGAGAAAATCACAAAAAACTGAAAAACCGCACGAATAAACTACTACTTTCGGTTAACCGATTTTAATGGAAATGTTCATGCGGGCCCTATAGTGGTATTTAAATTAAGCTCCAAGTTTCAGCTTCGTACGATGTTCCGTTATCGAGATATTTTGTTCACACACTGATCAATCGCAAAAAAAACATAGGCCTATCTTTCGGGGGCCTGAAAGCGTGCATATCCTGTAAAAAATCGACATGAAAACAATACCTACTACTTTTATTCCCTAAATATTATTCATATAGGGCAAGAGAAGTAGAATAGGCTACTAAAGTGACGTCACACTATAAAGAATTAAATTGATTGTTCCATTTAATAAAATGTTTTTGTGAATATAATGCAAGTAAAACAATATTATGACATGCAGATTATAAAGGTAACTGATAATGAAAAATCAAATTGAACAGTTCATAAAAAATAATTAATAGCCGTTGTTTATGCTATTAAAGATGTCGATAATAATAGAATAATTTGTAGTTATTGATTGCCGTTGTTGAATGATGAAATAAATATTTTCTTCTTTTTGTTATCATACATTTACGACTTTATTTTAGTCAGCTGAACAAAATTTTCCTTTTTCGAAAAAATATTTATACAGAGTGATTTTTTAGTCCTGTTACCCAATTGTTAATGTCTGGTAATATTTTTCTAAAAAAAATAAATTTTGTTTTGTGACACTAAGTTGGTAGCCCTACTCAACCAGTATGGATATGGCAGTGTGAGTTGATTCTCCTTGAGCGGTGTAAAATTTTGTGCCATTTCCGGTCGTGCTACGAACAGAATGTCTTTTATCCTAAAACAATCTCTTGTTTAAATCTGGAGGCTGAAGCTCTAGAACTAATCGTATGTGATACGGATACAATTTCAATTTTTTAGCAGCTTCCTGAGCACTCGAACATGACAAATCAACATGCGAGGAAAGTTTTTGTAAACGTTTCCATGGAGAATTGAGCAATCTTGTTTTCACATTCTCTTAACGTCATCTGTCAAGAGAGTTGGTCGACCACTACGTTTTCTGCTGCAAACAATACCTGCCTCTAAAAATCAGTTAGTTAGCCTAGAAATTGACTAGAATAGAGTGGAGGAACACCAAAAAATTTAATTTGAAATGATTCTTTTACATTCGCATACGATTTTGTAGCAAAATATTGTTCAAGAATGAAAACCCGTTGTTCTAGGGTAAAAGACATTCTGTTCGTAACACAACTGGAAACAGCACAAAATTTTACGCAGCTCAAGGAGAATCAACTCAAACTGTCGTATCTATACCGGTTGAGTAGGGCTACCAACTTTGTGTCACAAAACAAAATATCCCTTTCTTAGAAAAAAATTACCAGACATTAACAATTGGGTAACAGGACTAAAAAATCACCCGGTATAATAATATTATAACCGCTGACCGAATCCTCTCCCTTAGTTATTTACGGTAACTACATATGTAGTGTAGTTACCGTAAATAACTAAGGGCGAGGATTCGGTCAGCGGTTGGTCGGGTATAAATGTAGAATTTAGGCCTCTTTTCAAAATAGGAAAAGTACTGCTTACGTTCTGTCAATCTTTAAAAACTTTCCACACCATTCGGTGTTTGGAGTAAATTATTAAAGGTTCCATTACGTACAATTCCTTAAAACACATACAAAAATTATTTGTACAAAATTTAAGTTTTTATCTTTAGCAGTTAAAACAACTGGGGTTTTTAAACTTTATGTTTCATCATTTCGTTTGAATTACTTACTGAAAACTATTTTCCCAGTTGTTTATCAAAAAAAGTACTATTAAGCAAATCTAAAGTTGCTTGTGGAAATTCAGCGTTTAACGAGGATTATTTGTTTTTACTTTCTCTTGCCTATATGAATATATAGGAAGGAAAGTATTGTTTTCATGTCGATTTTTCGAAATCGAGTTTTCACCGGATCTATACGTTTTCAGACCCCCTGAACCCAAAAAACATGTTTTTAGCGATTGGTCTGTGTGTGTGTGTGTGTGTGTGTGAACAGAATATCTCAAGAATGGAACATTGTACGAACTTGAAACTTGAAACTTAAGTTACATACCACTACCGGACCCGACACGAACATTTTCATCAAAATCGGTCTACCAGAAGTGGTAGTTTATTCGTATAATTTTTCACTTTTTTGCGATTTTCTCAAAAACTGGTCCTACGATTTTTTTTAAATCGCCTCATTTACTCAATTTTTTATTCTCTAAAAGATAGGGTAGGCGCCATGTTTGCTGAAATTCTTGGTGAGGGTGTTTTTACGTAAAAAAGTGTTTTTTTAAGATTACGGCTTTAATATTAATTTTAAAGCAAAAATGTTTATAATAAAAGTTGTAGAGAATTTAAAATTCTACAACTTTTATTTCAAGCATTTTTTTGTATAACGCTTAGTTTAGCGGTAATTAGTAATTTTCTGTTTTTTCTCACGAAAACGTTGTGAAAAATCGATTTTTTTAAGATTTCGGCCTTAGTATGCACTTTACGACAAAAGTGTATATAATAAAATTTATAGAAAATTAAAAGACCTACAACTTTTGTTTAGAGCATTTTTCTCTACAGAGCCTAGTTTAGCGTGAAAGTGTGATTTTCCGTTTTTTTAAAGCCAAATTGAGTTCGATTTTCATTTTGCGTCATTCACTTATGATTAAAATAAGGTTATGTTTTTGAGGTTAGTTTTTGTTTATTTTTAATATTTTATTAATAATGTTAGGTTTATTATTAATTATTTGCATTGGCAAGAGAAAGTTGTGTGAGTGTTTCACACCAGATTTTTGAGGTATATTTTACTTGTGTTTACCTATCTTGTTTTATCGCGTTCCCTTCCCACGAATTTTAATTAGGTAGATTATTAAAAATCAGCCGTTAATTACAACATAAATGAAACATAAATACAGTCGAACTTTTATAACTCGAATCCTCAAGGGATGGAAAAAATCGAGTTATGGAAAAATAACAACAAAGCAGTTATTAAAAAATAACAAAAACAACACATTCACGTAGGCTAACACAATTTGTAAAATATGCGAACTTTTATAACTCGAATCCTCAAGGGATGGAAAAAATCGAGTTATGGAAAAATAACAACAAAGCAGTTATTAAAAAATAACAAAAACAACACATTCACGTAGGCTAACACAATTTATGAAATATGTAGGCCTACTACACATGCGTAATTTCGTAATAGTCTACAATAGGCCTACTGTGCGTTGCATTTAGCTTAGCTATAGGCTACAGTGTTAAAACCTGTACATATTGTATACGGTACCTATTCCAAAATTACGCTATTTTAATAATTACAGTACATGCTGATTATGGAGCATTGTACTAACAGACTATGGTTTCATTGTTCTGTGGTCGACGAAAGATTCGTCAATTCAAAGAAATTAATTTATAGTTTTATGCTTGTTAGACATATACAAAGTTAACCAGATGACTTTGTGGGTATGTACGCTTGCTTTAATGGTTGAACACTTCCTTTAATAATGATTTTTTTGTTTGTTTAACGTCCGACTGTTCTGCAATTACTGCTAATGCAGACGGTGAAGGATGAAATGATTTTTGTAACGTATGAAAAGATGCCGTGCCTGAATGGGATTCGAACCCAAGACCGCATGATGAGAGGCGAGCACGTTACCAACTGCGCCAATGCGGCCGGCTTTAATAATGAAAGAAGCAGTACTGTACCTACATTTTTCAAAATACCAAACAAACATATTTTGGCAATATAAACGATATAAATAGTTTAACTTTGAGAAATTACGGAATTCGAGTTATAGATGGATTTTTACATTGAAATTGCATGGAAGGTTAACGGAACTGAAATTAAATTCGAGATATAGAAAATTCGAGTCATAGACGTTCGTGTTATAGAAGTTTGATTGTAATTATTATTGTTTTTTCTTCTCTAAGGCCCGCAATCGGGACCTTCAAAAGACACAACTTAATTTACTTTAGGACTTTCAATCAATACTTCGTTTTTGTCTCTCTTTCCCATCATCCAGTCTAGCAGTTGCTCAATTACAAACTATGCCTTATTTTGACTTATGTGATCAATGTCCGCTTTTGGTAGTAGATTTTAGTTTAGGTGATAACTTTAGTAAAACTAAATTTCCATTTCTTCAAAACTACAAGTATTTTCATTTTAACAAGAATTGTAGTAAAAAAGTATTTGAAGTTATATTTAAATTATTAGAGGATCCAAAAATTGTTTCGATGTTTTACGAATATGTTGTATTTATCACGATCCGAGTAATGACCTATATTTTATTACTTATTAATTTATAAATTAAAATATTTATGTTATTTCCTTAATGATAAAGATGGGTTATAAGCCATAAAATATTATCTGTGGTATTACCGTAGTGCGGTTTTTCATTAAACAGCTTAAACGGAATTAAAAAATCTGACGAATTTCAATTCAGCTTATCTAAATTTCATTTGATTAGCGGAAAAGAGTATGTGAAAATCAATATAATATTTTTCACATTTTTGATTTTGTAAGTTTTATAAAAGCCTTGAGTACATTAAAGTTTGAGTAGGCTTTTCAGTACTACCAGTTCAGGATAAGTAAACATTCCAGGTTTTGTCTTCATGATATAACTGCTTCCACTCCAAAGGTTGTGGTTTCAATTTTGTGACAATCTCGAATAATTTCGTATCTGCATCATTAAGTTGTATTTTCATATCTGTGACTGAAGTCAGTAAGGGCATATATTCGTAAAAATTTAGCCAAATTCTACAGTTCTAAACTTCAAAAAATGGGAAGGTATCTCATTAAAGAAAAGGAGAACAGATGACATACGTTGCCAAAAGTGTTCAAATTTCCCACAAATCGTATGTAGTACTACCAATATGCCACAAGCAATGGATTGTACGAATTGTTCGAATGAAACGTTAATGAACAACGTTAATGAACGACTCGATAGTTATTAATACTGTTGTAAGAAGTTTTTTTAATCATCCAAAAATGATTTTCTGGTCGTTCTAGTGTAATGTAAATATGATAAATATACCAATATTTCAGTTTGTCACTTGATTCAATAGAATAGCTTCTAAATGGTACGACTATTCTTAGTAGGACATTTGTTTGAACATTCCTGTTCGACATAAATACTGTTTGAAGGAAAATGTACAATTATTTTTGATGTTTAGTTGGTACTACCTGTTGAGTTGCTAGTCTTGGTTTTTGACAGAAATTTCTACCTTTCTGTCGTCTGCTATTGTTTGATAAAAGGAGGTGTAAGTTTGTAATTCTTTGTGTTATAACAGTGCTTTTAGTTACATGTAGTTTTTGATATTAAGTGTAGTTTAATTCTGTGATTCTTATGTTACTGCTGAACTGAAAGAGAAATCGCAGTAAAATAACATTTTGAGGTTACCTGTATGACCTCGACCTGAATGATTGTCATGTTTTTCCCTTATAAATTGTGAACATGTTATAAAACAAGTTTTGCTGTAGGGTACTATCAGAAAAGACTAGTATTAGTTCAGTCACCACATTTTGCCTATAGATTGAATTGCTTGCACTGTACATTTGTCAGTTACAGTAAAAGTTAACCTGACGGTCTTGTGTCAGTTTTGACCTACGAAGGAGAGCCAGGACTTTGCAATGTTAAACTCCGTGCTTTTGTTGTATTATTTTACACAGTTTTATGGAGTATATGATACTCATATGACATTAAAATAACCTTATAAGTGTCTTGGTAACTGGAAAATAGACCTTATTGCTGATAACAATTTGTAAATAATTTGCTGTTAACAGATGTAGTTCAACCCCAATCTGTTATCATTTCACCTTTAATATTCTTTTCTAAACATTCGTTGTCATTAAATTTTTAATTCTAAACTGATATTGTTGCCAGTACAAAAGTATGTACTAATTATATGATGTGCAAGTTAATGATACAAATAATATATTTAAATTTGTACAAATTTTCGAATTTAAATATTTTCATCCAAGTGCGGTCATTTAAGTGTTAATGGGTCTTCTTTGTTCATTCAGATACCTTAATTGTTTAATTATATTCATATAATGATGTTTAGACTTCATATCTATCTATACCTTTCCAATTAAAATTTTTTCTAGATCATTGCTTTATCCAGAAGATGGCCGTTTGCATCAGAGCGGGGTTTGTAATTCTGATTAGTATTTGGTTTGTGATGATGCTATGAACAGTAAACATTAAAAACTACATGCTGTATTTTTAATTGCATGGTAGTTTTATTGTTACCGTCTGTTATTACTTTTACATCTTATAAAAATTTGAGTGTGACTTTACCAAACTTAAATGCTACAAAGTATGAAAAAGAAATGTTTTTGTTATTGGCTGCGACAGTTTTTTAAAATTTTGGGACATTTCAATCTATTTTAGCATGCTGTGAATAATTAGTATATTAATGTGTCTGTGTATATATTATTTTGTGGGGGAATACTCAGGAGTTTCTTGTCCGGTTTTAACTGGATACTAATGAGTGCACTTGATATTATGTAGCCATTTGAAACAGCAATTTTTGTGTTGCTATAGATTAATTTTTTCAATTAATAATTTCTGATTTGTATTAGAAGTTAGTGACGGGAAACTAGTGATTGGTCACCTTGTGCTTCTGATTACCACAAACTGGCAAATCTTTACTTTCTCTTGCCCTAGGCCTATTTCAAATATAGGAAGGAAAGATTTGTTCTCATTTCGATTATTCAAAATCGAGTTTTCACTGGAAGTACATATTTTCAGGTTCTGTGGGCCCAAAAACATGTTTTTACTGATTGGTTTGTGTGTATGTGAGAAAAAATGTCTTAAGAAGAGAATATCATATAAGGTCGACACTTTGTACTTAAGCTAACTAGATAAAGTCATGTGAGTGTTCCATATTAGATTTTTTTATTGTAAACATTAAATTCATTCCGTAATTTTTGAAAACTAATATATTGGCTTTGGTTACAGGAGAACGCTTGACAAAATGCCTTGCCCATTTTTAAACCGTCTCTCAAGCACATATATTCGGAATTATGGACCAACTCTGTTGAAGTCATATGGACAGCATTGTCCATTGATGTCTCGCTTTATAAACACTGGGTTTACTGATTCTGAACCAGCTGATGGTGCTGGAAGCAATGCACCACCTGTTAATAAATGTCCCTTCCTATCTGAAGTAAAACCGGCTGTAAAGGAAGCCAGTCTTGAATCTCAGGAGGATGTAATCCAATTATCTCCTGAGTGTAATAATGGTAAGTACAAAAATAATAATTTTTAGTCCTTATATTAAACCCTAGAATCTTAACTCTATCGATATAATCATAACGCGTAGTCTCTCAGACTACTCGCAATAATATACTCACAATAATTATAATTTTTTAATATTTCTTTATTAATTCATATACAATAATAAATTTACATATTTTAAAAGGTATTAAGTCAGTTTGAAGCCTCTCACTGATTTTGGCTGCAATGAACACTTACCATTGAACGGTGCTCCATATAAATATGCTTTTTACATTTCGTACATTCAAAACGAGTCATCCTTCGTTTTTTGTTAGGGTAAAAAGCACAAATCTTTCTTGATTCCGATGGTTGAGGGTTGAGTTGCCTTCAACTTCATTACTTTTACCAAGAACTTCATCAATGGATCGCTTTAGGCCCCTAGATAAATTTGTCAATTTTTGTCTCTGCAAAAGGTGTGCCTCTGTGAGTTGCTCGCTGATATTTTTCTCAAAAGCTCTTCTTGACATTGGCTTCTTTTTATTTTTCAGTGACTGATGTACATATAATGTATGAGTTTATAAGTGTACTATTAATTATACCATAAAAAATGCAAAGGGGCCATCTCCTGGTTTTCCTAGAGCATGACATCGCAGCAGACATTTCATCTAACGTATCTACTGCGCCGAGAATTGTTTTAAAAACTATTTCTCCAATAATTTATGTACTAAATTTGTAAGTATGTACAGATTTACAGCTGAGAAATTTGTATTTACAAGATAAAAAACAAAAAAGTTGAACTATTTACATAAACGAAAAAAACATTAACGACGAACACCAATTTCACAACCAATGACACAAGTTACCACTTTGCAGTCAAGGTCAGCACTAAGAGTTAGGGTAGATAGGAAGGTAGAGGGAGAAGGTCTCAAACACCCCACTACAAAAAGGTTAAAAACGATAATTTAAAAGTAGTGTAGTCTGGTAGACAACGCGTTATGATTCTAGGGTTAATATTTCTTATGAGGATGAACATTCTCCCAAAACATTAAACAAATGTAACTTGATCAATGAATAATGAATATAACAGGCATATCTCATGGTTTCTGTATAATGATTAAGCACAAGTTTGTGGAACGTAAGAATGAGCAGAGAAGTTGAAGGTCAGTGGAAATGTTAATTTTTGAATTCCAATTGTTCATTTTTACATTTACTTTGTATTCTGCATAAATGATTAGGGAAGGAAAGTATTATTTTCATGTCAATTTTTCAAAATTGAGTTTTCACGAAAATTCATGTTTTCAGGCTCCCTGAACCCAAAACACGCTTTAGCAATAAAATTTGAGAACATTTTCATCAAAATCAGTCAACTAGAAGTATTAGTTTATTCAAATGATTTTCCTTCACTTTTTTGTGATTTTCTCAAAAAACAGCTTCTACGATTTTTTTTTAAAAATCTCATTTACTGAAATTTCTATGCTCTACAAGATAGGGTTAGCACCATGTCTGCTGAAATTCTTGGGTGGCGGGTGCTCTTGTAAAAAATTGTGTTTTTAAGATTACGGCCTTAATATGTATTTTAGGGGAAAAATGTTTGCGTCATTCACGCACAATTATTTTAGGTCATATTTTTCATATTACATTGTTTACTAAGATTAAACAGAGGTTATATTTTCATTAGTTGTATTGGCAAGAGAAAGTCAGATAAGTGTTTCACACCAGAGGTTTTTACATTTACTTTATATTCTGTATAAACGATTTGCATAATTGATATAATATTTTACATTTTAATTTCTTGCTTCTTGAAAGACTAAGCCTTGTGCTAACCCAGACATTCTTTGCTCAATTTTTTTTTTTATAAAAATAATTTTAAAATCCTTAAAATCAATAAAAATAATTACTGTTCCTCTGTTTATTTTGTGTACACAGTTCTGTGTTTGTACGTTTACTACAGTTTTTTTCTACAGGTTTTAATTTAACTTAAAAAAGATAATTAGGAGCATAAACATTACAGATGTACAAAGTGTAGTTATTAAATAACGAGACTGACGTAAAAAATTTAATTTTAATTTTATACATAATCACTTATTGTCACCTTCAATATACACGCCTTCTCTATCCCTACAACGCTCCATGCGAATTTTCCATTGTTGGAAACAGTGCTGGAAGTCATCTTCTCTCAGCTCCTTCAGGACACGTGCCGCTCAAAAATGTTTGAAATGAAGCTCGCAAAAATGTTTGTACTGACACTTTGTACGCGATTGAACATGACCCAAATTTTTTGGAAACGATAATAAGATGTTATGAAATGTGGTTTTTTACTTATGATCCAGAAATGAAGCGCCAATCCATGCACTGGAAGAGCTGAACTTCACCAAGAGCCAAAAAAGCTCGAATGAGCGAGTCAAAATTTAAAGCAATGATGATTTTTTTTTTGATATCCATGGGATTGTGTACCTTCACTGGGTTCCTGAATGTCAAACAATTAATCAATATTACTACCTTGAGGCACTTTCTAAACTATGTCAAAGAGTAACGAAAAAACGCCCCGAAATGTGGAAGGACAAATCCTGGGTTCTCCACCAAGACAATGCGGCAGCTCATTCCGCGTTATCTGTCAAGAGGTTCCTAGCCAAGTACAGCATCTTAGTGTTAGAACATCCACCTTATTCTCCAGATCTTGTACCATGTGACTACCAGTTACTTACACGTTAGTTACGTAGACTAGTTGTTCTACCTGTTCCCTAAGGTGAAATCTGCATTAAAAGAACAAGATTTGAGTCTGTGGAAGCTGTAAAAGAGAAAGCGGCATGTGTCCTGAAGGAGCTGACAGAAGATGACTTCCAGCACGGTTTCCAACAATGGAAAATTTGCATGGAGTGTTGTAGGGATAGAGAAGGAGTGTATATTGAAGGTGACAATAAGTGTGATTATGTATAAAATAAAAATAAAATTTTTTACAACGTCAGTCTCGTTATTTAATAGCCACACCTCGTATCATTACAATAATGTCTGGTACTTAGTGAGCAGTAGTATTTGACGTGCAATGCAGTTCCGTATTTTTACATGTCTAGTTATTTATAAACCTCTGTAAAACAGAATAATTTGGAACTGAAAAAATTGACCATTAGATTCCACTCTTGACAGGTTTTAATTTAACTCAAAAAAGATAGTAAGGAGCATATCAATTGTACAGATGTATAGTATTGTTCATGATCATTGTGTGTATTTCTTTATGAAAAGAATTACAACTTTGATGTACAGTGACATCGGATACAATGACCTATCGGTTAGTGTGATTAATATTCAATGGAAAGGTTGGTCCGCTATTGTGTGGAATATAAAGGAATATCGTTTACAGTGACATCGGGTAAAATCACATATCGGTTTAAGTGACAACTGTATGAATTTTCAACTATGTCGGTTATCTCTCAAAGGAATGAGTCAGTGTGTTATTCATTGTTTTTTTTTTTGGTTTTAACGTGTTTGTTTCCTTATATCGTTAGTCTCAATATGCATTTACAGAAAATTGAGTAGGAAGTTTGATTTCTAGTAGGGGTATCCTTTTTTTTGTGTCTTAAATATAGCACTGATCTACAGTTATATTGTCCTGTTTACTCAAGTGTAGTTCTTAACTTTTGTGCAAACCCATTCATTATTCATAGTAGCATATGTTATTTTTGTATTTTATACAAGTAGACAGATACTGTAGATATTTTACAGTGATGGAAAAGTGCATATTATTTGGTATTTGGAAAATAGTGAAACGAACGGGGATATTGCAAGGGAGTTCAACATTAGATATTCCATAATATCCGAAATTTGGAAAAACAGGGAAAAGTTCAGAATAGTTTTGATGAAGGTAAAGAGAAATTGAAGAAACTTCGACTAAGTCAAAAAAAAAGACATAGAAGCTCTTTTTAAGTGGTTTACTTTGCAACGGCCAAACAACATGATTGTAACTGGACCTTTGTTACGAGAAAAGGCCATCGGTTACAGTGGCTGGACCCTTGGCTGGTCCCTTGGAGGTCACTGTATCCGATAACTACTGTATATGTAAATATATTAACAACTACTTTATTTATCAATCATTTTCTACCATGCAGTGTTGACTTGCAGAAAACTCTTGAACTTCATATAACAGCCGTTATTTTTTCAGTCTTGAACAACACACACTTCTGTACTTATTATCTCTATCATGCTATCTTCCTTTCTATTCCGGAGTGTATTTTCAACCTTAGTCATCCTTATCTATTATGGATAATTTCTGTGTTCGATACAAATATTAAGACTATATTTTAAAATTATGATGTACGCATATTTTTCTTCGGGAAGCATTTGGAATGGTTCTTAGTTCTATTGTTTTAACAGTGATGGATATTAAGCTGGGTTGTTGGTTAAGTAATTAGCATCGCCAAAAAAGAGTTAAGCTAGTCTGAAAAGCTTTTGGTCAAAAATATTGGTTTGTTATAATTTTAATTTCAACTAAGTGTAGTTTGAAATTTTAATAACTGTTGTTAAATAATTTTAATTGGTGTCTGTTTATAACAAAATTTATTGAAAATGTGGTTGACAGGATTTTGGAAGAAAGAATCCATTGCTTCTAAGCCTGCTTGCACACCTTCTCGTGATGTTTCTCAAACAGAAGACGAATCAATTTTGAAGAATGAAACTGAAGGTGGTGGGAAAATATCATTATTCATAATTACTAACATATTTCATCATTATATTCATAAAATACAATGACTTCTTGAAAAGTAACTTCTAGTCAAATTTGAGTAGTGACATTTCATGCATGTTTTTCATTATTCCTTATTAGTATATTCACCAACTTGCTGTTATAGCTTATTAATAATTTTCATCGCTTAATAAGCAAATAAAATTATGGTTTTAACACGTTGAGCCAAATCATGAATGTGTCACCTTGCAAACACACCATTGCAGTGAAGAATGCCATGATACCTCAAGACGTCAGTTGGCCACGCGAACAATCTTACTTATTTGTTCATCTATTCACCAGTTAAATGAAGTACGGTATTATACGCGTCTTTTTTGTTTGTTGCGTGGTTAGAAAAATACATATACTTATTATTGTATTATGTACAGTATGTAAGAAATTCGGTGCATAGAGTTAGCGAGTTCTCGAAGTAACAGAAATTACTTTTGAGTAATAATTAAATACTATTTTTATGTAAAAATATATTATTCTTACCTTTTCTTGGTAAAAAGAAGTCACCAGGAACAGAAAAATTCTTGGAATAAATGATATAATTAATATATTATTATGATGTAATTGCGCCACACTGGAAGTTCCGAATTGACTACACTTTTAAATTCCGTTCAAAAATTCCCGGCAGTAGGTAACAAAAGATGATCTTCACTGCTGCGCTTGTAGGATTGGTCTGAATACCTGAACAAAATTTACTAATGCTGCCAGTTTGCTGGTGATTAAACAAAAGCTATAGATTCGTAGTAGGGAATATGATGCCTTAAAATGTCAGTTGTGCTCAACACATGTTAATTCAATTGTACTTATATAGTCAAGTAAAACATGGTATAACACAGTTTTGTAATTAGGAGTTAAATGATAACTCACTACTCTCTCCAATCGGTACTCTTCTTAATGCTGCTTAAATTTTTATTATTTATTTTGTTATGTATAAATGACTTTTTATTGCATTTTGTAGCCAAACTAATGCTATTGTAAAATATTATAATTTCCTGCTTTTGTTCATATAAATGCTTATGTAATATATATGTGAGACATCTCATACTTCTCAATTTCATTTTTGATTTTATTGTATTACTAGTGCCATCTATCGCCGGGTCTGGGTGTTCACCAAGTCTCTCCATCTTCTTCTGTCCGTCCACCATTTCTCTTCCTCTATTTGTTCCCATTTGTATCCCCCGTCCCTCTACACTCCTCTTAACTTCATCCTCCCATCTTTTTCTTGGTCGTCCTCTTGATCTTGCCAGACCTAGCGATAACTGGAACGGGGACTGTATATATATGTACTGGTGCCATCTACACAGAATATACAAAGGTTGAAATCAGTTTCGTGTATAAGTGTGTGTCAGATACAAACCAGACTTTTGTTATATAAATGTATTTGTGATGAAAAATTACAATCAATGTTTTCAATATTTTTCGAGTCTTCTTTATACTGTACACAGTTTTCCCAGCGTTTTTAAAGCTTGAAGATCCCTTCTTCTAAAATGTTTTGAGGTTGATTCTTCAGCCTATTTATTGCACATGTAATATTTTACAGCTTGTTCGTTTTCAAACCATTCTCCTCCCTTCTTTCAATGGCCTAAACAAAAAGTCACTTGGGGATAAATCTGGACTGCAGAGAGGGTATTCAAGGGTTTCCCAATGCATTTCCATCAATTTGTTCTTTGTCAAAGTCTCCGTTTGAGCCCTGGTGTTGTCATGAAGAAGAATGACAACTGTAATTACTGTAATCTGATTGGGATACCCCCTTTTTTGTAGGCGGCTTAAGCTGACTCCAGTAGTTGGCAGTAGTAGGCAGAAATAACCGTGCATTGATCCTGTAGGAAGTCATTGAGTAAAACTTTCCTCCAGTCCCAAAAACCAGTCGCAGGCTTTTTTCTGGTGAAGGAAATGGGGGGTTTTGGAATCTGTGAAACTTGATCTTGGGCATCAGTGTTGTGACCTTGATTTTCTACACTTTCATATCCGCCTTTACACTTGTTAGTCCAATTAAACACTTGGGTCTGAGAAAGGGTATCATCTCCAAACTGTGCTTTTTGAGTCAACATTTTTTTGTGGTTTAATACATTTATTAGTCAAAAACTTAAGAATATTACGTTGTGCAACAAATAATGGGACCTCTTGCTTGGTCACGGCTGAAATAGCAACAAAACAGATGTATAATATGCTGATTTAGTTCTCCCTCCCTTAATTCACTAACCTTGAATGTGACACTTCCACCATCTTGTTTGGGGCAGCCTGATGAGGCACATAAGAAAAATTCCAATTTGTATTTGACTCGACAAATTATAAACATTGTCTTCCAGAAAATTTTAACAAAATTAGTTTCAATTTTTCAAATTTGTACTTTTCTTACTGCAGCTTTAATTTATTTTTATTTAATCTAACTATCTAAATATTTACAAAAGGATATACATACAGTACATGTTTTATTAACATGAGTAGGATATACATGTATATTTTTATTAACATGACTCCACCGGATCTTATAATGGTGGCATTGTCAGTGTATATATAGCATTAAAATTTTAACCACTTAATTATTGAAAATTTTTCTACTGATGTTGCATCTTCCGTCATAAAATACTCTCATGATGGTGGATACACTAAAACATGTTGGTAGAAATATTTAGATAGTTAGATTAAATAAAAATAAATTAAAGCTGCAGTAAGAAAAGTACTCGTTTGTGAAAACTAATAGTGTATTGTCATTTAGATTGATTACACACTACAGGATACATTTTAAAGATGCCTTCATATTAAAAGTGGTATTAAATTTTATTGCAAAATGTTATGCAATAGTGTTGTTTACCAGATTTTCAAGCTATACTTATAATGTTATCTATGGGTTGTTGGTAAAAATAAAAAGTAAAACTTTGTTATTGACGAGTAGCTGATAAAGAATTATTAACTACTTCTAACATTACTCAACTTTTTATAACAATACTTATAACGCTGTTATTAATATACTCCTCAATAAGCAACCTACATCTAATCTAATAACAGTCACACGTCTCTTAACAACCACCCCTATTTATGACTAAGTTGTAAAGAATCAGTTTCATTTTCTGTGCGGCTCTTACACTTTTTAACCCTTACGCTCAGAGGTGGCCTCAAACAACATTTTTTTTAATAAGATTTTCATATTGGTTGTAACAGTTAACATGTCTTGATATACGTTTTTACTCTAGTGATTAAATTTTCTTATTTGTTATTTTAAAATAGTTAACATACAACAAGGTGTACTATACTATTTTTACTATTGCATACTACTTATTACTTTTAGTGCTATTTGTAAATAAATTTTTTTTAATGCATCCTGCAGCCTATATTCAATCTTATTGTAAAAATATTTAATTTTGTCACTGACAGCTGCCACCTCACTTGTTTTTTTACCTCTTTTTATATAATCCTACTTTCTACAGACGTGTTTTGGTGGATCCCCCGGTTATACCTGTAGGTCTTGTTCTTAGCGTTATCTGCTGAAGCCATTACATTTTGTTAGCAAAATACATTTGCATGACCACACGAAAAATGTAATATAATAGCCTATACCTATTTAAAAAAATTAACAGTAGGTATATAAATATCAAATATGAATATGACTTAAAATGTTTACTTACTATATACAATGGTATCCTTTTATTTAGTTCACATCTTTACTACAATTCTTCTATTCCGGGAAATTCTTCATCACTCGATGAATCACTTTCACAATTGTTTGTAGTTAGTTTTTCTATTAAGACTTCACTTACGGAATCAACCCTTCACATTTCACTCTCTTCATTTTCTACGTGCTTTGTACATTTTTGCCAGTTTTCTGCCGTTACATTGTTTACACCTGTTTCTAAAAGTTTATTTACTTCATTTAACTTGAATGTTTTGTTCTGTATTGCCATAAACGATTGTGTATCGTTTATTTTATAGATGTTGAAAACGATTCTCTGAGATTAGTCATAGTAATGTACTGCGGACACAAGCATAAATCACTTTCAAAACCCACGTTCTACATTTGTAATGAATGAATGAGTCATATTCGTATTGCTACGAGTAAGGAGTCTTACAGAACGAGCGGTTTAATTGTTTACGTTCATCAATCACCATATAAAATAACCGTGGTAGCTACAGAATGCATTGTCATTGTTGTCAAGGCAGTATTTCTGAAAAGAAGTATTCACAGTAAGGCTGGACAGCACGTGCTGTCCGTAATTTTACAAAAGTTGTTTATGTTCACTCTTAACTCTAGTGAAATACAGTATAGTTCGTAATCTACCAGCGACCTATTGTCTTCACTGTTTTACCTTTATACATTCTTCTCTCTTAAATTTAGAGTATTATTTAGTGATTAACCTTTAGTTTAATAACGTAATTTATCAGACTATGAATTTTAATAGACTTAAAACAGTTTATACAGTGTGTGTTATCAAAATATTGAATAAAAGTTTTATTTTTTTAGATGATGTATTTAACTATGATAAATTCTTCCATGAACAAATTATGCGCAAAAAGAAGGATCATTCCTATAGAGTGTTTAATAAAGTTATCAGATTGGCTTCAAATTTTCCATGTGGTATTGATGGTAATCGTGAAAAACCGATCACTATTTGGTGTGCTAATGATTATCTTGGAATGTCTCGTCATCCTGAAGTGAAGAAAGCTGTAAGGTTGGTCTGCTTTTATATGTGATTTATTGAGTTCTAGTTTGTTGCAATAACTAAAGATATTGGGTATGGGTGTATAGTTCTAATTTGAGGAATAAATAGATAATACAGTAAGTTCGTATTTATATTACCATGACTATATCCCATACTAATAAGGGCTGTCTTAGAGTGGTGGTTAGGAGCTTGGCATGGATCTAGTTCCTTGCTAAGATCTGGAAAATTTGTTCAACATTCCATATATAGTCCACACTTGTCCGTTTTCGCTTACGCTAAGCGAATGCCTCAATGCAAGGGCCGCATTCGTCAAGGTATCCTCAAGATGAGTCAGATTTAGCAGAATTTCATAGCACAAGAAGTTCCACCTGTCTTTGATTTCTGTGTGTTTCAATGTTCAATTTGTAGTGTTTTAGTGAATTGAAGTTGTGTTTTGTTTTACTTAGGTAGTGCTATCATAAATAATAAACAAACTCTTGAATTTATAGAAGACTACAGGTTTTATGAGTGTTTATGGAACATACACTGTAAATCTTATATGAAAAAACTAAACGTCATGACTCCTACGGTGATTTAGCTATGAAATACAATTTAACCGAGAAGGCGGTTAAAAATATGATTAAAAGTTTCCAAACTTATTTTTGTAAAGAACACTAGAAAATGAATGGGAGAAAGAGTGGCTCAGGAACTGACAGTAATTATGAACCAACATGGTTTGCTTATCAGTCGTTACTATTTATAGCTGGTTTCATGACACCGAGAGAAACCCTAAGGTGCCCCAAAATGCTGATAACTCTGCCAGCTCCAGCCTTGGGGGAAGGAAACATTCTCTTGACTGAGGATTGCTTTGAGAACTTCAGGAAAAATTAATACTCGTATTTAAAACTGAGGAAACATTTCAAGCATCCAGTTTCTCTTCTTTATAATCAACCCCTTCTGTCTTGAAGTTTTCTGGATTGTTTTCAAAAATTTCCCTTCATGTGAGTTATCAGCCCTATGACAAATCTATTTAAGAGAGGGCCTGTCTCCTTATATCTGCCTAGATGAGCTGGATTGGAGGTTTTCTCCCTTCTTCTTTCACAGCACACGTGTATTTTGCTGTTACTTCCTGAGATGTTCTGGGTTGTATAGAATCATCAGGTATTAAGATAACTGTCAAATCATTGTGACAGTGAAAAAGCGGAAGAACAAATTATCAGATGCATAACATAAATCTGTTCACCAATCCAGTGTCCTGCTAGGATAGGACCTAACCTTTCACTGGGTTGCTTGGTGTAACAGGAGCACCTTTTGCAATTTAAAAGCTGAAGTACATGAAGCTAAGATAAGTCTCTTAAATGATCTAATGCAGATATTAGGTATCTTTACGCATTATCACTCTCATTTGTTAAAGACCAAACTTCCCCAAGGTTTATTCCCTGAATCCATCCCAGTCAGCATCGTGTTTTTTAAAAGTAAAGATTGCTAAAAGAGGTTGAAAATATTTTTAATTGTACGTCGGCATAAATGGTTTAAGGCTAAGGTTGTTTTCTTGACAAATGTTTAAAAAGAATTATGAACTGCTAAGCTTGCTAAATCTTCTTTTAAATTTTATATCTAATTTTAAACATTTTTGGAATGAGTAAAAAGGCTCTTTTTGAGGTTAACTTGTTACCAGATTAAAAACAAGTAAATAAGAACTAAAACTAAAATAAATTAGTAAAATTTTTAATTGTTTAATGATGCAAAAGATTTAATTTTCTTGTGTTCATTTTTGGAACTTACTCAAATGACAGCTTTAATTCTGTTATCTCTTGTGATGATTATTGTTAAGATAAAAAGTATTAAGCAAAATTGTAAAGACTGCACTACTAAATAGGGAAACAGTAAATTTTTTTTTTAAATTAATCTTTTACGTTAAACACAGATTTTACAATATATTTAGCAGGATGCTATTTTAAAATTTTTGTTTTAATTGCAGAGATGCGTTAGAAACTTATGGAGCAGGTTCTGGTGGAACTCGAAACATATCGGGCAATTCATTGTTACATGAACAGTTTGAGAAAGAACTTGCTGAACTACATCAAAAAGAAGCTGCGCTTTTATTTACGTCATGTTTTGTGGCAAATGATTCTACTCTGTGTACTGTTGCTAAAGCTCTTCCTGGTACGTTTATTTATCATTGTAAATTTATTTCTGAAACTTATTTGGTTTCTCTATACTTTAATACATTCACTTGTTCTTCTGTTATTTTTTTATGATAATTACCATACCCTTAAGTTATATAATTCAAATTTAAAAATAGGAGGACTTTTTATTAAAAACTATCTACAGTTCTATCATTAAAAATTTGAGTAGGAAGTTTTTGACTTGTGAATTTGTTTTGTAGCTGCATCTAATTGCACTAAAATGATATTGAAATAAAATTTATACTTTTTTGTTGTGATAACAATTTTTAATTAGAGAAAATTTAATATTTAATGAAATCTATTATATTGTATAAATTTTTAATAAAATTATTAATAACTTAAAAAAACAATTGCACAGCAGAATGCTGATTATATAAATTAACCTGAAAATTTGCTTAAAAATAGCAGAAAAAATACTTGGAACTACGAAAATTTTTACAGTGGCTAAGAGTTACTTGATAAATAATTTTTTGTTGTAAAAATGAATAATAAATAATAATAATATTTCTAAGTGAATTGTGTACTGTTGTGTACAATTTATAAGATGACACACTTACGAGGTCTGTTCAAAAAGTTCCCAAACTTTTTTTATAAATTTTTTTTTGAATTACAGCTGAGGGGTCTGAATCACCTCCCCAATGTACAAATTTGTCCCATCAGTGTTTCCATTTTCTGTAGCAATCCTGGAACGCTTCTTCTGGAATGGCCTTCAGCTGCTCTGTTGCATTCTTTTGAATCTCAAGAATCATGGCAAATCGTTTTCCTTTGAGGGGTTTTTTAAGTTTGGGGAACAAGAAGAAGTCACAGGATGCTGAATTAGTTGAGTTGGGTGGGTAGGGAACCACGGTAATCAAATTGCTGGCCAAAAACTCAACAAGTTCTGAGGGCTGAATGGGCTGTTACGTTGTCTTAGTGGAAGAACCAGTCGCCGCTCACCCAAAGTTCGCGACGTTTCCATCTGATTTTTTTGTTGTAGGTGTTTCAGAAGCTCAATGTTGTAGACTGGTTAACTGTATAGCCTGGAGGTAGGTACTCGTTATAAACAACTCTGGCACAAAAAAAGCAGTCAGCATGACCTTTACATGGAGCAAACTTGATGAGTTTTTTTGGGCCTTGGAGAATTTTCACCCACTCATTGGAAAGATAGACATTGACACTCATGAATTGACAAGGAATTCAAATTTAACTACTGATCATTGTATATTTATAGAGTTATGGGTTATTTACGGGTTCCAAAGCACGTATTTTATCAATAACTTTGGAGAACTCATGAATTAACAAGCAATTCATGAGTTTCTGTGAAAGATTTTCCAAGTTTCTCACAAAATTTCTTGGCACAATGCTGTTCACGTAAGTCACTCAATTTTAACTTTTACAAACTTGTAGAACACACCTTCAATAAACGTCGGACGTTAAACAAAAAAAAACTTCACTAAAACAGCTGTTTTTCTGCAACTAAGCAAGATATGAACAAACTACAAAATGGAGGTTACTCGTTATGTTTCAATGAACACAACCAGCCCTGGCAGATCTGTGGAACTAACTGTAGGAGCGCTATAAAAAAATCGGGATGTTTTTGAACAGACCTCGTATTTGAGAAAGTAAGTAAGTAAGGATGTTATTCTGAAAATAAGTGACAAAAAGGTAGTGTGTTACAACTGTTAATATTTTGGCTTTACATTCTTGTCATATCCTATACTCCGTTTGGGAGTCTTTTGGATGTAATTTGTTCGGCCTGTTGGTGTAGTTGTCAGTGCACCTGGCTTCTATGCCAGGAGTCCCGGGATTGATTCCTGATGAGATCTGGTAATTTTTTATCTTTATATTATTACCTACTCATATCGTTACCTATGGCTTATGTTTGCAATATTGCTCAATAAAATTATATATTTCACAAAAAACTCTCCACAAAATTGAAGCCAATTCAAAAACCAGTCTGGAAATCCATTAAATAGGTAATTCCTTTCTTGCTGAAGCAGAGAAAGTAAATTTATTATAAATTTCCTTGTATGACAAAATTAATATCTAAGAAACAAAGTTTTGTGAAATAAAACTGGAAAAATCATGAATAAGTTATTTGTAGTTGCTAAAGGTAAAACTAAACGCAGTGAGCTTTTTGTTATCAATTTAATTTAAAGCAAGTTGTCTACGAATTTGATGACTTTCAGGTTGTCACATTGTATCGGATGAAGGAAATCATGCATCAATGATCCAGGGTATACGGAATAGCCGGGTTCCAAAGCATATATTTCGTCACAATGATCCTGCTCACTTAGCTGAACTACTTTCTGGTTTGGATAAAAGTGCTCCCAAGATTGTTGCTTTTGAAACAGTACATTCCATGACTGGTGCTATTTGTCCATTACAACAATTACTTGAGGTACTTATTTTGTGACAATAATTACTATTTTTTTGTTCAGTCAAATAACAGCTGCTCTGTTAAAAACATAAAAATTGTTTTTACTTCACATAAATCTAGTAAGGGTATTATAGTTCACTAAAGTTTAGAAAGTCTAAACATATAATGGAGAAACCACACAAATCATTATTTCAAATTAGATGTTTCTAATATCATGGATACTGGGTGATTTAAAAATGATGGCTGGCTACACTTTTTGGAATCTTCTCATAAAACTAAACAAAAAAGTCCTATGGAAAATTTTTTTTCACATTTTTCTCTTTGTTTCCCCACTGCCCACCATTTTGTATAAATTTATATCGTGTGGTCAGATAAGGGATAAAGAAATGGAAGGATAAAGGAATGGGTGAAGGAGAAGAAATGTAATAAATAAAAATCACGATTAAAATTCCTTTACAAATTACAAAGTGGTGGGCATGTTTATTTTTCAATCAGTTGTGTCTCAATAACCATTAGCGTTATCAAAATTTATGTATGTACTAAAGTATTAAGTCTTTTATTTGGAACAAAATCATATTAAATTTTTTTAAATTAGTTAATACATACCCAAGTTTTGGCAGAAAATTGATGTAATTTTGTGCCTGATTTCATCTCCTTCAATTTACATTCAATTTGATAAAAAATATTAAAATTAAAAAAGAATAATAAAAGAATTAATTGTTGTTAACAAATAGCTGAGTTATGCCGGAAAATTTAATTTTTACATCAATTTTCTACCATAACTCAGCTTTTTTTATAAACTAATTTAACAAATATTTTAATGTGATTTTGTTTGAAATAAAAGGCTTAATATTTTAGTAAAAAACATAAATTTTGATAATTTTTTTGTTATGTACCTCCTCCATCCCCAATAGTGCACCTTGCCCCCCTAGATGGTTAGAAGAGGCTGGCAGCACAAAAAGAGTGGGAAAGAAGAAGAGAGTGGAAGTGTAACAGATCAGCCAAAAGGTCCTGGTATGTTACACTATACTAGTTTTCAAACTTTATGAGCTCTGAACGTACGCATTGTCCCGTACCCACTTCATAGCTAGCCAATGACTTACCAATACTTGCTCTTGTAGCTCTGTTATATATTTTGTCAGCCATTTTTTTGGGCTTTCAATAACAAATATAACCAATGAACGTACAATCATCTGATTATATTATAAAGAATTGCATGTTAATGCATTATATAATCGACGTGTTCAGTGCAAGATGCAAGACACGAGTGAACTACTGTGGCTCTTGTACCCATGCGCATGTAATGTTTGTCAGGCTGATACATTCATACAATCTGACAACGCTGGGAAACGTTCTGATTGCAACTAATGCATGGAACAGCAGAGCTCATCAACGGTGAAATGCATTATAGTCTAAGATGCTATAAGCTAGTTAAGAAATAACAAAAAAATAAAAAATTTAGGATACACAGGGATACAGATTTATAATGTTTCTTCTTCTTGCAGAAGATGATCGTCCCTATCTGACATTACTGTATAACTCAATTGTTTTCAATAATTTATTTTAAAATTTACTACCAGGATGTATTTCCCAATATTCAATTGTCCTTTCATATTCCTTGGCAACCCTTGCAATCCAATAATGGTCATTGAGATACAACAGATTGAAAAATATACATGGCCACTGTTTTGTAATTAGTGAAGGAATTTAAATTCTGTTTTTTTTACATTACTGTTGAGATACTCCCTAAATACTAATGTGATTCCTTTATCTGATCATAAGTTATAAATTTTTACATAAAAATAACAAAATGGTAGACTGTAGGGAAACAAAGGGGAAAATACAATTTTTCTATTGAAATTTTTTTTTTAGTTTTACGACTAGAATTGAACAATGTGTAGCCAGTCACCATTTTTGAATGACCTATGTATGCAGTTCATTATCGCTGATAAGTATGGCTCTGTTAGGAATGTATAATGTATATGCAGTGTACACAGGACAGCAAGGGGTCACTATATTGGTCATATTACTACAAACAAAAACAAGTTTGTCAAGGATGCGGTGATTAAATATAATAGATAGTCCTCGGATCGATATGCACTTTTTTGACCCAAAATATGCATGCAAATATGCCAAAAAAAAGGAGAAAATATGCACCAAAAAAGTTGAAATATGCAAAAATTAATGCAAAAATAAAAACAAGTTATTTTTAATAATTTTGTTTAATTAATTTAATTTTGAAATACATTATATTTATAAAATGTTTTAAATAATGAATACGCTAATCTAATCATAATTTAACCACTTTAACCGTAATCATCACGTTTTAAAAAGTTGAAGTTTTAAATAAATAAATTATGTTAATTGCATAAAATAATCAAAGTTTTTTCTAAATTTTCCACTTTGTAGCTCCATCTTTTGTCAGACAGGACGTTGTTCATTGCTGAAAAGGAGCGTTCAACATCACATGAAACAATTGGTAGGAATTTCAGAGCTGAAATTGCTAGGGGGTCACTCATTTGCATTTCCATTTCATCCGCAAGTTCTCCCTTTAAAATTCTTGAAACATCCTGAGCTGCCTTCCATCCTGGGTTTCTCTTCAAAACAGCATCTAATTTGTTCCTCAACTTTTCGCCGACAGGTCCTCCCCAATCTTTACTTTTTCTTTCAACCCATCATTGAGGCCGACTGAATCACATACGTTCATTCCTTTTGATTCTAATGCTGTAATTAAATCGGGAATGAATCCAAAATTGGAATGAACATAAGCAAGTTGTTGAACCACTGAAGACCTGGTTAGTGCAGCAGCATTAGCTTGAGCTATTGCTTGGTTCTCTGATTCATCAAAACTTTCAATTATTTTCTTCACTTTTTCATAGTGTTCAGCAAAGTAATTGGCTGCAGATATCCAAGTACTCCATCTTGGGATTATAGGTTGAGGTGGGAGAGGAACGTTAGGATAAGCATTCTTGAATGCCCTTATTCTGCTCGGTGCCTTCACAAATACTTTTGTTTTTTACAAGTTTTCTGGAGATTTGTCTAAAATATGCTTAAAATATGCAAACATACCACAAATATGCAAAAGGGTCCGAAATATGCACAAATTTTCAAAATGAAATTGGGGGTTTTTGGTCGCAAATCATTTAAAAACACTCAAAACGGATTATAAACTTATTCTAGAACTTAAAAAAAGATATGCAAAATATGCAAAATCCGAGCACTAATAATAGATCATGATAATTTACAGTATGCGCCAACCCAAATAGCATGTACAATACAGAAGAAAAAACGGTTTCATCAAAATCTCATTCTTTTTTTAAAAAGACTGTAAATAATTTCAGTTTATTGGCTTGAAATTTTTGTATTTTCATTTTATACATATTACAATTACAATTTTTACTACAATTTTTATTACAAAAAAAAATTAATAAATTTTTTTTTTATAAATTTTTTTATTACAATTTTTATAAACAGTCGTAAAAAGTACTGTATAACTATTTTTACTATTTTTAAACCCTAAAAGTGTAACTGTGTGTTATCAGGAATTTTCCGTATCCGAAATTGGGTCTGCCCTAAATATTTCGGTTGAGCGGGGTTTTACTGTTCTCCAGATACCTAGGATTCTACTGTAGTTATAAATAGATTTTAAATTTTTTAGTTTTTACCTTGTATATTATGTATACCTGAGTTTGAAGTCGATTTATGTAACTGATTTCAACTACTGAAACAATTTTTATAAAATATAACGCATTACTTTCTACTTTTTACTTTCTCTTGCCTCTATGAATATAATTATAGAAGGAAAGTATTGTTTTCATCTCGAGTTTTCACCGGATCTACACGTTTTCAGACCCCCTGAACCCAAAAATCATGTGTGTGTGTGTGTGTGTGCATGTGCGTGTGTACAAAAATCTCATGAACGGAACATCTTACGAAGTTTAAACTTATAATTTAAGTTAAATACTACTACCAGACCCGTCACAAACATTTTCTTCAAAATCGGTCAACCGGAAATAGTTTATTAGAGTAATTTTTCACTCTTTTGTGATTTTCTCAAAAACGCCTTCTTCGATTTTTTTAATATTACCTCATTTACTATGTTTTTCTATACTCTACAAGATAGGGTAGGTGCCATGTCTGCTGAAATTCTTGTGGGGGCTGTGCTCTCGTAGAAAAAAATGGTTTTTTTAAGATTGCGACTTTAATATGCATTTTAGTGCAAAAATGTATATAATAAAAGTTGTGGAAAATTTAAAAACTTACAAATTTTATTTCAAACATTTCTTTGTATAACGCTTAATTTAGCGGTAATTAGTGATTTTCTTTTTTTTTCATGAAAATCTGTAAAAAAATTGATTTTTTAAGATTTCAGCCTTATTATGCATTTTACGACAAAAGTGTATATAATAAAATTTATAGGAAATTAAAAGATCTACAATTTTTATTTAGAGCAATTTTCTCTACAGAGCCTACTTTAGGGTAAAAGTGATTATCTGTGTTATTAAGCCAAACTAAGGTTTATTTTTAATTTGCGTCTTTCACTCATGATTAAAATTAGGTTATGTTTTTGAGGTTAGTTTTTTGTTTATTTCTAATGTTTTATTACTAATATTAGGTTATATTGTTCATTATTTGCATTGAAAAGAGAAAGTTGTGTGAGTGTTTCACACCAAATTTTTAGAGTATGTAGTAAACATATTTTCTATCAGCTGTTTGTAAATATATTTTAATTTGAAATAATTATTGCATTAGGTATCACATGAACATGGAGCGCTTACTTTTATTGATGAGGTACATGCAGTTGGTCTCTATGGTGAACATGGGGCAGGTGTTGGAGAGAGAGATGGCGTATTGGATCAAATGGATATTATATCAGGGACATTGGGTAATTATTACATTTATTATATTTTTTTTCATTTTAGTTAGTTTTATTTGTTCTGTAGTTATTTTAGTCCTAATAAAGTCAGTACAGATTTTGATCAACTATTGTGTTGGAAACTTAATATATTGTAGTAAAAATTGAGGACACAACACGGCGCCTCTACCATTTTTGTAGTGTAAAAATGTTGTAAAATACAACAAGGTGCTTCCACCATTTTGTGGTATAAAATTTGATGTAGGTATCCTGAAGGAGAGGCGACCTTCACCATTTTGTAGGGTGAAAAGATGTAAAAAAAAAGCACGGCGAATTACACTAATTGTGTAAGGTGTTTTGCAGAGATAATGCGGGGGCTTTCCACCATCCAATTTTAGAATCCAACCAGACGCTGAAATTGGACTCAGGGGATTATTGGCAACCCAGATTTGAATAACGTAGCTCTATTGATGGTAAAAACTCGCTTTTAGTACTGCGATGGTTTGGTTGAATAACCACACAGGTCTAGACACAATGACATTTGACACAGAAAGAAAATAATAAAAAAAATTAATGAGTAGCTAGAATAATTTATTAAAGAATAACTAAAAAAACTAAATAAAATAAATAATATCATGAATTTAAGTAAAACGGTTAATTCATATAGAATTTGGAAAAAAAATTAGTTAAATAACAATACAGTTTAAAAAAAAAATAAAATAAAATTTGGAAAAAAAAAATTTAATATTAACAAAACTTGATTTAACTATAGAAAATACTTAATATGAATAATAATAAATTAATAGGAACATTTAAGAAAACAAAACTATTTTAAAAGTCCTTGGACTGAAACGGGAAAAGAAATCTCTTGGGCAGGGTTTAATAGATGATTTAAGGTGAAGAAAAATAAATACAGAAATGTATTTATTTTTTTGGGGAAAACTAAATAAAATTAAGACATAAAAAAAACAAATTGTGAGTTGAAATTTAGTAAAAGAATTACTTAGAAAAATTTAAGTAATTCAGTGGCCATTGAACAAGAGTTTAAAAAGAAAAAATGTCATATTTTAAAGATTTAAATAATTTAAAAGAAAACGAAAGATACAGAAATTAGATAATGTTTTGTTACTTAAAACTATTTAAAAAAATTTAAAAAAAAGAAAAAGAGAGATTTATTTATAAATAGGATATTTAAAACACCATAATAATATTAAGAAACATTATGAATTTAAATTTAATAAAAAATAGATTAAAAAAAATTGTTTAAGTTAAACCTGAAAAATTATTAAACATGGTACTTAAATTTAAATTTAGGTAATTTTCCCATATTGGGAAAGAAAAATTATTTACCTGAAAAATTTTGATCCTATCGGTTCGCCATCCTGTCCAAGACAAGGCGTAAAAACTCAACGCACACAAAGGCAAAAAAGGGTCATTCCCCTAACGTTCACGAATGGAAGCGTTCGAGGCTGCGAAAAATGCCGATACATCGGAAATACTATAAATTTAAACGAGGAAAAATATATGAAAGAATTAAAACGACAGTAACAGAAAGAGAGAGAGAGAGAATCAATCGTGTAAGATAGAAAGAGAGAGAGATACAAATTACACGTGTTAGCAACTGAACAATAAAGAAGCAGCGACAAAAATGAAATCCGACACCGGACGTGAGCCTAAGAATTAAAAACGTAAATTAAAATACGGAATAAAAATCTAATGAAATAAAACCAACTGGAAATAAATGAATAAAATAATTAGATTTAATGAAGAAAATTACATAACCCTTAAAATATAATAAATCCGGCACAAAATCAAAAAAAACGGGATTGTAAATGAATTGAGAAGATTTTGGAGACAAAATCTTAGAAATTCATTACACTCCCCCCCCTTAGGAAGAAAAAGAAGACAACTAGATCTGAAGAAAATCAAAGGTAGTGGCGTTGATGACAAGAAAAAAAATATCTCGTTTTCTGCAGAAAATGGTCAAGCAATCTTTACATTCAATGAACGTTGATAATATAGCATATAATTAAATTTATATGATTATATATTTGCTTAAAATTTGATTTAAATTACTCTATCATATAGTATTAATTAATTTGAATCATAATCATGTACCATTAATTTTATTTTGTAAGTATACCTGGTGTGTTTTATTTTTTGTTTAAAGAATTGAATCAAGTCTTAATTTATTAGAATAGATTGTAATTATATGATAATTTGTTAGTTTGATTGCAAAAATTACTAAAAAAAATTTTTCTGAACAATTTGAATTAGAAATTAGTATATGAATTTTAAAATTTATGTGTTATTATACCTAAACATATATAGATAAACATAATAGTAAAATAAATTTGATTAACAATAGCACCCCAAGGATTTGGTATTAGGGTAGGTGTAAGAGAATTTTAAGGGCAGGAATTAATAAAATGTATGGAATAGTTGGGATGGAAAAATGTATGTTAGAGGAATTATCGCTAATTGGTAAAAAGAAAAATTAGGAATAATATCAATTGGACGATGACTAATTTGCATTAGGAAAGCTATGGGAAAGAAAGGAATTGTACTGAACATGTGACCTCTTGTAGATGGACATCAAAATGGCTGAATTGTAGTTGAAGATGGAAAATTGTTCAAGTTCTTGAAGTTTCTCTAGTTGGAAGGTTGTATTATCGATCCAGTTTGTAATGTTGGAAGTTTATATTCTTGAACGGGGTATGTGATGAGTCCGTAAGCAGAAAGTGTCGGTATGTTCTCATAACAGCTGTATGTTGTTTATTTTAAATGTTAATACATTTGGCTTTGATGTACAGGAACAACCAATGTATTGTAAATTTGAAGTCGAAGTGGTAATTCTTGAAGATCTGGTAATAGAAGTTCTTTAGGTAAAATCTTTGTTGAAATGTGTTGTGAAAAATAGTGTTCTTGAATTTGTTGTAACGACGTTTTTAAATTGATACGAGAATAGGATAAATAAAATACAAGAAATTCTTCATAATGGAAAAGATTGTGAGTTCTTCTGCGTTTCATTAGCTTGAAGTCAAAAGATGATATCTTTAAAATCATGATATTTTTGTTAGTTAAAAAAATCTTGAGGATTGTGAACTGTTGCATTCAGATGCTGCATTGTAGACTGGTACGATACGCTGGAAGTCCATTGGTCCTCTTGTTGAAAAGACAGCTGATGGTTGAGTAAAGTGGGTGAAAAATTCTTAGGAAAAATATACAGGAATACTTGGGTATGACCTAGGAATTGATTAAATTAGGGATATGGATGCTTTAGAAATAATTGTGTCAAGAATAGGTATGGTATGTATGTTATGAAGTACATTATTGGAAGTTGGATAAACAGCATGAGGAAGCATAAGGGAAATTTTGATGAGTATGATAATTTTTGGAAGGAAAACTCGTGTGAATAGGTCGTATGAGAATACTAATGGATGGAGTGTACTATTTTACAAAAAGAAAATTTGTCTTTTGAAATGGAAATTAAAATAACCTAATTAATGTTTTTAGAAACACATTGTAACCAGATAAAAGTATTTTGTATAGTACTATATTTATATGTAAAGATTTATTAACTTTAATAATAGTTTGTTTTAAATTGTGCAAATTATTTTATGGATCAAATGAAAGTTTTATAAGTTAATTAATTTTGTAATTTCATCAACATAGTTGAAGTTAAATGAGTATGGCAGTTATTATAAAAATGTTATAAGTTGGTATTTACTATTAGTACAAAAGAATAGGTCACTTGAGCCTCTACCATATGAGCAGAGAATGAGATATAATTGTAAAATAGCATTTATGAGTTAAAAACATGGACGGAAGAGTAAAATATAAGATTTAGCTTGATATGAATAAAATATCAATATGTTAATTGGTGTTTTAAATATATATGTAACTTAATTCTAACTTAAATACTAGCTTATGAAAATATAATATAATAAATTCGACGTGTCGCAGTGATCGTTGTTGTATACTTGAAAGTTTACGAAAAAGATTTTTTTTAATTGTAATATTTTTAAGTTAAAAGTCCAAAGGAAAAATATTTTTCTAATATATTTATTGAACGTTAAAAGTTCCACTTGTAATAATTGTTTGTCCATGACAACGCGTAAAACAAAATTTGTTGTGTGACAAAAGTATCTGTTGTAATAAATGTTTATTTACGAGAAATCTTTTTATTAACACTAATTTTTTTTTTTTTTTTTTTTTGCGATTGTATAAGTTCTTTTGCGATCAATGTTTATCAGAGAAATTGATTGTTTAATTTAAAAAAAAATATTGTGTAATAGAGTCTTTAAAATAGTTGTTTTTGTGTGAAAGGTATTTGTTACACTGATTATTTTCACTGTAATAAATGTTGTTTCAATAAATTTTCGCGAACATTTAACTGTATTAAGTAAAAAGAAGTTCGGTCATTGATTATGTAAAAATGTATTCTTGTACGTAGGTAAACCTGGTAACTGTAGGTTGATGATCTCCGACGGATGATCATAGCTGACAGGAACTTAGTAGGATGCTGGTAGTTGAAAAATGTAATCGGTCACTGCGTCTGTCGGCTCTCTTAATGACTAATGGTCTATGACTCACTTGATCTGCGGTGATTCTGGGAGTACTTAGGAAAATGTCTCCATCTGTTGACAAGTTAAAAGCAATTTAAGCTCACAAAAATAATATAAATTGTTAATATGTGTTCCTAACAAGCTTCCTTGTAGTAAAAAAATCATCATAGAGGGAAATAATTATTAAATACATGAATAAATAATTAATGATTATAAATAAATATATGTATAATGACAAGTGATTATAAGTTTATAAGATTATAAGTATATAAGATGATAAGTCGTGAGGAGTACATTTACATACTAGTTTAGAAAAATTACCCCATTGTAATGCGCAAAACAAAAAATTATCTGTAGACTGTGAACTATTTTGTAATAAAAATCTACTATGTTCTCCTTAAACAGGAAGCATCAATCAATAGTCTAACTAATCTATTAATATTTATTTCATCGCTTAAAAACTAAAACTCTTCTTGAGTAAATACTGTCTTACAAACTAAAGTTCTTGTTGAACAAATATATCGTCTTAAAGTCTAAAGTAGAAAATGAAATCAACTGAAAACGTTGTACTGACTGAATAGCACATACATAACTACACCTAGCCAGAACCTAGGCATAGAAGGCACAAGGCTCCTTTCCAGCGATGCCAGAAACCATGACTTCCTTGTACTTGAAGTTTGAGATGAGAAAATATAAAACCAGTAATATACTTATAACTAAAATGCTTGTAGTGTAACTTGTAACTCATAAAATCATAATTCCTTAACCTAATATTCGATAATAATCATTCATATAATATAACATCAATTATTTAACGGGTGACTGCTGAAGATTAAAAACATTGCGCTGAAGGTGATGCACTAATGTAACTATGTCTAGCCAGATCCTAGACACAGAGGGCACAAGGTTCCTTTCTGGCGGATGCCAGAAACCATGACTTCCTTGTACTTGAGATTCATAAATAATAAAATAATAAAATCATCCATTGTTGGAGTGGCTTAAAAACTAAAATGAAGGCTGAAAATAATCTTATCACTAACTTAAATCTAATTATGTTGTAGTAAAATCTGAGAACAGCAATGTAAAATGATTGTATTTAGAAGTAGAAGGAATGGAATGGGATAAACTCACGACAAATTCTAAAAAAAATTAATAGGAAGAGTAAGGGCCTGGATATAAGGAAAAATAAAATAAACAAAATTAGCATACAAGGTGTTTACAAAGGTAGGAAACCTAATAAGAAGTTAACATGTCTTCAAACAAGTCGTACGTCATTCTAATTATTGAAAAAAAATCTAGGGATAGCAAAGAAAATCCTAACAGGACATTGTATGTGGAGTGAAAATTTAGGAAAAATACCTGAAAATTTAGAAACGAGTTTCATGAATCAACGGAAAGTTAACTCCGGACAAAAATGGGCAGAAAACAGAGTAAAGAAATCCAAAAACAAGAAGAACGGACACACGTCGGGCAAAAATTTGGAGAAACAACAAAAAAGATAGAAGGAAAAATGCACTACGATTGCCCCCTGATTCAAACGCTCACAAACACACACGCAATCACACAATCAGAGACAGCCAACATTCATTTGCATTCATCCATCACATACAATCTCGATTGGATAGAAAATCCAATTCCCTGGAACCTGTACATCAAATGACACATGCACATCTGATCACAGTGTCAGTGCGACCAGTTAGGCAGGGGAAAAGGATTTTGTACCAAACAAGTTAGGGCAAATGGTAGACATTGGAAAGACACAAGGACAAGGTAAGGGGCCTATGGGTGGCTAAACCAATGGGGCACGAACCAAAAATTAGGGCGTCCCTAGGAGCTTTCCGAAGTGTGAGAACTCATGGAAGAAAAGTAACTTAAGTAAAAATATGTGAAATGAAATGAAAGTAAACTGGTAAAAATGAATGAAAAACAGCTGACACTAATGAAACATACTGAAGGCTACCTAACATTAAATAAGAATAAAATGGAAAGTACTTCAGAAACTAACTGTCTGTGAAGAAAATTGGGAAATATAGGTAAAAACTTGTTGAAGTACGATGACGGATTGAGAACAAAATGAAGTAAATAATAAAAGAAACATCTTATAAAAGGTAAACCTATAAATAAAATTCAAAGCATCAAAATAAAAGATAAAAATGTAACTACAGTATAATCGAATGCCTAGTGAAAACTGGCCACTAAATCGAGACATTAAGAATAGAAGTCAGTAATGAATAAATAATGACAATAAAATAAAATCACATAATCCAAAAATGAAAATCAAAATCTAATGTAAATTGAATCATAATGTTAAAATGATGAGAATATAACAGAAGCATTGGTAATTATAGAAATAAAATATGCATCAAAAATTAAATGTAAAATCTAATGTATAATAAGAATAGAAACTACAGATCAAGAAACCCAGAGTCGAATAGTCATGAATATTATAAAAACTAGAAATAATTCTATGAACTTAGGATAATTATAACCTAACTGAAATATAGGTAAATGTATTATCTAAAATCTAAATTAAGTTTAAAAACCCAAATAAAATTCAAAATGACAGGAAAATAATCATGGAATCGTCACTCATTAAGAACTGTTTAACATAGCAAATCCATAAGCAAGTTTTAAATGATAATGAATAAAAATAATATTAAACAACAGTAGTTATATTTATAAAGTGTGAAGGTGATTGAACTTTCATTTTAAATAAAAATGTAGATTAATAAAATTCAGTGCGATCAGCACTTTGTAAATATCATCAAATCATGTAAAATTCTAATTTAATTCCAAAATTAATTTGAAAAAATTAATTCATATTACAGTCCTTAAGAAGCTACCTATTTCATGTTTATTAAACACTGGATAAATAAAATAGTCAAGTAGATAAGACAATTTCTGTAAGATAACAAACATAGGCATGATAAAACCTACAAAAAAAAATAGGCATGAAGAAAAAGAATTATAAACATATTACAGGAGGAAAATAGTGACTGAATAAAATGAACAGAGAAGAGCAAAAATTAAAGTCAGAAAAAAAACTAAAGTGAAAATATGGATTGGAAAGATAATAACAGCTGTAATACTTGAATACAAAGAAGTCAACATTTGTGGGAAGAAATTGTGAAAAAAACGCGAAAATTAAAACCCGTAAAAGTACATTATAGAAAAACTAATAAAATGACCATATGAAATAAATAACATGTAACCAGAAGCGAGATAACGCGTAAATAAATCTTAGTACATAAGAATTTATGTATTAAAGTATATAAAAATGAAAACAGATTATTTAAAATCGGTAACGTTAGGCTTAAATTACATAGAAAAAATAAACACATAGTAATCATTAAAACAATATAAAAATTATGAGTGTAAAATGAATTGTTTATACTTGCGATCGTTTTACTAAATACTTAGTACAAAGATTCCTGTAGAATATAGGTAGTAGAGTTGATTGAACTGTCTTGTCAGAATGAAACAGCTGTTCTGGTATTGTCAATGAAAACTGTGTTGACTTTGTATTCTTAAGAATGATCTCTGCTTTCTCTCAGGCAATTACCCTGGTATTTTATGCAAAAACCAAAAAAAAACATATATTAGTTTGAGTTTTATGACCTAAAATTTTAAATACTAATTAAAAGTAATTTGAAAAATTATGAGTTGGACCAATTCGCCACTGACGGCAACTGAAAATTTTGCATGAAGTTAAACTGTTTAAAAAAAAACACCCAAATTTAACGTAGGTACATAGTGTTGAGATTTATAAAATGCACCTAAAATTGAGCAATAATTCGGTAATAAACCGCTGTAAAAATTATCATAATTTTATAAATTAGTTATTTTATTGAATTAAGAAACATCCAGTCGTGACGAAAAACTTTATAATTAATTTTCCACACAAATTGTTCTGTATATATTGGATTGCAAAGGCAAAACACTGAATAATAGTACAGAACTTATTCTGCTGTTAACAGCTATTTACGCATAGAAATAGCTTAACTGTAATTATAACAACTGCAAAAATTTATATTACCACCTGAAAATATGTAAAATTTTATTAACAAATAAGTAAATAAGTGCAAACAATACAAATAAATAATTTTAAAACACAGTTATAGTATTTTAGGAGATTTTACAGAAAAAGTTAGAAAAACCTAGTGTGACTTAGAAGACATTCAATGAAAAGAAAGTGCATTAGAAAGGCCTGAAAATCAGATACAATAAAACCTAAAGTGAACAAACAATAGAACAAGTAGTATGGTTAAAAACTGATAGTAACTGCAAAGCAATAGGTGAAATAACAAAAGAAACAATACAGAAAACGAATTGAACCAACCTGCAACATCCACAAGACGTATCGGTACTGAATAGAAACGCAAAATTGCACCAGACTGACTAATGTTGAAACCAAAAGTTTCAAATAGAAGGGGATAGAACAATGAACATAGAACAGGTTTAGGAGACCAAGGCCTAAAAACTGCCCGATGTAAACAAAGGAAGGGTCGGGTGCAGGCAACCCCTTATAAACATATAACAAAATCTATCTTTGGACAAAGGCATAATATTGTAAACGAAATCTCTGAATAGAAGTCAAGTAAGAGAAAAAAAATACAGTATTTGTTACTTACAGAAACATCCCTCAATTATTCCTAACCTGAAAAACGCTTAAAATACCATAATTAAAAAATTTAATATATTAAAATTAACATGTAACTTAGCTTAGCAATATAGGTATTAAATGTAACTAACAAAAATTTTAAAATCATGTGTCTTGTCATTGAATCAAAATCACGGCGCAAACTCCACCATTTTGTAGTAAAAATTGAGGACACAACACGGCGCCTCTACCATTTTTGTAGTGTAAAAATGTTGTAAAATACAACAAGGTGCTTCCACCATTTTGTGGTATAAAATTTGATGTAGGTATCCTGAAGGAGAGGCGACCTTCACCATTTTGTAGGGTGAAAAGATGTAAAAAAAAAGCACGGCGAATTACACTAATTGTGTAAGGTGTTTTGCAGAGATAATGCGGGGGCTTTCCACCATCCAATTTTAGAATCCAACCAGACGCTGAAATTGGACTCAGGGGATTATTGGCAACCCAGATTTGAATAACGTAGCTCTATTGATGGTAAAAACTCGCTTTTAGTACTGCGATGGTTTGGTTGAATAACCACACAGGTCTAGACACAATGACATTTGACACAGAAAGAAAATAATAAAAAAAATTAATGAGTAGCTAGAATAATTTATCAAAGAATAACTAAAAAAACTAAATAAAATAAATAATATCATGAATTTAAGTAAAACGGTTAATTCATATAGAATTTGGAAAAAAAATTAGTTAAATAACAATACAGTTTAAAAAAAAAATAAAATAAAATTTGGAAAAAAAAAATTTAATATTAACAAAACTTGATTTAACTATAGAAAATACTTAATATGAATAATAATAAATTAATAGGAACATTTAAGAAAACAAAACTATTTTAAAAGTCCTTGGACTGAAACGGGAAAAGAAATCTCTTGGGCAGGGTTTAATAGATGATTTAAGGTGAAGAAAAATAAATACAGAAATGTATTTATTTTTTTGGGGAAAACTAAATAAAATTAAGACATAAAAAAAAACAAATTGTGAGTTGAAATTTAGTAAAAGAATTACTTAGAAAAATTTAAGTAATTCAGTGGCCATTGAACAAGAGTTTAAAAAGAAAAAAATGTCATATTTTAAAGATTTAAATAATTTAAAAGAAAACGAAAGATACAGAAATTAGATAATGTTTTGTTACTTAAAACTATTTAAAAAAATTTAAAAAAAAGAAAAAGAGAGATTTATTTATAAATAGGATATTTAAAACACCATAATAATATTAAGAAACATTATGAATTTAAATTTAATAAAAAATAGATTAAAAAAAATTGTTTAAGTTAAACCTGAAAAATTATTAAACATGGTACTTAAATTTAAATTTAGGTAATTTTCCCATATTGGGAAAGAAAAATTATTTACCTGAAAAATTTTGATCCTATCGGTTCGCCATCCTGTCCAAGACAAGGCGTAAAAACTCAACGCACACAAAGGCAAAAAAGGGTCATTCCCCTAACGTTCACGAATGGAAGCGTTCGAGGCTGCGAAAAATGCCGATACATCGGAAATACTATAAATTTAAACGAGGAAAAATATATGAAAGAATTAAAACGACAGTAACAGAAAGAGAGAGAGAGAGAATCAATCGTGTAAGATAGAAAGAGAGAGAGATACAAATTACACGTGTTAGCAACTGAACAATAAAGAAGCAGCGACAAAAATGAAATCCGACACCGGACGTGAGCCTAAGAATTAAAAACGTAAATTAAAATACGGAATAAAAATCTAATGAAATAAAACCAACTGGAAATAAATGAATAAAATAATTAGATTTAATGAAGAAAATTACATAACCCTTAAAATATAATAAATCCGGCACAAAATCAAAAAAAACGGGATTGTAAATGAATTGAGAAGATTTTGGAGACAAAATCTTAGAAATTCATTACAATATACGAGGTATATTTGAAAAGTACGTTTCGTTTGCTAATAAAAAATAACAAGTACAGATATAGCAAAGGAATTTATCTCGAAAAAATCTACAAACATTACACTATTTCTCCATATAGCTCCTGTAATTGTGCAGGCATTTGTCAAAGCGTGATACAAGTTTATGTATACAAGCACCTTCTTTGTAGAATGTTGCCACCTGTGTTGTCAACTATGTGGTAACATGTTCTTTCAGCTCTTCATCGTTGTTGAAGCATTGACCACCAAGGCAAGACTTCAGATGCAGAAAGAGATGACATTTTCTAGGAGCGAGATTGGGGCTGTACAGAGGATGGCCAAAAACATCCCAGCTAAAGCCCTGTAGGAGGTTTTTTGTCACATTCGCTTTATTTGGTCAGCTGTTGTTGTGAATGAAAACCACACCTTTTGATAGCATTCCCCAGTGCTTGTTCTGTATTGTGCGACACAGTTTCTTAATCGCCTCGCAATAAACATCTTTATTGCTTGTTTCATTTTGCAGTAAAAAATCAATTGGTAAAATGCCTTGTCTGTCCCAAAACACTGTGGCCATGACTTTTCGATTTGTCAAGATTTGCTTGGGTTTAACCTTCACTGGGGATGAAGTGTGCCTCCATTCTATTGACGGCTGTTTACTTTCAAGGGTTTCATAAGCAACCCAAGTTTTATCCCCTGTGACTATCTGATATTCAAATTTCTCGCCATCCTTGTGATAACGTGTCAGAAAATCAAGTGCTTTGCCCATCCGTTGTTTTATGTGTTGTTCAGTAAGAACTTTAGGAACCCAACAAGTAGTGCAAAGTTTTTGAAAACCCAGTGTTTCAGTGACAATCTCGTCAATTACTGTTGGTGAAATTTGCAGAAATTCAAGAGCAATAGCATTAATTGTAAAGTTATGGTTTACTTTAATCTTTTCTTCAACTGCACAAACCAGTTTATCAGAAACCACAGATGGACACCCACTTCGTTTTTCATTGTAGACTTGATCATGCCCCTCCTTTAACTGTCAGACCCATCTTCTTACCATCATCACTCATTGCATTTTCTCTGTAAACCTCAAAGATTTGTCAATAAATGTCAAACGGTTTAACGTTTTTCACATTCAGAAAACGAATCACAGATCTGATTTTACATGTGGCGGGATTTTCGATTACTGCCACCATTATAAACTAGCACTTTGATGCGTACACAACACACAGCAATCTCAGACTGTTGACATTTCTTTCTCCTTGAACCAGAGTGACTACCGCGCATGAATGGAACTGCAATTGAAGCGCTGCCGCATAGAAAAATTGAAATGGAATTTACTTTCTGAATATGTCTCATATTTTAAGGTTTTTCTAATTTTTTAGCAATTTAAAATTTGTTAATATTTACTGTGAATTTAAAACTAAATTGATATGATTTCACTCTCAAAAAGTTGTGTGTTGTTACGGATAGTTTTATAGTATTTTTGATGGTATGTTAAAAAAAAAAATGTTTTCTGGAGCTTTTGGCTAAATGGTACGTCTACACATTGATGTCATCTATGCAATTGTATAAATTTTCTTTTTTAATGTTCTTTCTTTTGATATCTATGTATTGGTTCAGTATATGCGTACTGTTGTATGGGACAAATAGTCTTATCAATAAACAATAATTGTGACGCCTTATTGACATAATCTGTTACCATTTAGCATAAAAACCCACTATTTTTGGGGTGAGGTTTGGTTGCTGGTCCGGTGCAGGAGTAGATGGTTTGATTCGGTGTCTAATGAAATCGTTCAGTTTGGGATTCGTCAATGATGTGGTTGAAGAATTGGATGACAACCAAGGGAGGTAGCAGCTGTACTTGGAGTAATGATGTTAGGAGGCCAAGGAGAATGTGTAAGGAAAACCTACAATGTCTGTAATAAGGTTTTTTTGTGTAGTAATTAAACTTTTGTTGTAAATGTTGCCAACTGTTAATTGTGGGGTTGTTTTCTATTAGGACAGCTTGTGTTTTCCCATATGCATTTGCTCTGATATAGTGTCTCAGTTTTGCCTAGTTGGGGTTGTTCTCAACTTGTTGGGACTCTGGGTTGATTGAACTTTGTGAGGTGGGGTTTGGTTGCTGGTCCTGTGTAGGGGTAGATGGTTTGATTCGGTGTCTATTAAAGTCATTTAGGATTCCTCAATGATGAGCTTGAAGAATTAGTTGACAGCCGAGGGAGGTAGCAGCTGTATCTGGAGTAATGATATTGGAAAGCCAGGGAGAATTTGAAGAAGAAGAAATAGCAATGCTGTAAAGAATTAGAAGCATTTGGTAGAATTTATTTTGTTTTTTGTACAAAGGTTATCTGCTTGATTTTTAATTAATTTTGCGGGATTTGAAGATTTGTTATTTTCTAGATACGTTAGGAATAATGAAGTGTAAAAGTTTTATGTATGCATAATTAAATATTAATTAAATCAGTCAAGGTTTCTTTGTTTTTATTTATTTAATTAATTTTGTTTCTACTAATTTATTTCATGGCACTATTAACAGAGCTGGTGCCCTAAAAGTAATTTTCTTTTACTATTTTCGGTGGTGTACATGTTTGGGAATTTTTACACTAGTTAAATATTGACTTGGATGTATTTAATACATATTTGTGTGGGTTTTATTTTTTATGTAACCTAAATATATTTGTTTTGTTATAGGAAAGGCATTTGGAACAATGGGTGGTTATATAGTTGGAAGTAAGTATTTGATAGACATGGTGAGGAGTTATGCAGCTGGTTTCATATTTACTACTACTTTACCTCCTACAGTTGTAGCAGGAGCACGAGCTGCTGTAAAAGTATTGTCTTCTCCTGAAGGCATAGCATTACGTCAGAAACACCAAGCAAACGTAAAATACCTTAAAAGAATTCTAACTGAAAGAGGATTTCCTGTTGAACCGACACCTTCTCATATCATTCCTATTCGGGTAATTTCCATTTTTTTTACTCAAGTTTCTATAAAAATAAATTTGATTATGACTAAGCTCCAGTCCTGAATTGGTGCTTAAAGAAAATTATTTCTGTATAATATTTATTAATTACTTATTTTTTTTGCTTTGTTAGGTGGGTGATCCATTCCAATGCAGATTGTTGTCAGATCGTCTTATGGTTGAAAAAGGACAGTATTTGCAAGCAATTAATTATCCAACAGTTCCCAAGGGCAAAGAAAAATTAAGGATTGCTCCTACTCCATTTCACACTCATGCTATGATGGACAAATTTGTGGATGATCTTTTAGAAATTTGGACGTCATTGAAGCTTCCATTAAGTTCAGTCGTTGTAAGTTAACATATTATATATTTTTTATTTCAAGGGCTCCTGTGATCATACTTAATGAAAACTTTATACTGATGTCATAAATTTTAAAACTGAACTTTTCTTATCCTTTTCTGTAGAGGTTCTTGGAACAAATCTTAGGTCCTGGGTAAAACATCATGATGATTTGCTCCTTTAAAAAGATATGTTATGTCTACAAATTAAATCATTAATCTAACTTTGATTAAAATCTACAATTTTTATTTGTTCTAATGAATTGTAGACTGGTTTTAATATAATAAAATTTGGGGAGAAACAATAAAATACATTGAAGTCTCACAAACTCAACTTAAGTGGACCAAGTGGGTGTTGAGTTTTACAAAAATTAAATGGGAATCATTTACAACTTCTTGTTTAAAGAAATAAATGCATTTATCAGCAACTAAAACTATAAATATTCATGATTATTTACAACACGTTGCTGTAGTAAAACACTCAACAAATATGTTGTGAAAAACTTCAGAAAAAATTAAACCTACGTTTACGTCTATGGAAAAAATTTGCGATATTTTATTGTTCACTCCCTTGACATCGTCATCTGAGTTCTCCTTTTCATTATCTTCTTTTCCTTTCATGGCTGCTATGAGCTCGTCATCTACCAAAAGTCCACTGTTCTTAACTTGTTTCTTACATTCTCCAGCATCACTATCCATATAGTTTCTTCACATCCTGGAATTCTCTTAAGCACTGTCTCTTCCTTTTTATTTTACGAAAACTCATTTCCTGAACAATCTGAGGTTTCTCTAAGAGTAAAAAGAGTTTTTGATTCAAGGGTTTCCAGAAATCTGTGACAATGTTCAACAAATCAATTCTTTGTGAAGCTCAAGAGCTTCACCCACCCTCATCTACCAACAAAAAGAATAGCAAAACTTTTGAGAAATATAGAGTGTCGAGTTTGTAAGACTGTACGTATATTACAACTTAAGTATTAAACTTTTCTTCAGTTTTTAAATTAGTAACACTGCGTGACTGCAAAATGTATTTCTTTTGAAATCATTATATTAATTTTAAACTAAAGTTTGAGGTGACTACAAAAATCGCAACTGTTAGGCAGTACGCACACAAGGCGACACGACATTTGTTCCTGCAACTTAATTCGTATGACATTTCTTGCTAGACTAAGCTGACTGTACATCTACACGACATAAATTCCAATGAATAATGAGCTTATTGTATCGGATATCACCTACTAATTATTCAATAAAAGGTTTTTCCTTTCCGTTATGACTAACTTATGTTTTACTAATGTATGAATAAAGATAATGAATAATAATTAATAAAATACTATATCTACTGATGATGATTGAAAGATCAAAATGGCCATATAGATTTGCCTTGTAAGTTAAATTCTCTTTTACTGTATTCTTTCAATGTATAGTACCAAATACATCTGCCCATAACAGACAGGTAGAGTGTCAAATTATTTACACTCAATTTGTTCGTTGCAGGGCTAAAATAAATAGTTCTGTTTCTTATCACATGGTCAGCCAATTAAATGACTGAATCATTTAAGAACAGGAGAGGTAGAGGTGTAAAAGACACTAATCAGAGTTATCTCCTCTGAAAGTAATGAATTTCATTGTACAGCCAGACCCTGTGGTGAATGAAGTGAAGGTGTCATTTACAGAGTGGAAAATATGTGCTTTTCAGAGGGCCCGGCATGCTGATAAGCGTACTTTTCCACTCAGTGAGGAAGGCATTGGTAAACCACCTCACTCCTCATTTTACTTAGTAAAACCTCTAGAGGTTCAAACCAGCCTTTCGGCTGTTGACCTAAACAACAACACCAAATTCATGTACATTTCTCAATCTGGTTCACAAAATAGATCATAAAGGGCGGATTGCTTTTCATGTTGGTTGCACTAGACTGCTATGAGCACTGTATGTTGTAGAAACATTAATCGTTGGAAACAAATCAAAGTTGTCTCCTGCAAAAAATGTTTTACAACAGATGTCAATGTTGTACTACTGCACGGCTATTTTCTCCCATCATATATTTTGCATGATACCAACAAACTTTTGTTGTATCTAACAATTGTCGCATGTTGCATGTTTCATGAGACATTTGTCTTGTCCCGTATATGTGCGGCTTGCCTTAATGAAACACAATCTTTTTAAAACTTATTGTTTGGTTTCAATAAATGATTTTGTACTGTATAAATTACGAAAAATTGATCAAAAAGTAACATGAAAACAAAAAACTAGTTAGTGTAAAAACTGAATTATTTTTTTCTTTTCAGTGTTGCAGTCAGTGTAATAAACCTCTAAATTTTGGAGGTTATTTGTCTGGGAGTCAGCGAGTTTTGAATGTGGATGAAGGAAATTTGAACTGCAAGTTAAACAAAATCAGTTGTGTACTTCCGAATTGTCCTCAGCTTATAGCTGCCTGTTAATCCTAATGCTGAAAATTATAACAGTATTATTAAAGTATATATATGTTGAATAACCAAGTTGTTAAAAAAAAGTATATATTTAATATATACAATGAAATAAATGTGTAGAATCTAATAGAATTGTGTAAATTTATTTACCAAAACAACCATCCTGATTCATCATAAACCTGTAGAGGTTGAGCAGAGTCAAGAATTATACATTACTCTATACTGATATAAGGGGGATTTTCTCAGCTTTTACTAACTTTATCATTATAAATTTTTTGTAAATATTTATCGATTCTTGACACTCAGTTTTAAGATTGAGGCTTTTCAGAAGTTTGTTTTAAAAAATATTCCTTGTCTAGTCTTAATTCTATGCGAGCTATTGACGGATATAACTGCAGCCATGTTCTAACCTCAACGAGCTATTGATGCTTTTATCTGTAGCAATGAATTAGATCCCATTAAAAAAGGCTCATGATACAGTCAACAGTTGTTGTTTGTAGTTACTAGATTTCTTCGGGATTCAGTATTAGTGTAGCAGTATATCTGCAGTGAAATAATGTCTTAGTTGTCATAAATCTAGTACCATACTGTATTGTAGACTTCATTTAAGTTTCCATTTAGATGTTATCAATTTTTTTGGCTATATTATGAATAAGTTGTTAAATTCTGAGTAAATTGTATGTAATCATTAAAAAATAAGCTAAATAAATATCACTGAGTGTAACTGAAGTTAGGTTTTTACCAACATAAAATGAAGAGCAAATAAATTTTTCTATAGCTTAAAAATGTTTGATCGGTAGAAAATTTTTAATTTTTTTTTAGTATAGACGTGTAAGAATTCATTTTGTGAAATTAAAAATTATATCATTTTAAAAATTTTTTTGACAAAATATTCAGATCTGGTTATAACCTACTGGCAGACTAGCTTGCAACGTGGTAAATAGTTACACAGTATTCTCCCTCTCAATCGACCATGATAGCTTAAAGTTCAGTATACTGGAAAAGTGGTTAAAAACAGGGTACTTTTAATGCGTAATTCGTTGCATTTAATACATTATTGATTTCTAAAAATATTAATGTAAATCCTGTAACCAACAATAAAATAAGCTTTAATTTGATGTATCGTAATTGTGTTTACATGCAACGGTTCAAAAGATATTGCTCTTTAAAGACAGTTTAATCATGTTTTCCTGGAAAGGGTCAGGTAATCCGATGGGCAGTTAGGAGGGAGATTAATATACTTTCAAATTTTCAAACTCATATCTTTGTAGTTTTGTAGTAAGTTTTAAAAGAAAATCTCATACTAAAATGTGTATCTCAGTTAGATAGATTATCCCTGAAAATTTTGTAGAGACTGGCTGACTGGTTTCTGAGAAAATATTTCTTTTTTGCTAAAAAGAGCCAGTTTTTGGAAAATCAGAAAATGAAGAACAATGAGATCTACCTCAAAACATTCCAGCTTCATAGTCACTTTGATATTTATATTTTTGTCATATTAAAATCAATGTGACTAGATGTAAGAAGAGGGAATTTCAGCAGAATTTAAAAAAAATATGATGCTTGGGACACAATTTAAATTGAAGTAGATCTGTCAAAACTATTTAAAATTTTATTTTAAAATACAGAGAAACCTAATGAAGTAATATATTGTATATCAAATTAATATTTTTTTTTTTTGTCATCAGTCTCTCGACTGGTTTGATGCAGTTCTCCAACCTGTTCTATCTTGCGCAAGTCGTTTCATATCTACATACCTGTAACACCCTACATCTTTTGTAATTTGCTTTATATATTCTAATCTTTGCCTCCCTCTACAATGTACTCCCTCAATGTTACCCTCCATTATTGATAGCCCAATACCTGGATGTCTTAGGATATGCCCCACTAGCCTATCCCTTCTTTTGGTGAGATGCTTCCATATACTTCTTTTTTCATCCACTCGCCTAAGAACCTCTAAATTACTTATTTTGTCCACCTACCTAATCTTTAACATTTTCCTATAACACCACATTTCAAAAGCTTCTATCCTCTTCCGTTCTACAGCCCCTATCACCCACGTTTCACTTCCGTATAATGCTACACTCCAAACATAATGTTTTAAGAAATTTTTCCTAATCTGTAAATCAATGTTTGTAGTCAGTAAGCTGTTTTTCATTTCAAAGGCTTTTCTAGCTTGAGCAATTCTACTCTTGATATCACTCGTGCTTCTACCATCCTTTGTTATTTTACTCCCTAGATAGCAGAATTCCCCAACTTCCTGTATGTTTTCGTTGCCTACTTTTAAATTTCCCATCTCTTCTAAACCACTCTTGCTGCTGCACAACACTTTCGTTTTGTTCTTATTAATTTTCATGAAGTAATCCTTCCTCAAGATCTCATCCATTCCATTTAAGGCATCCTCTAGTTCATTCTTTGCCTCGGCTAATACTACTATATCATCGGCGAATCTCAACATTTTTATTGTTTCTCCTTGAATTTTTATTCCTACGTCAAATTTCTCCTTCACTTCATTTATAGCCTCTTCTATATACAAGTTAAAAAGTAGTGGTGACAAAGAACAACCTTGTCGTACACCTTTTCTTACAGCAGCCTCTTTTTCGTACCCCTCGATTCTCAAAACAGCCGTTTGATTCTTATACAGACTGTAGATAACTTTCCTTTCTTTGTATTTAATTCCTAGCCTTTTCAAAGTTTTAAACATTTTACTCCAGTCCAGATTGTCAAATGCTTTCTCTAAATCTACAAATGCCATAAAAGTAGTTTTATTTTTCTGTATCCTTTTCTCAATAATCAGTCTCAGAGCCAATATTGCATCTCGAGTTCCCATTCTCCTTCTAAATCCAAATTGGTCATCGTCCAATACTTCTTCTACTCGGTGTTCTATTCTCCTGTATATAATTCTTGTCAGTATCTTAGATGCATGGCATGTTAGGCTGATGGTTCTGTAATGTTCACACTTCTCCGCTCCTGACTTTTTTGGTATTGGAATCATAATATTTTTTTTAAAGTCCGATGGTACCTCTCCACTCTCATACATTCTGCACACAAGTTTGTATAATTTGTTTTGCGCAACTTTGCCACATCGTAATAATAATTCCGATGGTATGTTATCTATTCCTGGTGTCTTATTCATATTCATATCCTTAAGTGCCCGATCGAATTCTTCTCGTAGTATAGGGTCCCCTTTTTGATCTTCTTCAACATCAGTTTCTGGTTCTATCGCATCATATTCTAATTCTTTTCCCATGTAGAGTTGATTTACGTATTCCTTCCATCTTTCAGCTCTCTCTTGGCCATTCAACAATGGTTTACCACCTGCGCTTTGTAAATTAACCTCTCTCATCCTTTGCGTTTTTATATTTTCTTCGCTCATCCATCAGTTCTAAAATATCATTAGTAATCCACGGTTTCCTACCTCTTCTTTTAGTATGTCCTAACCATTCTTCCGCTGCTTTCACTACCACCTCCTTGAAGTTTATCCACTCCTCCTCTACATTTCCTGTGTCATTACCTCTTTCTTCTATCCCTTTTTGAATACTCTCCTGGAAACCTACCTGGTTGTCTTGTTCTCTTAGTTTGTCTACATCCCACCTAGCATTTCCCTGTCCCTTCTTCAGTTTTTTAAGTTTAAGCCTGCTATCCATTACTACTAAGTTATGATCACTCCCTATGTCTGCACCTGGAAAGGCTTTACAGTTCATAATCTGGTTTCTGAATCTTTGTCTAACCATTATGTAATCTATTTGGTATCTTCCCTTGTCACCTGGCATCATCCAAGTGTATAACCTCCTTTTGTGATTCTTAAAAAGTGTATTGCCTATCACTAAATTATATTTGGAGCAGAAATCTACCAGCCGACTCCCTCTGTCATTTCTCTTCCCTAGACCATATTCTCCGACTATCTTTCCTTCTTTTCCTTCTCCAACTACTGCATTCCAGTCTCCCATAACTATCAAATTTTCATCACCCTTGACATATTTTATTACTTCATCTAATTCCTCATATACTTGTTCTATTTCTTCCTCTCTGTGTGAAGACGTAGGTATGTAGACCTGCACTATAGTGGTAGACTTTGGTTTCGTATCTACTCTAACCATGATAATCCTATCTCTACACTGCTTATAGTAAGTCACTCTTTGTCCAATTTTTTTATTCATTACTAGACCCACTCCGCCCTGCCCTCCGATGGCTTTAGTGTTAATAACCCTATAATCCCCGGACCAAAAGTCTTGATCATCATCCCAGCGTACCTCACCAATGCCTACAATATCTAACTTCAACCTATCCATTTCCCTTTTTAAATTCTCTAACCTACCAGTTTGTTTTAAACTCCTAACATTCCATGTTCCAACTCGCAGAATTTCAGAAACTTTTATTTTTTTGATGAAGTCCCCTCTGATAGTCCTCGCCCGGAAATCCGAATGGAGGACTAGTTTATCTCCGGAATGTTTTACCAGAGAGGACGCCATCATAAATTTTTCATATTTTGAAGTTCTCGAAGTTCTTGAAGATCTGCATATACTAAGTAAGCCTAACCAGAATCATACATGAAGGAGTTTCCTTACGATAATTCTAGTCAGACAGAAAAAGCTGTAGTTTACTGTTGCTTTCAGCTTTTTGGTTGGCAGACTGAGTGCCCCAAGCCACCGTCTGCCAGGGTGGAATGGGCAGCCCTTCCAGTTCCGTTCACCATGAGCCGGTTATCGTGCTGATGAGCGGTCACATGGTTACTAACAGGCCACACAACGTGAATGTATGGATAGGACACTAGCCTTCTATCCCGGCTGGTTCCCTTAAGCCTTTTGTAAAAGGAATTAAGGGGTCTCCTTTCAGTTGACGACAGAAGCCCTTTATAGCCCCAAATTAATATAAGCAAATAAAAAATGGGTACAAAAAATATTTTTGAACTCTGACTCTGCTTAACACATTCAGTGCGGTGTCAATATACGTGATAAATGTTGATTACGACAGAATTAAATGAGACGTAAAACGGCTTCACCGAATTAGACGTGGTAGGACTACCACTTGGATATTTCAAAAACACTATTCAATTTTTTTGTCAGTAGGGTTGGTAGATCTGATTTTTTAGAGTCGTAGTTCAGTAGTAATAGTTAGAATAATATATTGAGTTGAGAGAGTGTGAAAGTCGTTCCTTGATTCATTAAATTGGCTAGTAAGGACAGAGGGTTTATGAAAACGACTGCCGTGGTATCCCTACCATGGCAGTCTACCATGCAGGTAGAAAATACATCAACAAATTACTACAAGCTTTAAAATTTGTTTAAAAAATTCATGATTGATGAAATATTTTACAGCACAGAAGAGTTCTTTTCTAAACAGTCTTTAGTTTTAAAAATCTGGTGTGAAACACTCACACAACTTTCTCTTGCCAATGCAAATGATTAACAATATAACCTAATTTTAGCAATAAAACATTAGAAATAAACAAAATACTAACCTTATTTTAATCGTGAGTGAAAGACAGAAAATGAATCGACCTGTTTGGCCAAAATCACTCTTTCAAGCTAAACTAGGCTCTGTAGAGAAAAATGCTCTAAATAAAAATTGTAGGTCTTTTAATTTTCTATAAATTTTATTATAAACACTTTTGTCATAAAATGAATACTAAGGCCGAAATCTTAAAAAAATCAATTTTTCACACGTTTTCGTGAGAAAAAAACCAAAAATTGCTAATTACCACTAAATTAAGTGTTATACAAAAAATGTTTAGAATAAAAGTTGTAGAATTTTAAATTCTCTACAACTTTTATTACATACATTTTTGCATTAAATTGCATAATAAAGCCGCAATCTTAAAAAAACGCTTTTTTTACGTAAAAACATCCTCACCAAGAATTTTAGCAAACATGACGCCTACCCTATCTTGTAGAGAATAAAAATTTGAAGAAACCAGGCGATTTTTAAAAAAATCGTAGGACCAGTTTTTGAGAAAATCGCAAAAAAGTGAAAAATTACACGAATAAACTACTACTTCCGGTTGACCGATTTTGATGAAAATGTTCGTGTTGGGTCCGGTAGTGGTATGTAACTTAAGTTTCAAGTTTCAAGTTCGTACGATGTTCCGTTCTTGAGATATTCTGTTCACACACAGACCAATCGCTAAAAACATGTTTTTTGGGTTCAGGGGGTCTGAAAAGGTGTAGATCCGGTGTAAACTCGATTTCGAAAAATCGACATGAAAACAATACTTTCCTTCCTATATATTCATATAGGCTAGAGAAAGTAAAAATAGGTATATAAACTAACATTGAAGTAAATTGTGTTGTTTGGTAAAAATTATTACATGATGGGCTAGCTAAAGCATTTAAAGCTGCATATAGATGCTCGAGCGGAGCATGACACTAGCTGCTTCTAATCTGCTTGATGAAGCACACTTGAAACCACCTCAGTCATTCAACAGCCACTGCAGCATCATGTCTTCGAACGATGACAATTATGCAATATTAGTAATGACTGGTGCAGCTTTGGTGATTTTTTTTTAATTTCACGTTCTTTAACAGATATTTACGAAATAACTTCTTGGAAAATTCTATTTACAAGAAATGTTTGGTTTTAAATATTGAAATTGAATTTGGATGAACAATTAAATAAAAATAAATAAAATTGATGTGTCATGCAGGATGTTAAAATATGTCAGTTAGCATACTGTAACAAAAAAGGCTGTTTAGAAAATATTTTATGATATCATTTGTTAGGCCTAAATATCAACATTCTTCGGTAGGAAGCGACAAGCGAATACAGCTATATTAATAGCTTTAAATGGTCGTAAATCCTTAAAAAAATCCAAAAAATTACATAATAAGCCTAATATATTTTGACCCGACTACTACACTACACAAAAAAAAAACAGGTTGATGAACCCTCTGCTTCCGCGGTGGAAGCACTGGACTTAATTATCTGGTCAATTTTGAAGCAGGTCCTTAGGCTACTTATACGTAAGTCAGTGTTACAAAATAATGATTACAAAAAGTGTTAACGATTAATTACTAAATGTATAATAACTAATAATAAAAAAGTACATATATTATATAATTTCTATTTCAAAAAATGAATTAATATAATAATTTCACCAACCTTCTTTTTAAACTGTGTCACCTTTATTTTTATTTTTACTTACACGTGTTTCAGTGCATCCACCATCATCAGAGTAAATAAAAAATTGAAACTAAAAAAAAATTTATCTCACTTATTTAAAATTTACAGAAGATGGTACATCTTCAGTCACTTGTATAAAACTGATTTAAAATTAATTTATTTTAATTTATCCCTTCTCATATTTACTGTAGATAGCAGCAGCAGTCAATATCACTTCATCATTTCTAAATTTTACCTATTCACTCAAAATGTCTTGCTTTTGCTCTTTTAAATATTTATAAATATGGAAACATCTCATATTTTTAAATTTTATTTTTATTTTCTATATTACATTGTTCTATTACATTAATTCATTATATGAAATAGAAATAATTTCAAACTGCAGGATGCATTATAAAGATTTATTTTTGAATGAATATATTATATAAGTATATAAATGAGAGTGGATGCTCAAGAGATGCTTGTGGGAAGCGACAACGCTGTCCAAATACGAACTAGCGAGCACCTTTGTGTTTGACAGAAAAACCGACTGGAAACGGGTCACCACGAGCACATTGTAAGCACCGTCCAAATAAAACAAACTACTTTGTCCCGTTGTGACCCATCATGCTCCGCTCGAGCGTCTATGCGCAGCTTAAGTTGAAATAATAAATGAATTGGTAAACATCGGATATAAGTATTAATATTTAGACCCTTATTAAAATTTGTTTATGAGTTTTTAAGTTTGTAGCACTCATACATAAATACAAAACATCTAAGAATGACGGTTATTAGAAAATAAAACACAGGGTGAATAACAATATTATTTTATTTATAATTAGAAACAGATTACAATCATTTAAAAACTGTGATTTATATAAAAAAAACAATACAATATAATACTCTATAAAAATTATAAAGATTTATAATAAAATTATTCTATATATATTGAGAAAATTGATACGATTCTAGCATGATTATTACATAATACATCATTAAAAACAAGACACTATTCTACACAGTCGAATATATTATTTTAACAAGTCTCCAATAGGAATTATGCTTAATAAAAAAACTTTTTAAATATTTACAAATTAAATAAATTATTTATATGAATTAAAAACTGTATTAATCAGATCATATTACGTTTGCTACTTATTAATATTTTATACTTATCTTTATTTTAAGTTGTTTACTATTTTAGTTATTAGCGATTACAAAATTAAATAGAAGTTTTACATTGTAAGAATTTTAAATCCAAAAAAACAATTATTATTATATTACTGCGTAAAATTGGGGGAAAATTAATTAAGTAAATTAAGTAGTCTACTGATTTTTAAAAATAAAAGTTGCTTTGATGTGAATGTATTAAATTTTGTGATTGTACATTAATTTTGTTATGTTGTGTTACGTAGTCGTAGTTCCTTGATATATTTCCATGTGTTTGTAATATTTTTTAGACCATTTTTACATGGGTTAGTATGCTGTATTTGTTCCGGAGATATTTAAATTTTAAAAGTCAATTAATATGTTTGATTGTTACTGGTGAGTTACAATGTTGGTAGTGTTTTGTGAAGATGTGGTTATGCGTCAGTCTTGTGTGGCCAATTCTCATTCTTGTCGTGATAATTTTGTCCCATCTGTTGAGTTATGCAGCTTCTGATGCTCATGTGTATTTTTTCCTTGTATGTATAATTTTAATGGAAGATTTTTTTAATCAAAGTGCACTCTGTGTTATCAATTTTATATCTTAGTTCTTTGATAAAAGTCTCTGTGTGACATGAGGTGTTACAAAGGTCTGGGAAATGTGGGTCTTGCCAAAAAGTTTTGATTATTTCTGTTGCTTCAGACATTGCAACATTTGCTACTTACTTCAGTCAGAAATGTTAATATAAGAAAATGTAGTAAATTATTTTAGTATTTATAAATCTTTGAAAGATGATTCTTTGTGAAGTCACACATCGATAATTAGAAAAAAGTGACTTACCTAAAAACAATGGAAATACTACACTTTAGTTCTGAAGGAACCTCTTTATGAACAAATAAATTGATAGAACAATATACTGATCTGATTACACATAAAAGGTTTGTCCCTTTGTTTGAAATTATCTAACTGATTTAGCTGTATGCATGTAGGTTTTAGAATCAGGAATATATACTGCAGATATGAAATTATGATCACAGTGTACTGCAGTTAAATTGATTAATTAATTCAGGGGTCTCCAACCTATGGCCCGCGGGCCACATCCGGCCAGCGAACAGATTTTTTCCGGCCCGCGGAAAGCTAGCATACTGAAAAAAAAAATTTTTATTTGATAATATATTTCCTTTTAGGCATTTTTACCTAAAATGATTTTAGGCATTTTTAAATATATGAGTACAGTACTAGTCTCTCACTTGCCACTTCTTTTCCCAATAAGTGTAAAACTAGCTGTAAACAAGTAGTAGTGATCACTTGTAAACTCATGTATTGTCAAGTTTTCTTTAAAATTCAATAAAGTACATTTTGCAGTAAATTGAAAAGATTTGGTTTTGTATCATCCTGTGTTTTCATTCAGCCTACTTTGAAAACTCCTTTTACAGAACAAATATTATTTTATAGCAAATATAATTATTTGTTTGGTCACAGCGTATTTTTACAATCACGTAAAGAATTTTAGTTAGCCAACAACCAAGATATATAAGGAAATATAGCGACTTAAAAAACTAACCAAGAAAATCTCAAAAACCACCACTGAGCTCTTAATTAGAAAAAACTTCGAGGGTGTATGGGGGGGGGGGCTAGACTTTCTGCTCTAAAATATTGCTGGCCCGCCTTTCCTCCAAAAATTAACAATGTGGCCCTTCAGTAAAAAAGGTTGGAGACCCCTGAATTAATTTACAATTCAGTACATAAAAACACCTAAATATTTTTACATATAATTCCTAATTCAAGTCTAATAATTCTGTTTCGTTTTCCTACTAGTTAATTCTAACATATTGTGAGAATATTGGTGGAATTCTTTAGAATCCAACATCATAATGTTTCTTCAAATTCAGAAAAAAGCGCCAGAATGATACCAAGAATGAAGTATCTGACTACATGGTATAAATGTAATGGTTAGATTAAAGTTAAGAACTACGATGATTATAATATCATGAAAACTACTTTGTATGGAATAAGGATTTTATTTATTTTAATGAGGCTTCAAAGATACCAAGCAACTGGCAGCTGGAATTGTCAGCATAATTTTAAGAACAAAATGTTCTCTTTGGTGAGAGTGGCACAACATTGAGGAGTAGTAGGCAGATGCAGGTATAGTAGCTGAAACCATTTTTTGGAATCAACAGGTCATTGATACATTGACCTCTGAATTAATCAGCAAGGTAAATATCTGGATAACCTTAATAAAATAATAAATAATAATAGGTTTAATAAGTTAAAAAATTTCTCCATTTTCTTTCTCGTTTCAATCTTATTCAGGGATTGTTATTATTTTTTTCAGTCTATACAGTACATAATATTCATTTCTATAAAATATAATTTCACCTAAGTTCTAGTTAAAAAACAGTATATTTAGCATACTTTAATTAGATCCTGTTTATACGCTATATGAAATAAGGTTGAGGAGTGAAAGCATCAGGCATTACAATTGGCATTGGTTGATGCCCAGCAGGAGGATAAGGCGGCATTGGCATTTGAGAATGAACTGAAGTAGGAGGTTGTGGCGGCTGATAAAATGGATGTGATGATGAATTCACTGCATTACGATTGACGTTGTGGTTGTATTGATGTGCAGAAGATGATCTTCGGTTCACCATTTCTGACATTTTATCAGTTTTAACTTTTCTAAGATGCATTATTTTTCTTCTAGTTGTAAATTGTTCAAGAAAAGCATCTACATCCAATTCTCCTTCCAAAAACTTTTCAGCGATAGCCTATAATGATAAAGCACAACTACAGTAAACCATTATTTTTTTAAATAAACAATAAATAAATTTTAACCACAGATACTTGAGTCACGAGAATGCCTTTTGCATATGAATGGGCTATGAGGAAGAGAAGAGAAAATCTGACACTGCTGCCAAACTCAACACTGAGACTACATTTTACTACTGTGGAATTACTATCCATTTTGTAAGCTGTGGTTTATTGCTGAGAAAGGCATTTTTGTTTAGTTTCAACTTCATATTTTATTATCCTGCATATTAGATTTTGTTCAGCACTGAGAGTAGTCTGACCATGTTTTCGAGAAACTGACAATTCTGTTATTGGTAACAAACAGTTATATTTGTACAGTTAACCCACAAAAGGTTCCACGATATACTGTATGTGATCTGGGTATAGGTATGTTGTTGTGTTGGCTGAACTGATATGAAAGCATTTGCGCATGTGCACTAAAGCTTTTCACCCTCGTTAAAACCAAATACATTCTTGACTAAACTAACATTAAACTGCCGTAAGCTACTGATTAATACCGGTAAAAAATAAACAAAAACACTTTATTGTCACATAAAATAACACATATGTGACTTTTTTTAAACATCTTTCTATGTATATTTTAGAATTATCTAATATAATAACCATCAAATATACAATAGATGACTCTAACCTGAATAAAAAAGGTAGTATGTCTTCTCGGATATCATGTATCCATCTTCAGTTACAATATTATAACGTCAATGAATGGACACTTTCAAAATTTTGTAACGACAATACCAAAAATTAAATTGAGCAGAAATAGATAAGTAAGTCATCAGGTTAACCAACTAATAGAGTTCATCATTTTCAAATTTTATCTAGTAATTTAATAATTTATACTTAAATTTGTATTTATAAAATAATACAGAAATTTTCCAACTGAGCCATTTCTCTTGATAATCATTATATATTTCCAAAATGTCCATATAATTATCTATATTTATAGTATTACATCAAACATCATATTCAGGTATTTTTAATAGCCACACTATATTGATAATCAAAATAAATATTATTTCTTCAAACCACCAGTAATACAATAAACACTTATACTGTGGACAATTCGAACTGGCACAATTCTTGCTCTACGTGTACACACAGTTCCGTATAAAGTAAATCCATAACCTATTCTTTTAACTGTCTACAAATTTTAATGTACGCTAATGCCTACAACCTTATTTCAAAGTACAAACATACAAATAATTATTAAATTTTAAAATATGTATTTAATTTGTACCAGTAAAAATTTGAATTATAAATTACAAGAACTAAACTGCAAAAACTCACTACACTATACTCTACAGACGCATGCAACTAACTAAACAAATTGGTCTGAATATACAATGAACAGAAAATCATATATGAAAACAAATTGGTCACATCATTGTCTGACAGATTTATTAATAACAACAGTGAAAACAAAGCGTACTGACCGAGCGTGAGTCGCACATTACAGTAGCGATTGTAAACTTTTGTGACTGTACAGTTAGTGCATGGCGAGGGGCAAAGAGTGGAGTAGATAAACACAGAAGCTGCTTGTGCCAATTCGAATTGTCCAAGGTATACCAATTATAGTGCTTTCGTGCATAAAATGCACATCTTCAGTAATTTTTTTTATGTTATTTAAAATTTAAAACATCCCACTTCCACCATGGTATATAAGAATCTCATCTATCCACCCAAAATTATTATTTAATAAAATAATTATTTTATTTTAGAAATATTATTTACCTCAGATTCTTCCTCCATTTCAGCTGCTGCAGCTTGCAGCAGTGCGAGAGCAGTTTCCAAATTTTTACACCCTGATTTTTCATCTGCAATGAAGGAGTAATTTTATGAGACAATGAATTCACATAACACAAATAAAATTTGTTAATTATAGAAGTGGTAATACATTAGGTTTCTTTTAATATTGTTTTAGTTAAATGCCAAATAAACTACTTTTTTGATCCAACTAAAAATTGCTATTTCAAATTTTATTGTACACAATGATAGTTAAAATACACCTATGATAGTTTTATACACCTGTGTACTACTGATTAGTAGTACACAGGTGTATAAAATATTTGAGATAATATTGAGCGATAGTTTCACTATAATAAAGGAATTAGGAGTAGTTTACTAGTAGCATATTACAGATCATGGATACACTAAACTGCTAAAAACACTGTACTAACACAGGGTATGGTGGATAGAAGGCTCCAATTAATATTACTGGAAATTATAAAATTTTAGTGAATTCCATGCCAATAAAGGTAATTTTGCCCATAACAGGCAGGTAGTGTTACATTATTTGCACTCGATCTGCTATGTCCAGGGCTAAAAAAAATAGTTCTGTTTCTTATCACATGGTCAGCCAATTATATGACTGAAGCATGTAGAAACAGAAGAGGTAGAGGTGTAAAAGATACTTTAGTACATCTAACAGAACTGTGCAGCAGATATAAACAGACTACGGGTTGAAAGCCAGTAAAAAGGATGTGTAATCATGTTTCACTTTACCAGCGCCTTCAGTCAAAAGAACTGGCGACTGACCAGATGTTCTATAACATGCCTACTGTATAAATTCTTTCTACTGGTACTACAGTATTATTCATTTTGGTTTAGCATTAGAGAGTGCGGTGTTGTATGTTATATCTATATCCAGTGCCCGTTCCAGCTACCGCCGGGTCTGGGTGTTCACCAAGCCTGTCCATCTTCCTCTGTCCGTCCACCATTTCTCCTCCTCTATTCATTCTCAGTTGTATCCCCATCCCTCCACAATCCTCTTAACTTCATCCTTCCATCTTGTTCTCGTTCTTTCCACCCTTCCTTTTTCCATCCTTCTAGGTAACCTTTCCTCCTCCATTCTCTTCATATGGCCATACCACCTTATCCTCATTTTCTCCACCATCTCCCTCATACATTCCACATTTAGCTCCACTCTAATCTCGGTATTCCTTATTCTATCTCTCCTTGTCCTATCCTTTATTGCTCTTAAGAACTTTATCTCCCCTGCCTGTAACATACTCCAATTCCTCTCATTCATCCCCCATGTTTCCGCTCCAAACAGCACTGCTGGTGCATAATACAATGTATACATCATTAATTTGGCCTTCTCTGGTATCTTTCTGTCCCATAACAAGTGTTTTACTGCTTGGTATATATTTCCTCCTTTTTGCAACCGCTTTGTTATCTCTCCATCTATCATTCCGTCTTCTGAAATCTCACTCCCCAGATATTAAAAAATTTCACCAGCCTCAATGCTTCTCCTTCCAGTGTAAAAGTCCCCTCGATACCCCTGTCCCTTCCAAAAACCACTCCACTCACTCTCTTACTTCACTCTTCTATCTACTTATATTTAGTATATATTTAAATTAGTAATTATAGCAAGTTTCATCTGACAAGCAAAAAACATTTTTTGTAACTCGAATGGATTGCGCTAAGTTTAAATCACAATTTAAAAACATTTATGTTTTGACGTGTTGCAAGGTTTCATGGGATATAGTATGATCAGAGTTATCTCTACTGTGAGTAATGAATTTCATTATACAGTCAGACCATGTGGTGAATGAAGTGAAGGTGTCATTCGCAGAGTGGAAAGTAGATGCTTTTCAGTGGGCCTGGCATGCTTTTAAGCATACTTTTCCACTCACTGAGGAAGGCAATAGTAAACCACCTCAGTTCTCATTTTAATTAGTAAAGCCTCTAGAGGTTTAAACCAGCCTTTTGGCTGATGACCTGAACAACAACACAGGTGATTAGAGACCAAATAATATAAATTGGGGCTAAATTTTCAACGTTAAACATAAAAAATGTTTATAAATATAACATTTATAAGAAAATAAGTATTTCAAAAAATTGGCATGAAAACAATACTTTACTTCCCTTGTTACTTATATAGGGAAAAAGAAAGTTAAAAAAGCTGATCATACAGTACAATATTTTTATCATTTTTTCATTCCATGAAATTTTAATGCCTAGTTATGCAACTGATAATATTAACTTCCTGTAGAACAATCTCTGTTTCTGATAATGTAGGCTAGTTCACTATTTATGGTCATATTCTCATTAACTTCCAATAACTACTATTTATTCTTTAAATAAAAAATTTATAAGGCCTAATAAGAGTTGCAGTAAAAAGATACTCGACAGTAATTATTTTACAGTATACTTTCAAAGCAATTTGAATGGTGTACTACTATGTTTGTTTGAAAAATGAACTAGCATTAATTAAATTGTAGATTTAAAATTTAAATTTCAGGCAATAAGAAAGTTAAGGTCATTCCAAACAGCTTGTGGCGTGCATGTCTGGATGTACACCATGCCGGCCACGTGCCAATTCACACAGCAGCGAATGTTGCGATGCTATACCAGCCTCATTTATCCCCAGTAATCAAAAAGGTGTCACCTGCGACCATTCCGTGGTGTGAATCTGGGTTTACATGCGGTTTACCTTGGTTTGATGGCTCCAGCAGTAGCAATAGTGATGATGAGCTGATTTTGTGGTACTCTCTGTCATCAAGAAACGAGTGGGTACATCCAATCAATAGGAAAGAAAGTCTTATGGAGAATATTATCACTTGATGCGGACAATGACAAATTCAGCACTTATTTTAGGATAAGTCATGACCAGTCCAATGAGGTCCTGACAGAGGTTGATGGTGAAATGACGAAAAACCACACCACATACAGAGAGTATAGTACTTGGCAGTTGCCACAAGGTCTAGCCTTTGTTCTGCGCATGCCCGGGCTAAAACGTGTCCGCCACGTTTAAAAAGATTGCTCAAGGAGTGAACGGTAGCCACGTGTGTCCAGTGTAGCTGGCATGGTGCGTGGCCACGGCCCTGCAGTTCCAACAGTCTCACTTGGTAAGCAGGGAAACAACACTTTTAATAGTGGCTAGTGTACGTCCAGACATGCATGCCATGTGCTGTGTGGAATGGCCTTTATCAGAATAGATATAGAGAAGTAAAACAAGTTAGATCTAGTACAAAAGCTTACATCATTATAATAAAATCATTTCAAAACTATTTTATAATCACAATACTCACTTAATTCTTTCATTTTCTCTTCTACTTTCTGATACAAAGCTTCACCTGTCTGACTTAATTCTAATATCAGTTCTTTTTCTTTTGTCAAAGTTGGTTCTCGAGATAGATTAAACTCAGCTAAAGACCGATTACTAGCCATCAGCATTTCCTTATCAGTTTCAATATCTTTCAGCTGGAACAATAAATCACATACAGTAATGAACTAAAAGAAATTTAAATAATTATAAATACAAAAAGTAAACATTAATTTTATGAACTCACTTATCCATACGATTCACTGCCTGTATGAATGTATCATGAAATGCCAGACAGTAACATGCAAAAGAAAACCCCACTAAACTAATGGCATTCAATTTCTTCATGAGCCAGTACATTTAAATTGGTTTCCGGTGAATATACCTACAACTGTCAAGAACAGGTTTTGTTTAGTTGTAAAATTCAGAGCTATCTGACTATTTAAGTAAAGCAAAAGAGAATAAACAAAATTAAAATGCATTCACAAGATGAGCTGTGTGATGCAGCTCACCTTGTATAGTTCATCTTGAACTAGTACTTCAACAGAAATCTCAAATGTAATCGTAAATAACTCATGCGTGTGTTGAATTGATGTCATACACAATGCTTGATCAAATACAATATTTAGCCGGTTTGCTGCTGCAACTGTCGACTAAACTATGTGATTGTCAGCCATCGGTTTGATTAGTAATGGTCAACTACGGACTGGCAAACCAGCTGTGAGTGTAGGCAGTCTTAAACCTAAGGCCACAGGGTGGGATTGTTAAATAGAGGGGGAAGGGTAGCAGCCATCCAAGCAACCCACCGGCAAGTATTGGTTGCATGCTTTGTTTATGGCGCCATCTTTGATTTGGTTACTTCCATCTACACTCCACATGCGTTCTTGTGTATACGAGGTGTGGCTATTAAATAACGAGACTGATGTTGTAAAAAATTTAATTTAAATTTTATACATAATCACTTATTGTCACCTTCAATATACACTCCTTCTCTATCCCCACAACGCTCCCAGCAAATTTTCCATTATTGGAAACAGTGCTGGAAATCATCTTCTGTCAGCTCCTTCAGGACACATGCCGCTTTCTCTTTTACAGCTTCCACAGACTCAAATCTTGTTCCTTTTAATGCAGATTTCACCTTAGGGAACAGGTAGAAGATAATAACATGTGATGAAACATGGTTTTTTACTTATGATCCGGAAACAAAGCGCCAATCCATGCACTGGAAGAGCCGAACTTCACCAAGAGCCAAAAAAGCTCGAATGAGCAAGTCAAAATTTAAAGCAATTATGATTGTTTTTTTTTATATCCATGGGATTGAGTACCTTCACTGGGTTCCTAAAGGTTAAACAATTAATCAATATTACTACCTTGAGGTACTTTCTTAACTACGTCAAAGAGTAAGGAAAAAATGCCCCGAAATGTGGAAATACAAATCACGGGTTCTTCACCAAGACAATGTGCCAGCTCATTCCGTGTTATCTGTCAAGAGGTTCCTAGCCAAGTACAGCATTTTAGTGTTAGAACATCCACCTTATTCACCAGATCTTGCACCATGCGACTTCTACCTGTTCCCTAAGGTGAAATCTGCATTAAAAGGGACAAGATTTGAGTCTGTGGAAGCTGTAAAAGAGAAAGTGGCACGTGTCCTGAAGGAGCTGACAGAAGATGACTGCCAGCACTGTTTCCAACAATGGAAAATTTGCATGGAGCGTTGTAGGGATAGAGAAGGAGTGTATATTGAAGGTGACAATAAGTAATTATGTATAACATAAAAATAAAATTTTTTACGTCAGTCTCGTTATTTAATAGCCACACCCTGTATTTCTTTGCTTTAAATAGTAGAAAAAAATTTTATCTTTGGCCAATATGAAAGAATCACTCATATCCACAATTTTTAAGCGAAACACCATTCGAGACCCATCCGACAAGCTGAAGATTCGTTGAAATTTCCAGACTCCAAAATATTAAATTCTGGATATAACCAGGCTACTAGATTCACACAAAATAAGTTTTTTTGAGAGTGATATTTTACAACTGAAATATCGATATTAACAGATTAACTGAGACTAAGGTTGCAATTAAAAACAACCAGCAATGCAGGCCAAATATACCTTCAACCTGTCAAACTGACCACTAATCATCATGTTAGGTTAAAAGAGTACTAAAATTGATGACAAGGGTTTACTAACATAAGTAAAATTTTGAAATGTTCAAAGGACATATTTATAACATTAGTGCACATACCCAATACAGCAGCACGTAACCCTCAGTAGAAGACAATAAGCAACAGCAAGAGCTTCAAAATAACACAGGCTCTTATGTGGTATTACTTCAATACTTTTGTCATATTTTGCACAGTACTAAATAAGGAAATTATATAATTTTGTAGCTTAATATGCCACAGAAAAGTAAGTACCAAAATTGTCCCCCAGCCAAGAATTTCAACTTGGGGTGACTGGCTACAACTAGCACACAACTCACACAATACTTAAGCAATAGCCACAATTCAATGTTGACAGACTTATTATTATTATTCCTAGTTCATTATATCTAACATTAACTTACTCCTTTGTAATCTTTAATGAGTTCTTCAAATTTTTTGTCGTCGTTTAAAACTTCTCTAAGTTCATCCATATTCAAATGAGATAATAATCCAGAAATTGCAGTAGCAGAATCTGGTAGACGATATTTACTTTCTGGAAACATGTTTGCCCAATTCTCGCCCATTATTACTAATTACAGTTAAACTATCAGATTTGCGATACTTTACGAACAAAATTAGATATTGTAACTACTTCTACAACCCACAATTTCCATCTTACGGTAATAGGAAAGTTTATTAATATAAAAATAAACTACATAACACACACAAAGAACAAAACACCAGGGCTCCTTGAAAACAAACAAAACCTGCACTGCTACTGCTACACGTCTCGAATTGCGGCCGATTTTACTAATAGTTATAGTAGTTACACTAGTGCACTTTCGTTGGAAGGAATTTATATACGGTAAACTATTTGTCTAGGCTCATGCTAAACGGTCTGAAAAATTATGTAATAAAACAAATGACCTTTCATTAATTTAATCGACATTACTATAGTACTTATTAAAAAAAATCATTTATAATTAACAGGGCTGAAGAAAGCGTCACTGAATCAAGTAGTTAAAAACTTGCATAGCCTATACTAATTCATATCTGTACATTATATATATGAATATTAATTTAAATATTTTATTTGGTTATATAAATAAATACATATTATACTCGTACAATAAGATTAGGTTTTAAAGAGTTTAGTTAAATACTGCTAATTTTTTTTTTGTTAATTGTTCTGGTACATGTGGCAACATTGTAGCATTGTGGAAGTCATGGAGTTGTTGTGGAGTTAGGACTTGTTGAGATTATGATAATGGAAAACGCGTCTGTAAATTGTAAGTTAATGACAAACTATTCCTTTTAGCTTATGAGTTATATTTGCACCTTACTTTGTTATTATGGAGTACTGTAACTCTGAATTTAGTAAATAAATGAAGGATTTTGTTAGCTGTGTTACAACAGAGGGGTAGGTATCATTGGTTGATTATGTTTCTTCGTTTATCGTCGATGCACTCCTAGTTAATGCTAGTCTATGACTAACATTAATGATTATTTCTGAAGTTTGGCTTATATTTTGTCGTTTACAGAATTAAATGATTCTGTCGTGGAAGAAATTTAAACTGTCATGTGGTTAGTTTAGGTTAGCACACATCAAACGCCAAACTACAAGATTTCGTTCATTTAGTTAGTCCATTTAATTGCGGTTTACTCAATCATGTTTTTGTTGTTAAGGTATAAGTGACATCAGGTATTATACTAATAAGTAGTGGTGTCTAAGTTTTACTTTATTGAACTTAAATTTCATTTAACATGTGCGAGATTTTCATTAGGTTACACTTTGAAAAGTCTACTGTACAGTCTTTTGGTACTTATGGACTTTGTAAAGTTATGCTAACTCTTTAGATTTTTCCAGTAATTATTTTGACCGTTTACTGCTATTTATAGTAATTCTTGATGTAAATAAATAACAAGTTATTTTCTAATAACTGTTATTGTTATAATAGTGTATTGTTTCAACAAACTTAAGTTGTTCTTCTGTTAAGAATATTAATGTATTGAAAAAATGTAATGATTTAATAACAAAGGTTTTTAATGTGATGTTAAGGTCTTTGAGGATTCTGTGCTTTCTGATTAAACAACTTTTCTCAGCACTGTACATTGTCATAAAATGCAAGTGTGAAAACCTAACCTTAACTGAAAACAGTAAACTTAATCTTTGTTGAAAACGTTCTGATTTATAAAATGTGAAGGTGATTTGTAACATTTTTTATGCAGGCCAATCTTAAATTGTTATCTTCATTTACCAAAATTAATTTTTTATTCTTATGTATTTTACTCTTACAAAAGAAAAATACTGGTGTTTTATATTGCAAAAATTCTGTAATTATTACTGTAATGTCTTGACATAAAATTTTATTATTAATTCAGCAATTTGAAATATTTCATCTGGGCCACAAAGTTCTGAAAAACATGTTTATATTACTCAACTTTTGATAACCGTACATGATGCAAAACTGTTTAGACTGTGGTAGTAGGTCTTAATTTTAAAAGTTTTGTGAAATTGTTGTTTTATAAATATGTCTAAAACTTTTACTTCTTATTGTTTTTGACATGATTAGTAAGAAACAAAATTATTCGAAGGTGCTGAGCAGACTTCAAATAATATTTTAGAAATTACTATTATGGCTTACCATGTAACATGGTAACAATAGTACTTTGTACTCTACTTTGATTGGTTTAATTACTGCTTTTCAGCTTTATTTTCTCTGCAGCTGAGATAGTTAGATAGATTTTTATGAAGTTTATTTAGGTATTGAATAGATAAGAATAAGTCTAAAGTCTTTGTGGGTTTTCTTATATTCATGCAACAAGTTCAGATGATACCGTGCGTTCGGAAAGTCGCTGTGCACTGGAATTGTGACTATGGATTTATGAAAATATGTATAAAGAAATGAGTAAGCATTTTGGAAAAAAATTTATTCAATACCTTAATTACATTGTTAAACCGTGATTACATTGTTTATAGAAGGTGTTCGAAATGACCTCCATTGGCATCAATACAGCATTGCACTCGTTTCATTTTGTTTGCAAACACCTTTCGCAACTGAAGAACAGTGATTCCTTGAATGTATGCCGTTATTGCGGCTTTAAGTTCGTCAATCGTGTGTGGTCTGTTCCGATACACAGTTTGTTTCGCCGCACCCCATAAAAAGAAATCGGGGGGAGTCAGATCAGGAGATCTTGCAGGCCACAAATTCTTTGAAATTATTCGTTCACCAAACACGTTGCGCAGGAAAGCCATTGAGATGTTAGATGTATGTGCTGTTGCCCCGTCTTGTTGGAACCAACCATTATTCATTTCCACTTGTGTTATTTGATGCGTAAAGTTCTCTAAAATATCAGAACAATAACGTTCACTATTGATTGTGTTTGCAAAAAAAATTGGTCCAACAATACGTCCTCTACTCACAGCAACCCAGACTCCAATTTTTGCTTCGTGTAAGGACTGTTCATGTAAAGCGCAAGGGTTAGTTGTCGACCATACTCGAGTATTTTGTGAACTTATATACCCTCCCAAGTGAAACCACGCTTCATCTGTATAAAACGTTACGTCAAGGATGTCTTCGGAATTTTGGTTGATGAAACGTTGAAACCAATGACAATAATTTAGTCTCTTGTCATTATCTGAAGGTTTCAGCTCTTGAACACACCTCACTTTGTATGGGAATAGTTTAAGTTCTTGTCTGACAGCTTTATGTGCGGTAGCAAGTCCGATATTATGCTGTTGAGCTAACTTACGCATTGATTTTTTTGGACTTTGTGCCATAGAATCAGAAATATCCAGCAGCTTTTGTTCGTCTAGCTTAGGGGGCCTACCACTACGTTCAGCGTCCTCAACAGAGCCAGTTGCCCGAAATTTTTCTATCAGTGTTCGTATTGCATTACGGTGAGGAATAATTGAATCTGGAAACTTTTCAGAAAATTTGCGCTTCACTAAATCACTGTACTTGTCACCTTCGCGAAATACGTATTCAACGAGGAAAATGCGCTCCTCTACTGAAAGAACCATTGCGTCCAACAACAAAAAACGTGCAACAGAACTGCAATAAATGAAACATATACAACTTCAACTCAATGACTGACAGGCCTCGACGTGTTCGGCAACAATTGAACAGCACAGAGCTACCAACCTAGCCATGAAATTATTCCCTGTCATGTCACTTGGTGCACAGCGACTTTCAGAACGCATGTTATATAGTGTATTTTTAAGATAATGAAAAGTAATCAGGTCTAGTTTCATAATATTAAAGATTTCCTAAGAAACATTTTAAAAACAGTGGTGAACATCATAAATTTCTGTGATAGAATGCCGCATTATTTTATGAAGCCTAGATATATTGCTAAATTTGTTATTGTAGAGTGGGTTGCTCAGGTTTTTTACATAATTCTTTGTTGGACCGTTTGTTAACAAAGAAGTCATTTTTTGTTGTTATGTCTAGAAACTAGAGGTGTTTCTTTACGGTTGGTTGTAGAATAAACATAGTATTGTTTATTTAGTTAACACGTTCACTGTGGCTGAAAAGTCGCCTGCTGCATTTATATGTTCCCCGCACACAGAAAGCGCACAAGTCCACGGCGCTTCATATCCTCATATTTTCTCTACAATTACAATTTCTCGTGTGTATTTTCATTCAATACTTATATTTTATATTTATACGTGTATGTTTATGTATTATACTATAGATAAATGTAGGCCTATTTGTTTTTCGTTTTAAAAATACACACCTAAAAGTATAAATACAAAACAAATGTAAAAGTCTGAATGTACTTTGCTTTAACATGTAAACCTATAAGAAAAAATTAAAAACTTATAGAAATAAAAGGATAATAATAGTTCATTGTCGCACTCTCAGCTGAATAACTGCGGTGTGGCCAAAGGTTTTTGAAAAGTTGAAAGTAAGTAGGCCTAATATTACGGTACAGACGGCTGACAGATATCGGTACCTGTGATGGCTTTACAATTTTTTCTTGTTTTCAACAATATTTTATTACCCTTTCTGTTCCCACGACAGTAAGTCTTTCCGTGGACAGGTAAAAATGCAATTCTAAAAATGGGGTCACCTAAGAAAAGAATTGAATAAGCCTACTAGTATACTATTATAAGTAAATGACCCTGCCGCTTTGTGTGACTGTGCACGCCTCGTAGGCTCCTAAAATTATAAGTACTAATAAAATATTTCTATAATCAATTTTTAAATGAGGCAAACATTAAAAAAAATTAATACCTACTAGTTTCTTTAAAAAAAGTTAACTTTTGGTCTGTATGTACGAAAAAATAGGCCTACTTAAATTTAAAGCATTAACGTATCACATTCGTATACATATATTTATTTAGTTGCATTTTTGCCACACTTAATATTTACTAAGTATAGTAAGTGTTATGTAATTGTAAGAAAAGTAATATAATGAAATAACATTTTATTAATAACATATAAAACAGCCCGTAAAACTCGAAACATAGAAGAAAATATATCAGGTTTTAAAACTCCGCCAAAAAAAACCAGTGATGTTTCTTCAAAAGCTGAAGGTATACTGGCATAGAAGAACCTTTTTCTACGGCTGAACAATAAAAGAAATACAATTTACCCTAGCTGAACGCAGAAAGAAGAGATTATAAAACTATATAAACGGACCACATTTTTGTGGCGGCCCGCACCCTGGGACTGTTCAATACGCCACATAAATGTGGCAGCCGCACTGAACGTGTTAATAGTGCATAGGATATTTTTTTAACAGTAGGTCCATGTTAGCCGTTAATGTAGGTTACTTGGTTGGACCTAGAATATTTGCCCTGTTGAAAATCATTGTGAAGTACTTTAGAATCAAGTACGTCAGTTTACTCCTTCCTGCTTTTTATTTCTCTGACGTCTAGCATTTTTTGTTCTTTTAGTAGCAAGTCACTCTTAAAAACACTTTGGCCAGGAGGCACTGCAAATTTCTTACTTCTTTTAATCATTTTATTTGATTGACTGGTGTCTAAAAATTTCTCAAGTTTCTCATTGGTTAAATCTGTACCTCAATTACAAGGAAGTTTTTTGTATTTATTAGGGATTGTGTTAAGATTTTCCAAAATATACAAAACAGAATTTTATGGTTGGTAGGCCTGAACTTACATTTACATTAGCAATTCAGTTTTTTGTTATGTTCCTACATAAACAAAAATCTAAGTCAAGAAAATAAATTAACATAGACAATGCTATTACCTTTACAAATATTAATTAACTAGCATACCCCGCACGGCGTCACACGCGAAACATGTGTAATCATTTTCTTTTAAATAAATATGTAACAGAAATTGTGTAGCTGCTAGTCAATTGTATACTCCAACGTACACACACACACACACACGCACAACACAATTTTTTGATACTTTCCCTCTTGTACGTCTCTCGCCTTAATCAAACCCCTTCGTCTACTTTAACAGCAATATTACTTCTTGACATGTCCTATACTCCCTTTGGAGTCTCCTGGATGCAAGGAGAAAAAAAAATGTACTTACATGTACATACATATTTATGAAAATCTTCATTAACGCCCTTACAGTTTTAATTTTTGAAAATTTAAAATAAAATGTTGCTGTGAATATAAATATGAATATGCTGTCAAAATTTCATGAAAATTTGTTCTGTAGTTTTAAAAATTAGTCTGCACGAATAAACGTGCTTTGTTTTATAATATTACTGTAGATTTACTGTTTTGTAAGGTGTCTTGCAAACGACTATTAACTGCTAGTTAGGAATACTTGCATCCTGCACAATCTTAAGACAACTTTTCTTAAAGGCCCAAAATAAATTAGGCGCTATTATTTGTAACAGTTGTGTACAGGAAGTATGATTTATGCACTTAGAAAAACAAAATGATTGGTGTAACTTGGGTCCAAGAAACCCTTCTTTGAGGTTGTTTAGGTCATCAGCCAGAAGGCTGGTTTGAACCTCGTTTTACTAAGTAAAACGAGGAGTGAGGTGGTGTACTACCATGCCTTCCTCACTGAGTGGGAAAGTACACTAATCAGCATGCCGGGCCCTCTGAAAAGCACATATTTTCCACTCTACAAATGACACCTTCACTTCATTCACCACAGGGTCTGGCTGTATAATAAAATTCATTACTTTCAGAGGAGATTAATTCTGATTAGTGTCTTTTACACCTCTACCTCTTCTGTTCTTAAATGATTCAGCCATTTAATTGGCTGACCATGTGATAAGAAACAGAACTATTGATTTTAGCCCGGCGACAAACTGATTGAGTGTAAATAATTTGACACTCCACCTATCTTTTGAGGTTATGAGCACACTAATTACAATACACAATATTTTACCATAAACTTATAAAATTATTAAGGTTAACATATGTCCTGTTACCAATGTTGCATTACAAACGTGAGTAAATTTATGTATAAAAGTATGATGAACAATTTTTCACTTACACTTTTCAACCGATTTTAAAAACAGTACCACTACCTAGCAGTTAATCTCGGATTGAGATTTTACTAACATGGCACCTTATGACATGCACTGTAATTATATCATACTGCAACCTGTGTACTTCATTTGGCAGTACAAAACAATTTTTCTGTTAGGTCCACATATCGTATTTCACAGTACTTAAGTCTTGCTCATTAGGAACAAAACGTATGTCACTGATAAATCAGTTTTTTCTGGTTAATATTTACTGAAAGTTATACTTCTGTTACTTTCTCCTTGTCTATATAAAAATGTGGCTGTTCGTTAAGTATGCTCTGTAGTATATGTGCTTTTACAATGCAAAATTTTGCTTTTATTTAGTGAAATATTTATACGGTCTTATAGAAATCCATTTTTACTTTCTCTTGCCTATATGAATATATAGGAAGGAAAGTATTGTTTTCATGTCGATTTTTCGAAATCGAGTTTTCACCGGATCTATACGTTTTCAGACCCCCTGAACCCAAAAAACATGTTTTTAGCGATTGGTCTGTGTGTGTGTGTGTGTGTGTGCGCGTGCGCGTGCGTGCGTGCGTGCGTGCGTGCGTGCGTGCGTGCGTGCGTGTGTGTGTGTGTGTGTGTGTGTGTGTGTGTGTGTGTGTGTGTGTGTGTGTGTGTGTGTGTGTGTGTGTGAACAGAATATCTCAAGAACGGAACATCGTACGAACTTGAAACTTAAAACTTAAGTTACATACTACTACCGGACCCGACACGAACATTTTCATCAAAATCGGTCAACCGGAAGTAGTAGTAACTTTGTTTATTCCTATAATTTTTCACTTTTTTGCGATTTTTTTAAAAACTGGTCCTACGATTTTTTTAAAAATCGCCTGGTTTACTCAATTTTTTATTCTCTACAAGATAGGCGCCATGTTTGCTGAAATTCTGCGTGAGGCTGTTTATACGTAAAAACATTTTCTTTTTAAGATTGCGGCTTTAATATGCATTTTAGCGCAAAATGTTATATAATAAAAGTTGTAGAGAATTTAAAATTCTACAACTGTTATTTCAAACATTTTTTTTGTATAACGCTTAGTTTAGCAGTAATTAGCGATTTTCTGTTTTTTTCTCACGAAAACGTGAGAAAAATCGATTTTTTTAAGATTTCGGCCTTAGAATGCATTTTACGACAAAAGTGTATGAAATAAAATTTATAGGAAATTAAGAGATCTACAACTTTTATTTTAAGCATTTTTTTTTACAGTGCCTAGTTTAGCGTGAATGAGCGATTTTCCGTATTTTTAAGCCAAACTGAGGTCGATTTTAATTTTGCGTATTTCACTAATGTTTTTTGAGGTTAGTTTTTTGTTTATTTCTAATATTTTATTACTAATGTTAGGTTTATTGTTAATTATTTGCATTGGCAAGAGAAAGTTGTGTGAGTGTTTCACACCAGATTTTTAATTTTTATATTGTGAATTTTACTTTAGTTTCATCGGAGGATGTTGTCAAACATCCAGTACTACAGGAAAATTAGTTTAACTTTTCATTAACACTTTTTGAGGTCTGACTCAGGCAGGTACTCTCTTTCATCGAGATGAAGCTTAAGTCTCACTTAGGCTGTGCTATTTAAATGGGTAATAAACTTAAAATGGGTCCAATTCATTAATAGGTTGTCGTAACTCATTTTCGTGTTCACTTAAAACAATTCATTATGAAATACTGTGTACAGTGACATCTGTGGGATATTTTAGAAACTACTATGTAAACATGTTGCCAGTAATTAATAATAATAACTAATAATAATAAACATAATTTTTAACTTTATATATGTCTTTAATTTTGTGTTAGTTGTTAAGTTTGAGTGCTTGAAAGATTTATAATTTTTTTTTTTTTTTAACTGTGTATAACTCAAATTTTCAAAAAATTACCAATTTTGTAACTTTGTTAGGAAGTATAATATCTAAAAACTTTTAACATGAACAAAAACTGCATTTCTTTAGATTTTCATTGTTATATGTAAGGTTGAATTTAGTTTATAAAATAATTTTTTGTTAAGTCATTTAAAGCCTTTAGGATTTTGAGCTCGTGAAGTTATTAAGTGTCCAAGTCTCAAAATGTTAACTAGTTTCTGATCTATGTAAACATATGTATTCAAAACATTTTGTCCACTTAAATAAACTATTCCAACTAAAAAAATTAATCTTGTTTTATTCTGTATAATAGGTAATTGCGGTAAGAGGGACAATCATAGAGAACTGGTACTCTTAGACAATTGAGAGCTATTAAAATACCATGATCACTGCTTAGTGAGAGAACACAATATTTATGAAATATGGGGAAATTGTCAATTAATATGTCATTAGGGTTTTCCTTTGATCATTTATAGTTTTGGTGGTGTGTGTCGCCTAAAATCAGAGAAAAATAGTGAGAAAAATCACATAACAAAAATAAATGCATTTACAGAATCTTATTTGTAACCCTAACAATATTTTTATAGTTCCTCTGATTTTTTATTTTTTTTATTTTGGACGTTAAACTAAATAAAAAAATCAGAGGGACTATAAAAATATTGTTAGCGTTAGAAATAAGATTCTGTAAATGCATTTATTTTTGTTATGTGATTTTTCTCACTATCTTATAGATATTTTTGTTTGAAATTAAATTTTACATGTGTTAAAATGATAAAAAAGAAATTTGTTTTATGTATTTATTATTTATGGTATCCAAAGGTTATCTAATTTGACTTTTATAAAACCAGACCTTATTAATACAGTATGTGATTGTAAAAATTGTTCATAAAATTGTAATTGTTCCTGTATTTATTAAATTTTATTTGAGATGTGATTGCTTGGTAACACAGAATAATGATAATATATGTATTTCAATTAATCTTCAGTAATTGAGAATCGGAAGCATTAGCACCTCATAAGTCGATAATACTAAATTACAAAGTAGTATTTGGTTTATTGCTTTCTCATAATGTTCCTGGCTAATTGACTATAACTTTATAACTTTTGATGATTTACTAATAATTTAGTTATGTTGCTGTTTAGAAGATGTTTTAGGTAGGTATCCAAATTAGTGGTTTCCTTATGTTTTTATTTTTTCTATGCATTAAACTACAACTTGAAGAATTTTAGGACGTATTCTGTTATTTCACATCACATCATCTGTAACTTTAAAGTCGTCTCGTGTAAATGCATCTTTACTATTATTACTGATTACTCCCACTTACTATAATATTAATGTAGATATTGTTTGCATGTTTACACATTAGTTGCTTGTTTGCTTCACATGTGTTCTGTTCAAAACATAATGAGTATTTTGGAATTGGCTCCGATTATATCTACTAAGGAAAGAACAATACGTTTCCTTCAAGAGAAAGGATTACTGCACAATCCGCGCATTTGTTTAAATGGACACGCTATGATAATGAACACCACTGGCCAGGGTCGTTGGGTGTGTAATAAAGCAATCTGCAGAATTAGTAAACCTCTAAGAGGCGACACATATCTTGCTAATACGAAGTTGGTTTATCGAACAACCATTCTCTTTATTTACAGTTGGTGCAGAGTATGCATCAATTAAATGGTGCGAAGATGTAATTTTTAATAAATTGTGTTATTTTCTGTATTTTTAAATTTTAATGTTTTTTAATTTGTTTGATCTTAATTGTTTTGTAATTTGTGAAATAAAGCTTGTAAAAGAATAAAGGAAAAAATCCTAAAATAAAATAAAAATGAAAACGACGGAAAATAAAAGAAACTGGCGATTGCTGGGTCGAACAGTAGAGGTGCATACCACGACATTTTGATGATGTGAAATAACGGAATAGGTCCGAATTTTACAGGTTTCATTAAATTAATTTAGTGCGTTTATTCCATATGCTGTGATGGGAGGGGGCTTTCATAAAAAACCTTTTTAAATCGAAAGTACTTGTCGTAATGAGCTTATTACCGATGTATAAATATCTTAACCTTTCGCGGTTTTTGTCGTAAGTTACCCAATTAAATAAAAATTTGGTGCGTTTTTGTCACCCAATTAAATAAAAAAAATTGGTTCTGTCCGATGTCGTAATCCACTCTATAATTGGCTTAGCATGTTTAGTACATTGGCTTAGCGTGCTTAATACGTGTTTTTCGTAAACAAGCTCGACATTTCAATATTTTGAATTTTGTTCCCGCCCGGTTAAGCCCGGTTTCTAGTTCAATGCAATCACTAGATGGCGTGCAATTCTCCTTTTTTAATAGCGGGAAAAGATCTTGGTCTATGCAGCTAAGATGGCCGCTGGTAGCGTTTGTTCGATGTGCTTGTACAATGGCTGTCTTAGCGTCTTAAGGATTCAAGTAATGATCATAATAAAATAACTTAAATTATGCAGTATTTTGAGTGAATAGTTCATTTGTGATGAAATGAAATACGAGTTATGCATGATATTAGTGAGTCGACCGTACAGCGAAAGAAAGTCTTTGTGAAAGCGAAACTGAGGTAAGCATGGGAGAACCACGTGCACGTGTAAGAAATATGCAATACAAATAAGAATAATTTAGACTTATCTGATATAATTTAAACAGTTTAGATGTACCTAATACATCTAAAAATGTTCCTTATAATGACCCTGATTCTTTGTGGAAACAGTACATTGAAAATAATCGCGATTTGCTATAATTTAAATGTCTGGTTTGCACCCTGGCCCTAGATTTACGGAAATTCGATGTTCTTTTATAATTATTTTACATTCCATTCTTCGTTTTTCATTTATTCTTTTATTTCGTTTTTGTTTTCCCATTTATTCGTCTATATATTTCGCCGGCCGCATTGGCGCAGTTGGTAACGTGCTCGCCTCTCATCATGCGGTCTTGGGTTCGAATCCCATTCAGGCATGGCATATTTTCATACGTTACAAAAAAATCATTTTATCCTTCACCGTCTGCATTAGCAGTAATTGCAGAAAAGTCGGACGTTTAATCAAAAAAAAAAAGTATATATTTCGATATTCCTGAAACAGAATTTGGTATTTTTAGCCATTTTCCATGAATGACTGTTCATTAAAATTAACAATGAAACTAATCAATATGCAGACATTTGGTCTTTGTTAGTTTTGTGCGTATGTTCAGTTATTGTTTTTCAAGTAAGAGAAAAAATACATTTAAAAAAATATTCTTAAAATAAATATAAACATTTGGTAGCTTCAATTACTCACAGTAATGATAAATAGAAATAAACCAAAAGGCTAATAGTAATCGTTTTTACAGAGTGTTTAAAATACGAGATATACTTAGTTTATTTTTACATTCTTGTCGTTTTACTTTCTCTTACCCTACATGAATATAAAAGGAAGGAAAGTATTTTTTTCATGTCGAGTTTTTACCGAATGTACAAGTTTTCTGGTCCCCTGAACCAAAAAAACTGCATTTGTATGAACAAAGTATCACAAGAACGGAATTGCATGCGACGTTGAAACTTAAGTTAGGTACCACTAACGGACCCAAGACAAACATTTTCATAAAAATTGGTCAACCAGCTTAGTTTAGTGTTAATTAGTGATTTTCTGTATTTTTAATTCCTACAGCTAGGTTGATTTTTATTTTGCATCGTTCACACAGGATTGTGTGAACCTAACCTAAACATTAGGTTATGATTTTCATTTTATATTAGTTTCTAATGATTAATCATCTATTTATTAAAATAATTGGCATAATTTGTTTACATTTAACTTCAACTGAAATATTCTAGAACTAATAAAACTACAATAATGTATTATTTTTAAAAGTAAGTTACGCATTATCAAACGAACCGTTTGTTCATTAATTTGGTCCAACTGGGCTAAAGTTACGGTAGTATGTATAAAATAACAAATGTACTACTAGTACAAATCAAATTACTGAATGAGAGTTCATATGATAATAGTGTATTTTTTCTTGGTTTTACGTCTTACTTTTGCAATTTCTACTGATGCAGACAGTGAGAAGGATGATATATGAAAATGAGTGATAAAATAGGCCAGACCTGACTGGGAATTGAACCTGGTACCCCCGGCATAGAAGCCAGTTGCGCTAACCACTATGTCAACTATACGGGCGATGATAACCGTCCTGGTTTTTCGCCCTAAAAAAAAAAAATATGTCAACTATAGGGCGACCTATAGTATATGATGTCGGAGTGTTTTAAGCCTACATTCATTATTTTAACTCCTTTTGAACTAGATATCTATGTATTAATTTTAGTTGCAATTGGTGTTAAATCCAACGGGTTGGCTTGGTCTAGCGCTTAGCACGTGGCCACTCGCTGTATTGCTTTGTGTATAGATGACGAACACCACAGTGAATCATACCATAGCCCTTCCCAAAATAAATCTTCTGAAAATAATAAAGCGCTGCATATCTTAATTTAAAAACACAAAGATCTTGCTTTTATTTTACGACCATCTGTTTTTCATTAATTTTTTCATTAATAATAATGTTGACGTTGAAAGGAAGTACTATAAGCGCGCCAGCTCATGATCTCTGTCGCCTGGGGAAGTGGGGCGGGTGGCGTAATAGAATGTGAGTAATATATTTGTCTTATCGTGCAGTACAAAAACATTTAGTCATCATGTAAATATTATTATTATGTCTATGTATTTATTTATTATAGGCCTACGTATTATTGCTTTTCACAACGGATACACGAGTCACAATATACATGCATACATGCGTACATTTGTGCTAATGTGTCTCGGATGTGTTAATCATTATTCATGATTTTTGATCACTAAAGTGATTTTTATTTTGAAATTAAAGTGTGTTAACGTGCCAAAAGTTATTTGTTTTGTGTTAGGTAAATTTCAACGTGTATTTTTCATATCTTTTGTTTTATTTTAATATGTCTTCTCGGAAAAATAAAGCGGTAATTCATTCGGAAGTGCGACAAATTGTTGCATCAGTTATAAAAACTGTAATGAAGAATCGCGTAAAGGATTTGGAATTGGCTTAACCACTTGACTGAGGTAAAAAACCATCATAATCATAATTTGCTACTAATTATTTAGGCCTATAAATTAATTTTATGAAATATATATTTTTTAATTTCCTTATTTTCTATGCTACGTGCATATTTTAATTCCTGAGGACTGCCTGACTCAAACTGTAAATAATTACTAAATATTAATAAATACAACGAAAGAAAAGTAAAAGAGTTACTATATTATAGAATAAATTGAAATAATAAAACAAAAGGTTACTTTATAATGACAAGAACATTATGATAAATGTTTTTTTTATGAATAGTATAATGTTTTACTGCATGCCGTAACAGAAATTCCTTACACGGATCACGAGCTGACGTGCGTATAGTAGATAACAATGAATAAATAACACAGGTTGAGTGCCGTGAGATGCACATGCGATCCTCACCTATTCCGTCAATATAGGCCGTGAGAATCCATGCTGGTTCCTCAGACGTTATTGTGATTATTTCATCAAACTTTTGTAGGCCTGCTGGGAACGCTTTGAAATTTTTGCAGGCCTGTAAGGATAATGTAATTTACATCTGTGCGCAGGCGCCATCTCTGTGCGTCAAAATTAGGGACTACTACACATAACCTAAAGTTACTAAAACCCGACAGTTTTCCAGTGATGTTTATTCGTGTTATTGTTATTCGTAATGATATTTTCTTGTTTATTAGTGATTGTAAGTGTTTATTAATGTTTGTAATAATATTGTAACATATTTATAATACGGTTTATTTGTTTTTATTAGTGTTTATTTTTTAAAAACAATATATATTTTCAGACAGTCAGGTTATTTTATTGTGCTTGAAATTAGTAAGGTTCCAATTCATTTCTGTTTTGCGTTTTTTATTAAAAAAACTTTAATTTTATTATAAAAATATTTACAAGTTAAAATATTACTATTGTAGGTGAGTATCACATGCGATACACGCGGCCTGTTCCGAGAATTTTTTCCCTTGTAGGCCGTGAGGATCACTTGTGTCCTCACCATTTTTCCAATTACCTGACATTGTATTAACTTTTTACTAATAAATACTCAATATAAGTTGTGTTATTGGTCATATTTTGCAATTTCTCCTTGTGGCCCCTGGTGAAAGTTTACTCATTATTGTATGGATTGTGCGGACGGCTTACCCTTATACATTGCGGCATTTAACCTGTTAAAGAATATCAGACCTGACAGGGATCGAACTCGGTACACCAACAGACCATCCATGGCATCAAGAAAACCGTTCGAAGAACGGTTACTTTAGTTAGTAAGTTATAATGGTTCATTATTTACACTGGGATGAGAAAGACATGTGAGTGTTTCACACCTGATTATTTTGTTGGTTTGGACCAGGCTGGGAAACCAATGAAATGTAATAAGACCACAAAAGGATTTAATGATTAATTAAACTGCACAATGAATTGCACTGTGAGTAATGCTATTCATGGCGCAACCTCTATTCCACAGTAATACTATTTTATCGTTATTCCTGTCCGTTTTTAAACTTGTTCTATTCTATTGGCGTAGTTGGTAATGTGCTCGCCTCTCATCATTCGGTCTTGGGTTCGAATCCTGTTCAGGTGCGGCATATTTTCATACGTTACGAAAAATCATTTCATCCTTCACCATCTGCATTAGCGGTAATTGCAGAACAGTGGGATGTTAAAAAAAAAATATTGGCTTAATTTAGTTACCAACACCTAAATTGAGAATGGACATTTTAGATTTTAAAAATGTATTTAAAATAACTTTATTTAAAAAGAAATTTCACTTACTTTTCAAACAAAAACTTTCTGTCCGCAAATACTTATGAAGTTGGGGAAGCTTGTCAAATATGGTTCTAAAGATTGTAACAATTTGGCTCGTTTGCAGGCAGCTCAGGCTAAGGTACTTAGGGTTATCAGTAACTCATTTATGCATGAAATTACACTATACAGTGATTTTTAAATTTCTTATATTATTAATTTAAATCAAAGAACACTACAACCAATTCCACAGAAATATTTACTATCATGAAATATGCCTTTAAATGTACATGTGACATTGCACAAAGAAAAAGAGAAAATGGAGCAGTCATTTACTTTAGGATCAACTTAAAAGGTACATTATTATTGAACTTTTGAAGTAATCATTTTATTGTATTCACAAAATTTATTAACCTACACTTTCTTATGCCATACTTTAATCATATCATCCATGGAATTTTTCGTAAATTTGTTTTTGGAGTTTTTACTTAAAACGTAAGTAAAATAAAAATAAAGAATATTATTTTTAAACCATTTTTGTATGAAACATTTTGTTTATAAAGTTTACTGTTAAGTATAAATCAAAAGATTCTGTTTTTGACATTATTTTACATTATAAATGATTGATATTGATAATTTTTAATTTGTTGACCAATGAATTCATCCTGGTGAGGTAATAATATGTTTGTATGTGTAATAATCATTCTTAACTTCCTTTAAAAGTTACTAGAATTTTCTTTGAAAAACATTTGAAGACCATTTTTTCAAAAATTGAGTTAGTGGCACCATCTTTTAAATCATTTGTGGTACTACTGTTTTCATGTATATTTACAGGAAAAGAATCAACCATGTCCCTAATATTCACATGTAAACAAACACCATACAGGGTAATATCATTCTATCTTTTCATTTACAGGGAAAGAACAATCTTGTCCAATCAGCTGATTTTTATACATTGAAATAACAATCTTAAGTCCACTGATGTTTGAGGTTATGTTGTTGTTTTGTGAATGTTTGATAGCAGTGTAGGTTGTGCAGGTTCTTAATTATATTTATAGTGTAAAGTAAGTGAAGAAAATAGTAAATATGGTACAAATAACAAGCATTAATCAGCAGTCCAGTAGTATTACATACTTGTCCTCTAAAAATTTCTAAAGAAAAGTATGATGATTTGCTGCAAGTGCTAAAAAATTTTTTGTTCAGTCCGTGGTTTAGTTTTATTTAAATTAGTTATAAACTTTTACATAAAAATTAGTTTAAAATACTGATTTCTTCAATGTTAGTAGTAATTTAAGGTTGTTAGAAAAAAATTAATTGAAAATAAACAAAGGTTTGGTTAGGGAACTATGATTTAGTTAAAATATTTTTATTAAAATTATACGTTGCAGAGGTAATTTTTTATTAATTTGGAAAATTTAGTTAAAATATTGGTCTTCGTTAAGCAATAAGGTTATAGTAATATAATATGGTGTGGGTTAGGAACGTTAGGCTTGGATTGATTTATAATTTTTAAAATGAACTTAGAATGATAATTCCTTGAATTTTTGTAATTATGGAATTGTTTTATTTTTCTTGTATTATTTTAATTACTTTAGTTTTTAGTAAGTAATTTATAAAAATCACCCAAAAACCTGTAGCAAAGTCATTTGAACAGTTCACATTCATTTAAAATTATTTTATTTTTTTAGTGTCAAAACTTTGTTTAGTAAATATCTCAAAATGTAACAGATGTGACTTAGATTGATTTTCCCTTGTGGTCTTCATTTATTACTGTTATTTTATCTTAAGTAACAAAAATATGTAAATCAAATAATCATTTCTGTTTATTAGATGATACACCAACAGAGACTGTTATGGATGCTACCATTTGTGCTGGTTGTTTGAATCTCATAGAGGATGAAGAATTCGTTGAGGCATTGAGTCAAGAATGGCATGCTGAATGTTTTAGGTAAATTAAAATATTAATTTTTAATAGAATCTGTGTAAAGTTTATTCTAGTTAAAAGAAAATAAACTTCAGTGGAGTGTCGGTTATCCGAATTAATTGAGACCAGAGGGGTTCTGATAATCAAATAGACTAAATACCGTAATTTGATATACTGTACCATAACAATGGAATATAACCTAACACTAATTGAATTTATTGAAAATGTAGCATACTAAAGATTATAAAAACAAATGAAAAAATACAGCATTTCAAAACTGAATAAATTAATGAATAAACTACATTAGGAAATATTTTTTAACGCACTTATGCATACTATGTTGTTATTTTTAAAAAAATCTTGAATTTTTTTTTGAACTAAGACAACTTATTTTTGTAGCAGCAACAACTCTCGGTTTTTTTTGTAACAATGCTTCAGCAGCACTAAATTCAGGCTTTTTTTGCACCATATGATTGCAGTTTTTAGGGCAGAAAAGTGAGTAAATGTGTTTTTTTTCCATCGATAGTAGTTCGGATAATTGACGCTCTGGTTTATTACAAGATTTAGAATGCTTTACAAAAATTTACAACAGTTACTTCCGTGCATTTGAGACTAACTCAAGGTAACAACAGGAAAGAAATGCCATATTACTATTTTAACGGTTAATGAGCTATTTTTTACTGATAATGGTTTTTTAAAAATTATTGTGTACTTTTCTATGAATAGTAGTGGTGTGTAATCATAAAGTATAGGTGTCAGAATCTTTATCCGTTTTTTACTTTCCTTGTGTATATGAATGTATAGGAAGTAAAGTATTGTAAGTATTTTCACCGGATATACATGTTTTTATATGTTGTGATATATATCGTCCATTTAATGGTAAACTCGTGAATGTGCAAATTCTCAGTTTTACAAGTAAACAAATTCAATGCTTTCTTCTTTAACACACTTCATTTATTTTCATAATTTTACTAAGGCTTTGTCTCCCTAACCGAACAAGATACATATTTGCGAGTTTACTACAACATGCGTTGGGTTGTATACATCAGCATGCACGAACAAACTCGTATTCGCAAAATTTGCACATTCGCGAGTTTACCATTGGAGGTACGATATGTTCCTAGCGATTGGTCTGTGTGTGTATGTGTAAAAAACATCTCAAGAACGGACCATAGTACGAAGTTGAAACTTGAAACTAAAGTTAGGTATCACTAGAGGACCCAACACGAACATTTTTATCAAAATCTGTCTACTGGTAGTTGTATTTTATTCGTGTCATTTTTCATTTTTTTGCGATTTTCTCAAAAATGGCTCTTAACGATTTTTTTAAAAAAATTGCCTTAATTACTACACTTTTTATGCTCTACAAGATAGGGTAGCTGCCATGGCTGCTGAAATTGGTTGGGAGGCTGTTCTTTCGTAGAAAAAATGTTTTTTTTTCCTAAGATGGCAGCCTTAATATGCATTTTAGTGCAAAAGTGTATAATAAAAGTTGTAGACAATTTAAAAATCTACAACTTTTATTGGAAATATTTCTTTTTATAATGCTTAGTTTAGGAGTAATTTGTGATTTTCTGTTTTTTTTTTCATGAAAATCTGTAAAAAACAATGGATTTTTTAAGATTTCGGCCTTAGTATGCATTTTACGACAAAAGTCTATGTAATCAAATTTATAGGAAATTAAATTTTAAGCATTTTCTCTTCAGAGTCTAGTTTAGCGTGAAAGAGTGATTTTTCGTATTATTAAGCCAAGCTAAGGTTGGTTTTCATTATGCATCATTCACTCATGATAAATATCAGGTTAGGTTTTTTGAGGTTAGTTTTTGTGTTTATTTCTAATGTTTTATTACTGACATTAGGTTATGTTGTTCATTATTTGGATTGGGAAGAGGAAGTCTTGTGTTTGACACCAGATTTTAAAAAATTGAAACAATATTATTGTTAATGTCATTGTTGTTTGATGGGGATTCAATAAAAAAAAAAAAACAAGTGATGGCTACAGTGTATAATATTACTAGAATATGTGACATATCATTGAAAGTTTTAATGTCTAGCATTTCTAACAGCTTCACCTCAAACCTCATCTTCAAGTGTTGCCGCATGTACAGATATGTAAAAATAATTGAAGGTTGCGTCACACAAGTCATAGGTAAAGTAAATTATATTATAATGAACTGAAAATCAAAACAGAACTATTTTACATTATTAACATATATTTATAGATACATACTGTCATTTTAATGTGCTTGTGTGATTGAGGTAACGGTACAAATAGCTCATTGAAGATGCGATCTCACAATCCACCAATTGACTCCATCGACCTTCAAACTCATGATGATATGATGCATACTACAGTAGTGTATCTAAAATTATTTTGTGTTTTAACAATAAATATAATTTTTAAATTAAATCATTGTTACTTATTTCAGATGTTCAGCTTGTGATGCTGCCTTATCCAGTTGGTATTTTGAGAAAGATGGCATGTTATTTTGCAAAGATGATTATTGGGCAAAATTTGGAGAATCATGTCAGGATTGTGGTCAGGTAATTATTTATCTTGTGTATTTTTATAAAGCTGAATATATCGGGGTATGTCCAGAAATTCTAACCTATAAGGAGCCTCAGAGTAAAAAAAATACAGGAGAGGCTTTCTTTTGTTCTTCACCCTCATGCGATCTTGGGTTCTAATCCCATTCAGGCATGGCATATTTTCATACATTACAAAAATAATTTCATCCTTCACGTACTCACGAATGCGCATGAATACATTATTTGTTTGTGCTGGTTAGCCAATTTCCCCCACTCTCACATAGTGCGCTGGTCATGTAATCGTTATAGATTACTGAACTATGCATAAGGGTTTTTAGTCGTTGTGATTTTAAATCTTTAAATTAGTATATTGTTCAAAATAACTAATAGTTTTTTTAAGAACTTTGTCTTGCGAAAAGATGACGTTATTTCTGCACTTGTAGCGAAGTGCACGGGTACTCTAGTAATTTTATAAAGCTAACAATATTGTATTCATCAGCATTCTGCAAAGTGAATTGATAAATTTCATGAATTCATTAATTTAGTTTTTTAATTACATTTTGAATTCATTGTTTTGAAAATTAGCATGTTGAGCGCAGAGGCAAGAATCAAGGTCACATTACTATGGCAACACTGCAGTGAAAATTCTGGAGTACAGCAGACAAGTTTTTGTACTATTTAACGATTCAGCAGCTAAATACACATTTTTATGTAATCTTTGTATCCCTTTTAGTGCCAGGGGCCGATGAAATCGGTCGGGAATGCATATCCGAGAAGTGCCATGGCCGATTAGATCGGCCACCAAAAGTTTTCTGCTTGTGCCTACAAATTCTAACAGATGGTGTTTTTATTAACATAGCTGGATTCCTCATTCTTTTAGCTTTAAAATGATTTTATAGTATTAACCTCTTTGAATAACACATGATCGATTTATTATCGAATAGTGAGAACATGTTTCGACGATCAAGTTTGGTGGATTGTTGTTGCTTTATGTTTACCATAATCTCATTTAGACAAAGTCTTCAAGTGTTTTGCAAACTAATTTCATGTTATTAGTATATTTTATGTTTTGAAAAGTTTTTTTGTAGTATATACTTTATTATTTGTGGTAACTTTTGTAGTTTTATTTTTCGGTAATCGTTAGTATAATAGATTTACTTAGTTTGTGTATACGTTTGCGGTAATTTGAAACTGTTATCACTGTGTTTAGTCTATGATATTTTGAGTTTTGATTAACTTTACGTTTATTTTCATAACAATGTATTGTTTATTTGTTTTCTGTGGTTTGTTTCTAATATGCCATTCAATGTTTATAAACCGGTAGTCGACGATGACAGACTACGTGATTTATTTGAGAAAAGTTTGCGTTTCAAACGGAACATATCTGGGTTTTCTTCTGTAAAAACTCCAATTTTTGAAGCAGTAACTTAATTTTTATACCAAATTAAAGAAAATTTTCTACTGCATATAACTAATTAAATTCAAAAACCTAATTTTGCGGTATTGGGGTTGGTATTTAATCATAAACTAATTTTTTTTTAATGTACGAATAAAAAAACATTGTGAATTTTTTTAAAAGTTTTTATGTAAAAACTAATCAAAATCAATACAATATTCAGAATCAGCACATTAAACTTAGCATAAGTACCAATTTTCATAACAATAGCATATGTAGATGAGTAGAAAAGTAGGTGTACGAGGGGGTACCCAAAAGTATCCGGAATAGCTCTGCTGTGGGCGGAGCTTGTGCAGTACAAATTCCCGCCACTAGGCTGCTTGTAGCGCTACTCATTGCCAGTTCAATGCTATTTTGTTCGTTGATCTAGCTTGTTCTGTTCTCGGGCAGTGATTGTTCTCGCTAGTGCTGTTTTGTGCTCGTGTCGTTTTTTATGATGGCAAGTTTTAATGAACAACGTGCGGCTGTGAAATTTTGCTTCTTGCTCGGTAAAAACGCCGCGGAAACAGTTGTAATGTTGAACACAGCTTACAAAGACGACGCTATTGGAAAAACCCAAGTGTACGAGTGGTTTTTGCGCTTTAAAAATGGCGACATGTCGATTGAGAACAAATCTCGTTCTGGACGACCGTCGACTTCCCGAACAGACGAAAATGTTGTGAAAGTGAAAGAAATTGTACGAACAGACCGACGACAGACCATTGACCAAATATCACAGGTTAGTGGGTTATCTTGGAGCTCAGTCCAACGCATTTTAACAGAAGACTTGACAATGAAAAGAGTCGCTGCCAAGTTTGTGCCTCGGGTTCTGACAGACACTCAAAAGGAACGTCGAATTGAAACGTGTAGTGATTTGAATCAACAGCTTGAAACTGATCCAGATTTCATGTCAAAGATCATTACGGGTGACGAGTCTTGGTGCTATGGATACGACCCAGAAACCAAACAACAATCCAGTCAATGGAAGACTTCATTATCACCCCGACCAAAAAAAAGTCGTCAAGTCAGATCGAACATCAAAACAATGTTGATTTGTTTTTTTGATGTGAGGGGAATTGTCCATTCAGAGTTCGTTCCACCAGGCCAGACGGTAAATCAAGCTTTTTATCTTGAAGTGTTAAGAAGACTACGAAACAGCATTCGTCGTAAAAGACCTAATTTGTGGCAGACAGGGGACTGGTTTTTCCACCACGACAACGCGCCTGCACACACGGCAATCTCGGTTACCCAGATTTTGGCGAAAAACGGCATGGTTTTGCTACCACACGCACCGTACTCACCCGATCTGGCTCCGTGTGATTTTTTCTTGTTCCCACGCATGAAAAGGGGCATGAAAGGTCTCCGATTTAACAACGTTGATGATGTCAAGAAAAAAACGACGGATGAGCTGGCAGCCATCACTGAAGAGGAGTACAAAAAATGTTTAGAACAGTGGAAGCACCGGTGGGACAAATGTATTAGTTGTAATGGAGAGTATTTTGAAGGGGATAAGGTTCTTTTGTAAAAAAATAAAAAATAAATAGTTTTAAAAAATAATTCCGGTTTCTTTTGGGTACCCCCTCGTACGTGAATGTATGTCAAATGTAAAAATTGATTTGGCACTTTTGGCATATTCTGTATTTAGGCCTCAGGAACGGTTAATTATCTACAAATTCTAGATCTTAAAATTTTGTTTGTATGTATTATAAGTATTATACAATGTCCAATTGGACACATAAAAAGTTGTTAAAGATTTTTGCAAAGCTAACTAAAGATTACCTTTACTGTAAAACTTTCAGGATTGGTCTGAATGCCTGTAGAACATTTGGTAATAGTGCTGTAATTTTGAATAAAAACTGGAAAATAACTGGGTACTATGACAATGTTAACCCGACAAGAACTACAATTTTAACGATCACGCGGACTATCATTTTATGCCCAATAAAAACTTATATTTCATTCAGTTTCATTCCTAAAAATATCAAAAAAATACCATTTATTTGTAAAAAATTTGTTATTAGAATAACATGTGACCCAAATTTTCAGTTTTAATTTACAACCAGAATAAAAATTGAAAATTAAAAAAAATATTTTCTTTTAGAAATATCAATTTACGTACGAAAAAGTGTCACTAAATCACTAAAAAATACAAAAAAATATGTTAAGCTCTGTATATAAATAAAGCAATTCATTGTAAAAATAAAAACATTTATATATTGCAAATTGATAAGACACGTTCAATAGATATCACACTTTTTGTTCAACAAAGTAATGTGCTGGATGAAAAAAATCGCCTCAAAATAATGTCACTTTTCAATTTTTATTTACTCCTCTTCTGTGAAAGTTTCTATCTCTTTTCCGCACGTTGTTTTGTGTTTTGTCCTTTTCTAAACAGGATAGCATAAATTAAAATATGTTATCGTTTATTTTGATGCTAATTGTAAGGTTTAACCGAGGGATAGGCGAGGCGGGTAGTGTTAACCTTCTTTGTTCGGTTTTAGAGTCATAAAATTTGTCGCCGGCACTTCTAATTTATTGATTTCGATTGTAACATTTAAAGCTAACTGATGATGTCATTTTCAAACAAAAATACCTTTATTTTGTTGAAAAGTTATGGACAAAAATGCTCAAATTTCAACGCTCAGTGGTAACTGGCTCGTCAAAAAAAGACGAGCCAGTCTTTCTTTCTTTCTTTCTTTCGTGTAATACCACGTCAATTTTCATTGTACAATTATGCAAAATACATCGATTGAAAGTGGAGAAAATTCTCTATCCAGTTAAACTAAACCCATTGGAAAATAATGAAAAATTGCAGAGAAAATTGAGCTTAAAGAAAGGTGATGACGCGTGCGTGATTTCTGGCTTCCTAGTTAAAAAGGGTTAAGACATCATCCAGTTTACAGAAGACAGTTGCTTTGATGTCATAAGTTATCAACGGGTTTAATAAAAAATTACTTTGATTTCATGGTGGATTTTCATAGTGGAAGTAGGACGGACAGTGTAACCCATCTGATGTTAAATAATGCATTTTTTTCAGTTAAGATATTTTGTCACACCATTATTGCTTTTAAAACTTGTTTGACATGAGGTGAATGTAGGGTGTGTGGATTTTTGTTTTTAATTGATTATTCACATTAGATGAAGCTTTGATGAGCTTTGTCTTTGACTACTTAATAAAAATTGTTAACCTATACATGTTAGGTTATATTTTTCTGTCGTTTCTGTACCAAATTTAAAGAGTTAAAATTTGTTTGTTGTTGTTTAGGTCATCAGCCGAAAGGCTGGTTTGAACCTCTAGAGGTTTCCTAAGTAAAACGAGTAGTGAGGTGGTTTACCATTGCCTTCCTCACTGAGTGAAAAATTATGCTTATCAGCATGCCTTCTGAAAAGCACAGATTTTCCACTCTGCAAATGACACCTTCACTACATTCACCACAGGGTCTGCCTGTATAATGAAATTCATTACTTTCAGAGGAGACAACTCTGATTAGTGTCTTTTGCACCTCTACCTCTTCTGTTCATAAATGATTCAGTCATTAAATTGGCTGACCATGTGATAAGAAACAGAACTATTTATTTTAGCCCTGCAACGTACAGATTGAGTGTAAATAAATTGACACTCCACCTGTCTGTTAAGGGCAGTAAAATTTGTTTAGTTTGTTGAAAGCGTTATAAACTGTTCCTGTTCACATGCAGGGTGTGCCCTAAACTAAAGTAATGGGTTTGAATATCAATATTTTCAAATGTAAACACTTGGCATGCGGTACATCATTTTAAAGGTATGTAAATCTACATTTCGGTGAAAGGATTTAAAAATATTAACTCATTCAAAAATGGCGGTTATTAATGTAATTATACTAATTTTCAGGGCTGATGAGCTCTGAACGTACGCATTGCCTCCTTCCCATTACATAAGCCAATGACTTGCCAGCAACATTGCCAATACTTGCTCTCGTAGCTCTGTTATATATTTCATCAGCCATTTTTTTGGTTTTTCAATAACAATTATAACATATGAACATACAACCAGCTGATGTGATTATTAAGTATTGCATGTTAACGCGCTTTGTAATCGATGTTTTCAGTACGAGATACAAGACACGAGTGAACTACTGCGGCTCTTATATGCATATGTAATGTTTGTGTCAGGCTGGAACATTCGTACAATCTGACAACGCTGGCAAACATTCTGATTGGTCTAAACGCTTGGAACAGCAAAGCTTATCAATCGTGAAAAGCATTATAGTATGGACAGTTATGCAACACCTTTATCTTCCTCTTTCAATTTACGTTACACAAAAACCATATACAAATACCTTTTTGAAATTCAGTGAGCTTATCAAAAATTTGTCGCAAGACTGTATTTAAAAAAATATTTCGGCCTCAAAAATTTTTTAATTTAAACATTAAAAATAGAGAGGTGGTCCAAAATTTTCTAGTGGAAAGATATGTTAGGTTGTACATCATTTTGCTAAAATATTTTTTAAAATTAGTCTTGAGACATGTTGTTGGAAAGCTTATCAAATTTTGAAATTGTATTTGTAATTTTGATTTACTAATTTCTGTTTAATATAAATATTATCCGTATAATTTCCTTTTCTCTTAATTATTTCTCATAAATCATACATTTTTCATGGAACAGGTTATCACTGGTCCGGTAATGGTGGCTGGAGATCACAAGTTTCATCCAGAATGCTTTTGTTGTGCGTCATGTGGAGGTTTTATAGGAGATGGAGAATCATATGCACTTGTTGAGAGATCTAAACTTTACTGGTATGAATAATTTATTTTATTTTTTGTAAAAATTTAATTAATAATTCAGCAGATTTATTGGTTTTGTTATTTATTTTCGTAAGGTCACTGTAAAAGTAGTTTTGTTTATTGTAGATAATATTAGGTTCTACTAAAGTATGTGGCTTACTGCGTTATATTTAGCGAAGTTTATATCTGTTGATGTAGTAGCACTGTCCACTAGCACTTTTCGCAATATATGTTTTTACAATAAAAGGATAATTTAAAGAAAAAAAGTATACAATAAGGAAAACAAAAAGGATAATAATACGATAATTTACAATTGTGAGGACCACGAAGAATTTGTATAAATGCCCCTCACCTGTCTCATTTATTTTTTTTCCATGATACACCTTCATTGATCACATGGAGGAGCATTTTTTGTTGTGTCGAGTAGGTTGTGCTGCCTCAAAAAAACCACAGCAGTTTCTTCATTAGCAATTAAATTTCTTTAAAAATCTTTTATACTATTAACTATGAAATTGTGAGCTTCCTAGTAAACCAAGCAGTCGAGTACCTCCACCCGTCCTGACCATGGCATTGCAATTTCTTCACCGAGTCAGTTCAATGGAAGCGTGACATACGCAACGTTTCGTAAAGTTTGTGGGCTATTTTTTAAGTCATTTTCGTTTTAAAAATTTATTTATTTTTTATAGGCCTACCGTTTTATTGTTTAATGATGTTTTCTTTTTATAGATAATTTTAAAATTTTATTTTAATTTTTCATTATACATATGAAATGTATTTTTAGTTGTAAATATGAATGAATTCAGTGATTTTGACAAACAACCTGGTAAAGTGACTTCGAACAGAGACCGTCGTTATTGAAAGAAAGGCCTTAGGAAAACCTAAGCAAAGAAATAATCAGTAATGTTTATAAGTCTTTTCATTTTTTCTTTACTTAAAAAATCCATGTGATTTTCTCTAACAGGGTTCTAGTATTTTTTTTTATGATTGGCTTATTTACTACATTTTTTAAGCTCTACAAGATAATGTAAGTGCCACGTCTGCTGAAATTCTTGGGGAGGCTGTGTTCTAGAGAAAATAATGGTTTTTTTTAAGAATGCAGCCTTAATATGCATTTTAGAGCAAAAGTGTATATAACAAAAATTGTAGAACTTTTAAAAACCTGAGCATTTTTATTGTACAATGCTTAGTGTAGCGACAAATTATGATTTTCTGATTTTTTTTCCTATAAAAAATTGGTAAAACATGAGATTTTGTAAGATTGCAGCCTTAGTATGCATTTTACGACTAAAGTGTTTATAATCAAAGTTATAGAAAAATAAAAACCCTATAACTTTTATTTTAAGCATTTATCTATTCAGAGCAGGTTTAGCAGAAATTACTGATTTCCGTGTTTTTAAGTTCTACATAGGTTGATTTTCATTTAGTGTTATTCATTCATGATTAAAATTAGGTTATGTTTTCATTTTACATTGTTTACTCATGATTTAACATAGGTTATATTATTCATTATCTACATTAGCCAGAGAAAATTTGGTGTGAAAACGCACATTTTCTCACCCAATTTTTTGAATAATAAGTGACTAAAACAATTTAAAAGATAACAGATAATCCACTCCATGGATAATGGACCTTTACTTTATAATGTTTTAATAACCTTATAACATTTTTGCTTTTATTGAGTAACTTTACAAGACTTAAAATAAAACTATGTACTGTACTAAATTTGTTGTTAATTTGTCTTAATTGATTTCTTTGAAATTTGTAGCGGCCCTTGTTATAAACGGCAGATGCAACCATTAACAAAAACTTCAAAAACACCTTTGGCTAGAAAACCACATTCCATCCGTTTAGTAGAAATTCAGCCAACTCAGAACAGCGGTAGAGGAATTAAATTGAGCGTTGAAACCTCGTTAAATGTTCAACCTTATTGTCCTGCACTTCGAATCTCTGAGTAAGTTTCTCTAATTGTTTTATTGCTTTGTAAATATATACATTTTTGTCATTTTCATTTGCAACAAAATTTTCCTGGATCAATTTGATCTAGTAAAATAATTTCTTTATTGTACTTTTCATTGTAAACAGTTTATTATTTTGTTTTAACAGATTCTTATAGCTTGTGACCTTGCATTGTGAAAGTATTTTTGTCACATGTGGTGCAGTAATTTTAAGTATGAATTTATTTAGTTTCATTGAAATTTATGGGGAAAATTAGTGATTAAATTAATGTTTCTGTTTATGGTAATTTTAGTAAAATTATACGTGATACGAGGATGAACCAAAAATATAAATGGTAATTTTGCTATTGAGCGTAGAGAGTAGTGCTGAGCTAGGGGATAGAGTATGTAGTGAAAAGGCATTTTATGTAGACTGGGGAACCAACTTAGTTGCTACGCTCTGTTCTGCCTTTAGTACAGCCATGTGTGTGCAGGAAGTGCATCCGTCTGTTGTGTAATGTATTGTTATAAAGTTTCTAACAAATGAATATGTCAAACCATCGGAGATTTTAACACATTTATGGGCACAGTTTGGGAACACTACACGCTTACAGAATCCAGTGTATTCATGGGCTCAAGAATTTAAGGGCGGGCGTAAAATCTAATGAAAACGACAGTCTTGATCGACGCCCAAGGACAAGTTTAATGGCAGTTGGAGAGCTAATTGAAATTGATCACCGGTTTACGATTGAATAAATTGTGTTAAAAGTAGGTATTAGCTATGAGACTAACCAATCCATTATCCCTGATATTCTGGGCTTCCGAAAAATTTTAGCGATTGAGTTCGATTAGAATGCACTGATGTCAGTGAGTAAACTTGTCCTTGGGCTTCAATCATAAGTGTCGTTTTCAACAGTTTTATGCCCACTCTTAAATTCTTGAGCCCACCAATACACTCGATTTTGTAAGAGTAGTGTTTCCGAACTGTGCTTATACATGTTAAAATCTCCAATGGTTGGACATCTTTATTTGTTATTTATATTTACATGTTATTATTTATATACATTAGTTATCGAATACAGTGACCTCCAAGGGACTGGTTAGTTCTGGCCACTGTAACCGATGGCCTTTTCATGTAGCAAAGGTCCCGTTACCTTCATGTTGTTTGCCAGTTGCGAAGTAAAACACTTCAAAAGAGCGTCTATGTCTTTTTTTGACTAAGTCAAAGTCTCTTCGATTTCTCTTTACTTTCATCAAATCTATTTTTTCCCTGTTTTTCCAAATTGTGGATGTTATGGAGTGTCCAACGTTGAATTATTCGTTTCACCGTTTTCTAAACACCAAATAATGTGCGCTTTTCCATTACTGTAAAATGTCTATGCGATGACACCATATTTCGTTTGTATAAAACACAAAAATAACTGATGCTACTACGAATGATAGATGGGTTTACACAAAATATATGAACTAAATTTGAGTAAACAGGACAATAAAAATAAAGATCAGTACTGTATTTAAGACCCAAAAAGAAAGAATAGGCCTATTAGTAATCAAACTTCCGACACGAACAAGGTACTGTAAATGCACGTTGAGATTAACGCTATTTAGAAAACAACATGTTAAAACTAGACAAAACAATGAGTAACACGCTGACTCATACTGTTGAGAGGTAACCTGCATAAATGACAATTTATACAGTAGTCACTAAATCCGATATGTGATTATAACTGATGTCACTTTAAACGATATTATTTTATATTGCAAGCTATAGCTGACCAATCTTTCCACTGAATATTGGTCGCAATAATCGATAGGTCATTGTATCCTATATCACAGTATGCGATAACTACTGTATATATGGTTATAATTTACAGAAAGTAGGTCTATCAGTGATGCTTCTTTTGTCATGACACTGAACATAATGATGGTGTTTGTAACACCGTGCTTTCTCTTGATTTAAAATGGAACCAAGAGGCATACTTTTCTAAATTCAATTCAAATATTCAAAACCTTCTCTGTTGATTTAATAAATAATTTTACATGGTTCTTCATACAGTCATGACCTTTTTCTGATTAGGAAGTATTTATTTTTGTGCTTCTCTATTATTTTTATAATTTGTTTGTTGAACTTTTGATTTTTTTTCTCTCTCTAAAACTCTAAAATTACCTATTGTCGCCATTTTAATATCAATCAAGAAATAAAAATTTTTTAAATTAAATATTCTTAAGATAAGACTATCGTTTCTGTGATATCTCACTAAACTTTATGTGAATAAATCCTATTGTTTTCACGAAAGGGTGCGATCATAGTGTTTTCAACTGTGCTCTGTCCATGTTTTGTAATTATCATTGCGTCCATGAGGTATATACACAATATTCTTCCATTTAATAACATAACATATTTTCTGTTTACACTGAAAATAGCATTACATTATTTTATTAATACATCTCAGTGAGCTTTGTATTAAATAAAAACTGGGAAATATATTCTATTAAAAAAAAAATATTTTGATTGTTGGACAAAGCCACTGCGAATAGCTTGGGATTACTGTTTTGTCAAAATTATTAATTTTCTTATTAGTGGTAATTTATTGTGTCTTGTAAGTTTTTAAGTATTTTACTGTTAGGTCTTTGAAATTTTGTTCATTGTCTACCATTCATTCCTGCCAAATGAAACTACTCAGTTCAAAAAATGTCCTACAAATGAAGTTACATTTCAGTATCTTGTATTGTTTTTTTTTTAATAACTATTGATTGTACTGTATATAATATATTTCCTTTTTCTAATCTCTGATTGTTATTTTATAATTTTTATTTAAAAACCATGGAGCACCTGGATGCATTTTTTAATAAAGTTTACTGCATTGTTAATTTTTTAGTGAAAAATCATGATTTGACACATGCGAATGATTTTTGTGTTTACACCATTTTTGAATGTTCTCGTACTGCACAATTTGTATTACAATAATAAAAAAATGGTAATTTTGTTTATACTATTTTTTGTAAATACATAATTATTTGAAGTGTAATAAAACAATTTTACTACTACATGTTTTAGTGTCTACTCATCTAAGTGAATAAAAAAAAATTTGTGAGAAAATTAAAGATATAATTATGATCTTAGATTTGTTTGTCTCCTCTTTCAAAGTCACGAGACACACAATGAAACAACATGGACACACAATTAAACGGAAGTTAATCTCTTCTTATAACCTTGTGCTAGTAATCATATTTGGAAGTTTTACTTTTACTACAATACAACACTGATCAACCAATCGAAACAGCTCTAAATAATCGAGTGCACTTCGACACATTCATTCTTTGTTTGTAGTTTTATGTTATAAAAAAAAATTCAAAAAATGAAGAGAACCTATACAAGCGGTGTAAATATATAATGTACTACAATTTATTCACCATTAAAGCCCAATGTCGTGAACTGGTTGTAGTAAATTGTGATTGACTTCTTCCATAGTTGATAAGTGATTCAGTCGTTCCTGTTTCAGATAGCCATATTTGTATTAAAATGAGCAGTCGGACTCCGGTATGTGATTAAGATTTATTGGAGTAATTTAATGTCAACAATTTAAATCATTTTTCAAAATTTGTAAAGTGTTAATTTTTTCAATTTGGAAAATAGAAAAGATTGTTTTTACTTCCCCACGCCAAAATTACCCAACTGTATTATTATTTAATATATTTTATCTTACAAAAATTACAGCATTTTTGTCACAGTTCAAAAACTATAGAATCAGTATTGAAAAAATGACTTTTTACCGTTGATTCTCAATACTGAACCAATTATTTTTTCATATGTTTGGATGTATTGTGAATTGACACACCCCTAATATAATAGTCTTGTGAATAAGCTTTAAGAATGGTAATTTGCACTTACTAGTTAGCAGTTTATTCTGTTCAGATTATCATCTGTTTGAATCCTGTTTTTTTATATGTGTATGAAAAAATTTAAAAGAAACAAAAATTTTTAAATTAAAAGTAATTACTCAGGTATATTGTAATTAAAATAATTTTTGTAGTGAGTAACTGTAATTTATTTCAGTTCATTGTTTGTAACACAATTTAAACGAAATTGTGAATGGTTGACTCTAAACTAGTTCCTTTAGTTCGGTTATCATTGGTGTGATTGAAAAATTAATAAAAATATATACTTTGCAATTAATTCTTCAAAACAAACCATTTATTTTTTAATTTTACAGATTAATTTTTTGAAATAAATCACTACCACAAGATTGATTTTTTTGAGATTCAATGAATTCGTGCAACTTGTTTTGCGAATTTGTTAGATACTTGCTGTAATTAATCTTTTAACATTGTTTTTCATATTGTGAATTGTTTTTCTGAGTCGAATGGGTTAGTGCAATAACGGTATACGTTGTAAAATTGTGGTTGTAATCTAAGTTATTTTTATTTTATCTTATTGTGCCAATATATGGCCTATTTGTCTATATTTCAGTACATTTTTGTATGTAAAGATTTTAAAAGCAATTTGAGATGGTATATAAAGTGTTTTTGAAGATCTTGTTAGTATCAAAATAAGTTATTGTGGGTAAATTACTGATGGTGGACCTTATTAACAGCTTTGTGACAGTTGCTGGAGTTCATGAATTCAATATACAGTTCTATCTTGTGGATGTAATTTTCAAAGAATTGTTTATAAATATTAGTTAATGGATTTGTATTGTTCATTAATAAGTATTTATGTCTGTACATTTTTTTGCACCTAACAGCAACCAATAAAAATTTAGTTTGGTTGTACACAACCCAATGTGAACTAGTTTGGATTTAATGATAAGAATGTGTGTCGCTTTTAACAGCTTGTTGAAATTCAGAAAAATTAATGTTATTCAGGTTCGTGATAAACATCCTGGATAAAGTGACCAAACTGGCGATAACATTTCTAGAAGCGGCATTCAGGCTTTGTTGCCTGTTATCACGATATAGGTAGTACAAGTGTTGGAAAGAAAAGTTTGCATGTACCATGTGATGCATGGAATTATGTGTTGTATTTAGGCACTGTAGCATTTTCTTTTAGTTCACTGGTTATGATTTTGAATTCGCTTCAGTTTATTTTCAAATTGCCTTCAATCTTCTAAATGTTGAAAACTTAATTTGCATATTCTTTTGTTTCTATATTTTAGTGTCATTATTGTATAATTTGGTTTATCTGCTACTGGAAAGTCTTTAATACTGTCATTTTGAATAAATTAAGGAAGGTTTAGAATTACAGATTGTTTATAGTTTTTTCTGATTTCTACTTGGTAAAAGACAGCTTATTTGTTTTTACTTTATTCTTAGGCAAAATATGTCTTAATGTTTTCCATTGTTTTCTGAAATGTAAATGTATAAAACAATTTAGTGGGATCACTATATTATCTATTATGTATTTATATTTAGTGGAGATTAAGATTACTTTTATTCACCTACAGAAAAATTAATTAATAAATAAAATAGTGTTTTAGTTGTTATTCTGATTACTGATTGTACATTCAGTTCCACTATTCTAATCTTAGTATTATATTAGACTAAATATGTAAGTTCTTCTAGAATGACAATTCCTAATTTCTAAATTATAAAATCTGAAGTAGGTTTATGAAGCTATAATTGTACCAAATACTTCCTTCAGCTTGACGCAACTGCCGTTAGTGAGCCTCGTTCTCTTCAACCATGAACCTCCACTTCCATCTTCTCCTCGAATCACTCAGGTCTTCCAGTACATCACTTATCCACTCTGATTTTGGTCTATTCTTATTCTTCAGCACTCTTTATCTTGTTTTCAGCATTCTCTAAGCTTTCACAAAGTCCATGATATCAGCACCCTAATTCACTCTGTCTTATTTTTTATTGTAACAAATTCTCCCACCCCATTCCTTTGTATAAGTCTATAATCAAAGTATCTTCCTTTCAAATCTTCTTTGAAGACTGATCTGATTCACTGCGATTGCCCAATTCTCTGATCTGTAAGTAGCTATTGGTCTGATCATTGTTTTATATAAATCAAGTTTTGCCTTTGGACTGCTAATTTAATTTGAATCATTTCTTCTTCAGGTGTCTATCCGTTTCGAATGTTGGCTATCTCGTTCCCAAAATCACTCAAAACTGTCCCTCTCCCTCGGAGAGCTGATTAAGGGAAACTTAATCTGGAATATTTTGCTGTGAGCATTGCCATGAATGATAAGAATCAGGACTATCTTTACTGGTTATCCTCTGCCTTCTACATTGTTATGCCATTGACCACATTATGTGCTTCATCCGCTTTTAGTGCCAGTTTCCTGACGAAGGACAAAAGAGTGTCCTCATATTTACCAACTCATCCGCTGAAAGCTGTTGGCCAGCTAAATGTGCCCTGTTTATACTGGCAGGTACTTGGTTAGCAGTTATGCCAGTCATATTAAAAACCTGCTTCTTTTGGGGGCATCATGACCCAACACCAATCTGTTCACTAACCCAGAGTTCCGCTGGGATTTTCACCCAACCTTGTACTGGGTTGCTTGGCTTAGCAGGGACATCTGTGGCAGGTTAGGAATGGGAGTAGAAGTGAGAGAGGCTGAGATTATATGACACTGATGGTAGGTGTCTTACGTTTCATCACTCCCATTTGGCACCTTAATCATTTCTATATGGTAAAATGTACTTTTACTTCCAACCTGTATCTTTTCCTTAATACCACTACTCATTTTGGTTTCTCTGTCGACCAGACATCCCAGATACTTTTAACCCCTTCAGTGCCGAAACAATATTTAAAAGTTTGATTTAAAGGCATTTAATTTGAATAAGCACGTACAAAAAGTGCCAGCCCTTATTTTGAAAACTTGTAGGTGTAAGCTTGCCATTGCCAACCAAACTTTCTATGTTACAGAAAAATGAAATTTCACATTAAAAATTAATTTTTATTGTGTTCATAAAAAAAATAAATCGTGATAACACTAAAAATATTCACAATACATTTTTTTAGTTTATTTAAAGTCGCATTGATAGCTTGGGTATTAGTGACTACTGTGGGTTTCAGTACTGTAACAGTGGTTTTAACGAGTTAAAATTTCCAGACCCTAGTCGGGAATCGAACCCGGAACCTTTCGCTTTGCAGGATAGCATGCTAGTCACTACGCTACAAAGGCGGTTTCAAAATACATTATTCCATTAATTTTTGTTTAAAAATGTTTTTTTTTGTAAATGTTCGGTCATCCGGACTTTGGCACTTCATGCATAACTTAGACGTCTGGTAAACTGGATGTTGTCACAATGTAAAATATATCGCCGTTTTGTTTACCGGACATTGGTACTGAAAAGGTTAAACTATCCATTCCTTCAAATAAATTTTCATCCACTGGCATTAAATTCTGTGTTGTTCTATTTTTGTATTAAATGTTTAAAGATATTACAGGAACATAAATATCTATTTTCCTTAACTCCTTTTTTTTCTTTTTTTGGTTTAATGTCCGACTCTTCTGCAATTACTGCTAATGCAGACGGTGAAGGATGAAATGATTTTTTGTAACGTATGAAAATTTGCCATGCCTGAATGGGATTCGAACCCTGGATTCCTGGACTTCATCATGGATGTTAGCATCCCCCAATTGCCTGTTAAATCATGATTTAACTCTGCTAGAATAGTTTATTGTAACAATATAGATGATCTCTTAATTTATACATTTATATTATATTCATTGTGTTAGAAGTAAGCAGTTCACTTGAACAATTGTTTCAGCTAATGACTGTGGCACTGTTCACGTGATCACCTGGTAACTAGCATTCCAGTTCACATGTAGGCTATTATAGTAAATGTTGTCATTCAACCCATAAAGTATGTATTACAGATTGATAGTTAATTAAACACAACTGCCTGTGAACTGGTGGTACTCCTGTTCTAAAGCACATTTACGTTTATAAAGAATACATAATTGCTTAATCTGTGGAATATAATTAACAAATACCGTTTAAATATTTTATGTAATTAAGCAGAGTAATAGAGATGTTTTTAAAAACTAAAAAGCCATGTTGTTGTGTGTTTGGTATTATTGTAGCCTTTTCTGTACATTAAAATAAATTTCAAAAATGTTGAGATTTTTTAAATATATCAGTGTTTATAATAAAAGCACTTTTTTGGGGTGGCACATTTCTTTTAATAAATATTGTAATATATTGTGTGCATGTAGCATGATAAGTGTGCTTGTATGACAAATTAGATTGTGGTTGACTTTGGTAAGTTATAGAAGACAAAACTACATTCAAGTTTTCTGAAACGCACTTATTTTCCGACTTGCCAACGACACGCTTACTTTATTCACCGTAATGTCTGGCTGTATTATGAAATTCATTATTTCAATATGTGAATATTATTGCTTACACGTCTATCTCTTATATTCTTAAATATTTTTAGTAATTTATTTTTGCTGATCATGTGAAAAAACAAAAATATTTTAAAAGTTTTTTAATTAGTTAGTCTGTAACACTCTTTAATTGCTTGCAACAGGAAAATATTAAATATATAAATGTATTATTAACATACATTTATAATCAATAATTGGAGAAACCATACATGTAACTTGCAATTATATTTCAAAGATTGGTTATTTTGTGAAAGTAGAATTTTTCGTTTGTAAAATTGTAATTCTCTAAAGGATTATAATATAGTAAGTGATTTTTTAATGTGAGCTTTATATTTTAGTTAAAAAAGGATAAAAAATATTTGTGTAGTCTGTGAGAGTTATATTTATTGAGAAAAGGTGTATTGTTCTGAACACTGTATTTATGTTCTTGTACTCCCTTTATATCTTATGTTTCTTCTGGTTTTCTGTCTATTTTTTATACTTCGTATTGTAATTTTGTGAATTGCATGAAAGTTTTTAGATGTATTATTGCATAGTATTACAAACTAGCATTTTAATTAATATTAAGCATAATGATATCATTAAATCAAATGCTTGCGATGGTCCTTTAAAAAAGTGACATCTCCAATTCCAGATTTTCTCAGAAAGTGAAAATAATAATAATAATATTTATTTATTACACTTTGTAATATTACAAAATTGTAATCTTATCTACTAGGGATTGATAACCTCCAAATCAAGTAAACGGTGGTTATACATGTATATAAAAATACATGAAAGCAAGTTGACAAATGAATTACAAATCAATATTTTAAAATTACAAATATAGGCCTATATGAGCAGTTGTTTTGTTTTTTAAATAAAGGTTTTCACGATTTGTTTTTGTAATAAAATAGTGAAACAATTAAACAATTAATTCATAGACAATCTACAGCCGGGCTTACCAACACGTGGCAGAACGTCATACTTAAAATAAACTAAATTATTCTAACTATTTTATTCTGGTATTAAAAGTTGTTGCAATTATATTATATATTCATCAACATTCATTTAGAAATAAATACAGCTGTGAGTAGTTTTTCAAAAATGAATTTTGTATAGTCAGAAACTAGGTTAGGCCTTGAAAACTCACCGAAGGTTGCAACATTCGAATTGAAATATTGATGATATTGTGGAAAGAAAGGATTGCCTAACTTCTCTTGTAGAAATTATCTAATCTTTTTGTCACTATGAAAGGCTGTGTGTTTTGTGTTATAATGTCATTACTTAATATTGATTTTATTTCAGCCGTCAATTCTCCGAATTTTTTCTGAGCCATTTGTAACACTTCATTGATGTTATTACTGTTCCGGTGCTGAAATATCATTTTATACTTTTGCCTGAATCAATTCAATCAGTTTGATTTGTGGTTGGTGCAGTGGTAACTACACTGAGTCCATCTTCTTCTACTATTTTATCAAAATAGTGTTCTTTATAGCTTTGTTTATTTTCCTTTATTCATTGTTGTCATCCATCATGGATTAGGCTGTAATTGAGCCTGTCTGCCATTCATCTTTTCCTTGGTCTCCCCACTTCTCTTGTACTCCTTGGTTAAAGCCATGCATTCAAAGGTCTTATCACCTCATTCCTGATGTGGTCTTGTTTTTTACATCCTTTAACATGTTTAAGGAACCTCATTTCTGCTGCTTGGATTGTTTTTGCTTTATTAATTTGTATAACTGTGGTTTGAACATACTAGCAGAACATGGAATGTTACTATTCCTCAACCACTCGAAGCATTGTATTCGTTTTGGTGTTTGTATTAGGAGCCGGATACAACTGTCTTATTATATAGAGAATTATCAATCGCTAACATTAAGTGTAATGGCAGGTTTAGGATCAGTTGCGTTTCTACCCATTTTTCGTAATTCGCAGCGTTCATATCATGATGATCTGCTGTTTGTTGATTTGAAAATCTACAGAGCATTCGGCACCTCTACTTTCTCGCTGCTGGCATGTGATAGTAATTTAATCTAGACCCTTTAAATTTTTTCCCTTGGAGCTGTTAACATCCCCATCAGTCCATGCACTACTCTTCACACGTGTTGAGTGTCTAAATAAATTATTGGTCTTCCTTACGTTGTATACATTCAAATTTTATTCAAGTACAAAATTCGTTTGAAGTGTTTTATTGTTCAATTAGAATTTTTCTATTGTCATCTGTCTTCTTTCACTTAAAACCATATTCTATTAAATTTTTTTTCAAGTTAATCGAGTGAAATCTAATTTTAATTCTGGATTCTTGATTTTTAAAATACATAGAACACTTCATAATATGGGTAATTTTTTTGCGTTTTATGAAAATGTAAATGATGCACTGCAGTGCACTTTTTGTAAGTTGTTAATGTTGACTTTTTTTGTTAGATTTTGATGCTTTCCTTGGTGTATTAAAAGTAATTTTTTTCCAATTTTTTTTTAGTTAAAACTTTTCTTAACGGGTGAATCTATATTCTGCCAAGACTGGCAACATGACTCTGAATTTCTGGTTGTGATATTCCTCCGGAGTCATCAGAAGAGATGTTATAAATGTTCATTATCATGGATGTAGCCGGACTTAAAGAAATTAATTGACCTAGTCGACATGCAGATCTCATCTGAGACATTTTAAAAAATTATTCCTTGATGAGAGTAGTATTAAAAATACTGTTTCTTATAGCATTACTAAAACTGGTTATAGTAGTATTAAAACTACTGTTGCAAAAATACTGGTTGTTATAGTATTGAAAAATGAAATGAAGGGTAATGTACACTGTTCAACTAATGTTATCAGACCAAAGGTTACAATGTGACTGACTTGGGCTAAGCTATTTTTTTTCAAGCTGCACTCCCACTACACTAATTCTTCGCCTATCAATGCCACGAGATGTGCTATTGCGCAGTTTGTCGAGTACGCTTTCGTTACTGAATAGCTGAAATGAAGAGTATAACTCCTGTGTTATGTTTTATTCGCCATAAAAGTAGAAATATTCCATAATACACCAGGTACATGGTTATTACGTTACAGTGAAACAGTCACCAGTGTTTAACAGTGAAAGTTTTAAAGTAAAATATCTGTGTAATGGAATTAAAAAGAAAATTTTTAAATAGTGGCTTTAGGATCACGTAAGAATTTTTAAATAGTGATGAAAATTCTAACTTTAAAATTGACAGGAATCTTAATAACAGTTTATAAATATTTTAAAAATAATATATATTTGTATTGTAAATAGTGTTTTTATTTAGTGGTTTGATAACCAGGATTTTAGAAACGGGTTAAAAAATTTCTTTATTGTTGATGTTACTTGTTCTCAAAATCTGGGTTATAACATTTTTGGACATTCAATAGATTTCTTAACTTGTACGTTCTAAAGAGTGTTCTATTTCTTAAATTTGATGAATTTAGTCTAATTGAATTTATTGCAACTGAAAATTGTCGTGGTTAGGTTGTAATAATTTTGTTATGAACAGACTAAATTAAACAATTCAATTAATGTGTTTGTTTTGTACATGAGATAACTTGTGATTTTCAATTGTGTTTCAGACTGGATGTTAATAATGATTTGATGTCTTTGCATATCGGTGATCGTATATTGGAAGTGAATGGGACACCAGTAAAAGATCAACCGATTGAGAATATTGAAAATTTAATTAGATATTCTGATACTGTATTACAGGTAAGATATTTTATTTAAAAATCATTTAGTTTTAAACATTTTAACTTTTGTTTTATTAAATGGTCCAATTATAATTTGAAAGCAGTGGTTCCCAATTGGTGGTCTGTGGGAGGCAGTTCATATAAAACGTTGCTAAATGGCGATTTGAACGTGATGTTCATTGAACAAGATGGGCTGAATTTATCCGATGACATATCAGGTATTAAATTAAAATTTAATTTCCGAGACATTTTTGTATTCTTTTTACCAGGAGGGTTATTCGATACCCCCATACCCCACCAGAATGTTTTCCGCCCACCAAGTCAGAAGTAAGGTTGGTCCGCAGACGGCTAAATTTCTGACTTGGTGGTTCGCAGACTTCAAACTTGGGAACTACTGATGTAGAGTAACTTTAGATATCTCTGGAAGTTCTCTTTGCAGCTTGTGCTTTCAATATTCTCTCACTGTAGGTTCTGTCTTTTTTTCTTCAATGTTCTTTTTTGCCTCTTAACTTGAATGTTAAGGTTCACAAGCCATAACTATACAACTATAGAAACCTGGTCATTAATATTGTGACGTTTATTCTAATTTCTTTCAGTGTTGTTATGTTTATATTTAATTTATATTGGATTCTGTATATTTAATTCCTAATGTTTACTTGTCGTAATCTGTTCAGTGACGAACAATAAATAACACTATTTCTGGTCTTAGTTTCACTTATACTACTATTATGTTTGTATCTAATTATTATGTGTGAAATAAAAATTAAAGGAGAAAACACTTCTTTTCCATCCTACTAGAAATCAATACGTTAGTTCCTTAAAAATTGTATAGTATCGTTTCGTACTAATAATTTATCAATCAGTAGGAAAATGTACTCAGAAGTCTAATAGTATTTATACTATTATTATTAAATACTGTAATAAAACCTAACCTTACACTTTCGCTGCTGAGCCTGTCAATTGACGTCGTCACGAAACTTTTCTGGTTTGCAGATCCTGTCATTTGACATCTTCGAATAATATAATTAGGCTGCCTCCGTTGCATAGTGGTAGCTCTATGGAAGTCCTAGGGTTGATTCCCAACTAGGGTCTGGGAATTTCCCAAGTTAAATACCACTGTAGTCAATAATCGAGCTGTTGATGCGACTAAAAAAATTAACTAACAGAAAACCAATATAGGCCTAATTAAATCAAGTTTCAATATTTCTAGTTCGGTTCAATTCTTCTTCTTTTTCTCTATATAAGTGATTCTATTAGATAGTATATTTTTAAACACAAAAATTATTTTGGTTAATAACACATAATGCATTTTATAGGGAAAGATTAGAGCTTAAATTTGAGGTAAGTAACAATGAATTTGGTTCAAAAATAAAATTAGAGTAAAATTAAATAAGATTCTATTAGTTAGTATATTTTTAAACACAAAAATTATTTTGGTTAATAACACATAATGCATTTTGTAGGGAAAGATTAGAGCTTAAATTTGAGGTAAGTAACAATGAATTTGGTTCAAAAATAAAATTAGAGTAAAATCTTGAAAATAGTCATAAATGGGATCATGGTACATAAGTATGAAATTAAACTCCCAGCAGTGAAAGTGTTATGTTAATTTGTTACTGTAATGAGATTTGTAGGTTTGTTCGAGATCTGGGTTTAATAAATACAGTATTGAACAAACTTATAACAACTTATTAAAATTATTTATTGACAAAATTAATAATTGCAATTAATGATTAAACTTAGCGCACTAACAAATACAATTACATAAATTATTTAAAAGTTCAACTGTTGATTGATAACTACATAGGCGTTAATGGTTTGTATACCTGCGGTCTATTAGATATAGACCCTTTGAACTCTTACTCCATTTTAGTGGAACATTGTAGAAGGAATTTTAATAAATATAAGCATTTCTAATATATTCAATTTTCTGGTAAAACATCACATTCATTGTAATTCACTATCTTTGTTCAATACACTCCACCTCATGCAATACACAATTTTTTAGAAATGAAGGCAATCTACACAAAAATAAACAACCTATTCTTAAATAAATAACCTATTACATATCCCGTTTCTAGACTAATCGCAAACTACGTTACATTACGTTCATTTTCACAAACAATCGCAGCAAATTTAACTTGGCCTATAAGTGGCAGAACCGTAAATCCAGTCTTGTTTATTTTTCATGTATACCATTTTTTGAAAATAGTTATTTTCTGCTATAAATTAATGTAAGATGTTAATAAAAAAAATCTCTCTACAGTTGACTATAGAACATGATCCAGATGCTTTAAATCGGCGTAGACCTGGTTTTCCTCCTGCTCCACCACCTTTAACTTTATTAAAGCCTTCTGATAAAGAACGCTTATTCAAAAGAAAGGATGAAGGATATGTCAGTGGTTCACGATCATCAAGGCAGTTAAGACGAGGAAGAGCTTCAAATAAGGAACGATCTTCATCTACATCTCGTCTTCTTGAAGGGTATGTGAATCAAACAGCAGTTTTAAAATTATTTTTGTACACAAAAATTTTCTGTTATATTTTGTATTTTGTGATGTAAATAATCTGGAATCACTCTAATATTTAAAAAAAAATTATTTGTTGATTTTTAAATAAGAATCATTTATTTGATTGTTTTATATTAGGGAAAAATTGGGGATGCACAGGACAGCCTGATAAGGAGAGTTGGGCAGACAAAAAGCAGTGGTTTAGTCATTTCATTAGGGATGGGAGAGGATAGATTTCTTAAAAGGATGCTGAACGTAGAGATGGAGAGTATAAGAACAAGGGGAAATCCAAGAGTTAAATGAATAGGTTCAGTTATTGAATTGGGAAAAATATATAATAGCAAGAGAGCAATGAAGGTGAGATAGTTCAGCAGTAGAAAAATGGGGAGAAGTTGTGTTGGGCCTGATGTAAGGAAACTTGAATAAATAAAGCGTAGAATAATGATGTTGATATTCTACCTATATGTTAAAAAATTAATAATTTCAACTCTCATGATTATGCTCAGAATTATACCACATGTTTTTGGTTTTGAAAATTTACACAAGAAATGAAGAACTGAAAAAATATAAAAAATTTACTCTTTTATATCTCAATGTAACAATACTTTAAAAAATAATATTCTGGAAAATATGCTATGTTTTTCATAAAAAAACATTCGTATTCATTAAAAATAACATGTTTAAAAAGTTTATTTTGATTGCGTTTTAAAATTAAATTGAAATGTTGACAGTCATGGTTGAATAGTACTACAATAGTGAAAATTAGTCGTGGTTTCTGGTTATTACATTTAACATTGAAGTGGCCTTGCACTTTGCCTGTGTTGTGATTCGATTTTGTCATTCGTGAAACATCTAAGTCGTGCTCTGATTCTGTTTTTGAATTATTCGTTTTTGTGTAGTGATTGATGTAAGCTATGTCAGTTAAACCTATTGAAAATATACTTCATGTAAACTATAAATTATTAACTAAAGATTGGGATTTGGTTCTTCACAATTATCTGTAGAATTTTTTTATATGGGAATGTAGCAATTTTATTAATGATCTAAATTGTTTGGCCTCCTTTCTGTGAAACGTTGATTTTCAAAATTTAAATTTAAAAAAAACGTTGTCTTCGTGATTGCCTATTTTTAAAAACGATGAAAAATGTTATTTACATTGGCGTAATAATGCTAAAATTAACTTACTTTGCTATAATGAAATGTTAAACAAATATCTTTTTAAGTTACTAGTAACTTTTTCAGCTTTTAAATTATTATCAATTTTTGTAACTAATAATATATGTTTTTACAAGTATATCATGATATTGTCCAGCAATAAGTCACCTAGCAAATACAGTAATGAGCTTATGATCTTTTGCTTGAGACTCTTTGCTTTAACAGTACAGTATATGCAGTAACTGTGCACCTTGAATATTAAACTTTGATAATTGTAAAATACTTAACGAGTTATTTACAGTGTATAATGTACTGTATTTAGATAACAGGGTTGTTTGAATAGAGTCTATAGGATATCCCGATTTTATGAATAAAATTTTTTTTCCATCTACATATAAGTGTTAGTACTGTATCATGTTAATGAATGTTTGTTTGAATGTTATGAAAAAAAACCGCTTTCATGAGACCACACCTTTCATGGCTGGTGGCAATTTTTTATAAAGTAAAGGAGTCAGCCTGAAAAGTGTTCACTTTACTCGGGGTTATCTTTGCTCATAATGGGTTGAAGGCCTCTTAGCTTTCGTAAAAATGCTTCTCTTTAAGAGAATTCAAATGACACTATTTTATTTCCAAATTCTGACTTATATTTCGTAACTTCTGGTTTTGGGCCACTTGATGTTGAAACCGAAACTTCAAACAGAATGATTTCTGTATCTACTCTTTAAGAGGAATCGAATGACTCTTTTTGTTTCCCAATTCCGACTTCGATTTTTCTTGTTAATTTCGAACTTTGATTTTTTTTCTGGTTTTGGGCCACTTCTGGTCAAAACCGGAATTTCTAACCCAATCCAGGCTCACTAAATTTTTATGTTTATTACAAACCCAAAAACCGTTTGCGGCTATTTCTTGTAGTTTCTGATATCTGGATGTGACGGATGGATAAACGGAAATAGGAAAATGGTGGCAATTACAATTGCCACCAATTATGGTTATTAATTTTGCGTCTTGAATTTTGTTAATTACAGGTCACCACCTAGTGGCCGGGATGCATGTGATCTATCACGCACTAGATCTTTCCGAGTTGAACCAAAGAGTCAGCGTATATTTAGAGCATCTGATCTTGTTAAAGGTGACCTATTAGGTCAAGGATTTTTTGGACAAGTTTATCAAGTGACTCACCGTGATACTGGTGAGGTAATGGTTCTAAAAGAACTGTATAGGGTTGATGAAGAAGCCCAGAAAAATTTTCTGAAAGAGGTATATGTTATTTTTATTGTTTTCTTTTAATTCATTTATTTCTCCAATTAATCTCAGTTTATATTTAAGTTTACCAAGAATAGGAATGGCAAAAGAAGCATTTATTTGGAAGAACACTGTCTTGCAAGACAATGAATCAAACTTGTGAAAATGTTTAGTAATTTGTTATAAATAAATTTTTATTGTGCATCCTGCAGCCTATATTCAATCCTATTGCAAAAATATTTGATTCTTCACTGACCTGTTCCAGCTACTAAATCACTTGTTGTTTTACCTTATCAGAGTACACAAAATTGAAACTAATTTTTAAAAAAATTTAAAGAGACTATTAAAGAGAAACAAGTGAACTGATAGTGAGGAAAGTTGAAGTATTGCAAAGAGTGGAAGTGAAGACAAATTAGGTGGCACTTAATCAATTGATGAGAGCTAATAGACTAGAACACATAATGAGAGGTGAAGGTAAACGATGTTAAAAGAACAAGTAGATTTCTAAAGGAAATGAGGATGTGGAAGTTTAAAGGTTATGGATGATTTAAAAGGGGGATATGAGTTATCAAGAAATTAAGATGTTGATGAAAACTGAACTAGTGAAATTATTAATTATAATTAATTATTAATTATTTTTAATGACAGGTATAGGTATCAGACGAACTAATGTCCCATAGCCGAGCGAGTGAGAGGGAGATATGTGGCATAACTACGCATGCGCTCAAAGGTCTTTACTCCGTTAAAATCCAAATCTGAAAACATACTACAGTCATTATCTTGCTTGTTATTTTTATAGTTTACTGCATGCATAAACGCTTGCTCACAACAGTGAGTAAAATTAAAGACAATGTTATTGGAACGGCGCGTATGGCTTGTGCGAGTGAGAGCGTTATGCATTCTCTCACTCCCACGGCTAGGGGACATTAGTTCATCTGAATACTATAACTAATATGAGTGTTAACCATGACAATCATAGTTAACATTTTTGTAATGTCTTCAGTTTGGCCTTGACCGGTTTTGAACAGATATGTAGGTATTTCTCAATGGTAACTTAATATGTCCTAGATTTGGCAAAGTAGGATCTAAGTGGTAGTTTACATGGACAATTGAGGAAAACACCTAGTCTCAGAAAAACTATTTTAACAATGACTTAAAATGTATGCATGTAATATTACTGTTACAGTATAGTTTGTTTTAACATTTTTCCATGATAAAAATCTCTGGGACTTTGTGTGCTTTACTGGTAGTAGAAAATAGTGATGTGGTAGAATTTTGGGCTCAGATATTTACTTTATCAAAAAATGTACTGCAATAAAAACTGTGTTCTGGCATAATTTGTTTTTATCTTGTGATCATGAAATATGTATTTACAGATTATTTTCTTATGAATTTCAGGTGGCAGTCCTGCGTAGTCTTCATCATCATAATGTATTGAGGTTTATTGGAGTTTTATATAAAGATAAAAAACTACACCTAGTTACTGAATTCATTTCTGGTGGAACTTTAAAAGATCTTATCCATGACCTTAGTGAACCATTACCTTGGGAACAGAGAGTTAATTTTGCCAAAGATATTGCGTCTGGCATGACTTACTTACATTCCATGAATATTATTCACAGGGACCTTAATTCTCATAATTGTCTAGTCAGAGAGGTATGTTTATTGTTTAATTTTCTTAACAGTTTAATTTTCTAATCATGGTGCTACTATCGTAGTGCCATGATTATAGATCTTAATTTAACATCGATTAGTGATTTTCTGTATTTTTAAGTTTTACAGAGGTTGATTTTCATTTAGTATCATTCACTAATGATTAAAATGAGGTTGTTTTTAATTTACAATGTTTACAAAGATTAAAAGGTTATATTTTTCATTAGTTACATTGGCAAGAGAAAATAGTGTGAGTGTTTCTCACCAGATAATTTTAAATTATTTATTTATGTGTCTATTAGATGTTTACAAAGATGTGTTTTATTATTACAATGTTTACAAAGATTAAAAGGTTATATTTTTCATTAGTTACATTGGCAAGAGAAAATAGTGTGAGCATTTCTCACCAGATAATTTTAAATTATTTATTTATGTGTCTATTAGTCTATTAGATGTGCGTCATTTTTTTACTTTCTCTTGCCTATATGAATATATAGGAAGGAAAGTATTGTTTTCATGTAGATTTTTCAAAATCGAGTTTTCACTGGATCTATACGTTTTCAGACCCCCTGAACCCAAAAAACATGTTTTTTAGCGATTGGTCTGTGTGTGTGTGTGTATACAAAATATCTCAAGAACGGAATGTCGTACGAACTTGAAACTTGAAACTTAAGTTACATACCACTACCGGACCCGACACAAACATTTTCATCAAAATCGGTCAACCGGAAATAGTAGTTTATTTGTGCAATTTTTCACTTTTTTGCGATTTTTTCAAAAACTGGTCCTACGATTTTTTTTAAAATCGCCTGGTTTACCCAATTTTTTATGCTTTACAAGATAGGATAGGTGTCATGTGTGCTGAAATTCTTGGTGAGGCTGTTTTCACGTAAAAACATTTTCTTTTTAAGATTGCGGCTTTAATATGCATTTTAGCGCAAAACGTTATATAATAAAAGTTGTAGAGAATTTAAAAACCTACAACTTTTATTTCCAACATTTTTTTGTAAAACGCTTAGTTTAGCAGTAATTAGCGATTTTCTGATTTTTTCTCACGAAAACGTGTGAAAAATTGATATTTTTAAGATTTCGGCCTTAGTATGCATTTTGACAAAAGTGTATATAATAGAATTGATAGAAAATTAAAAGATCTACAACTTTTATTTAAAACATTTTTCTCTACAGAGCCTAGTTTAGCGTGAAAAAGTGATTTTCCGTATTTTTAAGCCAAACTGAGTTTGATTTTCATTTTGCGTCTTTCACTCATGATTAAAATAAGGTTATGTTTATTGAGGTTAGTTTTTTGTTTATTTCTAATGTTTTATTACTAATATTAGGTTTATTGTTAATTATTTATATTGGCAAGAGAAAGCTGTGTGAGTGTTTCACACCAGATTTTTATGTTTTCATGTACAAATTAATGTTTTTAATTATGTATTTGTTATCTATTTTAGGATAAAACAGTTGTGGTAGCTGATTTTGGATTAGCCAGAATAATATCACAAAGCAATACAGATCGTGGAAGTGGTGTTGGTAGCTGTCTTGGAAATAGTAGTGGTCGTAGATACGGTAATAAATCTGGTCCTACTCATCGTCGATATGAACGGAAGAAACGTTATACTGTAGTTGGTAATCCATATTGGATGGCCCCAGAAATGATGAAAGGAAATAAATATGATGAAAAAGTTGATATTTTCTCATTCGGCATTGTTCTTTGTGAGGTAGGTTTTTCATAACAGTGTCAAGAGTATTCATTCTTTAACAATTGTTTTCAAGTTAGTAATAATAGATTGAATGTATAGTCAGTAATTTCACATCAGAATCCTTTACCAGTAGGTATATCATACCTCTTGTAAAAGAGCTATTGGCTCTACTGATGTGAAAGGTATTTTAAAATAATGTTTTATTAATAGTGTAATGTTTCTTTCAAGTTCTTTAGAGATCTGGTTGTTTGTAAATACATTTTTAAAAATATTTATTAACCAGTTAACTACTTAACTTAAACAGGTTACTGTTACGATTTTAAAGATCACCCGGATGTCATTCTAAAAACATTTTTTGCATTAAATTTTATTCCTAAAAATTTCAAAACATTATTTATTTATTTATAATGAATTTGTGAATAGAACCACGTTTGAGCCAAATTTTTTCATTTTCATTTACAATCAAAACCAAACATTTAAATTAACACTTACAGGACTTTGGTGCCATATACGATACGAGCGCCTATTTTACTTGGTTTTATATCTATTAGCTCGTATCATGTACGATTGTTGTCTATCCTCTCACTTAATTTAGTTCATTCTGAATCTAATAGAGTACACTCATAGTTGATGTTGTCAGATTATTGAATATATTGACTATTACAACATCGATGTTATCGAGCTTGAGCAAGCAATCTGCCAGTACTTCTGCGCATTGTTGTTAGTTATTAGTTTGTTATTATAATATTAGTTTTTTACTTTCTCTTGCCTATATGAATATATAGGAAGGAAAGTATTGTTTTCATGTCGATTTTTCGAAATCGAGTTTTCACCGGATCTATACGTTTTCAGACCCCCTGAACCCAAAAAACATGTTTTTAGCGATTGGTCTGTGTGTGTGTGTGTGTGTGTCTGTGTGTCTGTGTGTGAACAGAATATCTCAAGAACGGAACGTTGTACGAACTTGAAACTTGAAACTTAAGTTACATACCACTACCGGACGCGACACGAACATTTTCATCAAAATCGGTCAACCGGAAGTAGTAGTTTATTCGTATAATTTTTCAGTTTTTTGCGATTTTCTCAAAAACGGGTCCTACGATTTTTTTTAAAATCGCCTATTTTACTCAATTTTTTATTCTCTACAAGATAGGGTAGGCGCCATGTTTGCTGAAATTCTCGGTGAGGCTGTTTTCACGTAAAAACGTTGTTTTTTTAAGATTACGGCTTTAATATAAATTTTAGCGCAAAAACTTATATAATAAAAGTTGTAGAGAATTTAAAAACCTACAACTTTTATTTGAAATATTTTTTTGTATAACGCTTAGTTTAGCGGTAATTTGCGATTTTCTGTTTTTTTTTCTCACGAAAACGTGAGAAAAATCGATTTTTTTAACATTTCGGCCTTAGTATGCATTTTACGACAAAAGTGTATATAATTAAATTTATAGAAAATTAAAAGATCTACAACTTTTATTTAAAGCATTTTTCTATACAGAGCCTAGTTTAGAGAAAAAGAGTGATTTTCCGTATTTCTAAGCCAAACTGAGGTTGATTTTCATTTTGCGTCTTTCACTCATGATTAAAATTAGGTTATGTTTGTTGAGGTTAGTTTTTTGTTTATTTCTTATGTTTTATTACTAATGTTAGGTTTATTGTTAATTATTTGCACTGGCAAGAGAAAGTTGTGTGAGTGTTTCACACCAGATTTTTTAAAATTTTACTTAAGAAATAAAAAAGTAAATTGGTTATTAGAAATAGAAATTTAGTTTGTAAGAATTTAACTCATAATTAATTTTATTATTCTTATATATTATTATCATTATATGGTGAACAATTTTTTAAATTCAAGAAAACATACCTCTCTTCAGTCAAACATCTTTATCATTAAAATGCAAGTAATCCTAATCTTATTAAATGAAAAGTATTCTACTAATTATGATCTTTAATTTAATCTTTACTTTTTGAATTTATGACCAATTGTAACATATATGATATGTTACAATTTTTTAAAAATCCCCGAAAAATGGCAGTCCATGAGCAAAACTACAAAAAGAGTCAGTCTTCAAAGTGTTAAAAAAATATTGATATGGTAATGAAAAAAGTTTTGATTAATCTTTAAAAAGTATGTTATTAGGCAATATATATAACAATAGAATTATTGTGAATATTTACATCGTTTAGATATTAAAATTTGATCGACTTGTTCAAAAGATACCACACTTTCCAAGTGCTCCGTCACACTAGGTAGGTCCCTTTCGGTTCTATTTTATTTGCTTGCTATGGAATATGTCATAGTTATCTCTCGATGTTGCTCTCTTTGTTATTCAGTTCTGAAAAGAAAGGCATATACAAAAATTGGTTATCGTTTGTTTTGATGTTAGTTATAAAGTTTCAACCTAGGGTAGCCAGTAGGGGTAATGACAACTTTATTTGTTTGGTTTGAGAGCCATAAATTAGTTACCCAGCAAAGTGACTTATGAAAAAATCAAGAGAATAGAACAAAGAAATTGTAGTCAACGTTATAACAATTGGCGTTCTCTAAATTTTATGAGAAAATTTATAAAAATTTGCTTTAAAAAATCAAAAAAAGTCTGTTTTCTTTCCTAATACTACATAGCCAGTTTTCATTGTACAAATATGCAATGTGTATAAAATTGAACAGAAAATTCTCTGTCTAGTGCAAATTAACCCGTTAGAAAATAATGAATAGTTCCGTAGCAAAATGAGTTTGAATAATGTCATATGACGCTATGCCAGAATTCTGTGGTGTTGGGTTTAACAAGGTTAAATATAAATTAGTAATTTGTTGATACCAATATTTTTTTTATTCTTGGTAACCGATTACGATACAAAACAAGAAATCACTTCTTGATTCCAATACAAAATTTCCCATTTATGCACTTAGCAAAATGATCATTGCCACTGTTCATTTTAAAATACTTCCACACTTGATAAGCCACCTTTCTAAAGTCACACTAATAAAATAAAACTGTATAACTCAACTTAAAATCGTGAAATATAATCAAACTAAAACTAAAAAATTATTTTTTTATATTATAACTTTTATGATACATGCAATTTACTATATTTTTTATACTCTACAAGGTAGGGTAGGCGCCATGTCTGCTGAAATTCTTGGGGAGGCTGTTTTCTTGTAAAAAAATTGTTTTTTAAAGATTGGGGCTTTAATATGTATTTTAGTGCAAAAATGTATATAATAAAAGTTGTAGAGAATATAATATCCTACAAATTTTATTTCAAACAATTTTTTGTATAATGCTTAGTTTAGAAGTAATTGGCGATTTTCTGTTTTTTTTTATCGAAAATGTGTAAAAAAATCGATTTTTTAAGATATCAGCCTTAGCATGCATTTTACAACAAAAGTGTATGTAATCAATTTTAAAGAAAATTAAAAGTTCTACAACTTTTATTTAGGTTAATTTTCATTTGAAGTCTTTCATTAATGATTAAAATTAGGTTATGTTTATTGAGGTTATATTTTTTATTTATTTCTAATGTTTTATTATTAATGTTAGGTTATATTGTTAATTATTTGCATTGGCCAGAGAAAGTTGTGAGAGTGTTTCAAACCAGATTTTTTTTTGCAGATAATTGGTAGAGTTCATGCTGATCCAGATTATTTACCCAGGTCTTCCGATTTCGGACTGAATCAGAATGTGTTCAGGGAGAAGTTTTGTAGCAATTGCCCTGAACCATTTTACAAAATAGCTTTCCTTTGTTGTGATCTCAATCCAGATAAAAGGTAAGTCATTGTAACAAACACAATTTGAACCAACTCTTTATTACATTTTAGCATTTTTGTAATATTTTGTTTATAAATACAACTGTTAAAAACATATTGTGACACGTATCGTGAAGGTCTGTTTCGGTATCTGGGTAAAATAAATAATTAACAAACTATCATCTGAAATTACAAAAAAAATATATTTTAAGCACTGTAAATTACAATTAGTGATGTTATTTAAATCTACAAATGAATTAACAATATTCATCACATTTAAATTACGTATAATAAATAACAAACTTATTATAATAAATTGATAACATTAAATAAATTTAACCAATTACAAGATTATTTTTCACTTAATTAAACTAAGTCCGACTTACAAAGTTAACAAAGAGTATATGTGTCTATAATATGTGCTGGACCTCTTCGCACATGTGTCTATTACACAGTATAACTTACTTACTGAATGTTTGATCAAAAACTAACTCTAGGCTGAACTGGCCGGTACTTATTATATACCTAAGCTATGGAGATTTTGAGAACAAAGATTTCTAATTTAATAAAAATACAAAACAGTCAAATACAAAATAGTCTTTACAAAACGTAAATAACACATTGTAATTGAATAAAATGGTTACAAAAAGAGCCTATTATCTAAATGGATACACCGAACCTATCATAACAATAGGCCTATACCCTACTTACTAACCATTCATGCCCTATTTCTCACCATTTCTTAGAAATAACCTATTTTAACTGCTGTTATTATTACAGTAGAACTTTGATAGTTTGACACTTTGTGGACTTAAAGGTTGTCAAAGTATTGAAATGTCAAACTATCCACAGCATGTGGCATATTATATAAAGGGAGCATTAAAAACAATTTTAGTATGAAAATTGCACCATTTTAATGAATACAGTGGATCCTCGCATTACGATATTTCATTTTACGATGTGTCATCAAATTAGTCATCGGATTCCCAAAGTTGCATGTGCACCTGACCCGTCAATCGTCAACCCCTACAGTAAGAAGTTCTGAATGTACTCCCTCCCTCTTGTCGAGATACCCTCGACCATGCTACCCGTACCCTCCCATCATCAGCTCAAGGTTGTTTAGTACTACTAAATACTATTTAGTAGTGTTACGCGTATCGCTTTGGTTATCGGTTTAGCATCTGTGCCATAGTGTCCGTCATGTTTTTATACATACGTATTCTTTGTAGTTTTGGTACCGTGTTTCCTGTATATGTTACTGTAGTTATAGTGAAAATGGGTCCTAAATCGCACAAAAAAAGTAAAATTTCTATTAAAGGAAAGCAAGAAATTATAAAAAAACATGATGAAGAGAGTAGGATAAATGAATTGGTTCGCCAGTATGGTTATTCCCAGTCTACAATTTCCACGATTGTAAAGCAAAAGTCAGTTTTAAAAGACGTTAAAGTGTCTGATAGATCAAACACAATTCAAAAAGGCATTTTTTATAATTATACCTATTATCAAATCATTTGTACTGAAATCAGCGCTATTTGAAGAATGTATAGGGCTATCTGTATGTATAGGCTAATGTAAATTTCTTGTTCAATTGCATGTATGGTTTAATGATTGGGCAAGAATGCGGTCTCACAGTACGATATTTTTGCTTTACTATTGTTCTTCCGGAAAGAATTACGATCGTAATGTGAGGGCCTACTTACAAGCAAACTGATGTGCCCTTCTGTACGATATTGTACTCGAGGACAACGAAATGGTACGAGGATGAGGAGAAAGTGAAGGGGCTGACTTGCCTGCCGGATCGCTACTTACACCATGTCATATCGCTTTGCCACGAGCCGTGTCGAAGAAGCGAAGGTTTATTGTATTTACATTACACTTCTTAAATCTCAGTCCCACTAGAGAATTCTAGACAGACCTTCCCTTCAGATATTGTATCAATATGTAAATTAATGTAAATGTAAATCAATATCTGTCAAATGTTGAATCCTGTATCTTAGTTACGAGGTATGAACATAAGAATACATTGTTCATTTCATGAATCGTTCAATGTCAACATAACTTATATTTGTAAACTTCGACCCAGTTTTATTTTTCATTGTGAGTGTGTTTTACTGTTGTTGTTTAGGTCATCAGCCGAAAAGCTGGTTTGAACCTGTAGAGGTTTTACTAAGTAAAACGAGGAGTAAGGTGGTTTACCCTTGCCTTCCTCACTGAATGGAAAAGTATGCTTATCAGCATGCCGGGCCCTCTGAAAAGCACATATTTTCCACTCTGCAAATGACACCTTCACTTCATTCACCACAGGGTCTGGCTGTATAATGAAATTCATTACTTTCAGAGGAGACAACTCTGATTAGTGTCTTTTACACCTCTACCTCTTCTGCTCTTAAATGATTCAGTCATTTAATTGGCTGACCATGTGATAAGAAACAGAACTATTTATTTTAGCCCTGCAACGAACAGATTGAGAGTAAATAATTTGACTCTCCGCCTGTTTGTTATGGGCGTTTGTGTTTTACTATTTTTTCAAAGTGTGAAATACTAAAAAACAATCCGGGAGTGGATAATTTCCGCAATATAATGTGATATGAGCAGTATGCCAATTCGAACTTACTCTTTCACTAACATTGATGTTCACAACAGGACATTTGACAATAATGCCAGAGAGTTTTTTTGTAATGATTTAACTGTTATACCTTTTTTATATTTATAGTTAAAACAATATTTTATAGAGTTATTATGATATAATTTTAGCTTATTGTTTGTGTTTATATTATGTTGACTTAAAATGTTTAATATTTTGTTTTATTATCTTAAAGATATAATAAGATTATTTGATCTCATATTGTACTAGAAACACTTTTAAAAGGATTTTCAAGTATATACAAATAACTTAGAGAGGCTATACAAACATTTTAAATGAATGTTTTAAAAGACAATATAATTATTATTTTTTATTTAAGAACACTACTAATAGAATTTAAAAAGTAAACAGTTATAAAACAAAGTAGAAACAAAAAATTGATGTTTATAAATACGGTTTACAGATAAAACAGTTAAATTAACAACATGTAAAAAGAAAATTCATAACCTCATTTAGTATCTGTTATGGAGAAAATAAATCAATAACAAATGTATCAAAAAGATAAAGAAAGAAAAAATTTACGTTCTCATAAACATCTGCATAACTTCAGCCCAGCGACTGCATAAATGTTCAATCTCTTTTCAACCAATATACACAACTAATAAAATAGGTTTACACTTTTACCAGCCTTAAAGACGAAATATTCTCTAAGTTACACTATCTGAAAGATTGGTGAACCCAAAAGTTAGGTTGGAAAACTTCATTAGCACTATCATAAGTAAATAGGTAATGTTTTATATCAATTTTGACTACGTTTCAGCTCACATAGTTTGATATATCATATGTCCCAATAGCTTTATAAATACGGGCACTTGAAGCTCACAACTACCCGGACCTCGAATATGTGGTTCCTGGCGCTCAAGAGTTAACCTACTGTAGCATAAACTTGTCTTCAGCTTTTTTGGAGGAAGTACTATTATCATGTTAACATTACCAATTTGATTCTTTTGTCATCATGTGCTGCACTTTTATTAACTTTAAAATGAGCTAGAATTCATTGATATATCTTAATTGGAAAACCACTAACTGAAGAACATATTGTTATCAAATGATGTAACCAAACAAGAACCATCGTAGTAGTACTCATAAACATAAAGAGTTGTGACGTGTGTATTTTTGTGTTGGAAATTTATTTCTAAAATGTACACAGGCGATAACAAAATAATTGACAATCTGTTGGGTGCAGAATTGAACAAAGAAGATGCAAAGAGTGATAACGATGTTGATATTGAGGTTAAAAATACAGGAATTAACTTAAACTATTGAACTTGAATTCTGTCACTGTCAACAGCCTTCAGCAGAAAGTCCTAAAAAATAATTGCTGTTTTATTACCCTAAACAGATTTTAAATTATTATTTATTTTGTTACAAGCATATAAAATTACTAAATACAAAAAAACTTGAGATTAAAAAAGAAATCATGAAATGTAGCTTCATTATGTGAGGAAATGTTATTAAAAAAACCTAGCCGCTTTTATTATTTCCTGTAGTAACTCGGTACTCAAACGATTAAACCAGTTTGTTAATGTTTTTTGTTTTTCAAAATAGTCTACCATTTGTCAATCTATCTTTATATATTTTTTAAAAATTTATTTAACTTCACATCAACTGCAACGGTCATTAGCGATGACGTTGGGGTGTAACTGTTTATAATGGGGGATGAAATGATGTTGTGTAACGTTTGAAAATATGCTGTGCCTGAGTGGGATTTGAACCCACAACCTTTATATTTGATTTTTTATTGTTACTATAGAAAATTAATATTTTGTTCTTAAATGTTGTTATTCTTTCAATTCTTTTGTGTACTTAATCTAAAAAGAATTGTTTGTTTATTTTATGTAGGCCTCCATTTGAAGTAATGGAAGTATGGCTAGAAGGTTTAGCAATGCATCTTTCTGTTGGAAGGCCATTACCTCAGGATCTTGAATTTGACATATATCATTATACTGGTGAGTAAAAAAATTTGTTTTTTAAAATGTTACTTCATTTTTGTGGTATTGAGCAACAACTGTACATCTGAATGAGGTTAGCACTGTGTGTAAACCACATACTCACTTGTGGTCAGTAGTGAATCTGTTAAAACAGAAATAATAGGCATAGTAACATAAACAGGAAGAAACTTTGTTTCCTTTAGAAGGCTCCTATAGCTCCATTCTTCATTCTATTTATCTCCATCACCCAAAACTTTCTTGCATAGCCTTGCCTACCCTGATTCTCCATGATCTTCATTGCTTTCCACCTGCTCCGAACTCTTATTTCAGATTCTTATTCATTCATCTAGCCACTGAAATGTCCATACCGTTGGGTTTTCCTGTATGTGTTTTATTAGATTCTCTTGCACTTTCATTCTTATTTACCTTCCTCCCCATAATGATGCCTATATAAGTCTTGGCTTGTGCGTAGGCAATGAGGTGAAGTTATACAGATGAAAATATGCCAGATCTGACCATGAATCGAACTCGGGACGCTGACGTAGAAAGTTAGTTGTGCTGATCACTTCACCAACCTGCCTTATCTAATCTGTTCTTTATCTAATTTGGTTAAACGACAGCATCTGTGCCAGTACTATATTTCTGTTGTTATTATTTAATCTCTGCTCATGGTGTTTATGACCAATACTGCTGCAGCATAGGTCATAATGCTTCATACTATGAATCTATAATATTTGTATATGTGGTCTTATTCCATATTTTTGGATGAAGGTGTTGATGGAATTTCTTGCTTGTCCTAGTTTGTTCTTAATATTTGATTATTCAATATTCATTATCATCCTTTAGCTCTACAGATCTTAGTGGCTTCGGCTTACTCAAAAATCCTCTCTGCTAGTTGCTAGCCCCCTCTATTTTTAACGTCCATCAAAATCAATTCATCCATGACAGCGTTAAACCACCTCTTCCTAGGATGGCCCTTCCTTCTTTTGTCCAGTCTTTCCTTCCATATCATTTTAACCGTCTATTCTCTCAATGTACCCAACCTTCTCAGTCTTTGGGATTTTATGAAGTGGAATATGTCCCTGCCTTTTGTAAGAGTTGTCAGTTCTTCATTTTTACATACTCTCCAGTCATCACCTTTTCATTCAGTCCAAAAATTCTCATTAAAGTTTTTCTTTCATCTGTAAGATAAGCGATGATTCTTAGAATCAATTTGTAACAGTGTTAAGTTAGTACATATCCCTCGCTTCCTGTCACTTTATGTAACATAACATTATCGAAACAAGAAAAAAGAAACTTTTTCAACAAATGACAGGAAGTGAGTCAAAAATTTTCTATTATGTACGCATATTTCTCTGCGTACCCACCCTTAACTGTCTCTTTCTATCCCATCGGCATTCTTACATTATCCCTACTGTACAGTACTACATACATAATACAGTACGTTATTATGTATGTATGTATATGTTAGCGCGATTTTGTTTTACTATATAATAATAATAACATATATACATAATAACGTACTGTATGTACATATGTAATACGTACTGATACATATGCTAACGTGAATTCGCATTAATCGACCTCGTGTAAGTTGAGGGCTTACTGTATATATATATCTAAACCTTCAGAATATGGTAACAACAGTAAACAATTACCAATGTTTGTAGTGCCTTCATATCTTGTACACATCTTCAGTAATGTATTTTAAAATTTATTCACTTTTTATATTTGTGAAAAAATTTCAGATATATGATGAATACATTTTAAAATACATTACTTAAGATGTGTGCAAGATACATGAAAACGCTATGAATATTGGTATAAATGGTGGTTTAGAAATATATATTTATATTATAAATATAATACGGCTGTTGATAACTCCTGCATGGGATTTTGGATAAAAAATAATTATAGTTTTTATGTTCCTATGTATTAATCTATTAAACAATTTTATATTGACTTAGTAGGCTGCTTTATTTCCCAATTAACTTAGTTCTTGAATGGAGTCACTCATTTTTAATTTAAGATCTTCTCCAATGACAAATTCCTTAACTTGATCAACTGTTTTTTCTCCAAAAATTAATTTATGAGGAACTATATTAATATTTCATTATATTGTTTAATATTGGTTAAATCTTTCTGGAGTTAATTTATGGCGTAAATAAAATGTTATTGTATTTTAGGGATAAAAAGCACAAGTTCTTCTGAATCGACGACACCAGAAGTTGTAACACCGCCAGAAATGTTACATCCACCGCCTTCTACCCCCACAACATCTGGTTCTGTTACACCATCCAATGCCAATCTTGATCATTCACTGCCACTTCGACTTTTGAAAGAGAAGCCATCTTGTTTGCTTCCTGTTGAAACCACTGCTCTCTAAATTATCGTCATTTAGGTTTAGATCTCATATATTTAAGTTAAATAACACTGTCAAGTTTTACTTTGTTTGTATGTATGTATATATTTTTATTTTATTTTTACTAAAGTTTATTTTTTGTGTTAATTTTACTCACATTTTTGTATAATTGAATTACCTATTGTTTATATATTATAACTTCGTAAGATCATTCCATTTTGCGTTTGTACATCCACTGTTGAATTTAAAAAATGTTTTTGAGGTTGTGTGGGTTGTAACTTTTGAAAGCCTTTCTTAAAAAATTTGTCTTATTATTGATAGGTTAGGATATTGAAATTTATAAATATGAAACATGATGGTTTCAATAGTATAAGTTCAAAAAAATCTTACCAAATTGTAATGAATTTATTAATTTTTAATATTAAATTACATTTTTTCTAAAATTTTCCTGTATTGCGCTATTAAAAGACTTTTTGTGTGTTTGTTAGTTAATTAAAAATTCACTATTGTGTAAACTTTATTCCTTATTTTAGTTACCAACCTTGAAATTTAAACTATTACGTCATCCTACAAAGGTCTAAAATATTTTAACACTTAGTCCTGAGCAGTTCGGTAACAACAAATCCTAGAATCCTGAGCAGTTTAATAATATTTTGAAAAATATGATTGTAATTTTTAAGAACAAATAATTAAGTGGTAGGTTCATCATTTTAAAGATAATAAATTAGTTTTAGCGTATTTAAAAAAAAACATGCTTCTTTTTTGTTGCTGTCTAGGTCATCAGCCAAAAAGCTGGTTTGAACCTGTAGAGGTTTTACTCAGTAAAACGAGGAGTGAGGTGGTTTACCATTGCCTTTCTCACTGAGTGGAAAAGTATGCTTATCAGCATGCCGGGCCCTCTGAAAAGGACATATTTTTCACTCTGCAAATGACACCTTCACTTAATTCACCACAGGGTCTGGCTGTATAATGAAACTCATTACTTTCAGAGGAGATAACTCTGATTAGTGTCTTTTACACCTCTACCTCTTCTGTTCTTAAATGGTCCAGTCATTTAATTGGCTGACCATGTGATAAGAAACAGAACTATTTATTTTAGCCCTGCAACGAACAGCTTCTTTTTTATTTAACAAAAAAGTTTTGTTTAAATAATAATCAAAAAAATTGTTGAAATTGTAAAGAAATTTTTATGAACTGAGTCATAAGACTTTTCAGGGAAAAAAATTTCGAAATATAAATAAAATCAATAAATAAAAATGTTACAATTAAAAATAAAATTATCTGTTGATTTTTTCATGAAATATCAACGAAACAATGTGGGAAGTGCACAATAAACTACCAAACAATCGCCATAACCTCACTAAAATAAAAGAAATATCTGTTTGAATGAACTAACGTGTTAAAAAAAAATTGTCAGAATACGAAAGAATGAACACTGACTCGTTCATAATTAACTATAGAAACGTATTAATAAGCCTAACCATGCAAAAAGCCCTACTGGCGATTGTCACGTAATTAAATTTGCAACTCTCGGGGTATATATGGGCATTGGTCACCTGCACGCTTTACTATATGGGGTATATACGAGCTCAGAAGTGTTAAAATATTTAAACATTTTGGAATATTCAATACTTAAAAACTTTAAATTAGAGGGGCACAGATACAATGTAATTTTTACTTTAAAATTAAAAAAATTGGTCAGATATTGAATTTATAATTATATTTTGTCTTTCACCAAAAAATTGAAAGAAATGGTAGCCTATTCTAAGGAACATTTAAAATTTTTAACATTTCTAAATATTCTTTTAAATTACAGCACTGGATGTACTAAGTTTATCTACAAAAAGATTAAATATAATATGTTATATGCCCTGAATTGTATGTAAACGTAAGGAAATTTGTGTGATTGTACCCTTGTATATTATATTAATTTGATAGAATAATTTATGAGAATACTTTTTCATTAGCTATAATAATTTGGTAAGAGATATTATAAATTGATCTCTGTGATTATTTTTTTATGTTTATTTTTTAGAGATTATATTTTTGTCTAATTGTTTTAATATTTAAAAAATAATTAATAAGTTTACATATGATTAACATCCTAATTTATTAATAGCTTTTTATTATTATTATTGTTATTATTAATAGCAATAATATATTACGCTTCTTTTTTATGTATGTAATTTTTAATATTTTTTTTGTTTTGTATTGAAAAATAATAATTTTTATTGTTTGGTTATCACGTAGTTTTTCCAGTTGGAAATTAAAAATCGTTTAGTATGTTTTTTTGTTGCGCACTTGCTTTTCCGTCCTTTCAAGTCCCCACCAATGAGAGCTATAAGTTAATGCAAATTATGGTTGCTGACAATGTGTATTTGAACTGATTAACCCTTTCCCCTGGTTTTTAAACAGGCACTTTACTCTAGACTGAATTTTTAAACCAGCACTTTACTCCAGATTGAATATTCCTCAATGAAATGTTTATCAGTTGTACTTAATATGTTGATTTATTGAATAATTTACTTTCCATTTAGAGTACTTAAATTTTTCAGCCTTTAAATTAAAATTGAAAAACATCTGAATAAAGATGTGTACAAGTTTAAGTGGCAACACGTGCAATTTTTACTGAAATAACATTTTAAACTAACAAACTGAGTTTCTTAACAATATAAAGGAAACAATTATTTTCATATTTACATTAAAAATTATTAATATTAATAAAAGGAAATCCATAAAAGTTAACTGAAGTATTTATTTGTGCTGCCATGTTTATTTGCACTGTGTTTACTTTCTTCATTTCAACATTTGATGATAACCTTAAACCAGCTTTTAAAAGTAAAAAAAATATGTACTATAAATAGCATGTAGATTCCAGTAGAGCATGTAACTTATAAATAAATTCATATGTGTTAGCTTTTAGAGTCAAACTGTGGGTTAGTACAGAATACGGAATAAAGGGTTAAGATCTGTTCTAGTCCATTGCTATTCAACCTCTCTTGTATCATTCTTTTACTGTTTATTTACTTAAATATAATTTTGTCTAGTTCCAGCACATTTTTTAGCAAGTACTTAAACAATTTACTAAAATAATAAAAAAATGTAATTTCAAAAATAAACACATTGATACAATAAACACCACAACATCACTAGAGACGAAATGATAGAGTGACGGGAAGGTGGTTGAGACATCAGAGACACTAGTGTCTCTGAAGTGTATGAGCCAACTACCAATCACAGACACTGACCGCTGTCAGTGTACCGTACACCGGTGTCTTGCCTGTTGGTATACTGTTCGCCAATTACGGTGGCATGTAGGGAGAGTAGGGTAATGAGACAGGGAGAGAATGTGTTGCGTCCGCCATTCCTCTCAACTCATTTCAATCAGTGCACGGTGTTCAAGCGCAGTAGTGACAATACGCGATACAGTAGGGCACTCTGCCGGCCAGTTTCGTTCACTACACTCAACAAGCTCATTTTTCATCAAAAAATTCTGAAAAAGTTACTTTAGCTTCCTAATGAGTCTTACTTTATTACACTATAAATGTTATTATTATAGTCTGATATTTAGATAAGATATGCTCGTACAAAGTTAGACGTTTAAATCTCATCGCATTTTTTGCGTATCACGTTGGCTAATATTACTTCTTTTCCGGGGCAATATAATATGCGTTTTACTATTTTGTTATAAAATATAAAATTTTATCTGTAATTTGATATATGTTGAGTCATGTGTTGTGCAGAAACAGAAATAATTAACGAACTTGAAAACATCACTCTTTGAAAGGACGTCAACGATAGATCGTCGTTTCTGGTGTTACCTTCCTGTTAGTATTCCAAGAAGCTGAATCATTTTTTATAGTTGTGAACTTTATACCAAACATACGTCAATTTTTAGAAATCAACTACGCACGCACTATATCAGTTGTATGAAATTTTAACAAAAAAAAACGGCATAGTAAATAAAACAGAAAGAGGGTATGACGACCCTCTCTTTCGGGCCTGCCAAAAAGTATGGTAGGTACATCATTTAGAAAAAACTTATTGTCTATTACCCCAAGTTGAATTGCAGATATTTTCCCCCGTATTTTATGCGCATGCAACTAATTTCGACGACGTGCGGCTGTCAACAGCGACATAAATGTCAAAACGATAACCGAACGAACACAACACGAGTAATAAAAGTATTACTTTAGAGGCAGCCTGTATCAGGCTACGACGTTGTGGTGGAGGAGCTACTTACTGCGCATGTGCGGCCCGCACGCCACCGTAGTTGGTTATAGTTATACCCTTATGGTACATTTTAAAAACTTGCAATTTTACTTAAGTCAGGCAGTTATGAATTTACATTTTCTATTAAAATTTGTGGCACCAAGGTAAAGGGTAAAGGGTGGCTCTATGCAAATTTTTGATTCTAGAAAATCATATACAGATAAATTGTGTTTTATTTTTTGTGTACGATTATAATATTTTTTAAGACTAAATGAGGAGATTACTTGTACCATTTTGTTTTACTGATTATGATTTTGTTTTCAAACATTATAACTTTAATGTAAGAGGAAGATAACATTTGAATCTCAACTTAATAGGTAGTAATCAATGCTCTTTGTAACAATTTTTATTTTAAATATGGTATCTTGAAAATTTATAAACTAAATATCTGTAGAACAATTAGTATTATTTGTTTTATAATTCAAGGGTAAGATGAATTTGATGTCTATAAAAAAATTTGAATAGATCTATTGTAATGAAGTTATATGTTTCATTCTTTAAATTATCTTTTGTAGAAATTGTTTAAAATGAACAAATTTTTGATAATAGTTTCAAATTTAAAATATTAACAATTCATGTAAATTAATTAGGCCTATGTAGAGCACTACATCTGAATTTATGAAAATGTTTTGATTACGGTAATCTTTATTAATGTTTTAAGTACTGTAGATTCTTCATTGTTTATTTTTTATTAGTTGAATTGTTTTTATTGAGTTTTAAATTTTTTAACGTAAATAAAAAAGTACAGTCAAGTAATAGGTAAAAAGTAAAAGGTGAGGTTCAAAACTTTTGTAATTAAAAAGTTTTGTTATTTAGGGGTGTTAAAAAAGTAATTGTTAATATGATTTTTTTTGCATTTTAACGCGTTTAAACAGTTCCTGAATCTTTTAACCCTTTCCACTTGTATTGTTCAGAACCTGACTCGTTCCACTCATATTTATTACAATAAATTTTTCCTTTTCTTCACATTCTGTTGTTTATTATCTCAAAATATTGACAATTATAATCTCTTAACACTTTTGAACATTATTGTCAAACCTTACATAAAATGTAAATTGGTGTAAATCTACAAAGATTACACAAGAAAAATAAATAATGGCACCCACATTTTCTGGACACTCTTGAAAGCTTTATAGAAAGCAATATGCTATAGCATGCAAAAAGTTGTGGTGTTTACTATGTTGTGTATAGTACAACAGACTAGTGGAATGGTAAAACAAATATTGTGGTACATTTTTTTTTTGTTTAACGTCCAACTGTTCTGCAATTACTGCTAATGCAGATGGTGAAGGAGGAAATGATTTTTTGTAACGTTTGAAAATATGCCGTGCCTGAATGGGATATTGTGTTACAGATGACATACGAGTGAAAGTGGTTAATATAAATAGTAAGTCACGAGAATGTCTTTTGCATATGTATGGGCTGTGAGGAAGGGAAAAAAATTTAACAGTGCTGCCAACCTAACAGTGAGACACTATATTTTACTACCATGTAATTGCACCGTTAGATAACCTCATGTTTCCTTTCAGTTAATATACTTCGTTGTGACCGACACTTTTTCTACTTAAACCCACCCCTTCCCTTTAAAATTTTTCTAAGCGTATAAAGTTTCCAACTAAAATTTAAACTTTCTTTCAAAACCGGTAATAATGTTGCACATGTCGGCGTCACTTTCTTATTGATATGACCGTTTAATTTTTTTACCAGGTGTAAAAAAAACCTGTTGATGAATTATCTTCTTCACTGTCTTTAACTTCCTTCTTTATAATTTGAATTGTGGGAAGAGAAACATCCCAGCAGGTAGCCGCTTGCTCTTGGATTTTGTTAGGAGGCACAGGAAGGTATTTTTGTTTAGCTTCAACTTCATAGCATTTTATTATATGTAGCATAGATTTCGTTCAGTACCTACTGTGTATTACTGTGGGTAACAAACAGTTCTATTTGTTCAGTTAACCAACAAAAGGTTCCGCGAGATGTTGTATATCCTTTGGGTATAGTTTACGTTGTGGTGGCAAACTGATATCAAAGCAGTCACGCATTTGCACTGATACTTTCCCCCCTTTATCTCTCATTAAAACCAAAGGTAAACTCGTGACTTGAGTAACTATAATTCTTCTAGATTAGGCTGTTTAATGGTGTGCTCTTTTAAATCAGATTGGTATTATGTTGTATTTATTAATTAAACAAAATACGAAAAAGGAAGAGATACAGTATGAGTCCCACAAACTCGACATTCCGTTTTACTTGACAAGGTGTCTGTCGTCGGAGGATTTACATCTTATTGTTTTGCACATTTACGCTAATGCAGGCAGATGAATTGAGCAATAAAGAAATCCCATTCCTGAAAGGGAATTAAAATTTGCTGAATTGACAGATAGTGAGATATTAGTGATTTTGAACTATGCCGATCAGAATGAACCAGAGAAAAATTTGTTAAATAGTTGTAAAAGAGGTTATAATGAGAGTCTCATGGTTTTTAATACAGTATTGCTTAAATACTTTGTAAAATCGTTAGCCAGTGAATAGGCCTTTTGAATTTGGACCTTTATGAAAATTATTTAAAAAAATTACAAGTTTTTTCAGTTTTTTAAATTGAAAACAGATTTCTTTTTTAAAATTGTTAATATTTTCTTTTTATTTAAGTGTTTGTTAAATGTTATTTAGGTGGTTAACCGAAAGGCTGGTTTGAACCTCTAGAGGTTTTACTAAGTACAGTAAAACAAGGAGTGAGGTGGTTAACCATATATTATGGATGTTTAAATTTGTAAAATCATTAATTTATACCTCTTTCTTAATTAGTACATCTATGCGTTATACTCGACTTGGTCCAAATTTACAAAAGATTGGGTTTGTGGGTCTCTACTGTAATTTGATATGATAGTATTGATTTTAGTATAAATACCTATCAATGTTACTACTCTATGTAATATATGAAGGATGTAAAATAGTATCAGTAATTGTCCTTGTACATTATCATGTTTAATGTTTCTTGGCAGAGTACTTAATAATAATAATGAATATTTCTGTGATAAAATCGGGAGTAGAATTAGTGTTTGCTTTTCTATTTAATGTTACGTAAATTTAAGATTATTATTAATTTATAATTGATTTATTAACATAAGTGCCTATGCATCATTGTATTTATAAATCCATTTAATATGTAAAAATTATTCACAGGGCATTCAGAAATTAATAGTATATGATATTCATATTCTGTAGGTTAAGAAATTAATAATTTTTGTAGCATGCTTTTTATTTTTCATGATTTTTGAATAATTTTAGTATTTTCTATTTACCTAATTAATTACAGTTGTATTATGCTTTCACATTTTATAAATTATTAGTCAAATGGAAAATATTCCATTTAGAAAATAACACATTTTTTATATTTGATTGGGTGTGAGAGAGATTGTGTTTTATTATTAAATGATGTGTCTATATTGCAATATTTATATGATCTAATGGTAAAAAGAATCTCATTGTATTATTCGTTACTTTTTTATTTTTATTGTCATAAACCATAAGATCTGGTTGTATTGTTACATGAAAGTAAATACACTGAAGTGTTTATTACAGGCAAAAAGTTTGTTATTTTCATGTTTGATTTATGTTCAAACTCTGTAATTTGGTTTGTTTGTTAACTTTTCTTATTTTTTTGTGATAATTAAGCAGTCATTTTACAAAGTATACAGATAATGATAATTTGTGTCACATGCTGTGGTTTCACTATACTAGTTATTTAAAACCATTTCTGTTTTTTTGCAAAAATGGAGTGGGATGTTTTGATGTTTACATTATTGTTAGTATATTAAGAAACAACTGTTAATGATGATTTTTGACATTAATTAGTATGATTCCTCCATTTCTCATTAGGGCATTCATTCCTCTGTGTCTTATCATACTCTCAGGTATTTAAGTTGTTTTATCTGGCCTCTGGTATTTAACCCTACAGCCGGCAATAACATTTTTCTAGACCGGCAGAGAATTTCTAGTCACCGAACCATATAGAAATCATTAAAATTTTGCTCTACTTTACAAACGCTATCACGTGACATCAAAATAACAAGAAAACTTGAAAAAATAGAATAAATATATTACTGAAATTTTAATCTGACAGTAAGGGATGCTGAAACTATTTAAAAATAATTTTTAGACAAATATTTTTCTAAAATTTCAGATGACACTACTGTTTAAAACTTTCTTATGCTCTACTTTCAGAGTTCCTTATATATTAATTGTTACATTTAATGTTTATTTTTTTAAATAAAACCAAAAAAGAATGAATCTATGTTCAAAACGGAAGAAAATATGTACAAAAACATTATGTAAACCAAGAAATAACCAAATTCAGCTCTAGGACAGCGTGGTTTCTCAACAGAGAAACACCAGCAGAATATGCAACTTAAAGCTATTGTATTATGCGTAAAAAATGACTATATATTACTAAACTATTGTACAAAACAGCAACGCTGTCTGTAGATGAAATTAAAACTAAAATGACAACATTGCAATGCTATGAAGCAAATCCGATTTTGCGACGTGACCGGTTAAAGAAGTGGTAACATAGTTCAAAAATCGACGATTGGTGGTTCTAGGGTTCAATACTCATATCAAAGTGAAGCAAATGTAATTACTGTCTCTGCTAATTTCTCGGGAATTGCCAGTTTTTCCGTCAGCCTCAAATTTTATGTACAGTATGCACTGGTTCTGTTCTAACTAGCCAAAATTATTTCATCATCGTATTTGGTAAATTGTTTCTATAATTCAACGGTTATGATAAATTACTAATATGAAACTGGTTGATAGCTTATAATAAAGAAGTCATTTTGTTGTTTGAACCTTTTAAACACTTGAATATCTTAACGTACTTTCTCGAATAGTTATCAAAATTTGTTTTATCATCTGGTCCAATAAAAATGTTGTTTGCAGTTGTTCAATGAAAGTGAATATAAGTCAAATATTTATACTTTTGTGTCATATCCTGAACTCAGGCGTATTGATCATATTATCCAGAATATCGTTTTTTATTGCTCATGTACAGAGTCAAGGAATTTTTCTTAGTTTTTTTTTCCTAATTCACAAAGTTCGCCAGTTCTCAACTCAGGCTACATTAAAACTATAACCAACCTGTGAAATGTCATCCAGTTTTTTTTTGAAACGTTATGGAATCATATTTGTAATTTACTGTTAAATGTTTGCATTCGTGCACTCGTACAGTGTTAGTTATAGATAATATAGACAAATGTCATGTGTCAAGGAACAAAGTTGGATAGTGATCCGTGCTGTTATAAAATTAAATCCGTTTAGTCAATTTAAAAACAGGCAGGCGTGTCTATACGTTTTTATTGTTTTCATGTTATTGGTATATTAACATTTTAAAAAACAATGCTTTGACTCAGTATATTTGAAAATAAAGTGAATCTAGGTGAAAAACTTATTCCTCTTGTCTAACCCCCTTCCCATGTTAATTGGTCATTTTATTCAGAATCATGAATTCAATTGCTCATGTACAGAGTAAAGGAATTCGACTTGATATTTTTAGTAATCAGTTCCGCAGTTCATTGTTCTGGCTTCTTAAACAATTATAAATGGTGTGCGCAGTATCATCTAAGTTTCTTTTTATCACTTTTCATTGCTTTGTTTGTCATTTTCTGTTTACTGTTAACACTCGCTTAGTGGAAGTAAAAGATAATACAGACAAATGACGTAGGTTGTGGCTTATGGTTTTTTTAGTAACCTGTGCTGATAAAAAATACAAACTGGTAGGCATTTTTCTACTTTTTCCTCTTATTCCTCTTAATATGATAGTCACTCTGATTAACAATGTTTGACTCAATATATTTGAGATTAAAGTAAATCTTTGTGAACACCTTATTCCTCTTGTCTAACCTTTTTCTCATATACATTGGTCATTTTATCTAGGATCATGTATTCCATTGCTCATGTACAGAGTAAAGGAATTCGACTTAATATTTTTAGTAATCAGTTCCAAGTTCATTATTCTGGCAACGTAAACAATTATAAATGGTGTGCGCAGTATCATCTGAGTTTCTTTTTATCACCTTTCATTGCTTCGTTATTGTCATTATCTGTTTACTGTTAACACTCTTTTAGTGGTAGTATTAGATAATACAAACGAATAATGTAGTGTGTGGCTTATGGTTTGTTACTAATCTGTGCTGATGTAAAATACAAACTGGTAGGCATTTCTATACTTTTTCATAGTAATCCTCTTAATATGATAATCATTCTGATTAACAATGTTCTGACTCAGTATATTTGAGATTAAAGTAAATCTTTGTGAAAACCTTATTCCTCTTGTCTAACCTTCTTCTCATATACATCGGTCATTTGATCCAGAATCATGTACTCCATTGCTCATGTACAGAGTAAAGGAATTCGACTTAATATTTTTAGTAATCAGATCGCCAGTTCATTATTCTGGCAACGTAAACAGTTATGACCGGTGTGTGCAGTATCATCTGAGTTTCTTTTTATCACCTTTCATTGCTTCGTTATTGTCATTATCTGTTTACTGTTAACACTCTTTTAGTGGTAGTAATAGATAATTCAGACAAATAATATAGGGTGTGGCTTTTGGTTCGTTTTTAACGAGTGCTGATGTAAAATACAAACTGGTAGGCATCTTTCTACTTTTTTCTCTTATTCCTCTTAATATGATGGTCACTGATTAACAATGTTTGACTCAATATATTTGAGATTAAAGTAAATGTTTGTGAAAACCTTATTCTTCTTGTCTAACCTTCTTTTCATATACATTGGTCATTTAATCCAGAATCATATATTCCATTGCTCATTTACAGAGTAAAGGAATTCAACTTAATATTTTTAGTAATCAGTTCCTAGTTCATTATTCTGGCAACGTTAACAATTATAAATGGTGTGCGCAGTATCATCTGAGTTTCTTTTTACCACCTTTCATTGCTTCGTTATTGTCATTATCTGCCGGCCGCGTTGGCGAAGTTGGTAACGTGCTCGCCTCTCATCACGCGGTCTTGGGTTTGAATCCCACTCGGGCATGGTATTTTTTTATACGTTACAAAAAAATTCATTTCATCCTTCACCGTCTGCATTAGCAGCAATTTGCAAAACAGTCGGACGTTAACCCAAAAAAAAAAAAAATAGTGTCATTATCTGTTTACTGTTAACACTCTTTTAGTGGTAGTAATAAATAATACAGACAAATAATGTAGGGTGTGGCTTTTGGTTCGTTTTTAACGAGTACTGATGTAAAATAAAAACTGGTAGGCATTTCTATACTTTTTCCTAGTATTGCTCTTAATATGATAGTCACTCTGATTAACAATGTTTTGACTCAGTATATTTGAAATTAAAGTAAATGTTTGTGAAAACCTTATTCCTCTTGTCTAACCTTCTTCTCATATACATTGGTCATTTGATCCAGAATCATATATTCCATTGCTCATGTACAGAGTAAAGGAATTCGACTTAATATTTTTAGTAATCAGTTCCTAGTTCATTATTCTGGCAACGTAAACAATTATAATTGGTGTGCGCAGCATCGTCTGAGTTTCTTTTTATCACCTTTCATTGCTTCGTTATTGTCATCATCTGTTTACTGTTAACACTCTATTAGTGGCAGTAATAGATAATACAGACAAATTATGTAGGGTGTGACTTACGGTTCGTTACTAACCTGTGCTGATGTAAAATACAAACTGGTAGGCATTTCTATTTTTTTTCCTTTTATTCCTCTTAATACGATAGCCACTCAGATTAACAATGTTTGACTCAGTATATTTGAGATTAAAGTAAATCTTTGTGAAATCCTATATCCCCTTGTCTAACCTTTTCCTCATATACATTGGTCATTTAATCCAGAATCATGTATTTCATTGCTCATGTACAGAGTAAAGGAATTCGACAGAATATTTTTAGTAATCAGTTCCCAGTTCACTATTCTGGCTTCGTAAACAATTATGACCGGTGTATGCAGTATCATTTAAGTTTCTTTTTATCACCTTTCATTGCTTTGTGTGTCATTATCTGTTTACTGTTAACACTCTTTTAGTGGTAGTAATAGATAATACAGACAAATAGTGTAGGGTGTGGCTTTTGGTTCGTTTTTAACGAGTGCTGATGTAAAAAAACTGGTAGGCATTTTTCTACTTTTTCCTTTTATTCCTCTTAATATGAAGGTCACTCTGATTAACAATGTCTGTCTCAATATATTTGAGATTAAAGTAAATCTCTGTGAAAACCTTTTTCCTCTTGTCTAATTTGCTTCTCATATACATTGGTCATTTTATCTAGGATCATGTATTCCATTGCTCATGTACAGAGTAAAGGAATTCGACTTAATATTTTTTTAGTAATCAATTCCCAATTCATTATTCTGGCAACGTAAACAGTTATAAATGGTGTGCGCAGTATCATCTAAGTTTCTTTTTATCACCTCTCATTGCTTTGTTTATCATATTCGGTTTACTGTTAACACTTGCTTAATGGTAATAAAAGATAATACAGACAAATGACGTAAGTTGTCGCTTGTTTGTTAGTAACCTGTGCTGATAAAATATACAAACTGGTAGGCATTTCTATACTTTTTCCTGGTATTCCTCTTAATATGATAGTCACTCTAATTAACAATGTTTTGACTCAGTATATTTGAGATTAAAGTAAATCTTTGTGGAAACCTTATTCCTTATGTCTAACCCTCTTCTCATATACATTGGTCATTTGATCCAGAAACATGTATTCCATTGCTCATGTACAGAGTAAAGGAATTTGAGTTATAATTTTTAGTAATCAGTTGGGCAGTTCATTATTCTGGCTTTTTAAACAATTATGACCGGTGTGCACAGTATCATCTGAGTTTTGTTTTATCACCTTTTATTGCTTCGTTATTGTCATTATCTGTTTACTGTTAACACTCTTTTAGTGGTAGTAATAGATAATACAGACAAATAATGTAGGGTGTGGCTTTTAGTTCGTTTTTAACGAGTGCTGATGTAAAATACAAACTGGTAGGCATTTTTCTACTTTTTCCTCTTATTCCTCTCAATATTATGGTCACTCTGATTAACAATGTTTGACTCAATATATTTGAGATTAAAGTAAATGTTTGTGAAAACCTTATTCCTCTTGTCTAACCTTTTCCTCATATACATTGGTCATTTGATCCAGAATCATCTATTCCATTGCTCATGTACAGAGTATAGGAATTCGACTTAATATTTTTAGTAATCAGTTCCTAGTTCATTATTCTGGCAACGTAAACAATTATAAATGGTGTGCGCAGCATCGTCTGAGTTTCTTTTTATCACCTTTCATTGCTTCGTTATTGTCATCATCTGTTTACTGTTAACACTCTATTAGTGGCAGTAATAGATAATACAGACAAATTATGTAGGGTGTGACTTATGGTTCGTTACTAACCTGTGCTGATGTAAAATACAAACTGGTAGGCATTTCTTTTTTTTTTCCTTTTATTCCTCTTAATACGATAGTCACTCAGATTAATAATATTTGACTCAGTATATTTGAGATTAAAGTAAATCTTTGTGAAATCCTATATTCCCTTGTCTAACCTTTTCCTCATATACATTGGTCATTTTATCCAGAATCATGTATTTCATTGCTCATGTACAGAGTAAAGGAATTCGACTTAATATTTTTAGTAATCAGTTCCCAGTTCATTATTCTGGCTTCGTAAACAATTATGACCGGTGTATGCAGTATCATTTAAGTTTCTTTTTATTACCTTTCATTGCTTTGTGTGTCATTATCTGTTTACTGTTAACACTCTTTTAGTGGTAGTAATAGATAATACAGACAAATAGTGTAGGGTCTGGCTTTTGGTTCGTTTTTAACGAGTGCTGATGTAAAACACAAACTGGTAGGCATTTTTCTACTTTTTCCTCTTATTCCTCCTAATATGAAGGGCACTCTGATTAACAATGTCTGACTCAATATATTTGAGATTAAAGTAAATCTCTGAAAACCTTATTCCTCTTGTCTAATTTTCTTCTCATATACATTGGTCATTTTATCTAGGATCATGTATTCCATTGCTCATGTACAGAGTAAAGGAATTTGACTTAATTTTTTTTTTTGTAATCAGTTCCCAATTCATTATTCTGGCAACGTAAACAATTATAAATGGTGTGCGCAGTATCATCTAAGTTTCTTTTTATCACCTTTCATTGCTTTGTTTATCATATTCGGTTTACTGTTAACACTTGCTTAATGGTAATAAAAGATAATACAGACAAATGACGTAAGTTGTCGCTTTTTGTTTGTTAGTAACCTGTGCTGATAAAAAATACAAACTGGTAGGCATTTCTGTACTTTTTCCTGGTATTCCTCTTAATATGATAGTCACTCTGATTAACAATGTTTTGACCCAGTATATTTGAGATTAAAGTAAATGTTTGTGAAAACGTTATTCCTCTTTTCTAACCTTCTTCTCATATACGAGGCATGTTAGTTAAGTAAGTACCGTTTAGGAATTAAAAAAAGACGTGCAAAGATATCGCAATAATTTTATTTTTACATGAAAGCTTTTACCTTAATCTACTTTTCTACATAATTTCCGTGAATATTGAGGCACTTGTCATAACGTGGCACCAGTTTTTGAATACCCTCCTGATAAAGTTCTGCCGCCTGATTTGTTAACCACTGCATCACAAATGTTTTGACTTCGTTATCGTCTTGAAGACGCCGACCGCCCAGGTGTTTCTTTAAGTGCAGGAACAAATGGTAGTCGCTGGGCGCCAAATCAGGGCTGTATGGAGGATGATCTAGAGTTTTCCATTTAAATGATTTGATGAGTTCTTTGGTCTGTTTAGCCACATGTGGACGGGCATTGTCATGCAGCAAAACGATACCCTTACTCAACTTGCCACGTCTTTTGTTCTGGATTGCACGATGCAGATTTTTCAATGTCTCACAATAAGACGCTGCATTGATTGTCTCATTACGAGGCAGAAACTCCACTAGCAATACTCCTTTTCTGTCCCAAAAAACTGTGCACATGATTTTCCGGGCAGAAATTGTTTGCTTAAACTTCACTCTTTTGGGTGATGATGAATGTCGCCATTCCATGGATTGTTGTTTCGATTCTGGTGCGACGTAGGCCACCCATGTTTCATCACCAGTAACAATTTGGTCTAAAAAATCTTCACCTTCATTGTGGTACCGCTCAAGGAAAGTTAATGCACTGCTTAAACGTTGGGTTTTGTGCAAATCCGTCAACATTTTTGGAACCCAACGTGAACACAATTTCCGGTAATTCAAGTTCTCGGTCACAATGCGATACAAAACACTACGAGAATATTGAGGAAAGCAGTGGGACAATGATGAAATTGGAAGGCGTCTGTTTTCTCTCACCTTTTCGTCCACTTTCTGCAACAAATCTTTACTAACGATCGAAGGACGCCCACTCCGTTCTTCATCATGCACATTTGTGCGGCCATCTTTAAATGCTCTCACCCATTTCCTTACCATTCCATCACTCATAATGTTTTGTCCGTAAACTTCAACGATCTCACGATGAATATCGATCGGTTTTCCGCCTTTAGCACTAAGAAATCGTATAACAGCCCGTACTTCACAATCAGCGGGACTCACGATTGTCGGAGGCATCTTAAACACTCAGTAAACAACGTATACAATGATGAATCAGACTGTAATGGCGTCAGTGCGTAGACAAGAGATGTAGGTAACCAGCGCGGAACGCCGACCGTTGCGCTGCGGCGGCGGAATCGCAAAACGGTACTTACTTAAAAAACACGCCTCATACATTGGTCATTTGATCCAGAACCAGATATTCCATTGCTCATGTACAGAGTAAAGGAATTCGACTTAATATTTTTAGTAATCAGTTCCCAGTTAATTATTCTGGCAACGTAAACAATTATAAATGGTGTACGCAGTATCATCTAAGTTTCTTTTTATCACCTTTCATTGCTTCGTTATTGTCATTATCTGCCGGCCGCGTTGGCGAAGTTGGTAACGTGCTCGCCTCTCATGACGCGGTCTTGGGTTCGAATCCCACTCGGGCATGGCATTTTTTCATACGTTACAAAAAAATTCATTTCCTCCTTCACCGTCTGCATTAGCAGCAATTTGCAAAACAGTCGGACGTTAAACAAAAAAAAAAACAAAAATATTATCATTATCTGTTTACTGTTAACACTTTTTTAGTGGTAGTAATAAATAATACAGACAAATAATGTAGGGTGTGGCTTTTGGTTCGTTTTTAACGAGTACTGATGTAAAATACAAACTGGTAGGCATTTCTATACTTTTCCTGGTATTCCTCTTAATACGATAGTCACTCAGATTAACAATGTTTGACTCAGTATATTTGAGATTAAAGTAAATCTTTGTGAAATCCTATATCTTCTTGTCTAACCTTATCCTCATATACATTGGTCATTTTATCCAGAATCATGTATTCCATTGCTCATGTACAGAGTAAAGGAATTTGAGTTATAATTTTTAGTAATCAGTTGGGCAGTTCATTATTCTGGCTTCTTAAACAATTCTGACCGGTGAGCGCAGTATCATCTGAGTTTCTTTTTATCACCTTTTATTGCTTCGTTATTGTCATTATCTGTTTACTGTTAACACTCTTTTAGTGGTAGTAATAGATAATACAGACAAATAATGTAGGGTGTGGCTTTTGGTTCGTTTTTAACGAGTGCTGATGTAAAATACAAACTGGTAGGCATTTCTATACTTTTTCCTAGTATTGCTCTTAATATGATAGTCACTCTGATTAACAATGTTTTGACTCAGTATATTTGAAATTAAAGTAAATGTTTGTGAAAACCTTATTCCTCTTGTCTAACCTGCTTCTCATATACATTGGTCATTTGATCCAGAATCATATATTCCATTGCTCATGTACAGAGTAAAGGAATTCGACTTAATATTTTTAGTAATCAGTTCCTAGTTCATTATTCTGGCTTCGTAAACAATTATGACCGGTGTATGCAGTATCATTTAAGTTTCTTTTTATCACCTTTCATTGCTTTGTGTGTCATTATCTGTTTACTGTTAACACTCTATTAGTGGCAGCAATAGATAATACAGACAAATTATGTAGGGTGTGACTTATGGTTCGTTACTAACCTGTGCTGATGTAAAATACAAACTGGTAGGCATTTCTATTTTTTTTCCTTTTATTCCTCTTAATACGATAGTCACTCAGATTAACAATGTTTGACTCAGTATATTTGAGATTAAAGTAAATCTTTGTGAAATCCTATATCCCCTTGTCTAACCTTTTCCTCATATACATTGGTCATTTTATCCAGAATCATGTATTTCATTGCTCATGTACAGAGTAAAGGAATTCGACTTAATATTTTTAGTAATCAGTTCCCAGTTCATTATTCTGGCTTCGTAAACAATTATGACCGGTGTATGCAGTATCATTTAAGTTTCTTTTTATCACCTTTCATTGCTTTGTGTGTCATTATCTGTTTACTGTTAACACTCTTTTAGTGGTAGTAATAGATAATACAGACAAATAGTGTAGGGTCTGGCTTTTGGTTCGTTTTTAACGAGTGCTGATGTAAAACACAAACTGGTAGGCATTTTTCTACTTTTTCCACTTATTCCTCTTAATATTAAGGTCACTCTGATTAACAATGTCTGACTCAATATATTTGAGATTAAAGTAAATCTCTGTGAAAACCTTATTCCTCTTGTCTAATTTTCTTCTCATATACATTGGTCATTTTATCTAGAATCATGTATTCCATTGCTCATGTACAGAGTAAAGGAATTCAACTTAATATTTTTTTAGTAATCAGTTCCCAGTTCATTATTCTGGCAACGTAAACAATTATAAATGGTGTGCGCAGTATCATCTAAGTTTCTTTTTATCACCTTTCATTGCTTTGTTTATCATATTCGGTTTACTGTTAACACTTGCTTAATGGTAATAAAAGATAATACAGACAAATGACGTAAGTTGTCGCTTTTTGTTTGTTAGTAACCTGTGCTGATAAAAAATACAAACTGGTAGGCATTTCTATACTTTTTCCTGGTATTCCTCTTAATATGATAGTCACTCTGATTAACAATGTTTTGACCCAGTATGTTTGAGATTAAAGTAAATGTTTGTGAAAACTTTATTCCTCTTGTCTAACCTTCTTCTCATATACATTGGTCATTTGATCCAGAACCAGATATTCCATTGCTCATGTACAGAGTAAAGGAATTCGACTTAATATTTTTAGTAATCAGTTCCCAGTTCATTATTCTGGCAACGTAAACAATTATAAATGGTGTGGGCAGTATCATCTGAGGTTCTTTTAATCACCTTTCATTGCTTTGTTTGTCATTTTGGGTTTACTGTTAACACTCGCTTAGTGGTAGTAAAAGATAATACAGACAAATGACGTAAGTTGTCGCTTTTTGTTTGTTAGTAACCTGTGCTGATAAAAAATACAAACTGGTAGGCATTTCTATACTTTTTCCTGGTATTCCTCTTAATATGATAGTCACTCTGATTAACAATGTTATGACTCAGTATATTTGAGATTAAAGTAAATGTTTGTGAAAACCTTATTCCTCTTGTCTCATCTTCTTCTCATATACATTGGTCATTTGATCCAGAATCATATATTCCATTGCTCATGTACAGAGTAAAGGAATTCGACTTAATATTTTTAGTAATCAGATCGCCAGTTCATTATTCTGGCAACGTAAACAATTATAAATGGTGTGCGCAGTATCATCTGAGTTTCTTTTTATCACCTTTCATTGCTTCGTTATTGTCATTTTCTGTTTACTGTTAACACTCTTTTAGTGGTAGTAATAGATAATACAGACAAATAATGTAGGGTGTGGCTTTTGGTTCGTTTTTAACGAGTGCTGATGTAAAATACAAACTGGTAGGCATTTTTCTACTTTTTCCTCTTATTCCTCTTAATATCATGGTCACTCTGATTAACAATGTTTGACTCAATATATTTGAGATTGAAGTAAATCTTTGTTAATACGTTATCCTCTTGTCTAACCTTTTTCTCATATACATTGGTCATTTGATCCAGAACCAGATATTCCATTGCTCATGTACAGAGTAAAGGAATTCGACTTAATATTTTTTTAGTAATCAGTTCCCAGTTCATTATTCTGGCAACGTAAACAATTATAAATGGTGTGGGCAGTATCATCTGAGTTTCTTTTAATCACCTTTCATTGCTTTGTTTGTCATTTTGGGTTTACTGTTAACATTTGCTTAGTGGTAGTAAAAGATAATACAGACAAATGACGTAAGTTGTCGCTTTTTGTTTGTTGGTAACCTGTGCTGATAAAAAATACAAACTGGTAGGCATTTCTATACTTTTTCCTGGTATTCCTCTTAATATGATAGTCACTCTGATTAACAATGTTTGACTCAGTATATTTGAGATTAAAGTAAATCTTTGTGAAAACCTTATTCCTCTTGTCTCATCCTCTTCTCATATACATTGGTCATTTGATCCAGAATCATATATTCCATTGCTCATGTACAGAGTAAAGGAATTCGACTTAATATTTTTAGTAATCAGATCGTCAGTTCATTATTTTGGCAACGTAAACAATTATAAATGGTGTGCGCAGTATCATCTGAGTTTCACCTTTCACCTTTCATTGCTTCCTTATTGTCATTTTCTGTTTACTGTTGACACTCTTTTAGTGGTAGTAATAGATAATACAGATAAATAATGTAGGGTGTGGCTTTTTGTTCGTTTTTAACGAGTGCTGATGTAAAATACAAACTGGTAGGCATTTTTCTACTTTTTCCTCTTATTCCTCTTAATATTATGGTCACTCTGATTAACAATGTTTGACTCAATATATTTGAGATTAAAGTAAATCTTTGTTAACACGTTATCTTCTTGTCTAACCTTTTTCTCATATACATTGGTCATTTTATCTAGGATCATGTATTCCATTGCTCATGTACAGAGTAAAGGAAGTCGACTTAATATTTTTCTAGTAATCGGTTCCCAGTTCATTATTCTGGCAACGTAAACAATTATAAATGGTGTGCGCAGTATCATCTAAGTTTCTTTTTGTCACCTTTCATTGCTTCGTTATTGTCATTATCTGTTTACTGTTAACATTCTTTTAGTGGTAGTATTAGATAATACAAACAAATGATGTAGGGTGTGGCTTATGGTTTGTTACTACTCTGTGATGATGTAAAATACAAACTGGTAGGCATTTCTATACTTTTTCCTGGTATTCCTTTTAATATGATAGTCACTCTGATTAACAATGTTTTGACCCAGTATATTTGAGATTAAAGTAAATCTTTGTGAAAACCTTATCCCTCTTGTCTAACCCCCTTCCCATGTTAATTGGTCATTTTATTCAGAATCATGAATTCAATTGCTCATGTACAGAGTAAAGGAATTCGACTTGATATTTTTAGTAATCAGTTCCGCAGTTCATTGTTCTGGCTTCTTAAACAATTATAAATGGTGTGCGCAGTATCATCTAAGTTTCTTTTTATCACTTTTCATTGCTTTGTTTGTCATTTTCAGTTTACTGTTAACACTCGCTTAGTGGTAGTAAAAGATAATACAGACAAATGACGTAGGTATGTGGCTTTTTGTTTGTTAGTAACCTGTGCTGATAAAAAATACAAACTGGTAGGCATTTCTATGCTTTTTCCTGGTATTCCTCTTAATATGATAGTCACTCTGATTAACAATGTTTGACTCAGTATATTTGAGATTAAAGTAAATCTTGGTGAATACCTTATTCCTCTTGTCTAACCTTTTTCTCATATACATTGGTCATTTTATCTAGGATCATGTATTCCATTGCTCATGTACAGAGTAAAGGAATTCGACTTAATATTTTTAGTAATCAGTTCCCAGTTCATTATTCTGGCAACGTAAACGATTATAAATGGTGTGCGCAGTATCATCTGAGTTTCTTTTTATCACCTTTCATTGCTTCGTTATTGTCATTATCTGTTTACTGTTAACACTCTTTTAGTGGTCGTATTAGAGAATACAAAAAATAATGTAGTGTGTGGCTTACGGTTTGTTACTAATCTGTGCTGATGTAAAATACAAACTGGTAGGCATTTCTATACTTTTCCTTTTATTCCTCTTAATACGTTAGTCACTCAGATTAACAATGTTTGACTCAGTATATTTAAGATTAAAGTAAATCTTTGTGAAATCCTATATCCTCTTGTCTAACCTTTTCCTCATATACATTGGTTACTTTATCCATAATCATGTATTCCATTACTCATGTACAGAGTAAAGGAATTTGACTTAATATTTTTAGTAATCAGTTCCCAGTTCATTATTCTGGCTTCTTAAACAATTATGACCGGTGTATGCAGTATCATTTAAGTTTCTTTATATCACCTTTCATTGTTTTGTGTGTCATTTTCTGTTTACTGTTAACACTGTTTTAGTGGTAGTAAAAGGTAATACGGACAAATGACGTAGGTTGTGGCTTTTTGTTTGTTATTAACTTGTGCTGATAAAAAATACAAACTGGTAGGTATTTCTATACTTTTTACTGGTATTCCTCTTAATATGATAGTCACTCTGATTAGCAATGCTTTTACTCAGTATATTTGAGATTAAAGTAAATCTTTGTGAAACCTTAATCCTGTAGTCTAACGTTCCTCTCATATACATTGGTCATTTTATCATCATCTTCCTCCAATATGATAGCAATTTCTTCCCTGGACAGTCTAAAACAAAGGATAAGCAAAGCGTGTTAGATTCTTACCTATAGTCCTTCAAACCCTGTCGACAAATGTAGACGTTAAAATTGGACTGGTTGTAAGTAACGAATTATCACTCAACTTAAGAAAATTGCTTTATAGCACTAAAACGTGATATATTAAGATACGTGAGCAACAAAAATTATGTTAGTTATATGTTAAATAGGATCGATATGTACTTACCTAGAGCGGTGTATCATGTTGAAAAATGCAGGTGTTTTTGTTATTTAGTTTACCAATACGTTACGGCGCGAAAAAGAAACGGTGTAACATTACAACGTAGTAGATACCAACCTTTAATACACAACGATTATGCCTCGAATTCCATCACTCATTAATAAAAAAATTAAAACTTATTGCCAAGTCGACAAATGTCGACAGTGGGCACAAATGAGTTAAATTACATAATTTTGAAAATATGTATTTTAAAATGTTTAAGTATTGGTCGAACAGTTTATTCTGTATATTTTATTTTCTTCCCAGGAACGTAGGTCAATTTATCTTGAATTCTGAATGCAAATGCTCTTGTTGAAGTTGGAAAATTGTAATAATGTTTGGTACAGGTATCCTCCCACTATTTGTTTCAAAGAAACGCAAATTTTCTTTGCCAGAATTACCGTTTTCATGTGTGGTATTTGATACGCTTTTTAATTCTTCGCAGATGTAGTAGTTGATTCATTCGGAATTCTAGATGCAGATGTTTATGTAAAAATAAGAAAATTTTTATTGGCAGTGTCACCTGAATGTTTTCCTAATCCATTTCATTCTTGTGATTATTTTCAGAAGTTGCGTCTTTTCTGCGGTTTGTTTATTATTGTCATTGATATTTTTTTGTAAAGAAGTATTCTTTTTGGTTGCATTGTACTTTGACTACATTTATTTGGCATCCTATTAAGAGTTGGTCATATTTTCCTTTTTTTTGGTCATTTCATCTTCCGGGATATTTTGTTCCATTCATTCCTATTTCTGAATGCTCATGTTGAAATTGAAAAATAGTCATTTGCAATTGAGACAGCAGCGATTTTTAGAAATTTGTCCAGTATATTCTTCTACTGCTGTTAAGACTGTTTATATGAGGTACTAATTTCAACAATTGTACCACATTATAGCTTGTGGTTAATATTGACTTGTGCGGTTAAAATTGTAAAAATGTTGTAAAATATTTAAGTAAAGGTGGCGGGGTATATGTAATTTAAAAGTGAACCTTTTTTACTACCACGAGTCTAAATATTATTCCATGTTGTTTCCTGTTTGGGATATTAGTATGTATGTGTCATGCAATTATTTGTACATGTCCTATCCTCTTCTCAGAAACAATGTTCGATATATGCAGTGTTCTGTACGCTAATGCTAATGTTAATGTTGAAAAACTGTCATTGCAATTGACAGCGATGAACTACTGCAAGTTGTTCAAATGATGGAAAAATTTATTTTAATTAGTTTGAGAGTTTATTTAGGTACTAATTGTACTAATTATATATAGTTTTGTCAAATAGTTTACTAATGACTCATGCACCTTAAAATATTACTGTGTTAATGCAACAATTGGTTTAAATTACATAATTTTGAAAATATGTATTTGAGAATGTTTAAATATTGGTCGAACAGTTTATCCTGTATATTTTATTCTCTTGCCAGGAACGTAGGTCAATTTATCTTGAATTCTGAATGCAAATGCTCTTGTTGAAGTTGGAAAATTGTAATAATGTTTGGTACTGGTATCCTCCCACTATTTGTTTCAAAGAATCGCAAATTTTCTTTACCAGAAGTACCGTTTTCATGTGTGGTATTTGATACGCTTTTTAATTCTTCGCGGATGTAATAGTTGATTCATCGGAATTCTAGATGCAGATGTTTATGTAAAAATAAGAAAATTTTTATTGGCAGTGTCACCTGAATGTTTTCATAATCCATTTCATTCTTTTGATTGTTTTCAGTAGTTGTGTTTTTTATGCAGTTTGTTTACTATTATTTTTGTCATTGATATATTTTGTAAAGAAGTATTTTTTTTTGGTTGCGTTGATACTTTGACTACATGTATTTGGCATCCTATTAAGAGTTGGTCATATTTTCTTTCTTTTTAGTCATTTTATCTTCCGGGATATTTTGTTCCATTCATTCCTTTTACTGAATGCTCATGTTGAAGTAGAAAAGTAGTAAATTGCAATTGAAACAGCAGCGATTTTTAGAAATGCGTCCAATATATTTATCTACTGCATTTAAAACTGTTTATATGAGGTACTAATTTCAACAATTGTACCAAATTATAGCTTGTGGTTAATAATGACTCGTGCGGTTAAAATTGTAAAAATGTTGTAAAATATTTAAGTACAGGTGGCAGGATATATGTAATTTAAAACTGAACCTTTTATTAGTACTTATAGTCGGAATTTAATTCTGTGACTTTTTACGTTTGGGATTTTGTTGGTATGTATGTGTCGTGCAATCGTTTCTATATTAACCATCCTTCTTTTCTCCGAACCGCTGTACAATATATGCAGTACTCTGTACGCTTGTTGTTATGTTAAATGGTTTAATAATGACCTGTGCGGCTTAAAATGTTTCAGTTTTTAATGCAAAATTTGTTTAAATTTTTTTTTTAAAAATAAATATTTAAGAATTTTTTAGGTTTTGGTCAAACAGTTTATTATGTATATTCTATCCTCTTTCTCAAAACGTAGTTCAATTTTTTCTTGAATTCTGAATGCAAATGCTCATGTTGAAGTTGAAAAATTATAATTACGATTGGCATTGGTAAATTTCCCGCTTTTTTCTTCAAATAAACACAGTTTTTTCTGTAACAGTTAGAGGGTTGATCCGTGGTAATTGAAACCCCTTTTATTTCTTAGCAGATATTGTAGTTGATTCAACCGGAACTCTGGATGCAGAAATTGATGTAGAAATAAAAAAATAATTATTTGCTGTGTCACCTAAAATGTTTAGCATAATCCTGTTTTATCTTGTGATTTTTTTTAGAAGTTGTGTTTTTTTGAAGTTGGGTTTTTTTTTTACTATTATTATCATTAATATTTTTGTTAAATGTTAGGTTTTTTGATGATGTTCATTTGTAGTTATAATACAGAAGACAGGATAAGCTGCGTCGTATATTTGGATAGTGACCTGTGCTGTTAGAAATAAACATCTTGCAATATGTTCAGTGTCGTTAGACGTGCCTTTTTATTCCTGTTTATTACGACTGTGTACTTATTGTGAGGAAATATATTTTTCTTTGTATGTTTAGAGGATTCTTGTATTTATTGGTCAACACATTATTTTTATACAGCCTGTTCTCTTCTAGGATTTGTCGTGCAGTTCATCTATCATTTAATCTACCTGATTCAAAAATTATTTTAAAAAATGATACTCTGATTACAGTCTTGTTTATTCCGTTCATTAGTTGGTCATATTTTCCTCCTTTTTGTCATTTCCTCTTCGGGGATATTTTGTTCCATTCATTCATATTTCTGAATGCTCATGTTGAAGTAGAAAAATAGTAATTTGCAATTAAAACAGCAGCGATTTTTACAAATGCGTCCCTTATATTCTTCTACTGCAGTTAAGACTGTTTATATGAGGTACTAATTTCAACAATTGTACCACGTTATAGCTTGTGGTTAATAATGACCCGTGCAGTTAAAATTGTAAAAATTTGGTAAAATATTTAATTACAGGTGGCGGGGTATATGTAATTTAAAAGTGAACCTTTCACCTGTTACTAACATGAGTGTAAATATTATTCCATGTTGTTTTCTGTTTGGGATAATTTATGCAATTATTTGTACATGTCCTATCCTCTTCTCAGAAACAATGTTCGATATATGCAGTATTCTGTACGCTAATGCTAATGTTAATATTGAAAAACTGTCATTGCAATTGACAGCGATAAACTACTGCAAGTTGTTCAAATGATTCAAAATTTATTTTAATTAGTTTGAGAGTTTATTTAGGTACTAATTGTACTAATTATATATAGTTTTGTCAAATAGTTTACTAATGACTCATGCACCTTAAAATATTACTGTGTTAATGCAACAATTGGTTTAAATTACATAATTTTGAAAATATGTATTTGAGAATGTTTAAGTATTGGTCGAACAGTTTATCTTGTATATTTTATTTTCTTCCCAGGAACGTAGGTCAATTTATCTTGAATTCTGAATGCAAATGCTCTTGTTGAAGTTGGAAAATTGTAATAATGTTTGGTACTGGTATCCTCCCACTATTTGTTTCAAAGAAACGCAAATTTTCTTTGCCAGAATTACCGTTTTCATGTGTGGTATTTGATACGCTTTTTAATTCTTCGCAGATGTAATAGTTGATTCATTCGGAATTCTAGATGCAGATGTTTATGTAAAAATAAGAAAATTTTTATTGGCAGTGTCACCTGAATGTTTTCCTAATCCATTTCATTCTTGTGATTATTTTCAGAAGTTGCGTCTTTTATGCGGTTTGTTTATTATTGTCATTGATATTTTTTGTAAAGAAGTATTCTTTTTGGTTCCATAGATACTTTGACTACATTTATTTGGCATCCTATTAAGAGTTGGTCATATTTTCCTTTTTTTTGGTCGTTTCATCTTCCGGGATATTTTGTTCCATTCATTCCTATTTCTGAATGCTCATGTTGAAATAGAAAAATAGTAATTTGCAATTGAGACAGCAGCGATTTTTAGAAATGTGTCCAGTATATTCTTCTACTGCTGTTAAGACTGTTTATATGAGGTACTAATTTCAACAATTGTACCACATTATAGCTTGTGGTTAATATTGACTTGTGCAGTTAAAATTGTAAAAATGTTGTAAAATATTTAAGTAAAGGTGGCGGGGTATATGTAATTTAAAAGTGAACCTTTTTTACTACCACGAGTCTAAATATTATTCCATGTTGTTTCCTGTTTGGGATATTAGTATGTATGTGTCATGCAATTATTTGTACATGTCCTATCCTCTTCTCAGAAACAATGTTCGATATATGCAGTGTTCTGTACGCTAATGCTAATGTTAATGTTGAAAAACTGTCATTGCAATTGACAGCGATGAACTACTGCAAGTTGTTCAAATGATTCAAAATTTATTTTAATTAGTTTGAGAGTTTATTTAGGTACTAATTGTACTAATTATATATAGTTTTGTCAAATAGTTTACTAATGAGTCATGCACCTTAAAATATTACTGTGTTAATGCAACAATTGGTTTAAATTACATAATTTTGAAAATATGTATTTGAGAATGTTTAAGTATTGGTCGAACAGTTTATCCTGTATATTTTATTCTCTTGCCAGGAACGTAGGTCAATTTATCTTGAATTCTGAATGCAAATGCTCTTGTTGAAGTTAGCAAATTTTTGGCAAATTTTCTTTGCCAGAATTACCTTTTTCATGTGTGGTATTTGATACGCTTTTTAATTCTTCGCGGATGTAATAGTTGATTCATTCGGAATTCTAGATGCAGATGTTTATGTAAAAATAAGAAAATTTTTATTGGCAGTGTCACCTGAATGTTTTCATAATCCATTTCATTCTTTTGATTATTTTCAGTAGTTGTGTTTTTTATGCAGTTTGTTTACTATTATTTTTGTCATTGATATATTTTGTAAAGAAGTATTTTTTTTTGGTTGCGTTGATATTTTGACTACATGTATTTGGCATTCTATTAAGAGTTGGTCATATTTTCTTTCTTTTTAGTCATTTTATCTTCCGGGATATTTTGTTCCATTCATTCCTTTTACTGAATGCTCATGTTGAAGTAGAAAAGTAGTAAATTGCAATTGAAACAGCAGCGATTTTTAGAAATGCGTCCAATATATTTATCTACTGCATTTAAGACTGTTTATATGAGGTACTAATTTCAACAATTGTACCACATTATAGCTTGTGGTTAATAATGACTCGTGCGGTTAAAATTGTAAAAATGTTGTAAAATATTTAAGTACAGGTGGCAGGATATATGTAATTTAAAACTGAACCTTTTATTAGTACTATGAGTCGGACTTTAATTCTGTGACTTTTTATGTTTGGAATTTTGTTGGTATGTACGTGTCGTGCAATCGTTTCTATATTAACCATCCTTCTTTTCTCCGAACCGCTGTACAATATATGCAGTATTCTGTACGCTTGTGGTTATGTTAAATGGTTTAATAATGACCTGTGCGGCTTAAAATGTTTCAGTTTTTAATGCAAAATTTGTTTAAATTTTTTTTTTTAAAATAAATATTTAAGAATTTTTTAGGTTTTGGTCAAACAGTTTATCATGTATATTCTATCCTCTTTCTCAAAACGTAGTTCAATTTTTTCTTGAATTCTGAATGCAAATGCTCATGTTGAAGTTGAAAAATTATAATTACGATTGGCATTGGTAAATTTCCCGCTTTTTTCTTGAAATAAACACAAGTTTTTTCTGTAACAGTTAGAGGGTTGATCCGTGGTAATTGAAACCCCTTTTATTTCTTAGCAGATATTGTAGTTGATTCAACCGGAACTCTGGATGCAGATATTGATGTAGAAATAAAAAAATTATTATTGGCTTTGTCACCTAAAATGTTTAGCATAATCCTGTTTTATCTTGTGATTATTTTTAGAAGTTGTGTCTTTCATGGTTTTTTTTTACTATTATTATCATTAATATTTTTGTTAAATGTTAGGTTTTTTGATGATGTTCATTTTTAGTTATAATACAAAAGACAGGATAAGCTGCGTCGTATATTTGGATAGTGACCTGTGCTGTTAGAAATAAACATCTTGCAATATGTTCAGTGTCGTTAGACGTGCCTTTTTATTCCTGTTTATTACGACTGTGTCTTTATTGTGAGGAAATATATTTTTCTTTGTATGTTTAGAGGATTCTTGTATTTATTGGTCAACACATTATTTTTATACAGCCTGTTCTCTTCTAGGATTTGTCGTGCGGTTCATCTATCATTTAATCTACCTGATTCAAAACTTATTTAAAAAAATGATACTCTGACTACAGTCTTGTTTATTCCGTTCATTAGTTGGTCATATTTTCCTCCTTTTTGTTATTTCCTCTTCGGGGATATTTTGTTCCATTCATTCATATTTCTGAATGCTCATGTTGAAGTAGAAAAATAGTACTTTGCAATTAAAACAGCAGCGATTTTTACAAATGCGTCCAATATATTCTTCTACTGCTGTTAAGACTGTTTATATGAGGTACTAATTTTAAGAATTGTACCACGTTATAGCTTGTGGTTAATAATGACCCGTGCAGTTAAAATTGTAAAAATTTGGTAAAATATTTAATTACAGGTGGCTGGGTATATGTAATTTAAAAGTGAACCTTTCACCTGTTACTAACATGAGTGTAAATATTATTCCATGTTTTTTTCTGTTTGGGATAATTTATGCAATTATTTGTACATGTCCTATCCTCTTCTCAGAAACAATGTTCGATATATGCAGTATTCTGTACGCTAATGCTAATGTTCATATTGAAAAACTGTCATTGCAATTGACAGCGATAAACTACTGCAAGTTGTTCAAATGATTCAAAATTTATTTTAATTAGTTTGAGAGTTTATTTAGGTACTAATTGTACTAATTATATATAGTTTTGTCAAATAGTTTACTAATGACTCGTGCACCTTAAAATATTACTGTGTTAATGCAACAATTGGTTTAAATTACATAATTTTGAAAATATGTATTTGAGAATGTTTAAGTATTGGTCGAACAGTTTATCCTGTATATTTTATTCTCTTGCCAGAAACGTAGGTCAATTTATCTTGAATTCTGAATGCAAATGCTCTTGTTGAAGTTGGAAAATTGTAATAATGTTTGGTACTGGTATCCTCCCACTATTTGTTTTAAAGAAACGCAAGTTTTCTTTCCCAGAATTACCGTTTTCATGTGTGGTATTTGATACGCTTTTTAATTCTTCGCAGATGTAGTAGTTGATTCATTCGGAATTCTAGATGCAGATGTTTATGTAAAAATAAGAAAATTTTTATTGGCAGTGTCACCTGAATGTTTTCCTAATCCATTTCATTCTTGTGATTATTTTCAGAAGTTGCGTCTTTTATGCGGTTTGTTTATTATTGTCATTGATATTTTTTTGTAAAGAAGTATTCTTTTTGGTTGCATTGTACTTTGACTACATTTATTTGGCATCCTATTAAGAGTTGGTCATATTTTCCTTTTTTTTGGTCATTTCATCTTCCGGGATATTTTGTTCCATTCATTCCTATTTCTGAATGCTCATGTTAAAATAGAAAAATAGTCATTTGCAATTGAGACAGCAGCGATTTTTAGAAATGTGTCCAGTATATTCTTCTACTGCTGTTAAGACTGTTTATATGAGTTACTAATTTCAACAATTGTACCACATTATAGCTTGTGGTTAATATTGACTTGTGCGGTTAAAATTGTAAAAATGTTGTAAAATATTTAAGTAAAGGTGGCGGGGTATATGTAATTTAAAAGTGAACCTTTGTTACTACCACGAGTCTAAATATTATTCCATGTTGTTTCCTGTTTGGGATATTAGTATGTATGTGTCATGCAATTATTTGTACATGTCCTATCCTCTTCTCAGAAACAATGTTCGATATATGCAGTGTTCTGTACGCTAATGCTAATGTTAATGTTGAAAAACTGTCATTGCAATTGACAGCGATGAACTACTGCAAGTTGTTCAAATGATGGAAAAATTTATTTTAATTAGTTTGAGAGTTTATTTAGGTACTAATTGTACTAATTATATATAGTTTTGTCAAATAGTTTACTAATGAGTCATGCACCTTAAAATATTACTGTGTTAATGCAACAATTGGTTTAAATTACATAATTTTGAAAATATGTATTTGAGAATGTTTAAATATTGGTCGAACAGTTTATCCTGTATATTTTATTCTCTTGCCAGGAACGTAGGTCAATTTATCTTGAATTCTGAATGCAAATGCTCTTGTTGAAGTTGGAAAATTGTAATAATGTTTGGTACTGGTATCCTCCCACTATTTGTTTCAAAGAAACGCAAATTTTCTTTAGCAGAATTACCGGTTTCATGTGTGGTATTTGATACGCTTTTCAATTCTTCGCGGATGTAATAGTTGATTCATTCGGAATTCTAGATGCAGATGTTTATGTAAAAATAAGAAAATTTTTATTGGCAGTGTCACCTGAATGTTTTCATAATCCATTTCATTCTTTTGATTATTTTCAGTAGTTGTGTTTTTTATGCAGTTTGTTTACTATTATTTTTGTCATTGATATATTTTGTAAAGAAGTATTTTTTTTTGGTTGCGTTGATACTTTGACTACATGTATTTGGCATCCTATTAAGAGTTGGTCATATTTTCTTTCTTTTTAGTCATTTTATATTCCGGGATATTTTGTTCCATTCATTCCTTTTACTGAATGCTCATGTTGAAGTAGAAAAGTAGTAAATTGCAATTGAAATAGCAGCGATTTTTAGAAATGCGTCCAATATATTTATCTACTGCATTTAAGACTGTTTATATGAGGTACTAATTTCAACAATTGTACCACATTATAGCTTGTGGTTAATAATGACTCGTGCGGTTAAAATTGTAAAAATGTTGTAAAATATTTAAGTACAGGTGGCAGGATATATGTAATTTAAAACTGAACCTTTTATTAGTACTATTAGTCGGAATTTAATTCTGTGACTTTTTATGTTTGGGATTTTGTTGGTATGTATGTGTCGTGCAATCGTTTCTATATTAACCATCCTTCTTTTCTCCGAACCGCTGTACAATATATGCAGTACTCTGTACGCTTGTTGTTATGTTAAATGGTTTAATAATGACCTGTGCGGCTTAAAATGTTTCAGTTTTTAATGCAAAATTTGTTTAAATTTTTTTTTTTAAAATAAATATTTAAGAATTTTTTAGGTTTTGGTCAAACAGTTTATCATGTATATTCTATCCTCTTTCTCAAAACGTAGTTCAATTTTTTCTTGAATTCTGAATGCAAATGCTCATGTTGAAGTTGAAAAATTATAATTACGATTGGCATTGGTAAATTTCCCGCTTTTTTCTTCAAATAAACACAAGTTTTTTCTGTAACAGTTAGAGGGTTGATCCGTGGTAATTGAAACCCCTTTTATTTCTTAGCAGATATTGTAGTTGATTCAACCGGAACTCTGGATGCAGAAATTGATGTAGAAATAAAAAAATAATTATTTGCTGTGTCACCTAAAATGTTTAGCATAATCCTGTTTTATCTTATGATTTTTTTTAGAAGTTGTGTTTTCATGGTTTTTTTTTACTATTATTATCATTAATATTTTTGTTAAATGTTAGGTTTTTTGATGATGTTCATTTGTAGTTATAATACAGAAGACAGGATAAGCTGCGTCGTATATTTGGATAGTGACCTGTGCTGTTAGAAATAAACATCTTGCAATATGTTCAGTGTCGTTAGACGTGCCTTTTTATTCCTGTTTATTACGACTGTGTACTTATTGTGAAGAAATATATTTTTCTTTGTATGTTTAGAGGATTCTTGTATTTATTGGTCAACACATTATTTTTATACAGCCTGTTCTCTTCTAGGATTTGTCGTGCAGTTCATCTATCATTTAATCTACCTGATTCAAAAATTATTTTAAAAAATGATACTCTGATTACATTCTTGTTTATTCCGTTCATTAGTTGGTCATATTTTCCTCCTTTTTGTTATTTCCTCTTCGGGGATATTTTGTTCCATTCATTCATATTTCTGAATGCTCATGTTGAAGTAGAAAAATAGTAATTTGCAATTAAAACAGCAGCGATTTTTACAAATGCGTCCAATATATTCTTCTACTGCAGTTAAGACTGTTTATATGAGGTACTAATTTCAACAATTGTACCACGGTATAGCTTGTGGTTAATAATGACCCGTGCAGTTAAAATTGTAAAAATTTGGTAAAATATTTAATTACAGGTGGCTGGGTATATGTAATTTAAAAGTGAACCTTTCACTTGTTACTAACCTGAGTGTAAATATTATTCCATGTTTTTTTCTGTTTGGGATAATTTATGCAATTATTTGTACATGTCCTATCCTCTTCTCAGAAACAATGTTCGATATATGCAGTGTTCTGTACGCTAATGCTAATGTTAATGTTGAAAAACTGTCATTGCAATTGACAGCGATGAACTACTGCAAGTTGTTCAAATGATGGAAAAATTTATTTTAATTAGTTTGAGAGTTTATTTAGGTACTATTTGTACTAATTATATATAGTTTTGTCAAATAGTTTACTAATGACTCATGCACCTTAAAATATTACTGTGTTAATGCAACAATTGGTTTAAATTACATAATTTTGAAAATATGTATTTGAGAATGTTTAAGTATTGGTCGAACAGTTTATCCTGTATATTTTATTCTCTTCCCAGGAACGTAGGTCAATTTATCTTGAATTCTGAATGGAAATGCTCTTGTTGAAGTTGGAAAATTGTAATAATGTTTGGTACTGGTATCCTCCCACTATTTGTTTCAAAGAAACGCAAGTTTTCTTTGCCAGAATTACCGTTTTCATGTGTGGTATTTGATACGCTTTTTAATTCTTCGCAGATGTAGTAGTTGATTCATTCGGAATTCTAGATGCAGATGTTTATGTAAAAATAAGAAAATTTTTATTGGCAGTGTCACCTGAATGTTTTCCTAATCCATTTCATTCTTCAGATTATTTTCAGAAGTTGCGTCTTTTATGCGGTTTGTTTATTATTGTCATTGATATTTTTTTGTAAAGAAGTATTCTTTTTGGTTGCATTGTACTTTGACTACATTTATTTGGCATCCTATTAAGAGTTGGTCATATTTTCCTTTTTTTGGTCATTTCATCTTCCGGGATATTTTGTTCCATTCATTCCTATTTCTGAATGCTCATGTTGAAATAGAAAAATAGTCATTTGCAATTGAGACAGCAGCGATTTTTAGAAATGTGTCCAGTATATTCTTCTACTGCTGTTAAGACTGTTTATATGAGGTACTAATTTCAACAATTGTACCACATTATAGCGGGTGGTTAATATTGACTTGTGCGGTTAAAATTGTAAAAATGTTGTAAAATATTTAAGTAAAGGTGGCGGGGTATATGTAATTTAAAAGTGAACCTTTTTTACTACCACGAGTCTAAATATTATTCCATGTTGTTTCCTGTTTGGGATATTAGTATGTATGTGTCATGCAATTATTTGTACATGTCCTATCCTCTTCTCAGAAACAATGTTCGATATATGCAGTGTTCTGTACGCTAATGCTAATGTTAATGTTGAAAAACTGTCATTGCAATTGACAGCGATGAACTACTGCAAGTTGTTCAAATGATGGAAAAATTTATTTTAATTAGTTTGAGAGTTTATTTAGGTACTATTTGTACTAATTATATATAGTTTTGTCAAATAGTTTACTAATGACTCATGCACCTTAAAATATTACTGTGTTAATGCAACAATTGGTTTAAATTACATAATTTTGAAAATATGTATTTGAGAATGTTTAAGTATTGGTCGAACAGTTTATCCTGTATATTTTATTCTCTTCCCAGGAACGTAGGTCAATTTATCTTGAATTCTGAATGCAAATGCTCTTGTTGAAGTTGGAAAATTGTAATAATGTTTGGTACTGGTATCCTCCCACTATTTGTTTCAAAGAAACGCAAGTTTTCTTTCCCAGAATTACCGTTTTCATGTGTGGTATTTGATACGCTTTTTAATTCTTCGCAGATGTAGTTGTTGATTCATTCGGAATTCTAGATGCAGATGTTTATGTAAAAATAAGAAAATTTTTATTGGCAGTGTCACCTGAATGTTTTCATAATCCATTTCATTCTTTTGATTATTTTCAGTAGTTGTGTTTTTTATGCAGTTTGTTTACTATTATTTTTGTCATTGATATATTTTGTAAAGAAGTATTTTTTTTTGGTTGCGTTGGTACTTTGACTAAATGTATTTGGCATCCTGTTAAGAGTTGGTCATATTTTCTTTCTTTTTAGTCATTTTATCTTCCGGGATATTTTGTTCCATTCATTTTTTTTACTGAATGCTCATGTTGAAGTAGAGAAGTAGTAAATTGCAATTGAAACAGCAGCGATTTTTAGAAATGCGTCCAATATATTTATCTACTGCATTTAAGACTGTTTATATGAGGTACTAATTTCAACAATTGTACCACATTATAGCTTGTGGTTAATAATGACTCGTGCGGTTAAAATTGTAAAAATGTTGGAAAATATTTAAGTACAGGTGGCAGGATATATGTAATTTAATATGTAGTATTCTTAAATCTATCAGTCCTAGAAGGGTTAATGATTTGCCTGTATTTCTCTTAATACTATTATAAGTTTTAATTTCACTTTTTAAAGAATGTTCTTTGAATTTTTTAAGATTTCCCATTTGGGATTTATGTACATTATTTGCATGTTTGATAACACATGGGTGTGTTGGACTCTATGATCTTGAAATTGTGATTTTAAATGTATAGGACATAGAACAAATAAGATACCTTTTTACTGTAAGTGTGGTGGTTTTTCAAATATGAAGGATTAGAATTTGCTGAGTAAATTGCAACTGTAATTAATGTGGTTTTACGAAAATATTTTTGGATATATTCTATGATGCGTAATAATTTCAATTGTTTTATAATTGCAGCCTTGTGTTTTTTACCTTACTTTATTATAATGTTATTAATAAGTTTTCTGCACTTCAAACCTATTACAGTTTCTATTTAAGTCTGTTTTCACTAATGTATCCTTATAAATTGAACATGGTAGGATTTGTTTTTAAAAGAAAAACAGTATTAAGGATATTCGAAATGCTAATGTAAGGAGCATTTTTAAAAATTGGAAGGAGTGTTATTCCCAAAACGTTCCTAGTAGTTTTATAACATGTTTATACATACTGAGTTTGTGTGAATAAAGATTTAAAGAGCTTATTGGATGAAGGTCCTATGTAACACTTTTTTCAAAAAGTTAAAAACTTAGTTTTTGTGATTGATGGAGATTTAAACTCTGTCTCTACACGTTAAGGAAATACTAATGGATAAGTGGTATATTAGTGTACTGCTTAATTTAATGTTCTCTAGTACATTAAAGTGTCAATATTACCGTGACACCTGCTTCCACCAGAATGAATTGCAGCAGTCTTATGAATTGCACCTTTTTGGAAAAATAACAATTAACTGTTATTATATATTTATGTTCACCAGTAAAAGCTGTTATTTTGTATTTCTTAAAAACATCTGTTACGAAATATTTTGTCTTCTATTTTTGAAATACTGTTTATCCATTCTCAGAGAATATAGTGCACGATACAGATTTTTTATGGATGAAGGTGTCAAATGCATTAGAAAGTTATGAGAAAAGTGGTAAATACTGAAAAGTAATGTTTCAAAATTAATTGCATAATATAAATTTGCATAAAGAGGTAGGTAATAACCTACTCTTGTAACAAATGAGTGTTGTTCCTTCAATATTGTGTAATGATATGTGGTTATGTAGTTACCGAAATGAAAGAAATTAGGCAATTCATAACAAGTTGGGAGCTTTGGAATTTGGATTTCATGTTTCTTAATATTGTATTTTTGTTACATAACGCCTTCTTCTCTAAATTCTTCATGTTTCAATGAAATACAAAAGTTTGGAGTATTCATGTTTTAGAAATTACAATTTTCTGATTTTCAAAGGTAAAAATGATTGAATATTTAAACTTGTTATTTTTAATGATATTAACCCAGGCAGTGTTGGTACGTAAGAAAGTCTATTGTGTACAAATTTCATGAGAATCCGTTCTGTAGTTGTCAAAAATGTTATTTGCCGAAAATCTATTAAAACTAACAGATTTACTGCCTGAAACATGTTCTAAACAAACCCATTTTATTTCATGAGATACTCGCTTGGCATTCTAAACAGCTGGCTTCGACCAAATTATCTTTACAGAACGTAAAATATCATACAAAATGAAAAAACAACATTACTAATTTATCATCAGATATTTGAGGTTTCTCTGAACTATCTTTTTTAAAGTAACTCTTTTGAAGAAATAATTTCCTAGCACCATACAGTTAAAATAATGTTGTTTTTTTTTTTATTAAAACACGATATTAACACAAAATTATGTGTATCGGGCCTACTACATATTACTTTGTTCAGAAAATAATGAATTTTAATAATATTCAGAAAACGGGAACTGTGAAAAATATTTTTTCCCTTTTCGGGTATCCTTAAATTAAAGTATATATGTGAAGTTTTGTAACAGATAGGCCTAAAGTAATTACGTTAATCATCTCCTTCCAGTCATTTACGTATTGATCTAATTTTAATGTTATCTATAAATAATATTCATAATGAAATTTAAATATACAAATTTGTTTTTTTAAATTATATTTGTATTATTGTTGGCAATAATGTATTATATAAACCATGTAACAATTTTGTAAACATTTAAATGACGAATTCATGTCTGTATTTGCAATAAAAAGTTACCGATATGAAATTGATTTTCATCTTGTTCTTCATTTCATCAACCCATTTTATCTGTATTTAAAACTAAATTCTTGCTTGTATGCATTACCGTTTTGCCTATTATTGTTAGGGGTGGGTTTACCTCAGATTTCCGGAAAAAAATATTCAGTGTTTTAAGTGGTTTTTTAAAAGTTTGGACTTTGCGAACTAATGGTACGAGGCGTGATAAAAATACGTTGGATAATTTTATTGGGAACAAACTGCTGACGTTACATCCATTCAAAGTACGTAATAAGTTCGATAGCCTGATTCTTTTAGATAGTCAGTGTCAAGTTTGAACTAGTTGTGACATGTCAGACGGCATTCAGAGCCGGAAGAGTGAGGAAATTAGTGTGATGGCGATAATGTAAAGGCCAAGCCAATTGCTGTGAGCGCTGGTCTACGCATGCGCAACTTGACTTGTACCCTCTAACCTCTCCGACCTATAGTTAGATGTACAGTCAGAGTGTTGTACATTGACATCATCCATTGTATTTTTTAGGCATGCTAATCCATTGTTGATTACATACTGCACTATTGCAGTACATACAAGACTACTAATGCAGACGCACGTTTTTCCCAGCGCTCTCCTTACGAAAATCAGGCTATATTGTAAGGAGACATTTTCTCAGCCTGTTGACAAGTGGTATGAGGCACTGGAACAAGTGTTATGGTGTACTGGAACATTTGCGAAACGATGTACAGAGAAAGAGGCCAGACAAATGGGCCAATGGCTACCTCCTACATCACGACAACGCCCTGTGTCATAACTCACTTCTGATCCGTTAGTTTTTGGATGAAAAAAGATACCTGTCTGTCCACATCCGCCTTAAACTCTAGATTTAGCATCATGCATCTTCTTCCTAAAAATTAAAACCGAGCTGAAAGGAAAACGTTTCGCCACCATTCCCGATATTGAGAGGGTTATTACAGAGCAGCTAACCTCTCCGAAAGACGTCTTCCAGAAATGCTTCCAGTTATGGTATCAACGTTGGAATAAGTGCGTCCCTAGCCAAGGAGAGTACTTTGAAGGAGATTAAATCAAATTAATATAAGCTTATTACTTTGTTCGTAATTAAATTATTCGCCGTATTTTTATCACATTTACATTCATTTTTTATCAGCTGTTAAGGAGTAATATGTTGTTGTTTAGGTCTTCAGCTGAAAGGCTGGTTTGAACCTCTAGAGGTTTTAGTAAGTAAAACGAGGAGTAAGGAGGTTTACGAATGTCTCTCACCGAGTTCAAAAGTAGCCTATGCTTATCAGCGTACCAGGCCCTCCAAAAAGCATCTACTCTGCACCTGCAAGTGACACCTCCACTTAATTCACCACAGGGTCTGGCTGTATAATGAAATTCATTTCTTTCAGAGATAACTCTGACTAGTGTCTTTTACACCTCTACCTCTTCTGTTCTTAAATAGTTCAGTCATATAATTGGCTGACCACGTGATAAGAAACAGAACTATTTTTCGTAGCCCTGGAACTAGGAGTAATATCTTAACATTATTTCTGAAAATGTTGTTTTATCACATCTGCAATAAATTTTTCATGTAACTGCTTGCAAAACCAGTTCAATATATTTAAATAAAATGTCGGAAATTGTTTACAAAAAAGAAGTACAAATATCAGATGAATTAATGTCCCATAGCCGAGCGAGTGAGAGGGAGATAGGTGGTATAACTACGCATGCGCCCAAAGGTCTTTACCGTTATAATCCAGATCTGAAAACATACTACAGTCGTTATCTTGCTTGTTAGTTTGCTGCGTGCATGAACGCTTGTTCACAACAATGAGTAAAATATTATGCAATGTTATTGGAATGGCGCGTATGGCTTGTGCGAGTGAGAGCGTTACGGATTTTCTCACTCCCACGGCTAGGGGACTTTAGTTCATCTGCATACTGTAGATTATGATACAACAACCCCACACAAGGAAAAAGAAGATCCAACATATGGAGATGGCCAGTTTTGAATCAAGTGCGCATGTAAGTTACAAAAAGTTAAATTTATTATAGTCTTTTCTGTGTGTTTGCTCCAAATTAAATTTATTTAGTGTTTTAAGGTACTGGAGAAACCCTAACTAGAACTCGGATAGAGCTAAAGAGCATGATACTTTTTTAAATTATTCAAAATCTTCTACATTACATTCTGTAGTGTGGTTGTTATAAAATTAGTTGTTTAAATTTTTTATAATTACCGTAACCCTTTTAAGGCCCAAAAATATTTGAAAACGGCCGCGAGCCGAGCCGGTCGGCTCCGTGAATGTTACGACTTATGGCCATGAGCTGATATAAAATTAGCTCCATTTTTTTCAATTACTAACTTATTTGTTTACGTATTTAACAAATTTTCAACATTTAAGTGAGGTAATCATAATTTACGTAAAATTGAAAAAAAAGTTGTTTTTACGTAGTAGTGTTGATCAACGTTATGAAATAAAGTTGCTATGGCTAGTCCTAGCTGATTGACTTCTGCTATAAAACACTTATTTTTTTTAAATATTAAAGCACCTAAGCCTAGGTTCATTCGGGATCTAGGTATAATAAGAAACAGAATTTTTATAAACTTATAACGGATAGTTATTGGCACAATTAATTTATTGAACGTAGACTTATAACTAATACAATTGTATTACTTCAATTAAATTAATTATAAGATTTAAGCTTTAATGGTTTGCTGACATTTCTCCCGCCGATCTTATCTCCCCACCGATTGGGGTCACGGTGAGCCCCTACTGCGGCCGCGTAGGTCACCATGTTTTTGAAAACACCCTTGTAGATGATACTAAGGCTGCCCGCAGACAAGCCCCAGTCATTCCGAACAATCCGCCGCAACTTATGCATTACGCCAGCGGCGTCCGTCTCAAACTGCGCGACGTGGTTACTAAACAGCAAACTATCGTCGAGCAGAACGCCCAGGTACTTATGAACTCTGACTCTACTCAAACTGGCCCTTTTATATCGAACTACAGGGTTCCGACTGAAAGACAATTTCTCCGTGTTCCTCAGAAGCACATACTTCGTTTTGGCAACATTTATTTTTAAATTATGCTCGTCCATCCATCCCTCGACCAAGGTCATTCCGGCAACATTCCTCCAGCTGAGAACGCGCCAGCCGCGTACTAAAATGATAGGTTCTGTGTATAGAGTGATATAGGCCTACTAAAATAAAAAATACTACAACATAGTTTAATAGTCTCGTATTTACTTAAATAAATTATGAAGAACCCATATGGTCTGTGTACTACAGTGCAAATATTTGATGCTTACCTATATTTTTCTTAAATTCACATACCGTACAATCATTAATGAGAATATTGTTAAGGAAATTATCCAAGAAAGGGAAACTAAATATTTATACGCATGAGTAATATAACATGATATGTTTTATTTTGTCGGCTTAATTAGTTCATAAAATACGGTCATTTTTGAGCCTACTGCTAAAATAAGTTCAGTTAAGTAAAGTTTAACGTCAAATTCGGTTTTACGTTAAAATTTTGGACATAATAACTTCGTTTTAAAACTTACAAATTATTATTACTATTTTCCAGTTAAAATAATATTCTTTAAACACATTCTCCTTTCTGTAAACATTTTAAAAAGTTTAATAGCTCGTAAGTTAGTAGCGATACAGTAATGTAAATCGTATTTTTATAATTTCCTCGCTATAATTCTGAAAGGTACAGACCTTTCTGAGCTAAACTAAGCTAAGCTAAGTGTTCAACATACCGGTTGTCCCACATAATTTGAACAATAGAGAAATAGTTAGCATTGATTTTCATTAGTTTGTTAATGTTTTCTTCCCTCGAATGAAGACTTGTTATCAGGAATCATTAGAAAATTTTTAGACATTTGAAAAATAACAGTTTTGATACATTTTAAGCTTTATTTTAGCGTAAAATGCATACATTTGTAAACAGTTTTCTATTATTTATTTATTAATTTGTTTCTATTTTTAGTGTTATAAGTTCGGATTTGGAATCCTATTAGGAAATCTTGACATTCCTTCTTTGCAGCTTGTGAGTTTCCATTGCACTATCCAGTAATAAAAATTGTGTCAGCATATTCTCATTTGAAAACTGAAAGAGCATTTTGAGATCGTGGAACACAAATAGGCCTACTTCAATTTCACGTACAATGCACAACTGCTACAACTTTAATAGTGTACAGAACTATTCAACTCCAGAGTCAAAAGATTGTGATTGTTGATCAGTTGTGAGTAGGCCTACTACTAAATTAAGAAATAAAAACCCCATTTACTGTTTGTCCTATAACATTTAATAATTTTTACTTTCTCTTGCCTATATGAATATATAGGAAGGAAAGTATTGTTTTCATGTCGATATTTCGAAATCGAGTTTTCACCGGATCTATACGTTTTCAGACCCCCTGAACCCAAAAAACATGTTTTTAGCGATTGGTCTGTGTGTGTGTGTGTGTGTGTGTGCGCGCGCGCGCGTGTGCGTGTGTGTGTGTGTGTGTGTGAACAGAATATCTCAAGAACAGAACATCATACGAACTTGAAACTTAAAACTTAAGTTACATACCACTACCGGACGCGACACGAACATTTTCATCAAAATCGGTCAACCGGAAGTAGTAGTTTATTCGTATAATTTTTCAGTTTTTTGCGATTTTCTCAAAAACTGGTCCTACGATTTTTTTTAAAATCGCCTATTTTACTCAATTTTTTATTCTCTACAAGATAGGGTAGGCGCCATGTTTGCTGAAATTCTCGGTGAGGCTGTTTTCACGTAAAAACGTTGTTTTTTTAAGATTACGGCTTTAATATAAATTTTAGCGCAAAAACTTATATAATAAAAGTTGTAGAGAATTTAAAAACCTACAACTTCTGTTTCAAACATTTTTTTGTATGACGCTTAGTTTAGCAGTAATTAGCGATTTTCTGATTTTTTCTCACGAAAACGTGTGAAAAATCGATTTTTTTAAGATTTTGGCCTTAGTATGCATTTTACGACAAAAGTGTATATAACCAAATTTATAGGAAATTTAAAGATCTACAACTTTTATTTAACGTATTTTTCTCTACAGAGCCTAGTTTAGCGTGAAATAGTGATTTTCCGTATTTTTAAGCCAGACTGAGGTTGATTTTCATTTTGAGTGTTTCACTCATGATTAAAATAAGGTTATGTTTATTGAGGTTAGGTTTTTGTTTATTTCTAATATTTTATTACTAATGTTAAATTATATTGTAAATTATTTGCATTGGCAAGAGAAAGTTGTGTGAGTGTTTCACACCAGATTTTTTTTTCAAAATTTGCTGGTAAAATTACTAACGGTGTTTTATTCAACTTTTCTTGCGTTGCACAAGAGATTTTTAATTATGTATTTATTACTTAATTTTTTCAAGTTGCTTTGATATATAAATGAGAAAAACAAATAAACCACCATAATTCACTGAAGGTCGTAAATGTAAACATTGAAAAACTGAAGCGAAGGTTCGATACTCTGCCTGCGTGTTACATGCCGTACGTAATACGCTTGACGAAAATTGAGTACTATACGGCAGTAAATATCGTTTCTTACGATATTCTTGGACTTTAGAAGTACATACAGTAAAGTAGTAAAAAGAACAGTTCAGTAGTTAAATTTAACTGATTTTCTCAGCCAAGTTTCGAATATTTTGATGTTAATAACATTTATTTTTTTGCATCTTATTTTTGTTTTGTATCTGACTCTAATTACATCAGTTTTCTCAGAATTAAATTTTCTACAGGTTTTATTTAAAACTATTATGTGTTTATTGCCCATTTAACAGAGCTATTGTACGGCGAAATTTTTCGCTAGCCGTAACACGCTAACGAAGAATTTCCGGTCCTATGTGTATATGAACTTTTTTATTATTACTTTCTCTTGCCTATATGAATATATAGGAAGGAAAGTATTGTTTTCATGTCGATTTTTCGAAATCGAGTTTTCACCGGATCTATACGTTTTCAGACCCCCTGAACCCAAAAAACATGTTTTTAGCGATTGGTCTGTGTGTGTGTCTGTGTGTGTGAACAGAATATCTCAAGAACGGAACATCGTACGAACTTGAAACTTGAAACTTAAGTTACATACCACTACCGGACCCGACACGAACATTTTCATCAAAATCCGTCAACCGGAAGTAGTAGTTTATTCGTATAATTTTTCACTTTTTTGCGATTTTCTCAAAAACTAGTCCTACGATTTTTTTAAAAATCAACTGGTTTACTACATTTTTTATGCTCTACAATACAGGGTAGGCGCCATGTTTGCTGAAATTCTGCTTGAGACTGTTTTTACGTAAAAACATTTTCTTTTTAAGATTGCGGCTTTAATATGCATTTTAGCGCAAAACGTTATATAATAAAAGTTGTAGAGAATGTAAAATTCTACAACTTTTATTTCAAACATTTTTTTGTATAACGCTTAGTTTAGCGGTAATTTGCGATTTTTTGTTTTTTTTTCTCACGAAAACGTGAGAAAAATTGATTTTTTTAACATTTCGGTCTTAGTATGCATTTTACGACAAAAGTGTATATAATTAAATTTATAGAAAATTAAAAGATCTACAACTTTTGTTTAGAGCATTTTTCTCTACAGAGCCTAATTTAGCGTGAAAGCGTGATTTTCCGTATTTTTAAGCCAAACTGAGTTCGATTGTCATTTTGCGTCATTCACTCATGATTAAAATAAGGTTATGTTTTTGAGGTTAGTTTTTGTTTATTTCTAATATTTTATTACTAATGTTAGGTTTATTGTTAATTATTTGCATTGGCAAGAGAAAGTTGTGTGAGTGTTTCACACCAGATTTTTTTTTTAAGTAGATTCATCTCTCAACGTACTTTTCTGTGTGAATCACTCTGTAGGTGGTTAATGAGCCATAAAAAAATTAACGCTGGTGGTAAACAAAACAAGTTGGAGAGAAATGGGCCTATGCACATTCGTAACTAACGCACTCGACCTTGTTGGTATTAATCAAAACAAAAACAACTTGCTTGTACCAATTTTATGAAATTCCTAAAGTATTAATTTTTTAAACTGAATACAATGACTTTTTTGTAGTTGCTGAATTAATGAGCGGTAATGAAGTTAACAGGAGTTAACAGGAATTATACTAATAACTCCAAATTTAAATACGCTACCAGTCACTAATTTCGTACATACGATACCAACATGCAAGTTTATATTCTGGCAAAATCTCGAATAAATCGGTCGAGCGGTGTTTTTTTTATAAGCTTCGAAATGCATCCGCTCTGTTTCAGCAACAAAAAAAAATCGGCTCTTTTTTCTTCTCATCCTGATATCGCATTATTAAAAAAGCTAAAAATATGAAACTAACATGTAATAACGCAGATTGAAATCAGCAAAATTTTGGTGTGTAGTACGTTAAAATTGAATTGGGTTTGAAGAAACAAGGCTCCAAACTCGGGTATCTATTATAAAGTAATCGATGATAGATATTGAAATTTAACTATAATTATTTAAAAACAAAACAAACGTAAAATTGTGAAAAACATTTTTAACTGCATGAAATACTAATTTTGTCCATAGGTTGGAAATAACAACTGATTATTCATTCAGTACTGTAGATTTACACAAAAGAAATTAATTTCAGTTTAAAAACAACGTAAAAATTAGTTATTAGTTACCAACAAAAGGTGCTCAAAGTGGCCTCCGGTTTGTTCAAAGCATAGTTTCGGCTTAAAATGGCCACCACGGTCTCCCGACCTCACGCCATCAGACTTTTTTCTACGGAGTTGGATAAAGTCAATTGTTTATTCAAAACGATTTAACACACGAGAAGAGTTAAGGACACGCATAATAGAAGCGGCAGAAACTATTAAGAATACTTCTAACGTTATGAGACGCGCTAGAAAAGAATGGATTCGTCGAGCGAAATTGTGGAAGAGCGGCTTCCAAATTAGGCCAATTCGTCTACATTATATTTATGAAGTTTTAACATAATTTTTGATAATATTGTCGAATTTTTTTTCTGCGTGAGTATCTGACGACATTTTTTCTTCATGAACTTTTGAGTTGTCTGATACCATGGAGCGTTCATTATTTCGAAGTCATTCTGTACTTGCTGTAAAATGCAAAATTATCCATTCCGTTTTCCGTTGAAAAAATAACTATTCCTAACAAAGGTGATCCAGATATTTATCCTACAAATTTTTTTCCACAGCGATTCGGATAATATTAACGTTCTACTCAATTAAAATTTTTAGATAAATTTATTTAAGCTTTGTACTCCTTTTAGCCTTTTCAATATAATTGGGATTACACAGATCGCATGCCGTTTTAGTTTTCTAGATGTCCGCATAGAGTTCACTGCCACTTACTTTTCAGCCTTTCCAAATATATAATATTGGTATTACATAGATCGTATGCCTTTTTAGTTTACTTTACATCCGCATAGAGTTCACTGCAAGTTACTTTTGACCGTCGCTATACGAATTTACCCCTGTAAATACAGGGGTAAACAGGAGTTTTTACCCCTGTATCTTTGTATAAAGAACAAAAATATCAAAGATCTCTGCACCAATCATCCATCCTCAGATTTTGGCAAAAGTTTTTTATGTTCCTCGGAATGTCACAGTCTATGTGAACACATTGAGAATCTTCTGCGGTTTCTTTGAATTTTACATTGGGCTGTTTTGCAAATTACTGCTATTGTAGACGGTGAAGGGTAACAGACGAAAATGAGTGACGAAAAAATGCCAGACCTGATCAGGAATCAAACCGGGTACCTCTAGCGTAGTAACCAAGGGTATGGCTAGTACATTTACAGAAATAAAACATAAATACTTTCTTATGTTATTTGTCCCAGCTACCTTTCACTTTTCGCTTAAATTATGTCGTCTGCCCGATTGTTGGTCACTTGATCTGAAGTAATGTTTTTCTAGTAACTTCTAAACAAGAAAATATCTGTTGGGAAACACTCACACAAGGTTTTCTTGCCAATGTAAGTAATGAAATATGTAACTTAATTTAAACATGAGTGAATGACGAAAAAAATATCAACCTCTGTAAAACTTCAAAATCCGGAAAATCACTAATTGACGCTAACCAAGGCTTTGCAGAAAAAAACTGCTAGAAACAAAAGTTGCAGGTTTACGAATACAGTAAACCTTCGATTCTTTGACATTCGATTCTTTGTCACTCTCTATACTTCGAAACGGCTAATGGTGAGGCGACATGACGTGATGTAAGTAGCGATCCGGCATGCAGGTCAGTCCCTTTTACTTTCTCATCAGCCCTCTACCCTTGTCCTTGAGTACAGACAGTGTTGTACTGAAAGGCACATCGGTTTGATTATACTCATTAAAATTATGGAATTTTCATACTAAAGTCATGGTTTTAATGCTACCTATATACAATATGCCATATGCTCTGGAAAGTTCGATATTTCGGTACTTTGACAACCTTTAAGTCCACAAAGTATCAAACTATCGAAGTTCTGTATCTTATATATCTGATTATAGCCTATACACGTTTGTCGTAAAATGCATACGAAGGCCACAATTTTAAAAAAATCCATTTTTACCGATTTTGGTGAGTAAAATACAGAAAATAACTAAATACCACTAAATCAAGCGTTGTAGAAAACAATGCTTAAAATAAAAGTTCTCGGTTTATTTCCTACAACTCTGATTATAAACGCTTTTGCCCCAAAGTCCATATTAAGGCCGTAATCTTGGAAAAACCAGTTTTACCACGTGAACATAGTCCCCCAAGAATTTTGGCAGACAGGTTGTTTACCTACCCTCTTTTGTAGAGCATAAAGCATAAAGTATATAGTAAATGAGCCGATTTAAAAAAATTGTAGCAGCCGTTTTTGGAAAAATCAGATACACAAGAAACTTGGACAAATATACTAGTTACTTCTTCTGGGTGACCAATTTTGATGAAAATGTTCGTATCGGGTCCCGTAGTGGTACCAAACTGAAGTTTCAAGTTTTAACTTCGTACTGTACTCCATTCTTGAGGTATTTCGTCACACACACAAATACCAATCGCTAAAAACATGTTTTTTTTGGTTCAGGGGCCTGAAAACGTGTATTTCTGGGGAAAACTCGTTTTCAAAAAATTGACATGAAAACAAACCTTCCTTCAGTATTCATATTTAGCGAGAGAAAGTAATGTTTTTCAAAATATAGTAAAATTAAAATTCTACATAGAAAAAATTTGTTGCGAAACACTCTCACGACTTTCTCTTGTCAATATAAGTAATGAACTATGTAACCTACGTTTAATAATTGGAAAACAATATAAAATGAAAAAAAAACATAACCTAATTCTAACCATGAGTGAATGACGCAGAATGAAAATCAACCTCACAATACGGAAAATCACTAATTGAAGCTAAACTAGGCTCTGAAGAAAAAATGCTTGAAAAAACGTTGTAGGTTTTCTTATGCCCTATATCTCTCATGACATATAATTTTGTCGTAAAATGCGTACTAAGGCCGCAATCTTAAAAATCCCATTTTTTACCGATTTTGATGACCAGAATACAGAAAATCACTTATTGACAGTAAAATAAGCGTTGAATCGGAATTGATCTGAATCATAATAAGAACTCTTTTTTGAATATGGGTACAAGAAAGCCTGAAGGACTTAACAAGGATATTTTACAGACCTTGGTAGGCTAATGTGTTTTCATACTTATTTATTTAGTGTAATTATTGACATCTACTGATTTAAAATTAAATATCTGAATTAGTTTTATGTTGATTTTTCACTTAATGTCAGTACGCTGACAGTTCACATTACGCTGACTTGCATACTACAAAGCACAGCAAAACCTAGGTTGGCGCCTATTATTATTCCACTTAAACGTATATATACTTTGCAATCTGTTGTATTCAGAACATAGAGCAACCCCATGACCCAATGAGATGAGGATGATGTGTATGAAGAGTAAATGAGGTGTAGTCTTGTACAGACCCAGTCCGACCATTCCTGAGAGCGTATGGTTAATTGAACCCCAACCATCAAGTACACCGGTAATCACTGTCTAGTATTCAATTCCGTATAAAATTAACTCCCTTACTAGGATTTGAACCTGCAACCTTCGTTTCCGAAAATCAGCTGTTAAATAGTTGACTCGTGGCAACGACTTTTCCTCTAGACCAACCCGGTGGGTTAGGATGTAGTAAATGAGGCGATTTAAAAAAAAAAAATCGTTGGAGCCATTTTTGAGAAAATTGGGAAAAACGTGGAAAATTGCATGAATAAACTATTACTTTCGGTTGACCGATTTAGTTGAAAATGTTTGTGTAGGGTCCAGTAATGGTGCCTAACTTTAATTCCAAGTTTCAACCTCGTATGTTAATCCATTCTTCAGATATTTTGTTCATACACAGATCGACAGTGTCTTTTGGGTTCAGGGAGCCTGAAAACGTGTATTTCGATCAAAACCGATGTCGAAAAATCGATATGATAGCAGGAAGTTACTTTTCTTTCGTATATTTATAGGCTAATCATTTAGGGCAAGAGAAAGTAAAATTGCGTTATAGCAGTTAACCACTTTTGTAGATGGTAAAGATGTCTATAAAATTACTCAAATTTAAAAAAAGTCCTCTTCAATAGGTACATTGAATAGTACAGGCTTAGAAAGAATAATCTTATTACGCTTAAAAAAATTAAATTAAATTCTTCTTAATGGGTAATTTACGGTTGAAATTTATTTGAGATTTTATTAAACATTTACCCCGTTAATCGGCACGTATGTATTTTTACTCTCTCTTGCCCTATATGGATATATAGGGAAGGATATTGTTTTCTTGTCGATTTTTTAAAATCGAGTTTTCACCAGAAATACAAGTTTTCAGGCCACATGAACTCAAAAAACGGTTTACCGATTGGTCTGTGCGTGTGAATAATATATTTCAAGAACGGAATAGCGTGCGAAGTTGAAACTGGGACCTGAAGTTAGATACTACAGGAGGTCCCAACAAGATTTTCACCAAATTCGGTCAACCAAAAATGGTAATTCGTGCGATGTTTTTTTAATTTTGTCAAAAATGGCTGCTACGATTTTTTTAAACAATCGCCTCATTTACTAGATTTTTATGTTCTACAATTAATGGTAAGCGCCATATCTGCTGAAATTTGTGTTAGGCTGTGCTCTCGTGGTAAAAAATGGTTTTATAAGATTGCGGCGTTAATATGCATTTCAGGGCAAAAAATATATGATCAAGAGTCGTAGAAAATTAAAAAACCTACAATTTTAATTTCAAGTATTTTTTTACAATGCTTAGTTTAGCGTCAATTAGTGATTGTCTGTATTTTGCTTATCAAAATCGGTAAAAAATGGTTTTTTAAGATTGCGGCCTTAATATGCATTTCAGGGCAAAAAATATATGATAAAGAGTTGTATTTCGGCTAGGTTTTGTGGTTTTGAAGAAAACACCAATCCTTTACAATACACCACAGTGAAAATCACATGGGGTTAAGTCTAGCGAGCGCGCAGGGCAATCAATTGTACCATAACGACCAATCCATTCGTTAAATTTGGAATTCAAAAGCTCTTGAACTTCGATACCGAAATATGCTAGGGCCCCATCTTGTTCCCAGATGTGGGGTTGAAACTTATTGTAAACAGGATTGTTTTCAAGTTTCGGAAAGACTTGTTCCTGCAGCACCTGTTAGTAACTTTCCGAGTTAATATTTCCCTAAAAAAATAAGGATTTATCAATACAATATTCATAATTTCTCCCCGTACCATAACACCAGGCACATTAAGTTCTTCTTGGATTACCTTATGAGGATTTGCATCTGACGAGTACACGCAGTTATGCCGATTAACACGTTCATTGAGATTAAAACATGCGTCAACACACCAATAAATTGATCGCAAGAAATTTAGATCGGCTTCTGTAAGGATAGCGACTGTCTCAAAGAATTCCAATCGCCTATAGGGATCACCCTCGTGGAGAACTTGGAGTAAAGATGGACGATATGGCTTAGAGACTCACCTCACTATAACAAACAACAATTTAATGTTATACGTAGTTGCTGCTAACGTAATAATGTTACAAACTTTGATATAAAATATCCTATTTCATAGGGAAACTGACATAAGGGCCACCCGGTATTTTGTATATATATATTTTTTTTTGGTTTAACGTCCGACTGTTCTGCAATTACTGCTAATGCAGACGGTGAATGATGAAATGATAATGCGGCCGGCAGGTATTTTGTAATGTTATCTTGAGGTATTATTATTAATATTATTAGTGATTAGTTTGCCATTGGGTTTATGTTTTTGTTCTTTAGTTGTACTGTCATCTGTGTTTGCAAACAGGACAAGTTTGTATATTGTGATCTTGTAACTGAATTATTCAGCTAGATGTATTTTATTAACTTTAAACACAAATTCCCGTAAATTTAACTTCTGCAAGTTTTGATACATTTTTCTCAGCCTCCACAAATGATAGCAGGCTGAAATTTTTATGGGTTGTACAGATTATCTAGTACTTTTAATTGAACGTGTGGCTTTAAAAAATATTAATTATGGATGGAAACATATTTTTCACCTAAAATCACCTTTATTTTACAAAAAATTAAAATCTAAATATTTAACCAAAAGAAAAGTTACACATTTAAAAGTTATATCAGTGATATTTAATTTAAACACAGATATTTAATTTAAAAAAAAAATGCTCTGTCTGTTGCGGTTGGTTAGAAAAATGTACCAACGTTAACAATGAGTAAGATAGGTGTACCAACTTTTCTTAACGACTAAATTCTTCTTTAAATCTTTTGTGATTTATTGACTCCATATTTATCGACTAAACAATTCCACTGTTTCCGGTTCAAAAACTAATTTATCAAATCTTCTAAAATATTTTTACTTTGCCTCACAATCGAATTTAATTTAATTGTATAACAGACTATCAAATGAAATAGATCTCCTTTACATTCTCATTGCACAGTGCACAAATAAACGAATTTAGTTACTTTAGTTAAACTGGTATTTTAGTTATTATGGACCTCTTTGAATTTCATAATAATTAAGACTCAGTAAACGTCTCTCTATGTTTTAGATATTGCACTAATTAAATTACTATTGTAATAAATATTAGAACTACTACTATTTCAATAGTCATGAATTGTACAGGGTGATTTTTTAGTCCTGTTACCCAATTGTTAATGTCTGGTAATATTTTTCTAAAAAAAATAAATTTTGTTTTGTGACACTAAGTTGGTAGCCCTACTCAACCAGTATGGATATGGCAGTGTGAGTTGATTCTCCTTGAGCTGTGTAAAATTTTGTGCCATTTCCGGTCGTGCTACGAACAGAATGTCTTTTATCCTAATACAATCTCTTGTTTAAATCTGGAGGCTGAAGCTCTAGAACTAATCGTATGTGATACGGATACAATTTCAATTTTTTAGCAGCTTTCTGAGCACTCGAAAATGACAAATCAACATGCGAGGAAAGTTTTTGTAAACTTTTCCATGGAGAATTGAGCAATCTTGTTTTCACATTCTCTTAACGTCATCTGTCAAGAGAGTTGGTCGACCACTAGGTTTTCTGCTGCAAACAATACCTGCCTCTAAAAATCAGTTAGTTAGCCTAGAAATTGACTAGAATAGAGTGGAGGAACACCAAAAAATTTAATTTGAAATGATTCTTTTACACTCGCATACGATTTTGTAGCAAAATATTGTTCAAGAATGAAAACCCGTTGTTCTAGGGTAAAAGACATTCTGTTCGTAACACAACTGGAAACAGCACAAAACTTTACGCAACTCAAGGAGAATCAACTCAAACTGTCGTATCTATACCGGTTGAGTAGGGCTACCAACTTTGTGTCACAAAACAAAATATCCCTTTCTTAGAAAAAATTACCAGACATTAACAATTGGGTAAGAGGACTAAAAAATCATCCGGTAGAATCCGAGATTGATTTTTATCTGCAAGTAATATAGGAAAATCGATCCCATTGAAAAGGAAGTAAACGGTTTATGTCGTGGTGTTGAAATAGATATTTTTGATGAAAATGTAACTTCAGGAGAATGATTGTTGCTCCATAAGTTTTGTAATTTGTTGAGGGTTTAGTTTATGGGTGTTCACATTTATTGAAAAAGTATCTTTTACATAGTTCTTTTGTACATAGTTCGAGATTAGTCTAGAAAATGGTAAATGTGATAGGTTGTTTATTTTTGTATAGGTTGCCTTTATTGTTAAGAAATTGTGTATTATATGGGGTGGAGTGTGTTAAACAAGGATAGTGAATTGCGATGAATGAGATATTTTGAAAAGGAATTCAAAGAAATCGAATGTAGTTGAAAACGTTTTTATTTTGATTCTTTCTATGAGGAAAGTACCAGGATAGCAGTGAAGGGTCTTGAATGTTTGGGAAACTATTAAACCGCAGGTATATAAGAGTTAGAGCCTTTGTAGTCGGCAGTGAACACCTGAATCGTGAACGAACAGTGTCGGACTGTTCGTCGATAGTGTCGTTGCGGGACCGGTTTCAGAAATACGTAAGTAGTGAAAGTGGATACGGGTGGCACTAAGTGGTTGTGGGCAGTTAACCCAATTATTGTTTTGATTTTTTAAGGACCGTAATCTCTTGTTAGTCAAGTTTGGTTTAAGCGTAAGCTTTGTAATTGATTTAAAATAAGTCTGGATAAGTCTGTCCATTATTTTATTAAACCCTGATCTAACTGCTAATGTCAGTTCTGTCCATTTATTTTGAACTAGGGGGATCTTTCATTATGAGAAATAAATTCTGATAGCAGATCTTGCTGCCTGACTCATTTCGCTAAGAAGTTCCACCTTGTTAGAATTCTTTACTCGGTATTCATTGATCAAGAAAGTTACTGGGAAATATCCTTTTATCTACGTGTTCCTGGCATGCATGCCAAAGAATGCGTTTCATTTGTAATTAAAAATTCAAAAGTTAAACTTTGCTTGTCGCTAAACATTGTGAATTCATTTCATATAAGAACCAGCACTGTAAGTGTTCTCTAGGTGGATCTTTGATGATGAAAAAAGCAATATGAAAGTTGATATAATCTAAAATTAAATAATATAATACAAAGGTGATATAATCTAAAGGTATATAATTTAAAATTATATACTCAGTAGTTATTAATTAGAAAATTCAATGAGAAAATTCTTGGCATGCGTGCGTGGCAATGCATCTTATTTGTATTTAAAAACTCAAAGGGTCATTTTTGTTGGTGGCTAAACATTGACAACACACGACACGACGCGACAAGACGTCTTGTCACGGCTTACTAATAAGGAAATTTGGATCTTACTGCATAAAGAGATATGGAATTAATTGATTTAACCTCCAGCAGTTTTAGACTAAGAAAGTAAATGGGGAATATCGTGTGGCAAATGTATAGACAGTATAATCCGCTTAATACGATTTTCATGGGTCCGACACAATTTAGCGTCTTAAGTGGAAAGTCGTGTTAGCCGAAAAGCGGCTAAGAGAATCTTAGTAGAGTGCTTTTTGAAGAAATCATTATTGGAAACAGAAAAGTGTTAATGTTATAACATTCTGCTTTGTGTGAGAAAATATTAATAACAATAATTACATATAGGTTAACCCTACATAAGTAAATAAATATATAGGTTATAATATGTAGTACATAAATAAATGTAAAGATACATACCTTTTTCTAAACATCACGTTTAATTTAAAAAAAAATACAAACAAATAACACCGCTAATACATATGTACATAAATACTGTGTAACTAATAATGAAATTTACATAATTTATTTTTAAAATAGTCATCAATTTTGAGCGCGTATTAGGCGGGATTGAATTAAGCGGAAAATATATGCAGGTATTTTACCTTATTAATCAAGGGACTTCACGAAAACCGCGTTTTAAGCAGAAAATCGTTTTAGCCGTGAGCGTATTAAACGGATACTACTGTATTTGCCACAACCACTTAAAGGGTTCACCGATTAATAGTTTAACATTATATAAAAACGATATTCTAGAAATACTTAAGGGATAAATTGTTTGTTTTAAGAAATTTTGTATTGTATGAAGTGGTGTGTATTGAACAAGGATAATGGATTGCGATGAATGAAATGTTTTGGATAGGAATTCTCGGAAATCGAATTAGTAGAAAAGTTTGTTTTTATTTTGATTTCTTTAACCATGTTTTGGTAAAACGGAGAAATTGTTTGAAGGATCTAAATTGCTTCAGAACCTTTTAGACCACAGATATAAAAACAGTTAGCGCCTTTGTAGTGAGTTAGTATTTGGACTGCGAGTAGAATTAATGTTGTCGGGCCGTATCTAAATAGTTTCTGATTTAAATTAGTCGTGCGTGTATTTGCGGGTGATAGCAAGTGGTTGTGGACAGATAAATTAGTTTAAGCTTTGTAATCAATTAAATTGAAATAATTTAATTGTAATTTGTTAGTTGTCTAAGCTTAATAATTAACTAATTTATAATTTTGTAAATAAATAATTTTTATAAGTTTAAAGAACGTTTTTTATTATTTACTATGCCCAGATCCCGAACGAACGTAAGCTTAGGTGTTACAATATGTTTTATTGTACGGACTCTCACAAAGAAAATTATTCAGGAAAAATAACTGTTATTATTGACGTTTAACTGGCCTCCGAATTTGGATTCAGTACTCAGGTAACTTATGTTTAAAATAGGCCTATAATAATTTTCTTTACACAAACACAGTTTTGTAACAATGGCAGCGTAGTCCCTCCTCATTTATTATTCATTCTATTTAAATTACCGTCCATAGGAAAATGGATGTTATCTTCACTAAGCAAAATTTTCAGGAGAGCAAAAAACTGATGTTAGGTCAAAAAATGACATTTTGTGTTTTTTTGTTTAAAATATTACTTATTCTTTTTTATGTATGAAAATAACCCTATTTCATTTTATTTTGAATTCCAAACCTCATTAAATTCCCAAAAATAGACAGTATGTCAAACAGGGGAAACAGACCTTAGCTTTCCCAATGTATTTCTTATTGGTGATTTTTTTTTGTTTAACGTCCGACTGTTCTGCAATTACTGCTAATGCAGACGGTGAAGGATGAAATGATTTTTTTAACGTATGAAAATATGCCATGCCTGAATGGGATTCGAACCCAGATTGGTGCCTCCACACTAAACAAGAAATCAATCAAATCTCAGGTTGTAAATTTTTAGTTTATGCCTATTTCCAATATCATTATCTTTTTATTTATTTAATTACTTTCTCTTGCCCATATGAATATATAGGAAGGAAAGTATTGTTTTTATGTCGATTTTTCAAAATCGAGTTTTCACCGGATCTACACGTTTTCAGACGCCCTGAACCCAAAAAAACATGTTTTTAGCAATTGGTCTCTGTGTGTGTGTGCGCGCGCGCACGCGTGTGTGTGTGAACAGAAATCTCAAGAACGAAACCTCGTGCGATCTTGAAACTAGAAAATTAAGTTAGACACCACTACCGGACCCAACACGAACATTTTCATCAAAATCGGTCGACCGGAAGTAGTAGTTTATTCGTGTCGATTTTAACTTTTTCTTAAAAACTGGTTCTACGATTTTTTTAAAAAAATCACCTCATTTGCTACATTTTTTATGCTTTACAAGATAGGATAGGCGTCATGTCTGCTAAAATTCCTGGAGAGGCTGTTTTCACGTAAACAAATTGGTTTTTTGAGATTGCAGCTTTAATATGGATTTTGGTGGAAAAACGTATGCAATAAAAGTTTTAGATAATTTAGTTATGTTTGTTAGCCTAAGTAGTATAACTAAAAGATCTACAACATTTATTTAAAGCATTTTTCTCTACAGAGCCTAGTTTAGGGTGAAAAAATGATTTTCCGTATTTTTAAGCCAAACTGAGGTTGATTTTCATTTTGCGTCTTTCACGCATGATTAAAATGAGTTTCTGTTTTTTGTGGTTAGGTTTCTGTTTGTTTCTAATGTTTTATTACTAACGTTAGGTTATATTGTTAATTATATGCATTGGCAAGAGAAAGTCGTGTGAGTGTCTCATACCGCTTTTTTTTAGAGTTTCCTTAGTATTATTTCAATTACCAATGCAATTTGTTAAAAGAGAAAACAAATATTTTGTAATGTTTTATCTTTGTTGTATGATAAAATTACAATAAATTTTTCAATTTTAATATCTGAAATCTTATTTTAAAAATCTGTTACAGGGTTTTAACTACGTATTTCAAATATAAATTATTTGAAGACAACTGGATTCAGCAAAAAATTTTACATAAGTAAGACATAACTTTTGACAAAGACAAAGGAAGTAAGTATTAATAAAAAAAAATCTGGTGTGAAACACTCACACAACTTTCTCTTGCCAATGGAAATAATTAACAATAAACCTAACATTAGTAATAAAACATTATAAATAAACAAAAAACTAACCTCAATAAACATAACCTAATTTAATCATATAATGAAGGACGCAAAATGAAAATCAACCTGTTTGGCTTAAAAATACGGAAAATCAATCTTTTACGCTAATTTAGGCACTGTAAAAAAATGCTTTAAATAAAAGTCGTAGATCTCTTAATTTCCTATAAATTTTATTATATACTTTTTTGTTGTAAAATGCATACTAAGGCCAAAATCTTAGAAAAATAGATTTTTCACACGTTTTCGTGAGAAAAAACAGAAAATCGATAATTACCACTAAACTAAGCGTTGTACAAAAAAATGTTTGAAATAAAAGTTAAAAGATTTTAAATTCTCTACAACTTTTATTATATAAATTTTTGCGGTAAATTCCATATTTAAGTCGCAATCTTGAAAAAACAATTGTTTTACGAAAAAACAGCCTCACTAAGAATTTCAGCAAACACGGCGCCTACCATATCTTATAGAGCATAAAACATTTACTAAACCAGGCGATTTTAAAAATATCGTAGGACCAGTTTTTGAGAAAATCGCAAAAAAGTGAAAAATTACTCGAATAAACTACTACTTCCGGTTGATCGATTTTGATGAAAATGTTCGTGTCGGGTCCGGTAGTGGTGTCTAACTAAAATTTTAGGTTTCAAGTTCGTACGGTGTTCCGTTCTTGAGATTTTCCGTTCACACACGCGCGCGCGCACACACACACACACACACACGCACGCACGCACGCACGCACGCACACACACACACACACAGGCCAATCGCTAAAAACATGTTTTTTTGGGTTCAGGGGGTCTGAAAACGTGTAGATCAGGTGAAAACTCGATTCCGAAAAATCGATATGAAAACAATACTTTCCTTCCTATATATTCATATAGGCAAGAGAAAGTAAAAATATTATCACTAAAATATTAACCAACTTTAATTGCGATTTCCCGAAAACAAATGTTTCTTAAACTTCATTTTTACTCTCTCTTGCCTATATGAATATATAGGAAGGAAAGTATTATTTTCATGTCGATTTTTCGAAATCGAGTTTTCACCGGATCTATACGTTTTCAGACCCCCTGAATCCAAAAAACATGTTTTTAGCGATTGGTCTGTGTGTGTGTGTGTCTGTGAGTGTGTGTGTGTGTGTGTGAACAGAATATCTCAAGAAGGGAACATCGTACGAACTTGAAACTTGAAACTTAAGTTACATACCACTACCGGACCTGACACGAACATTTTCATCAAAATCGGTCAACCGGAAGTAGTAGTTTATTCGTATAATTTTTTACTTTTTTGCGATTTTCTCAAAAACTGGTCCTACGATTATTTTTAAAATCGCCTGGTTTACTACATTTTTTATGCTCTACAATACAGGGTAGGCGCCATGTTTGCTGAAATTCTGTGTGAGGCTGTTTTTACGTAAAAACATTTTCTTTTTAAGATTGCGGCTTTAATATGCATTTTAGCGCAAAAAGTTATATAATAAAAGTTGTAGAGAATGTAAAATTCTACAACTTTTATTTCAAACATTTTTTGTATAACGCTTAGTTTAGCGGTAATTAGCAATTTTCTGTTTTTTTCTCACGAAAACGTGTGAAAAATCTATTTTTTTAAGATTCGGCCTTTTAGATGATAATTATAGGAAATTAAGAGATCTACAATTTTTATTTAAGCATTTTTTTGTACAGTGCCTAGTTTAGCGTGAATGAGCGATTTTCCTTATTTTTAAGCTAAACTGAGGTCGATTTTAATTTTGCGTATTTCACTAATGTTTTTTGAGGTTAGTTTTTTGTTCATTTCTAATGTTTTAATACTAATGTTAGGTTTATTGTTAATTATTTGCATTGGCAAGAGAATGTTGTGTGAGTGTTTCACACCAGATTTTTTAAATCCTGTAACTTTTTATAAATTACGATAAAACAATTAAAAATATTGTTCTCAGTATTACATTCTCTGTAAGAAACACTTATTACCTCACTTTAAACAATTTTTTTAACTTGGGTGAAGATAGGTCCCTTTTCCTACGTTGAACCAGGAAAACTATTAATAAAATTAACACCATTGTGAGGAATACACGACAGATCAATAACTGGCGACCTGTTACTTCCGCGAGAAACGTATTTTAGTTTCCTTAAGTCCCTCTTAATCCTCTCATTTAACACTGTCAAATTAAAAACATCACACTCTTCTTGCGTCGTTAGCCTCTTCCTATTTATTATAATATTCTTAGAACATCTATCCGTTCTGAGGATTTTGTCCAACGTCGAAAGCAATCGTGGAAAATTTTGTCTCTTCCAATTCTAGGAAGGAAAGTATTGTTTTCATGTCGATTTTTCGAAATCGAGTTTTCACCGGATCTATACGTTTTCAGACCCCCTGAATCCAAAAAACATGTTTTTAGCGATTGGTCTGTGTGTGTGTGTGTGTGTCTGTGTCTGTGTGTGTCTGTGTGTGTGTGTGTGTGAACAGAATATCTCAAGAACGGAACATCGTACGAACTTGAAACTTGAAACTTAAGTTACATACCACTACCGGACGCGACACGAACATTTTCATCAAAATCGGTCAACCGGAAGTAGTAGTTTATTCGTATAATTTTTCAGTTTTTTGCGATTTTCTCAAAAACTGGTCCTACGATTTTTTTAAAAATCGCCTATTTTACTCAATTTTTTATTCTCTTCAAGATAGGGTAGGCGCCATGTCTGCTGAAATTCTCGGTGAGGCTGTTTTCACGTAAAAACGTTGTTTTTTTAAGATTACGGCTTTAATATAAATTTTAGCGCAAAAACTTATATAATAAAAGTTGTAGAGAATTTAAAAACCTACAACTTCTGTTTCAAACATTTTTTTGTATAACGCTTAGTTTAGCGGTAATTTGCGATTTTCTGTTTTTTTTCTCACGAAAACGTGAGAAAAATCGATTTTTTTAACATTTCGGTCTTAGTATGCATTTTACGACAAAAGTGTATATAATAAAAGTTATAGAAAATTAAAAGACCTACAACTTTTGTTTAGAGAATGTTTCTCTACAGAGCCTAGTTTAGCGTGAAAGTGTGATTTTCCGTTTTTTTAAGCCAAATTGAGTTCGATTTTCATTTTGCGTCTTCCACTCATGATTAAAATAAGGTTATGTTTTTGAGGTTAGTTAATGTTTATTTTTAATATTTTATTAATAATGTTAGGTTTATTATTAATTATTTGCATTGGCAAGAGAAAGTTGTGTGAGTGTTTCACACCAGATTTTTTCTTTTTAATGAGTGTTTCAAAAAGTAAGCAACCGTAACATTAAGAAGGTAGAAGTAACGCATAGGTACATTTCATGTCTCTTTACAGCTCAGTTAATAATAATAATAATTTTGCTTTATTTTAAAAACTTTCATTGAAAATAATAAGTAACCATTGTAATAACAAATTTGAAGACTTGTAATACAACAAGTGTTGTATGGATTTGTTGTAATATTCATGATAAAAGATAAACTTTTTACTTTCTCTTGCCTATATGAATATATAGGAAGGAAAGTATTGTTTTCATGTCAATTTTTCGAAATCGAGTTTTCACCGGATCTATATGTTTTCAGACCCCCTGAACCCAAAAAACATGTTTTTAGCGATTGGTCTGTGTGTGTGTGTCTGTGTGGGTGTGTATACAAAATATCTCAAGAACGGAACATCGTACGAACTTGAAACTTGGAACTTAAGTTACATACTACTACTTGACCCGACACGATCATTTTCATCAAAATCGGTCAACCGAAAGTAGTAGTTTATTCGTGTAATTTTTCACTTTTTTGCGATTTTCTCAAAAACTGGACCTACGATTTTTTTAAAAATCGCCTGGTTTACTACATTTTTTATGCTCTACAAGATAGGGTAGGCGCCATGTCTGCTGAAATTCTGCGTGAGGCTGTTTTTACGTAAAAACATTTTATTTTTAAGATTGCGGCTTTAATATCCATTTTAGCGCAAAACGTTATATAATAAAAGTTGTAGAGAATGTAAAATGCTACAACTTTTATTTCAAACATTTTTTTGTTTAACGCTTAGTTTAGCGGTAATTAGCAATTTTCTGTTTTTTTCTCACGAAAACGTGTGAAAAATCGATTTTTTAAAGATTTTGGCCTTAGAATACATTTTACGACAAAAGTGTGTATAATCAAATTTATAGGAAATTAAAAGATCTACAACTTTTATTTAAAGCATTTTTTCCACAGAGCCTAGTTGAACGTGAAAGATTGATTTTCCGTATTTTTAGGCCAAACTGAGGTTGATTTTCATTTTGCGTCTTTCACTCATGATTAAAATAAGGTTATGTTTTTGAGATTAGTTTTTTGTTTATTTCTAATGTTTTATTACTAATGATAGGTTTATTGTTAATTATTTGCACTGGCAAGAGAAAGTCGTGTGAGTGTTTCACACTAGATGTTTTTATTATAGAATCTCAGTTAAATTTTCTTATATATTTAAATAAAGTTTGAACCTCATTTTTGTTTATTATTGTGAATTCAAATTTATTGGCTATATTTCCTTTTGTATTTTGTACCTAAGTTTTGAATCTACACGTTGTTACTTTTATGTAAATTGCCTTTGAAATTTATTTGTCACTTGTTAAGTTTTACATGCTTTAAAATTAAATTCTCTTTCAGATTAGCTAAAATATAGCTTAAATAGGTTTTAGTTTAAAAATATAAATGATTTATAGGTAAAAAATTTAAAAAAATTAGAATAAAAACAAGTTATCAACATGTATAATATCATTAATAAACAAATCTAAAAGTATAAAACTCTTAAAACTATAAAATTATGAAACATAAAAGAAAAACTATTAAAGAACATAAAATTAACATCTAAATAAAGTAATAAACTTGATCAATTAAGTTTATAAAATCCTGATTTGTCTGAAAGTCGAAAGTCCAAAGTATAGGTCGAACAGAAAAAAAAAAATCTGGTGTGAAACACTCACACGACTTTCTCTTGCCAATACAAATAATTAACAATAAACCTAACAATAGTAATAAAACATTAGAAATAAACAAAAAACTAACCTCAATAAACATAACCTAATTTTAATCATATATTAAAAACGCAAAATGAAAATCAACCTCAGTTTGGCTTAAAAATACGGAAAATCGCTCTTTCACGCTTAACTACTCTCTGTAGAGAAAAATGCTTTAAATAAAAGTCGTAGATCTCTTAATTTTCTATAAATTTGATTATAAACACTTTTGTCATAAAATGAATACTAAGGCCGAAATCTTAAACAAATCGAATTTTCACACGTTTTCGTGAGAAAAAAACAGAAAATCGCTAATTACCGCTAAACTAAGCGTTGTGCAAAAAAATGTTTGAAATAAAAGTTGTAGGATTTTAAATTCTCTGCATTTTTTATTATAAATGTTTGCACTATAGTACATATTAAAGCCGTAATCTTAAAAAAATACTTTTTTTACGTAAAAACACCCTCACCAAGAATTTCAGAAAACATGGCGCCTACCCTATCTTGTAGAAAATAAAAAATTGAGTAAATGAGGCGATTTTAAAAATAATCGTAGGACCAGTTTTTGAGAAAATCGCAAAAAAGTGAAAAATTATATGAATAAACTACTACTTCCGGTCAACCGATTTTGATGAAAATGTTCGTGTCGAATCCGGTGAGGGTATGTAACTTAAGTTTCAAGTTTCAAGTTCGTACGATGTTCCGTTCTTGAGGTATTTTGCACACACACACACACACACGCGCGCGCGCGCGCGCACACACACACACACACACACACACACACACACACAAACCAATTGCTAAAAACATGTTTTTTGGGTTCAGGGGGTCTGAAACGTTTAGATCCGGTGCAAACTCGATTTGTTAAAATCGACATGAAAACAATACTTTCCTTCCTATATGCATATAGGCAAGAGAAAGTAAAAATATTAACTCAACTGTCAACCGACCATAAATACTGTAAATACGATAACGCATATTAAATGTCTTTTGTTTTTAAACGTCTTTATCGATACAAATAGTTTGAAAGTATATTTCAGAAAAATTAAGTAGGTTATAAAAATTATAAAGGTAGGTCCCTTATATAAAACAAAAATATCACAAACTTTTTTATACTACGGCATTTAATCAGCTGTTTATAATAGATTCGATTTGCATGTGTTTTTGACAGATTCAAATATAACCAAACAAAAAAGATAATTGGATGAAATGAGAGTGTATAGTTATAAATTAGTATCGGTACACCATACACAATAATAGCTTAACCTAATGGTTGTCTGCCAGGTTAGCAAAAAATCTCTTTACATCACTTTTTCATGTAACTCTCCCACACAAGTTACATTATAATTATACTTACACACCTACTATCGGTTTCATAATCATAGACAAAAGTAGATCAAAAATAGACTGGGTAATGCCGCGGGGTGGGGGTGGGGTGGGCGCTACTATCCATGTTGCCTGAATCTGATTGTCTATCTGAATTGACAATGCAGTCTGACAATTCAGGTAGACAGTCCGACAGGATGTCACATACACAAACTGGCGACATGGATAGTAGCGCCCAACCCCCGCATTACCCATTCTATTTTTCAAAATTTTAAAAATTCCAGCACAACATTAGCCAATCAATATTTCATTTTATTAAAATATCTGGACTAAGTTTTTTACGCTGAATAAAACGATAGTTTGCGGGTGCCGAACGATCGAACGGTTACCGAGATAGATATTTTGATGTAAAATATGTTGAAATCCGACTCAAAGTTTTGGAGATGCAAGGGTTCAGAATATTGTTAATAAATTAAAATTTAAATAACGTACTAATTCGAAATTTCGTACACGCTGTAAGAATATAATTGTCTATGTTATGTTAAAATTTAAAACTATACTGTCAAATAATTATCGAGTTACACGCCTCTAAACGCATGAAATTTGTTGCGGTACAAAAAAACCGGGTCTTTTTGTCTTCCAACCCCAATATAACAATTCTTTTAACAAAATTAAAAATATAGGACTATTAACGGTCAACGCAGAATAAAATGACCTAAGAAATTTGTTGTAAAATATGTTGAAATCCAACTCAAAGTTTTGGAGGTGCAAGGGTTCAGAATATTGTTAATAAATCAAAATTTAAATAACGTACGAATTTGAAATTTCGTACACGCTGTAAAAATATAATTATCTATGTTGTGTTAAAATTTCAAACTTTTTGGTCAAATAATTATCGAGTTACACGCCTCTAAACGCATGAAATTTGTTGCGGTAACAAAAAAACCAGGTCTTTTTGTCTTCCAACCCCGATATGACAATTTTTAAACTACACTAAAAATATAAGACTATTAAGGGTCAACGGAGAATAAAATGAGCTAAATTTTTATGTAAAATATGTTGAAATCTGACTCAAAGTTTTGGAGATGCAAGGTTCAAACTCGGGTGTCTATGATTATGAAACTGATAGTAGACAGTAGTTAGTTCCTTACAATAAAATTTTAATATTCCAAATACGTTTAAAAATTAACAAAAGAATTTCCATTTGGTTTTTTTTAGACAAGTTTACTATGCGGCATGACTGAGATCGCCTGACCCCTTAACAGCCAAACCAATATCGCATGGAAAAATGTTAAAATAAAAATAAAAGAAAATGACCAAACATTTAAAAAATTGAACTCTGTTACCAGGGTCTTTCTATAACTCATAGCACATTCATTCACATACTTCATTAAACTGAACCAATTCTTCCCGTCCAAATAATCTTCATTACCGACTTTCTAAACCACTTTTTTCTAAACTCGGCTAAGACAGAATAACGACTCACAATTTGGCTCATGTCTTCTGCCTCACGAATATTACACAGTGAACATAGTATACTGTACACAGTGAACTTAGTATGACCCTCACTGTAGAGTGCTATATGTAGAGTATAATGTAGAGCTCTACATATATAGCTCTATATGGAGCTATATGTAGAGACTATATGTATGGAGTGCTATGTAGAGTGCTGCACTGTAGAGTGATATCATTGAGACTTAACTGGTTTTTTCTGCTTCTAAATATGATGCTAATAAATCGGAAGTCATACACATTAGCTACATAAGAATTTTCATCTAAATCCCAATTAAATTTGCCGTAATTACTCTTACGAGCCCTTTGTAACCGCAATCCTCTTGCTGACTCCCTCAGTGTCATCAGTGTATTATCTAACTGCAAAGTCCACCTTTTTAATCCGAGAGCATTCGCATCCAACCGAATATTGCAATCACCCGTCATCTACAACCCCGCCCTGAAATCACTCAACATTTCTCTCCAGAATCAATTTTGCAAATCTGTGTGATAGGCGGCTTATCCGGCAACCTTCAGCATCCATGTTACATAGTCAAAATGTAGTGTGTGAGCACAACTCCCAGGTATTTATATCTATTTACTATTTCTATTAAGTTTCCATTCATCTTCCAGTTCTCGGTCCTTCCCAGTTTGTCTCCTTTTTGGAACACCATTATCTTTGTTTGATGTGTCTAAATTTACCGCTAAATTCCATGGACAACAATAATCACAAGTTTATTTATCATCTCTTGTTGAATCCTATGGTCCAACGCCAAAACACAACATCATTAGTATATAGAAAAACTCTAATATTCAGATCATCCACCCTCGCTCAACCCCCAATTCCTCATACAAATCATTTAAGATGTGTGCAAACAACAATGGTGAAAGAAGACAACCCTGCTTAACATGATCCCTACTGTTGATTTCTTTATTATAGATACCCGAGTTTGGAACATTGCTTCTTCAAAACCGCTAGTTCAATTTTAACGTATTATACACCAAAATTTAGCTAATTTCAAACTTCGTTGTTACATGTAAGTTTCATATTTTTAGCGTTTTTTTGATATTCCGATATCAGGATGAGATGAAAAAAGAGCCGGTTTTTTTGTTGCTGCAACACATTGGATGCATTTAGAGGCTCATAACTCAAAAACCGCCTGACAGATTTATTTGATATTTCGCCGAAATATAAACTTATATGTTGTTATTTAACGTACTAAATTTCAGATTTATAGCATATTTATGTTTTGAGTTATTACTAAAATTCTGAACCCCTGTTAACTCCGTAACCGCTCATCAATCCGGAAATTTCAAAAAATCATTGTATTCAGTATAAAAAATTAATACAAATTCGTTAATGTTATGGAACAGTGATTGTCCCGTTATTCGGTAGAATTTTTTATATATTTAAATAATGGTAGGTACTGCGGGGGTGGAAGAAGCTTAACTATGTTGCCGCGTTGTAACTCGGTAGGCTTACTACCTAACTTTATTAGCATACCTGGGGCCTGTCCTTCCAGCATACGAATATCAAACATGACCATGCAATGTTAATACCCATTCATAATCTAATTACAATAGTCAACTACTACTAGTTGTATGTTACGTTGGAAGGCGACTTTAGCAGGAAGAGAAAATAACACAACCGATCAAAAGACGTGGCAACATGGTTAAGCTTCTTCCACCCCTGCAGTATCTACCATTATTTAAATATCTAAAAAATTCTACCGAATAACTGGTCAATCGCTGTTCCATAACATTAATGAATTTGTATTAATTTTTTATACTAAATACAATGATTTTTTTGAAATTTCCGGATTGATGAGCGGTTACGGAGTTAACAGGGGTTCAGAATTTTAGTAATAACTCAAAACGGAGGCGAAGCAAGTCAGTGATCGGCTGGCTTGCATGTGCCGAAGCATCACGTCCAAGAGAGCACACCTGCTCCCTTACTTTTTGTAGCAGTTTTTCGTGCCCGTGCCTCTGGAAACTCCTCGGCTTTTTATGGCTACTTTTCAGCCACGCATTGGTCTCGCCGAGGTGAGCTGAGATGCTGGGCTTCAGTCTGTCTATCCCTATCCTTGTCCTCGGCATCTAGCACTTTTTCTATCCGTGCTAGAGGCAACTTCTCCTACTTTAGCTTTTGCCCAACCCAAGTGGTGTTAGTCGTACCGTGCCCAAGGGTGGATGGCACTGGGGCTTTTAATCAGTGTCTTAACGGTGCCTGTAGGATACCTGGCTCCTCCTACAGTATGTTGCCTTACCTCTGTACGCGGGGCTATGCAGGGGCGGACCTATTATCTCCCTAGCTGCGAGTGGGGACCAGATGGTACCCATTTCATTTGAAATTATGAAAAACAGCTATGGATGCTGTGACTCTGGAAGGAGTGGATTTAAACTACTCCCCTGAGTTAGAGTATCTGGGGGCTGTCATGGATGGTGGCCTAACCTGGTAAGGCCACAGGTCCAGGACTGTGAAGAAGGCTATAAAGGCCTTATGAATGTGTGAGAGTCTGCTGGGAGGACTCCGGGGCTTGGGCCTCGTATGGTGGAATGGGCTTATGTGGGCATCATTCTGCCAATGGTCACGTACGAAGTTGCTGTATGGTGGCCAACAACAGATCTAGGACGGCGCAGGATCGGCTGAGGAGCTATAGAGACTGGCCTGCCTAGGGATATGTGGTGCAATGTGCACTGGTCCAACGGCCGCTTTGGAGGCGATGGTTGATTTGCCTCCTTTTCATGTGCAAGTGAGGGGAGAGGCGATTGGAACTGCCTTGAGGCTGGAGGACGGGATCGGGGTCCCATCAGTGGAGATGGGCCACACTGAGATCTTCAAGGTTTGGAGGGATGGGTGTGGTATGTGGTCCTTGGGACCGTATGAGCAGATCATACAAATTCTCCGACACACTGAGGATGGAAATTTTTGATCGTCAGGAGTGGGCGGAGGGTAGGCCGGTGATGCCGGAAGGGGCTACCTTTTGGTATATTGAAGGCCCTGTGATGAGTGGAAGAGCGGGATTGGGGGCCTGGGGGTCCGGGGGAATGACTTCCCTGGCCCTTGGGTGTAACATGACCGTCTTCCAAGTTGTAATATGGGCCATTGAGGTCTGTGCGGAGAGGCGTATTGTAAGGCGCCTCAGTGGGTCGCACATTTATATTTTTGCAGTTGCATTGTGGGTGGCTGCAAAGGTATAGCACTGTTGGGTGGGGATGTGTTAACACCTGCTCAGGTAAGTGCACTAAATCCTAGGCAGACCCTGCGCTTTATCGAAGGTGCGGGCCTTGCATAAACTAGGAATGGGGGCAATCACAAAAGATCTTTTAGGTCGCGGTGAGGAGGGGCTGGAGAAGCCTGAACGCCCTTATTGCAATGAAATGAAATAACTCAAAACATAAATATGCTATAAATCTGAAATTTAGTACGTAAAATAACAACATATAAGTTTATATTTTGGCAAAATCTCAAATAAATCGGTCAAGCGGTTTTTGAGTTATGAGTCTCTAAATGCTCATAATGAGCCATAAATGCTCATTTGCAGCAACAAAAAAAATCGGCTCTTTTTTTCTTCTCATCCTGATATCGGAATATCAAAAACGCTAAAAATATGAAACTTACACGTAACAACGCAGATTGAAATGCGCTAAATTTTGGTGTATAGTACGTTAAAATTGAACAAACGGTTTTGAAGAAGCAATGCTCCAAACTCGGGTATCTATAATAAAGAAATCAACAGTAGTCACATAGCCTTCCCCGTTTATCCCCTATAGCACTATACAAATTATTCTGTCTCAATCTTTTGCTCAGATTAATAAAGAGCGACATATCTCGCTTTGAAATTGCGAGAAAGGTACTTTGGTTACCTACTTTTGGGATGATTTGAACCATGATCCACAATACAGTAATCCCTTGGTATCCGCGGGTTTCGGTTGTCCGCGGACTTTGTCCGTGAGCCTAAAACCTTAAAATACGTACGTTTTCTCACCTTGTGTACACCGTACTTGGTTGGGAAGTCATATAATTCTGAAAAAGAGTGTTTGAATAAATGTTTTGGCATCCGTATTATGTTGAGTCACACACTAGTATGGCGACGGCCGCCATGAGCCAAGCTAGATTTCCGGGTACTGTACGTAGTGAGCGCGTCACCGGGTACCGGGCCCCGCCAGTAACACACCACCCTCACCGCCAAACGTACGCCCAGGCACTATACTGTAATTTCTCCGAACGTTTTCCTCCATGTGTCAGTCTAACGTTTTTCGTACGTACGTACAGTTCTTTGTGTGTTCGATGATCCTGAAACGAAGCCAAGCATTTCTTCACAAACCATCAACGAGATCCTCAGTATGGCAACGCATTGGCTGATCACGTGTTGGAGACGGATCCAGTCATGGGAAGGGCCCTTCAATTCAAAAGAGGACTCAGGAGCTGATGGTAACATACGAAGAAGTCCACAAGGATTTTGAAAAGAAGAAGCAAAGAGCCATAACTAACTATTTTAAAGCAACTTAAATTTTTTATGCGTACATTACTGTATTTATTAAATATTCATAGATCATAATAATGGTAAAATGTTCCTAAAACTATTAAACACTTGAAACGACTACACGACTTTACCTTTAGAACCTGACCCCCATCTTTTCGTTCACATAAGGTATTATTATCTGCGGTTTTACTAACTGCGGTGACCCTCCGGAACGTAACCCCCGCGGATAACGAGGGATTACTGTACACAGAGATATTCATTAAACAGAGTTTGACTCTAATTTAGTGATCAATCTGAAATTTATAATCTCTTCAGTCGAAAACAATAAAAATTTATCAAAATACATCACATTCATCTAAGGTGTATTTAGAAGAAATATTAGGTACTAAACACAATTTAGTGTTTGAAGTTTGAAGATTTCTTTAAATTCAGCAGACTTTAATAACCGTTTAATAACTGAGGTGTTTTAGCACTCATATTTTAATACATACTTATAGAAAAATTACGTGGAAACTTATCTCTAAAATTAGCCTAGAAAATAAGGTAGATTTCTTTAAAATAAAATGCAAGAGGCGAGTTTAGTTAATTTTTCTCTGGTTTATTGAAAATAAAATTCATTTCGTAATTTTTGTTTTCTTAATAATTTAACATTAAAACATTTCTGTTAGTTAAGTTTCCTAATACAATGACAAAAATATGTTTTTTTAAATTTTCTTGTATTACAACCGAATGTTTCAATTTATATAACATACACAAAAACAAAATATTTTTAAATAGTTCAAAAATACTTGTTCCAAGCTTTTAATTTTGTTCTTAATCTTAAACAAAATCGGATCAGTTTATTTAAAAACAGATCATATTACGTTAAAATTACAATGCTATAGATATAAAAAAACAAAATCTTATATCAATTTAACAATTTCTAAATCAAAACTTTTCAATTTATTTATTAAAATTTTTAATAACCAATTAAATACCCTTTTTTAAATCGTAAAGGTTTACTTCCACATGCAATAGCTAAAAATCTTATGACAAAATAGATTAAATAATTAAAAGGTTGTCCCAAAAAACAAACAGAGTTTATTAAAATGTTTTGTTTTTTAAAGAAATATATGTTGACTATTTAGTTAAACTATTTTCTGTTTTCTTAAATTAATATGTAACTCCTAAAACTGATTATAAGATCACCCTTTTTTGTATTTTATTCAAGTTTAGTTTAGCTCACGAGCATTTTTATTACCTATGTCTAACATATTATTTTATAGATGGTTTATTATATTTATACATGCAACCGGTTTGAACGCTTAAATTTTGTTTTAAAATTAAATTAAAATTATATAATTTAATGTATAACTAAATTAACTTAAACTGGTTTTCCATTATTAAAAAAAAGTTATAAAATTCTTATTATTATTTTTTTTAAACCTAGATTTTATCTAGAAAATTAAAGATATTTTTTCCTCAAAGATTTATTACACTTATAATACCATGCGTTCTGAAAGTCGCTGTGCACCAAGTGACATGACAGGGAATAATTTCATGGCTAGGTTGGTAGCTCTGTGCTGTTCAATTGTTGCCGAACACGTCGAGGCCTGTCAGTCATTGAGTTGAAGTTGTATATGTTTCATTTATTGCAGTTCTGTTGCACGTTTTTTGTTGTTGGACGCGATGGTTCTTTCAGTAGAGGAGCGCATTTTCCTCGTTGAATACGTATTTCGCGAAGGTGACAAGTACAGTGATTTAGTGAAGCGCAAATTTTCTGAAAAGTTTCCAGATTCAATTATTCCTCACCGTAATGCAGTACGAACACTGATAGAAAAATTTCGGGCAACTGGCTCTGTTGAGGACGCTGAACGTAGTGGTAGGCCCCCTAAGCTAGACGAACAAAAGCTGCTGGATATTTCTGATTCTATGGCACAAAGTCCAAAAAAATCAATGCGTAAGTTAGCACAACAGCATAATATCGGACTTGCTACCGCACATAAAGCTGTCAGACAAGAACTTAAACTATTCCCATACAAAGTGAGGTGTGTTCAAGAGCTGAAACCTTCAGATAATGACAAGAGACTAAATTATTGTCATTGGTTTCAACGTTTCATCAACCAAAATTCCGAAGACATCCTTGACGTAACGTTTTATACAGATGAAGCGTGGTTTCACTTGGGAGGGTATATAAGTTTACAAAATACTCGAGTATGGTCGACAACTAACCCTTGCGCTTTACATGAACAGTCCTTACACGAAGCAAAAATTGGAGTCTGGGTTGCTGTGAGTAGAGCACGTATTGTTGGACCAATTTTTTTTGCAAACACAATCAATAGTGAACGTTATTGTTTTGATATTTTAGAGAACTTTACGCATCAAATAACACAAGTGGAAATGAATAATGGTTGGTTCCAACAAGACGGGGCAACAGCACATACATCTAACATCTCAATGGCTTTCCTGCGCAACGTGTTTGGTGAAAGAATAATTTCAAAGAATTTGTGGCCTGCAAGATCTCCTGATCTGACTCCCCCCGATTTCTTTTTATGGGGTGCGGCGAAACAAACTGTGTATCGGAACAGACCACACACGATTGACGAAATTAAAGCCGCAATAACGGCATACATTCAAGGAATCACTGTTCTTCAGTTGCGAAAGGTGTTTGCAAACAAAATGAAACGAGTGCAATGCTGTATTGATGCCAATGGAGGTCATTTCGAACACCTTCTATAAACAATGTAATCACGGTTTAACAATGTAATTAAGGTATTGAATAAATTTTTTTCCAAAATGCTTAGTCATTTCTTTATACATATTTTCATAAATCCATAGTCACAATTCCAGTGCACAGCGACTTTCCGAACGCACGGTAGTTTATTAGATTATGGTTATACAATTATTTATATGTTACTTAAATTTTTTAACTATCCATTATTCTTATTTTTTAAGATTTAGAACTTTATTTCCCAATTTCTACGAGGAAATTCTATTACAATCAAAGCCCTTAATTATTAAGTTTCTGCGTCATTATTTTTATATGTTTTTAACTACCTACAAGATCATTTACATTTATTTAAATAAACTTTTCGCCTTAACGGTTTTTATATAAAGACATTTTCCCCTTTTTTTGAGATGTTGATATTTAATGTAAAAGAAAATGTCTGATTATCTGATTAATAATCCATTAGGTAGTGCAGCACCGTGGGAACCTTCCACACACACGTTGTAAAGGTACTGTGGCAATTGTCTTTACACACACACACACGACTGACCGCAACGCTTGTTCTGGCGTACGGAAGGGGAACCCAATCATACGACCCGTTATTGAAACTCTCGGATAAGCCGACTGCTTTAATTGGCCCAATAAATTAGCTGTGTACACGGGAAAAGTTACACGGTGACCAACAGTGGGACTCTAAGTTATTTCCATGAAAAACAGCAAACTAATGATTTACACTAAATGAGCTAAGAAATAGGCTGTAAATTTTCTCATGTAG